>CM057003.1:55744865-56944865 GCA_029891345.1 Dryococelus australis
AAAAAACCTATATTTTAACAAATTCTAAAAATATATCACACTCAGTATGAATTACAGACTGTTTTACAATTTCAAAGGCCGATAATTCAATTTGATAAAAAGTTTTTATGATTCTAAATACTTGTTTTACAATTTCAAAGACCCATCATTCAATTTGATAACAAGTTTTATGATTCTAAAGACTTGTTTTACAATTTCAAAGACCCATCATTCAATTTTATAACAAGTTTTTACAACTCTAAAGACACATTTTCAATTTCAAAGACCCATCAATCAGTTTGTAAAATGTCGAATGAAATTCATGCAATTTACTCGAAATTTAAAGAAAACGCGAAAAATTTATACAAAATACCGAAAACCCTAAATTTTTACATTTAGAATTATTAACTTACTTAAACTCTTGTGGCGAAGATGGTGGGTGTGAAACAAGACCCGAACCCAGATCAGTCGAGCTGAAAGGTATGCTAGGCCGCTCCACCAGGTGAGCATTGGGGAGCCTACCCAGCAGGCTAGTAAGTGGTCGGGCGATCGCAGTCCCATGTGAGCTCCGTGGGTGACTTCTCCGGCAGACAAGCGAGCAGCAGGCTCCAAATACTTTCAACGTCGCGGCAGAAGCGATGGGCGGGCGTGTCACTTGGTCACAAAGCCCCGTTGCAGAACAGACAGGCACAGGTAAACAGCGAGAGAGCGGCCGACGCCCTTGATCTAGGCACCCTAGCACCACGGACTGGTTCACAAAGCTGAGGGTCGGTACACTTTCATGCACAGCAGGAGAGAGGAGGTCTTGACCCCATGAAGTCACAGCGGCAAATGAGCTCCAGTGGGTGTGTTCCCATATTTATACCCTCACCACCCTCCCTTGTCAAAAAATTAAAATAACTCTATTCGCCTGAAATAGATATCCAATAGACAAATAACACTTTTTAAAACATTTTAAGTAAATTTTAAACAATTTTAATACAAATTAAAAGTATTTAATGCATTTGATGATTTTTAGCATGGATATGCTGAATTTTAGCTATAATATCTGAATTTAACATTTAATTGTTCGGTTTTAAACAATCAGGTTTGAATTACGTTCTTATTTAACGAGCTCTTATGCAAACAATTATCTTTACAATACGAACATTTTGTATTACCAGGTGAAATCAATTTAATGCTATGATTCAACATTCTTTTACTTATACGAACGTATTTTCCCGTTTTTACTATCATTTATTTGTACATTTACATTTAAATGATAAATCCTTTTAGTTAATATGGTTAACGATTACTGACTTACGAACTATCTAATATCATACAAGACCTAGCCGGGAATCGAGCCCAGAATCTATATATTACAATCATAGCTACCCAACACAATGTGAGAAACTCGATTACAATCGTACATGATCTAACCAGGATTTGGACCCAGTTTATATCAACCATGTCTTTGCCGGGAATCGAACCCGCAAAGTATATATTAGAATTAACCATGCCTCCGAGATTCAAAGCCAGAGCCTCCTTGCATAAAGGGATTACTCTACGGAGGCAGGCGAAACAATGAACCTTTTATGTATTTATAATTTTTCCAGTAGTCAGTTTTATGTCAGATTCAATTATATCTTTAGTTGAATAGTATTTTTGGCGAACTAATAGTCTCTTAACTGGTTGTTTTTCTTCACAAGACTTTCTTGTTAAAGCAACATACTTTTAATATAAAAAGTATATATATATATATAATTTAAGTATATATATATATATATATATATCTTGGAGACAAATTAATTACTTTTATCTCAAATTACTCAAGAGAAAATATTTTTTTTACCAAAACAAGTTCACTTTTAATAAGGAATAGGTTAAATAAACATACAAAAGGGATTCACTTTACATCATATAAATTTACAAAATATATACAAACATAATTTTTATTATTATTTCGACAAACTAAATATACAATGTTTCAATACATATAAACAAGTAGAAATTTTGTTCCAAAACATATACAAATTACACACTTGTTTCGAATCATTTAACATACAGAATCAAACAAATATAGGATGATGCAAAACATGCTAACACTAGCAAGTAGAACTTGCTCCAAAAACACCAAACATTTCCATGCTAAACAAACACAAGTGAATCCACAATATATTTACAACATTTTTAAGAGACAAATTATAAACCCATATACAAATACAGGAATGGAACACAAATCACACAATTATTTCAAAAAATACAGGTAGATCCAACACCTTATATACAATAATTACACCTTGCTCTAAAACAAGTACAGGGTAACACCAAACAATTAAAACTAGCAAATACAAGTTGATTCAAAGTATATGCATAATTTAAAAAAAAAATTATAAACTTAGCAACTTTTGTGAACAAAGTTTTCATACATTTTCTTAATATTGGATCCAGATCCCCTTCTTGACCTCTGATTTCAAGGTGAGAGCATTTCTTATGCCCTAGTTTTAATCTGCCTGTTTGTAAACTAACGTCTTTACAAGTAGGGGCATGTAAAACAATGCTTTCAACCAAATCAGGATATAATTCAACATAATGAGAGTACATATCTTCAATACTAAATGGAATAGGTGCAGTTGCAGTCATATAAAACCCCGGATGTTTCTTGTTCTCACTGCACTGTATGAGTTTGTGACTTTTCGTCTCCTAGAGGAAAATAAATTACTTTAAAATGAAAAATACTGTTGCAAGTCTCCATAAATTCTCGCAAAAGCCCATTGCACCATAGAGTGTAAGTTATATTGGACTTTCCTTGTTTGACACTGATGTAATGATTTGCAGGATGAAAATATGTCATGTTACTACAATGACATCCAACACTCGATAGAAGAATTAGCAAGGTCAATGTATGTATATTGATCAATTAACTCTCACTAAAATTGCAATTTCAGACATGTTTAGGGCTAAATTTTATTTCTGCTAATTTATTGTTTGATATACATAACATTTTGATGAATCACATCCAGTATAAGATGTGTAACCAAATTTTTTTTTGCTGTAATGATATAATGTATGAAGATTATTATCACATTCTTCGAAACACATAGGGCTAAACTTTCTGTATTATAAACAAGACGTATAAAACATTTTTCTTCCTCACAATATGAGGTTACAATCCGCTCGCCCTTAAGCTTACACTTACGATCTAATCTGTGTAGTCTGTACTGGTTTACAAGACATTCAGAACTGTTGCAGTTAGTTAAAGTGCAATCATAACTACTTGGTTTACTATGTGTTGTAAAAGCTTGAGAGAAATATGTGCATGTGAAATGAATGTCTCAATCACACAATTCCTTTAGAACAAATGTGAATATGATATGCTATAAGTTACCGAATACAAACCTTTAGTAATAAACGCATACTTGCAAATCGACAAGGACATTATTTTGAATTAGCCACTTCACATGCTCATAAATTACACATGGATGGAAAAACTAATCCTCCTTGATCGAAAATAATGTTGTGGATATCCCCGACGCAGGTCTCCTTCCAACGAACGGTGATTCCCTGATGAGGTCTGGTGAGCTGGTAAGCAATTACTCTGTATCCCCGTTTCTCTTCAATCTCCTCACTAAGACTGGCAATCATCAAATCTTCTAATGATGTTGGCAAGTCACTGTCAGGGCGAAGATATCCCACAGCACAATTGTTGCATGCTATTATGCCATTCATTCACCAAAGCTAATGCCAAAACTGTTATTGAAAGTGAAGCAACCATGTTCTATATTATTGCATACATGAACTTGTAGAATACTGTTATACGGTTGAAAGAAAACTCTCCTGTATCCTATTTGCAGGACCTTATATTCATATGTAGGGTTGAAGATTCTAGTCATGACTTGACGATCTTATACTGAATGCTCTCCTTTATATATTGCTTGTTGTTGCATTGTTCTGTCCAAGCTGTAGTAAGAGAACAGCAACTACTACTTCTGCATAATGTATTTGATTTTCTTGTAGGACTTGCATTTGGTGATGTTAGTACTTTGGGCTTCAAATTTTAATTTACCTTCGTTACAAGGTAGTTTGCTGTCAGGACATAGATTATAAAGGACAATAATTTCGTCCATTACATATGAAGAAAATTTTTTAAGTTTCTGTTGTGCTAATTATTGAAAAAGTCCAAATTCATCTCCATTGCACATCTCTATCAGTAGTGGACTATCTTCATTTTCAATTCGAAACCACACTCGCCTGAATCCTGGAGTAACACTGGCATACTGAAGTGAAGAGTCAAACCTCTCCATCGTAACTGAAGCTCTGATATACAATTCTTTCTCTCTTTATATAGTTAGATGTTCTTCCAGTTTGTGGTAAAATTACTTCTTCAACGATAACTTTGTTGGATCAAATTTACAAACACAAACAATGCTGTTCCAAACCTCACAGTCTTACATTCCACATGGTGCTCTTAAAAGTGCACTACTCCCTTGTATTCGCGTGATGTGTTCCTTATTATTACATGTTTCAGTCCATAAGTTGGGACCATCATAAAATTCTCTAATCAATTTGTATTTTATTTGGTGAAAACCGGTTCTTTGGTTATTTCTGCACTGCGATTTTTAAACCATAGGTCCCAAGAAGAACAGGGCAGTTCGCTGTCAGACCACATATTAAAAACAGGACAGTCTTCTTCTTCATCACACATCACTCGTTCTGTATACAGGCTCTCGGAAACTTTTTGCGTAATTCCAATGTTTATCTCCGTTACACATCTGTGTTAGAAAGTATATGTTGCCTAGAGACTGGAACCATACTTTCTTGTGTCCTCGAAAAATAGTGGAATACGTCTTCTCTGGGTCGAATTTATACATTTTTTTTTTTAATCTTACGTTACCTGGAACAATCCATTTATTCAAAAAATGTATATATATATATATATCCCCATATATGTAGGATGTTGGTACAAATATTCTCTTAAAGCTTCGCTTTTACATTTGGAGCAGAATGTCTTTTCTTCACAGCGAGTAGTGTTATAGCATTTGACAATTTAATTAATGCTCGAACAGTCATGCTATCTCCTGATATTTATTAGTTCTGCATTGGTTAAAGTTTTTAAAATTTCCTTCTATTTTTTCCAAGCACGTATATGGGATAGTCTTCGAGTACCGCATCATTTAAATATTGAAAACATTTTTCGTAAGCTATGTCACCAGAGTCCCATTTCAGGTTATGTATCTCATAAGTCTGTTCCCGAAATATCATTTTAACTTCCAAGTTTTAAACTTTACCGAGGTCTGGGAGATTTAAAGCATAATAATTTAGAGTCATTAGCATCGGTAATAGCAAGCTCCTTAATTACAAAGGAGTTGTCTTGGTAGTTTCGTAACCCTGAGCATAGCACATCATTTTTACATTATTTCTTTGTACACTATTTACAAAAAAAATAGTATCTCTATTCCATATGAATTTTATAAGATGACAGTGCTCGCCTCGGAATCTACTTCATTGACTCCTAAATCGTCCATAGCAACATCTGGAATGATTCTAGCTTCAAGTAGCTGTTCCAGCCTGCACGACATCCAATCCCTCCATATATGTTGCAAGTTCCCATCATTAGCAAAGGCAGACATGCTGTAAGGACAGTCATCACATGGCAAATAGGATACGATATCCTCATCAACTTGTAAACATTCAGCCAGGAATGGATACAATAGTTTTATTTCGTGACCTGCAAAAGAAATTATAAATTATTTCGTCAACACTCGCAGTTGGGAACACTCTAAACTCAATAAGGTTTTCACCTTCCCATAAGATAAAATAGTATTGAACATTTCAATGCATTCAGACTCATAATTGTCATAGCTGTGCCCTTGATGCATTGACCTGTGCGAGCTGATGCAGAGATGAAATCTCCTGTATATTCTACATTGATGATGATCTAGATATAGCAAAGTTTTCGTCGATGTTGTAGATGTCTGGCATCGTTCTCTGTGTGGACACCTGCTGTTGTAGACAGTTGACGTTCTCGGTGTGGATGCCTGTCATTGTTGTAGATGTCTGCTGTTGCAATGGACACCTGGCATTGTACTCTGTGCTACTGCAATGCACACGCATGCCTTCAATGTGCACTGGGTAGATAACGAGTTCAAAATGGCCACCATTTTCCCATAAATTTGCAAGAATTTGGACTTTTTAGTAAAAAAGTAAGAATAATATTGAAAATCACTATATTCCGACTCCGAAAAACATGATTTACGGCCTTTTTACGTACTGTTTCATTAAACTTACGTCGGAAACTGTTAAAATATTAAATAAATTCAAACATATACATTAAATGTTAGATGGAATACATTTTGCTGTTGGAAAGTTTTTAGTTAGACAAAGAGAGGATCGGATTAGTTAAGCGGTTAGCACGCTCGCCTTCCCAGGTGTGTCACACCAAAAAAAAATTTCGCAACATGTGGGAGTCGTGTTAGACATTGCCATTGATACAATGGTTTTATCGGAGATCTCTCTCGTTTCCCTAGTCGCACGTGGCCCGGCCCGGCGCTGCTCCAATCTCACAGCAATTACCCTCATCGGCTCTCGAAACCTAAATTTTGCTCGCTTCCCAAACGCACTCAATTCTCGGCTATCCGCTACCTGGCTTTGTCGCTGTAGTCTACTGCCTTTCCCAAATGAATTTGGAACTAATTATTACATAACATTGATTATTAAACTTCAGCAAGATTATATTTTCCTATACGATAGTAGAGTCAATATTCTGGGCTAGGGAAAACTACACGTGAAATACATATTTTTGTCTGCTAGACGAATAAATATATGTCTCGTTTCAATACTTGTAAAAACATTTTTTTACGAGTGAATCAAATATATCTTATATTTCTGTGTTATTTTTCAAATTACAGTTTGCTTGATTGAAATATACAGTTGTTGTTTGAATATTAAAACTGGGAATTATCTCTGGGATTAAGAAAACTTTATTTCCGGGATATAAAATTTCATAGCCAGGAGTTGTGAAATTTTAATTCGCTGGGAATATGCCAGGCTCTTGCATGACCTTGGATTGGCAGCGAGGGCGGGCTGTGCGGACAGGCCAGCTCTCGAGATATTCGAGAGCTGGCCCAGGGGTGGGTGGCCTTGGAGAAGAAACTGACTTTTTGGGTGAAGACAGCTTCTGGAGTAGGGGTGGGAGGGATGGTCTGGGTTCTTGACCTTGGGGCACATCGCTCTGGGCAGGGGTGGAGTGTAGGGGGTGCTTACAGGCAAGCGGGGACGATGTTAAGGCCTCTAGCCAGTCGCCGCCATCTTGTCTCAGTGGCGAAAAATTGACAATCGGGGAAGACAGGTGGATGACCACAGGACATGTCGCTCTGGTGAGGATGAAGGTGGGAGTTGGGTGTGCAGGGAGTGATGTGAAGGCTTCTAGCCAGTCGCCGCCATCTTCAGTTGCTCATAGATGCTTGGACTAGATAGATGTATACCTCAATAGCTCCTTTGTATACACAGGGCTTCGAAGTGTGATAGCTGTGATTCTTGTTAAGCGATTTTATATGCTTCAGGGATCAGATCTCGTTCACAGTCTTCGTAAACTACAGTGTGAAATTTTTTTTTTTTATTTATCGGGAATAAAATATACATTTTTGT
Organism: Dryococelus australis; assembly: GCA_029891345.1. Taxonomy (NCBI): domain Eukaryota; kingdom Metazoa; phylum Arthropoda; class Insecta; order Phasmatodea; family Phasmatidae; genus Dryococelus; species Dryococelus australis. Next base: position 55,752,471 of record CM057003.1, read on the forward strand.
GTGATAGTGCGGTTATTGTGTAAACCCCATTTCTGTGTTCGGTCGCCGAAACTTTCTAATATTTCAAACTCGCACTTTTTAATTACCAAATGCTTACAGTGAATTTCGCAGACTTGATGGAAATTTGTAGTACATCTGTTATTTCTAAATAATTCACTTTTACACATTCACGTACTTGTAGGATGAATTAAGTCGTTAATAGTAGCTTGGTAGGGAAATAGTTCTGTCAGTCGTAAATGTCAACTCAGTACCTTTAAGATTCCGGCCGCGCTACACCTAGATAAGCAGGCGCACGTCACACGATCCACAAATTCATCGAGTGACCTCCGAGGTGGATGTATGTGTTTTCGGGGAGGTCCTTGTGCGATTTAAGTACATGTTTATTAATTTGTTTGGAAACATTTGTTTTGTTTTAAATTTCTGAGTTTAAGTTTATAATCAAACAGTGCTTCACTGAGCTCGCAGCCGAACAGACGTGTTTTTGGAGAGGTGAAATTTTATTACGCGTGTTAATAAATTAATTTCTCTTTATGTGTGGATTACTTTTCTAAATTCCTCCTCGCCAGTCTCACAGGCAGACAGAGGTGTAAGGTATGTGCGAGAGGCGTCATATAATTCTTTTTATTGTAATTGTTTAATTTATAGGGACATTTTGTTTAGATCGTTAATTCCATACTCACATAATTTGTGTTCGTTCGTTATACTTCTCTCTCATGTAAATTATATTGTTAGCATTCAGCTCGGGGTAGTAAAATCATGTTATGTTTAATTTCATACTGGAGAGTCACGTAACTGCACTTGTTTCTTTATGAGACCAGGTAGTTATACTTCTCTCTCTCTCTCTCTTTCTCTCTCTCTCTCTTTCTCTCTCTCTCTCGCTCTCTCTCATGTTATTTATTCATACGTAGAAATCCTTTAAAACAAATTGAATTTCTCTCTCGCGTGTAAAATATATTCGTAAAAATCGCCTATCTACCAACAATATACCTACAAACAAATCAAAATTAGAAAAAAATAAGACGAATGACCCTTAGCACACTCTTACACTCAACTCAACACCTATATAACACATTGCAACCCACCACTCTGGTCATCGCCCCCAGGTCACCACACAGTCAACATCGTACAGAGATCCTGCTACCTCCTTCCAAAAAGACAGAAGAACAACATCAAGAAGAAAATATATATAACTAACCATTTCAATACATTTAACCATTTCAATTTTTGACTAACCCTTTCAATTTTTGAGTACCCACTTCAATTTTGATTAACCCTTTCGATCAATTTGATTAACTCTTTGATATCAAATTAATTAGGCCAGTCAAAAAGGGCGGCATTCCCTTTGATCTGATACCCTGCCGTTCCTACTACTCACTTAGTTACTATGGCGATGGTCAATAACTGCTCATGTACTACGGCCTTCTATAAACATTACAAAAATAACAGACTGTAAAGACATATAAACGTGTTTACAATAAAAAATTATCAAACTTTAAATGAGCAATGAAATGACATACTGATTAACGTAATTGATGTGCAAATGAAAATAATATCTGTGAAATTCATATTATATCTACCAAATACATAAACAAGTAAATAATTATATTCTGCATATCGCCCAATTTTTCTACGTAACACTTTTTTCCCCCCGTGTGATGCTGTCGTGTTTCAAGGCCTCACGTAGTAAGAATGTCTTGAAAATAATAGCACGCCGGTTACGAATATTATAAAATTGTACCCAAATACAAATAATATGTTGAAGAAACATATGCTGTATATTTAATTATCTGGCACAATATTGCCGGGTTTATCAATTGTAATTCTTCTAATTAAATTCTATTACTTTTGAAGTTATCTTTTATGACGTAAATTACCTCATTTGAGTTAACACTTCAAACATTTTCGTAACCTCTGATTGTACAAAATCATTTTTAATTTATGTGGTGTGTACAGTTTGTTAAATACTGTCGCAACTTAATGTTCCAATAACAAAGCTTTAATTGTGGAGAACTGCAATAACCATTTTCTTCTTTCGACCCAATGTTTTTAAATTCTTTCCTTAAACATATTAAATTGTACACTGATCCTTGAACTACTTTAGTAATGCTCGTTCAACTGCAAGTCATTAGCACGTATTCAATCACTGACCAACCATATGACTAACTTTTGGCCTTTTATTTTTAATACGCAAACTATTGAGTAAAGATATACACTAGAGTGGCCATGGGATAGGAAAAAGTCTGACCAGTTTTATGTGTTAGTTCCGCTGTTGATCCAGAGGATCGCTAGTGTTCTCGACGGCGTCATCCGCACGGTGTTGCCAATTCGGCAGCCGCAAACCGCGCTCTTGTCTCGGCTCACCCACGCGTTCCTTCAAATTCTGCCAAATGCGAGCCTGTCACACGCGAGTTACCAGCGTTCGTTGCAGCTGTGAATACAAAACTCATGGTTTACTAGTGGCGGCCATGGCATGTGTTTCGTTTCCGTCGTAGAATTATGTGTTTGCGGAAATTTGCAAGCGATATCAGCAACTATTAGGTTTTATTTACCTCTGCGAAAATGAATTATTATAAATATATGACGGCCATTGTTTTTAATTATAATCAGGTATTTTACTATATTTTATGTGTTCATGATATAATACGAGTACTGTTAGCACTTACAATTACAAACTTCATATTAATCATGAATTATATCATACATCATGGTAAACTTTTCATTCCGTTCTTATGTGAAAGGAAATTGACAGAAAGTAATTGTCCAATAGTGGAGAAATATATGTTAGACACACAACGGTCTACAATTGAACGCAATTATTTACAGTTGGGGGTTGTGATCTACTACTAAGGTAACTGTTCGTACACATAATCGGTACGTTCAATGTGTCGATTCAAGTGTCATTAAGGCTGTGTCCGAACCTAGGAATGAACCTAGGAATTCACTTATGTATATAAGCATACTACACTCGAACTGAACATGTGCTGGAACGTAGGCGCATATATTTAGAATTATCAGCCCATTAGGCGCTGTAGATGAAAAGCGTATGACAATGAAAGTGTTCCTATTAACCAATCATAGACATTTTTACAAGAAAGGAATGAATACATATATTTGAGTCAGTAAACTCAGTTATCGATAATGTATCATTAAATCTGGTAACCTCTTATCGCAAATTTCCTTTTAAAACTAATATTGGTATGAATAAAAATTAAATGTCGCATTTTGATGTAACGTTTTCACTCATCCATGCCTTGCCTTGTAAAAAATTGGAAGTGTTCTCACTGCTCTGCATATTAACTATAAATTCAATACCACGCCCGGTTTACAACAAATCACGAAGGAAACTGGTTATGCTTATCTCGGCTCTTCGAGATAATTAATGGTTATAAAGCATACATTGTTAAGAACTTTATTCAGTGAAGTTTCTATAAAGTTAATGCCTCCGTTCCACTCTTTATAAAAATTATATTAGGAATAATAATTAACTACATATAAATCGATTTTCAAAATAGTAGCTTATGGTCCGTATGGGAGCGAGACGTACACACATTCCTTCCCCCATTCGTTTCCACGTGTATGTGCGTAAGTTATTTCCCGAGACATGTAAAACATTTACGTACGTAGACGAATACGAACGCTGTGTGAGTGTGCGTCTAATTAAGCATAAAACCTTATACACAATGCGGGGAAAGGACTTTAATGATTGCGTATAAGGATCAACTATAACATATGTTTGTTTTAAAGTGACAATACAACTGTCGTCTCAGTAAGTTTCCAAGTTTACAATAATGATGTGCATAAGCGGATATTGTCTGAGAAGTTGGTATAGGCCGTTCACGGTAAAGGGAGCACTTTTGAAGCCCTAGTTACTTATTTATTTCAACCAATTTATATCCTTCCACCACTTGTTAATGTAAACCCTACAATGCGAGTAATAAACACAGTGTATACATCATCATACCAAAAACCAAAAGTCCGAGGCCACAATGAAGTGTATTTATTGGTTATTATATCTGATGAAACAGCTTCAAGAAGTGCTCACTTTACCGTGAACGGCCTATAGCTGTGTGTATTTACATTTACACGAGTGTAACACAGTACACCAATATATATTATACACTGAAACCTCGGACTCATAACAGTGCGAAAAACGCTGACACTGAAGGGTTTATCGGTAATGTTAACACTAACGAGCACATAAAAACTAGGCATAACAAAGAGAGTCGCAATATTTTACTTCAGACTACGTACATTACAAAAAATAACTATTTCTACACTTAACATCGGTTGAATGCAATGACTCGGTGCCAATCACCAATAATCAACAAGCTAAGGCCGTGTCCGAAAGGACACATTCGTTATTTTGTAATGTGTCATGTCGTTGGTTTCAATCTAGAAGTAGTCGAGAGTCACTTATTTTGCACTCGCGGCAACACATTCTTATATTAACAGCGAAAATTCGTTTTATATTAATTAAATGCTTAAAATGGACGTAATATTTCTACAGTCATTACTGGAATGCTGTGAATACATTAATAAACAAGAAAATAATACAATATCCAACGACGAGTTAAAATAAAACAAGTTTTGCATATAAACAAAACACAACACTTACTTGCTTTTTAAAACATGTCTAGTGTATTTTATGGACAGTTATTTGTTTTAAAATACGTTTTAAGTACGCATTCGCGCATGTGTTTTGAATGTCAAAACACACATAGCGCTGATTTTGTCATATTGTATTTTTTCTAACTTCCGCTATATGCAAGATACGAAATATCAATTTTTCAAATACGTCACAATGTTTGTATACAAAATCGAGTCTCGTGATCATTTTGTCAACACAATCTGGCATTTTGGACACGCCTACGTTTACAATACAAAACTAATGCATTTATAATTATGAAGAAGGCACTTATCTGTCCTGCGGAAACACGTCTTCTGTATTTGCAGTTTTCCATTAATTTTTTAATCAGGGGTCGGGCCCGTGAAAACCGCGGGCTGAGCCACCATAGATGAAGCAGGTAACCGTATGAATTAGTATTTACGGTGCAACATCGTCTGGGAACTTCGGCACGAGCTCGCTCGCACATCCCGACGCAATAGCAATTATGCTGAAAGTACGAATTAATACTTAAAACATAAGACTTAAGACCTAAGGCGTAAGACCTACGAAGAGCCTAACTGCCCATGGAGAGAGAGAGAGGGAAACGGAAAGACAACCCATTCCCAAATGTGAAGAAAATCGGTCGAAAAATACGCCTTCCAGGCTAAATACATCCAAAGAAAAGAGAAATGGGCAATTGCCCCTGCCCCCCCCCCTTTCTCCACATACACACACAAAGGAGGGCTTTTGTCACCAACCGAAATGGTCGCATGTACACAGACTCCAGGGATAACACCGATCACACTGATTTCAGGAGTCAAATATCCACAAACAGCATTTGCGGCCATTAAATGCCCCCCCCCCCCATTTTTTAGTGAGCGTAGGAAGCACAACTGTCCCAAATCATGCTTAGACCTTCCCCTGCGGGTCTACTATCATTTTCCCATACTGGCTTCACCATAAAGAGGCTCAATAAAGGTGAAATATGGGACGCACCACAATCCCACAAAATGGAAAACATACCCCCCTTGTCCCTCTAACTCCTCCCGGGGGAAGGGGGCACTTTGGGGAGGGCGGTTTCAAAGAGGAAGGAGGGGGATCAGTGAGGGGCGGTCGGCTTCCCTCCCCCTCTTTTTTTCTGTTTGCTACAACGGCCCTCCAAAAACAGCGTTTTTTGTGCAAAAACTTCCGTTCTTGATTAATTAGTATTATTCTTAATTCCAGCGAATGGGAACACGCAGCAAGCCTGTCATGTTTACTTTTGTTCCTAACAACACCTCGTAAGAAACAACCATATTGAAGCAGATCATACTTCAAAACCGACATTTGCTACCAGAGAAGCTTATTATTTGTGAACAAATATAATCGTCAACGTGTGCACACACACGCCTTTGTCATATTTTATACTTACATTACTCTAAATAACAGTTTCCTGCCAACAACACTTACTGCTTGATCGTAGCCTAGAAATTATTTCTAAAGATATAAAATACAACTATTTCTTTCAATGCTTAAGGACATCCCACCAACGCACACGACCTGATAAATTCCACCGGGAACCAAAACATAAGAGAACACACGCAATAATTATAATGCTTAAATATTTCTATTATAAACCCAGCTTTACTTCAGACGTCGCATCTTACGCTGCACTGCGGTGTGCAGGTGTGTATGAACGCAGTAGAATCAATATATTTCTCTGTCCATAGTGTACAGTTGTTACCAAGAATAACCGAAATATTATTAGATATATTGACTGTGTCAACATTTTTCGTGTATTCTGGAATGTTTGTCGTCTCCTAGCCTACAAACGGATAATGACAGTTGGAGTTATTTGTGTGTTAACTTTGTGGCATATTTACATAACTATAATATACTTTTCCTAAAAGTAGTTATATTCTGTGTGCCCCATGTTGTGTTGAATGAATAAATATTTTTTTCGTTAACGACCACTCATTTTGTTTGCACGATTATACTATACTAACGAAATATATTTGATAACATGTACGATCATCTTCATAACAAGGAGTGTTAATTCATACAGCAAGTGTAGATTCGATTCGTTTATTTGAACAAGGGTGCTGCTAGGAATGTACACCGGGGGGAGGGAAAGATTTCATATTTATATTTTTGAACAAAGGAATAAACCTGTATTATTACAAATTTATAGTTACATAATTATTTATAATAAATGGGTTCGTGTACAGATATGGAACCACAAAATGCTATAAACATTCTTCATATTCAAGGAAGATCACATAATCCTTGAATTAAAATAAAATAAAACTTGGGATTTTGTTTTCAAATTATCACTCCCCATCCCGTCTACGCCCCTGTTTTTAAATGAGTATCTTTAATGAGCATAATAATCATAATCGATTGTACTGTGCTGGTACTTGCGTAGTATTACTTGTAGACAAAGATATTATGGAAATAAACATTTTCTAACAATAAAATAAATTATAAACAGCCATAATGTGTCACATAAGAAAATTCGTTACTCGTTGGAGATTTGAACTCTACAGCCAACAACTATGAGGAACAAACATGCGCGATGAGCTACACAAACTATTTACTGTGTACACGTGTGATAAGGTATATATAGAACATAAATCCACAGTTATCGCGTATTTTATAAAGTGGTGTTTATTCTTTTATTATGACCGTGTGAGTAATATGCAACGTTTCCCGTTACTTATGCGTACATTAAGCTTCATTTTGTTCATACATATGTTTTAGAGAACTTGTATTATTTTCATAAACGGATATATGCGAACTGAGATAGGCACTTGGACGCCCTTCATCTTGTCTGTCCCAGTTTGTGGGTAAGCAGACATTCAGAACACGTTCCACTGTTGCAGAGTTGGGACTGGGCGTGACAGAGATGGAGTATGAGTGAGAGAGGGTAGATGTTATGTGGCAACGCCGCGCCGTCGGCATTCTCCTCGCACACGCCACGAAAATGGACTAGCGCGACGTGGTGTTCATCCCTCGAACTACAGCTGGAGTAGTTATTTCGTTTTATTTTATTGCATCCGTAAGATCTTTTTCCAATACATAGCTGTACAAAGATATTGGACAATGCAGCTTACAGTATACAAAGTGTATACACTGGACATAGTAAACACACACCGAAAATTTAACCTGGGGAAGTTCACTGCAGATATATATTTACTCAATGAGCAACCTGTCTTCAATTTACATTTAAATTGTCACGACCTCTCCATAAAAACATGCATAAAAATTCCTCTTCAAATATACTGCTCGTATTATACTAAAACCTGGTTGCTTAAAAGGGCATAAATAAGTTCAATTACAGCAATCATATACTTATACAGAAATCCGCACTAGAAATTACTCTAACCAATATTAAATTTATTCATAGTGTATAACAGGAGCGCCACGGGTTGTTTATTGCGACGTGCGTTAATTCCAGGGCAACTACATAAAAAGAATACGTACACTAGCGTATTGCTGCCCTTGCAGGATTTCGGGCACTATAGTTACAACGCCGAGAACATACCTTATTTAAAACTGCCGTTGGCGCAGCCGTTGGTAAAGAACTCCTCCGCAAGGACCCGACGATTCCGTTCTCCTGGGCTGCGTCGTTCGTTGCTAAAGGCCGTTCACAATAAAGTGAGCACTTTTGAAATTAACCTTAAAGAAAAGTCACCGCTTCAATAGGCTGTTCATGGTAAAGTAGGGCACTTTTTAAGACCCTCCCAACAGGCTTTATCCGCTAATGAATATATCTTATTGCAGCCTCAGGCATTCAATTTTTAGGTTGGTGATACTTATACACTGTATTTATTGGTCATATTGCAATGTTTATAATAAAAAAAACCGTAGGAAGATGGAGATTAGATGAAAGAAAAAATTTTGAAGGGCCTTAAAAAGTGCTCACTTTACCGTGAACAGCCTATACTTGCATATATTTTAACGGGCGCCCAGAGTGAAATGCGCCTAATAAAGTTGGTAACGATGGAGGAAACCTAGTTCGTTATCTTGACGTCAAGTAAAAAAATGTTAAGTAACCATTTGTGATAACTTAAATTTTTCTTTCGTTTTCTGTTATTTTTAATACATTGAAGTATAAAAACAGGCATATTATTAAAATATGTGACTTTTCAAATAATTTCACAGTGTCACTTGACCCACGCATGAATAAAGTGAAAAGGCCCATGGCAATGTTAATTTTACAGATGGCGGAAGAATTCACGACGTGCATACAAGTAGATCTTAAGCAAGGCTATTAAAAGTGCTCATTTTACTGTGAATAGCCTCTACTCTTCCTTACGTTGCACTGTGAAGTGGCGGCCGGGTACGGTGATCCACGACGTAACACTCCCGAAATGCACAATGTGGTAAACCTTTTCACTAGGGACCACGCATTTTTCTGCTGAAGCCCGGCGACGAATTCAGCCGAGCGTCCTGCCTCGACACCGTCTACCAACGCACTACATCACACACCGCCTGCTGTACATCACACACCACCTGCGGCCTACAGACGTCACCAGCAACGCGACACACAGCGCAGCCAAGCGACGACTCTCGTTAGTACGAAACAAATTACATTCCAAATAAAAGTATATAAAAGCCAATATTGATTACGCGTAATAAAATATAGTACGTAATACTGTATCAATACTAGACTAAGTCACATACCGGCTTGTTAACAGTTTTACAAATTAAAATATATTTAATAAGACGCCATAAGTTACTAATTGAATGTTGCCAACCTCAACAAAAGGGAACCAAGCACAAAAAAAAAACCACCCTGACAACCACATCGTCACACTATGAAATTCCTCCCCCTCGTGCCAACTAAACTTAACTAAGCATAGAAAATTACATGAAAGGACGACGCACCGAGTTCGTGCGCACTCAGTTGTAATAATATTTTGCATGAGAACTATTTCTTACTAGGCGCTACCACCGGCACACGTGTTTTCTCACTGTATTTATTCGTATTTATTAGAAATGAAATAATATAAATAAAATATAGGTGGTCCTTCAATCGAACGAAAAATTAGATACTTCTATGTTAAGAGGAATAAAACGCTTGTGATACATGTCATATTAAAAAAATAACTAAACGCGTCATAGCTGAGGTGATTTTTCAAAGGTTTGATTTTTAAAAAAAAAGTATGGAGAAACCGCCAATAGTCTATATTATTTCAATTTGAACCCAACGTTTTCATGAAAACGGGTTTCGTACTCAGTCGGGAGTGAGTAGGTAGAATACAGAAAACGTTTCGGCTGCTACGTGGAAACTTGAAAACTGTCACACCGCTCTGCCATTACAAGTCAGCTGGTAATTTGAACGCACACTGCTCGCCTTGCAGTCTCTTTCAACTGTCAAAGCGTGTGTAGTCGTGCGTGTCACGTCCCCAGTACAGTACATCCGGTCTGCCACCCTCCCCTCGTATATGCTGTTCAAGCTAGAATGAGCACTTTTAAAAGCCCTGCTTAAGATCTACTTGTATGCACCTCGAATATGCTTCCGCCTTATGTAAAATCAACATTGCCATGGGCCTAATCACTTTATTCATGCGTAGGTTAGGTGAAACTGTGAAATTATTAGTAACGTAAGAATTTTATAAATCTGATAATTTTTACTCACTGATGGATTAAAAGAACAGAAAGCGAAATAAATAATTTAAATTATCACGAATGGTCACCTACCATTTTTTATTTGACGTTAAGATATGGAACTACTTTCCATATATAGTTATGAGTTGTTCACGGTAAAGTGAACACTTTTGAGGCCCTAGTTACTTTTTTATTTGAGCCTCTTTTATCCTTTAACCAACTTTTTTAAAAGGAATATTACGATGTAAATAATAAACACAGTGTGTAGATTCCACCGCACTTAAAAGTCAACGTCTAAGGCTAAAATAAAATATATTTATTGACTATTATATTAAATGAGAGGGCATTCAAAAGTGCTCACTTTACAGTGAACAGCCTCTACCAACTTTACCAGGCACTTGTCACTCAGTACGCCCATTGAAGTATATGCAGGCAGGGGCAGTAAACTATTTTCTAAGGTTGATTTCAAAAATGCTCACTTTATCGTGAACAGCCTTTCGCAACTTGAATGTCGCTTTTTTTCGGAATCAAGTTCTGTATTCGGCGAGATAACGCATTTTCATAGATGGCGTATTCGTGGGCTATGCCAGTATTTGAGTCAAATTGCATCCCTAATAAGTGCAAGCATTATATGTATTTTATTGTTACCGTACCTGGCATGAAAAACATCGGGTGAAATGTATTATGCAGTCAGACATTGCTTTAAAAAACCATGATTCAATGGACTGTCGTGAAACATATATCGAGTTACTATTGTGGTGCAATATTACCGGGACCATTTTGTTAATCTGGGAAAAGCGCAATGATTATAACAAATAATCTGAAAATATTTTTGTGTAATATTATACCGTGGTAAAATAAGAACAGATGTCACTTGTGGACATATTTATTTTAAAATAAATAAATAAAACACTGCCTTTAACTCTGCTCCATGTTGTTAAGAACAACTTTGTTTGTGATATCGGTATGATCGACACACATCTCTTAGTCAATAATTCGGACGTATTTTATTTGTACATTCGTTGTTTACGCGTTTGAGCCTATCTTAGCAAATACATATCCAGGAAATGCGATTCCTTGCCAGAAAACATAAAAACCAATTTTACAAGTTCATGTGGTTTTGTTTTTACCAAATTAAGTGAATTGTAAAAGAGAAACTGGGAAAATGGTAAAAAAAATATATACATATTTGTGTTTGCCTGCTTAATTCCCTTAGGAGATAGGACAAAAGTTTAATTCTACAGTCGCAGTTTAATATGTGGCCTCTCATTGCGTGCAATGAAGTCTTATCGTTTCAGATTTAATTTGTACAGAAAAGCGTGATGACAGAAGTTCCCTAAAATCACTTCACGAAATAGTTCACGTCAAAATTTTGCCGATCCTTCATTAATTCAGCTACAAATGATAGAGGTTTCTTCCTACCTTTGGTGAATCGTTGGTACAGGCTGTTCACTGTAAAATAAGCATTTTTAAAAGCCTTGCATAAGATCTACTTGTATGCACGTAGTGTATTCTTTCTTACACCTAATGTAAAATTAACATTGTCATGGGCCTCATCCCTTTTTTCGTGGGTCGGTCAAGTAAAACCTGTGAAATTATTACAAAAGTAAATATTTTACAAATCTGCTAATTTTTACACTTTATGCATTAGAAAACAGAAAGAAAGAAGCCTTTAACAACCGTGGAATACACTACCATAGAACATAGTCATCCAACGAATATCTGATGGGTGTCACTCTCGGACATTCAGAATACCCAAGGACATCGACGATTAACAGTTACATTCAAATGACTACCAAAATATATCCAAATGTCCGCCCAATATCCAGAATGTGATAATAGATATTTTGGATTTCCTATATATGTACATTCTTAGATGTAGTCACTTACCTTAAGTAATGGCCAATGGTGGTTTTGTAATATGTAATGGATATCCAGTACGTGGTACAAACTGGTATCTACTACTGAATATCCAAAGGATATACATTAGAGATTCACGAATATTTATTTTCGTCAATTCAACAGCTTTCTGTTACAAGATAACCAGGACGTACGCATAAATGAAATATGTTTAGAGTGAAAATTACCACAGTAGTAAAATCCGAACGAAATTTCGTTTTGTGAGGTTGGGTTTACGTTTTTTTCTGCTGCCAAGCGAGTCCGATGCTCGACGAAAATAGAAGCATAATCTAATTTTGTCCGGCTGTCGGGGATGCGATTTTGTCGGGAGTAACCTTGCTCCTGATTGGCTGATGAAAAATTTTCGTCGGTGTCGGGGTTGTTTTGTCGGACTATCGGGTTATTGTAAATCTGTTCTTATATGACTTTTAGACATTGTGGATATAATCAGCAAATCCGGTGTATCTCTAGTGCTATGTGAGCAGTGCATGCAGCCTCAGCTTCGATGAGACAAAAGGCTGTTCACGATAAAGTAAGCACTTTTGAAATCAACCTTTAAAAAAGTCACTGCCCCTGCCTGCATGTATTTCAATGGGCATACTGAACGACATGTGCCGAGTAAAGTTGGTAACGATGTAAGAAAGTAGTTTCGTATCTTAATGCCGAATAAAACGTGTTAGATGTTCATTTGAGATAACTTAAAATTATTTCTTTCGCTTACTATTTTTTTTTATGCATCGAAGTGTAACAACTAACAGATTTATAAAATATTCATTTTTCTAATAAGTTCATAGCACGACCAACGCACGAATAAAGTTATGAGGCCCATGACATTGTTAATTTTACATAAGGCGGAAGAATACGTAACGTGCATACAAGTAGAACTTAAGCAGGGCTTCCAAAAGTGCTCATTTTACCGTGAACAGACTATACGTAGCAAGTCGGTGTCCAGCGTCAAATTGGTTCTCGGCTGCGCGGCGCGTGATGACGGGTCGGTCAGGGTATGGCCTGCTCACGGTAAAGTGAGCACTTTTGAGGCCCTTGTTCCTTTTTTATTTCAGCCATAGTTAATACTTTAACCACATTTTAAAATTAATATTCCCACGTAAGTAATAAACACAGTGTATATATTCCACAGAACTTGGAAGTCTAAAGCTAAAATAAAATACGTTTCTTTACTATTATTCCGGACGAGAGAGCGTTTAAAAGTGCTCACTTTACCGTGAATAGCCTATAGTGACAGACAGCTCCAGCGTCATAATTCAGACTGCCCAGAGCGCATGTGTCCCGAGCCGATCAGATGACGGTCTGGCGTGCTTCGGCGCTATTGGCTACTACTTGGGATGGCCGGAAGAAAATACAGGCCTGTTTGACGAGTGTTTCGAATGCGTCACTTCCGCGCACATCGCTCCGCGCCCAAACGATTGTAAACATAATGGACGTGACTATGCCGTTCTGTGAGAGTCGAATAATTAGAACACTTAAAGTTTACATAATAACAAATCGTGACCCATGTGGTTTTTCTAATTAAAATATGATAACTAACTAATACGACAAAGTATTATATATTCGTCGAATGTGAAGATTGGGCATAACAAAAACGTTTTATAGCGTATTATTTACAGAAAAAAAACTTTTTTTAAATTTATTGTTACTGTAAACTGCTGTGGTTTATTTTGATGTATCAGATAATGTATTTATTCAGACATGCCGAAATGAACTGTAATCTCGTCAATTTCCGTTGTGCCGTACGTACAGTATGTCACTTTTATGACAATATATTTGTTTCTGGTAGTTAAATTATATCGTTACATGTCATTCGTTTAACAAAAAAAATACTCTGGGTCATTCCATATATTTATTAAATCATGTAAGTTGTTTCTACAGAAATGTAACACAAAATACAAAAGAAAACTGAGGAAACTGTAAATTTCTATGTCACGACATTATTCATACAGTTGACATAATTAATTAATGAAAAGTTGTAATATTTAGTCCAGGAGTCTTCGGCTTTGATAAATGCTTGGCATGTGCACTGCATGTAGTTGACTAGTCTGTTACACATTTCATGACTGATGTACCATTCTTCATCAATACTTTTTTTTAGCTCCTCTCTGGAAGAAACATTTCTGCTGTGTACTCGAAACTTTAAGAGTGTGTGAACAATGAGTGAAGAGATTTGGGCGGCTCTTAACATCGAGGTATTGAGAGCCGATGACGGCGAAGTGAGGTGAGGGTGGGGTAGAGCTGGAATGAAGGGGCGGAAGAAACAGGAGAACTCCTAGATAACCCGCCGATCAGCGGCATCCTCCGGCACGATTCCCACATACGAAAATCCGGGAGCAACCCCGCCGGGAATCGAACCCGGTTCGCAGAGGTGGGAGGCAAGTAGTCTAACCACTGAATCACCGCAACGCCTCGAGACTTTAGAAATGTGCATAGATGTTCAATGGCGTTGAGCTCGGGATGCTGAGGTGTTCATGTTCCAATTAAACATTATTTATTAAGACAAGCTTTATTCTTCGGGTCGTTTTCATTTAGAAAAACGTGGGAAAGTAACATTCCTAATTTTTCTTCACTCCGCTTGACATTGTCTTTTGTATCATCAAAGAAATAAATATTCCCAACCCCTTTTCGCAAAAATGCATCTCTAAACCATATACCTGCACCTCCTCCATGTTTAATTGTAAGAAGTGTATTGGTAACATAATCGGCCTGTTGGCACCACCGCGTACGAGCAAAAAAAAATGGTTGATCTTAGTCTGCTCTTACCAGATTACACTGTTCCAAAAACTCCTGGTTCTTATTTAGCCGTTCTTTAGCGAAGAGTATCACAGATCTCTTACACACGTGGGGTCTCTTCCTTGCTACCCTGCCACCACTATAGCGTGTATACATAAAGCGTGCAAACTGTGTCAGAACATATTTTGTTATCGGTAGCAGTTTTCAGTTCAGTGCGTAGTTTAGCAGCGTCCATAAGGGGACTGGATTTTATACACCGAAAAATTAGTCGTTCTTCTTGCGGTCCTACACGTTTCTGTTATGTTTCTAGGCAGGTTCCTAACTGATTCTTGGTAGCTAAATTAATTTTCAACCTACTGAGAGGTTTATTACTTTTGTTCACGATTTCTTTCTGTGTTTCTTAAAAAGAATCCTTTAATTGCTATATTTACAATCGTTTCTTTCAGTTCGGAGAAAAATTCCTGATCCTCGCCCATTTTCTTGAGACGACTGCAGGTTGTATGCGAAACAGGAACAACGTACTATAAACCATTCGTGGTTGCTTCTAACTCTTCCCAAGCCCTGCTGAAGTTCTACTTCCTGGCTATTCCTCCGCCCCGTTCAAGCAGAGCTTATCCGTGTCTACAAAAAGGGACAACGCACTGCATTCGTGATCACTAATCTAATAATATTTTTCAAAGAAATGTTTATTTCTAGGCATTACCAACACGCGTATTTCCTCACTGTTTTAATTCATATTAACTACAAATTAAGTATTATAATTTATATATAAAATATAAATAAAATTTCAACAAAACCAAAAATAAGGCACTTCAATGATAACCCAGGTATAACACATTTGTGATACATTACGTAATTAAGAAACAACAACCAAACATGTCAAATACGGTGTGATTTTTCAAAGGTTTGATTCAAAAAGTGTGAAAAACCCGCGAATAGACTGTATACGCGTGCCTTCTCGTTGCAGATGACATAAGGCGCATTTGCAGTGTTCACAAATACGGAATGCATACAAACAAAAACTAGTTCGCTATTTGTGCAAATTGTATCGAAACACATTGCTACATTCATAAATTGCAATCGTCATCCACCATGTTGGTTATAAGTTGTCGGTCAATGATTTACTTCAGACTCAGAGCCTTTATTAGGACGTTGCAAATGTTACAAACGAAAATGGCATTTTTAAATAAACGTTTTATGTTTTCCTTCATCTGTTTTATTTTCTGCTAGATAAGTACTTATTTTCATACAACGTAGTAAAACTGGTGTATCAATCAAAATGAACACAACGAAACAGTGGCTGAAAACGATATAGTATCAGTTATATTTCTAAATACTGTTATTAAGTGAAGCAATATGGAATATTTTCACGGATTCATCACTGGAAGTGTCTGAAAATCACTGTTCCGTCCGTCAGGCGACTTTCGCAGATTGAAAAAGGGAATTTTCTCTTATTCGTGTTTAGAGTGGATGATGAATACAACTCCGCTGTTTCGTTCACTCAAATTTTTTAAGTCGTGATTTTAGTAATGAAACGCATGTTTTGTTTTGAAAGTCGTGCCCATATCATCCGTTTTATCCACGTACGTGATTGACGTACACATACAGTCCAACGATATTTACGGAGGCGAATTTTTGTTCGTGATGCATTAACTATCAAACTACAACTTCTAAGGAAAAAAGGTTTGGTCTGTTCATCGAACGCTTGTTTTTCACCGCACGCTGATCCTCCCATATATTTAGTTTAACCTCTACAACTTAACTACTTTTCCGGAGGCAAGAACTGAAAGAGGTATGTTCTTGTGAAATACGATAAGCGATGGACGATTCTCAGAGGTGGCTCGCAATGTAATGGTAACGAAACATCTCACATTTTACTGCCAATAAAGTAGTTTCGGTTGGATTAAACAAGTAAGATCAAACAGTTGTCTATGTCAATGTGGTCTAAACAAAATAACGACATAGTTAAAAATACTCAATACGTATTCGTGGCACGTGTCTAGTTATTTCCGTGCAGGTTTGAATCCTGCCATCGTTATAAATACAGTGCTAAGCAAGTGACACAGATTCCCTATTTAAAAAATACTGTGTATTTTTCCGTTCTGAGAACATCGGGCAGACACAGCGAGAGAATTTGCCCATCAAAAATAAACATTCGGTGTTGGTTTTCGAGTCCGTACACAATCGGAGTGTTTATTTTTGCAAATGTGTGAATCAGCCTGTCGCTTTCAGTTTTTTTTTCTGCGGGACGCGATACGACGTGAAACCATTACGATGCGCCAAGCAAAATATTTAGAATGCAAACAACACACCTTCAGCGCCTGCTGATTCTAGTGGAGGCCTGACTTGCCGCTGGCAGACGCAAGTCAACTTCCGCCCGACAAAATTCATACAAATCAAAGCGTAGTGAAATAACCTAGGTATAGGCTATTCGCGGTTAAGTGAGCACTTTTGAAAGCCTTCTCACTGGGAATAATAGTCAATAAATATATTTTTATTTTAGCCTTAGTCGTTAACTTCCGAGTGCGGTGTAATCTGCACACTATGTTTATTACTTACATGGCAATATTTATTTCAAAAAGTGATTAAAGGATTTAAAATGGCTGAAATAAGAAATTAACTAGAGCATCAAAAGTGCTGACTTTACCGTCATTTGACTTGGTGCAGTCAGATTGACCTGGAGCCCATGCGCTTGAAAAAGCTGCAGTGAAATGCCCGTCATTTATTTAGTTCTTCGCGATGGTTTTCAGTTTTATAAGCACTGTGGGCCGTATTCAAAACAAATCGTTAGATCATGTCTATAGACTCATCAATCCTAGTTTAACTTATCCAGGTCTAAACCTGTATTTATATCCGACAAACATTTCATATTCAAAAGCAACTTTTCAATACCTCTGGACCATGATTTACCTGTGACTTACTAGTCACAGTTTAAGCTTCTTAAAAGGGTTGGCAACATCGCAAAACTTTCGGTTGCCATGGCAATTAGCCAGGCGTCGTTCTCGTATATCGTATTTATTTATCGTGATACTCGTAATGCCAGTTTTGGGGTTATGTTTCGTATGATTCAAAGAATTATTGAAGGATTGCATGAACAAGAGTAACGAGATTGAAGGACGGGAACTGAAGAAAAATCTTTTTGTTTGAATTCAAGAACGAGTATCGGTAACAGAAAATAAATATGCCTTATACATACATAATACCAAATGATCCATTTCGGATAACTTTTAGAGCTCACTTTCAAGAAGCATACTATCCTATATACTAACCTTTATCTATGCATATTATACTAATTTCACATGAAAACAATATCTTAGTACGAGCAACATATTTCTAAATATTGGTAGTTTGAAAACGGGTCAGTAGTTAGCACTTAATATTCAATATATTTCTGCATTAACAAACAATTAAAACACTACAAACACATGTAGTTAAATAGTTTACCATAATGATATCAATAAATAATTGTTGAAACATCAGCAAGATTTAGTTTTGTGGCCCAATATTTATTTTAAAGTGCGTGGTTAGTAAATAGCACAAGGATATATGTATTATCGCCCATTCTTCCGAACAAACACTCGTATTTTGTACTTACAAAAAGGTTTTTATTAAATATTGTTAGTTATGTTCCCGTCTTCGGTGTATGCATGAATTAATACTAGACTTGATATTTGTTAGCTAAAAACACAGACTTTATCAGTATTGTAGTTGGAAGTGTTATTTACTCAACAATAACTGTAATTATTGCAATACCCACTACCTAAAATCTGCCACCGCCATATTTAATACAATACCTAGTCTAAAGTAAACCAAGTCTAGCTAAACCATGACTAAAATTGTCGTTTCTAATATCGCATTCTGAATACGAAGAAGTCGCGTGAGTTGGCTAACTATAATGATTTAAGCTATAACTATAGTTTAGACCACTTTTAAATCGGCTCTAAATACGGCTTTGTAACATTTAATATAACAGTTCAATAACATTAATCGGGCTGTTCCCGCCTGAGGCAAGGTCAGATGAAACGTAAGGGCTCGTTGTGTTCTACCACAGTGCCGAACGCCAGTTTGGCAAAAACACCGAAAAGGCTGGAAAACTCTTTGTGTGCTACAGCGCCAGTCTTTGCAATGAGACACCTCAACGCCGAATCCAAAAATAACCATAACGTCGAACTTAGGGTTGCCGAAATCAAATTCCGATACATGGGTCTTGTACACTTGTCTGTTCAACTCTGTGTATGCGTTCAAATCCATTCTACGATTATTTTTTAAACTTTCAACTTTGTGGTATTTCTACGTTACGTAGTATTCAGCTCCGTTTCGTATACTTCAGTGAGTTTTTCCTTTCTGCACAACTGATTTAGCGTTTATGTGTTTGGCGGACAATAGAAAACTACACAAACTACTTTCTTTTCTGGACCGAACATACAGTATTTGTAATAGGCATTTCGCATGCGATTGCTAAACTACCTATGTTTGACTACAAAAAGGTCAAGTAAGCAAAATGACCTAGCGAGGGTAATCCAATAGCGTAGCTGATAATCATAATGAAAATCAGAAACAACGTTATGCAAGGCGTGGGCTTCCTCCTTGCAGTCTAAACTTGAAACAGTGAGAACTGAGCAACTGATAATCAGTGCCAGATAACTAATATAGTGGTTCCAGTTTTAAATCTCATTTATATTTCTATAAACAACCATTTCAAATTTTTCTGATAAATTTTTTTCGTACTCATGTGATTTGAAAATGTTGTAAAAGGGTATTTTGTATTCGGAATACCAGTCATTAATCCAAGTAAGAGCTCGCTGAGAAGTGCCTATTTATCAACTAAACAATTTACGGGAAAAAAGAAAAGAAAAAAAAAACACTTTCAGTACAAGTGGTATTTTGAAAAATGAAGTTATTTGCTATTCAGCGGCACTTTATCTCTATTATTGTAAAATTACAAGACTTCTTTTCGGCGATTATTTGTTTCGCAGTAGTGTCACAGCTAGCAAAACTAACCTCGTGAAGGCGAGTAAGTGAACGTGCAAGCTAGGCAGAGGGAAACGTGGGCACACCTACCCCCCCCCCCCACACACACACACACACACACTTATTCACTCACTCACACTCACTCTCTCTCTCATTCTCTCTCTCTCCCCCTCCCTCTCTCTCCCTCCCTCTCTCTCTCTCCATTCTCCAACTGGGAATAAATTATTTTCTAAAAAAAAAAAACTTGCTGATAAGTTTGTTTCCCCATTCCACTATAATTACAGAATAGCAAACATTTTTGGTTGCCAAAAAATTATATCTCCTTCTGACATCAGCATACTTCAGTAAACCGTTTTCTTTCGTTTTCTTTTTTTTTTTTTCTGAATACATTAAATTTATTTCTCCGGTATGCGAGTAATTAATATAGAACTACCGTAATAATTGATCCGAAATATAATATGCAGTATAAAAAAGAAGTGTCGTATTGGTGGTGTTTCCTCTCCAATTTTATTTCAACAGTTTTTTGCATAGATAGTCTTGAACGATGTCACACTCTTCTTATTTCTTCCGAGCTACGTCTCTCAGTCCATATGGACACTTATCTTCTTTGAAGATGGCACTGAAAATATTTCTGAAATGTGTGTGAATTAGCACCAAAACACCGGATGTATCTGGCCGCTAAAGCTTTCAAATACAAGCTTGCGATGCAGAATAGGTACATTAAATGATGAAACCCAACAACTTTGCACCAGGCACCGTTGGAAGAAAACAAACAGGGAGCGTCTGTTGACGTTAATCACGATCATGTGATGGTCAGAACTCCGTAACATGTTACCGGCGATGGCTAGTTCGAGGCCGAACTTCGTCTCACTTGCTGATTTAACTTACGAAATGTGAACAGTGTACTTTCCGCTCTTTAAGCGAGGGATATATAGAAGAAGGCGATATTCAGTCTGATAATCATGTATCCCGTAAACTGTCAAACGTGCGAAAATAATTTTAATTATCCGAGTCACGCGTTAATATGCCACATTTGCGTAATAGTTGTTTCGTAATATCAGTGCGCTGATATTTGCAAATGACGCTGATAACATAGTTTACTATCGCCTGAAAATTCAGAAACAGCACTTTAAAAAGTTTGTCAGTAAACTTCTTAAACTGTAATGAAAATTTCTAACTTATACGTCAAATGGGAAAGTGACTATACATCAGACTGAAAATATAGAAATGGTGCAGTAAAATTTGAGAACTTCTTGAGCAAATGTAGGAAATATATCATGGTTGTATGAAAAAAAAAAAAAAAAAACTTTACCAATCAAGCTTTTTCAATACAGATACACACTTATGTGGTATATTTTCAAATAACTTATAATATTTGGTAATATGCATATATGTAACAACAGTGCGAGTCAAATGTCATGCACCGTATACAGAAAGTATGCTTTATTTCTCAAACGTTATTCACATCATACGGCTGTATAGGGCACAATATTCAAACAGATATCCAAAAATGTCGCCGTAAGCTTGCGAGAACACTGAAAGACGCTGCGCTGGCAGTTTTGAGCTCGTGTGAGAACACGCGTGCTGCAGGGTATTTTGACTCGTGCGTGGTGTGTAGGGACACCCGACGTTCGCGAAGAGAGTTTCCTGACTGAGTGTATTTAAAAACACTTCACCTCATATCCACTTAGGCGACTGGAATATTTTAACTGCTACATGCCTTAGGTGCTTCCCCACGAATTAAAGGCGTTCAGTAGGTCGGAGTAACATAATTCTGGTCGGCCCGGTCAAATACCTCAATGTCGTCCCACAAAAACACGCGGCCGGTAACCGAACGATTTGGACGGCTCTTAACAACGAGGTATTGAGAGCCGATGTTGGTGAGGTGAGGTGTATACAGAGGTTGCAAAATTGTATGTCAATACTTCGGAGAAATATTCCAGACATCTAGAGGATGAATAAATTTTGTATGAACCTAGGTCCGCAAAAGCTTCGTTTCTTCACTATGGCCCGTAATATATAAAGTACAGTGTACGGCCCGCGGGCTGGATCATGTTACTGTGGAATGCCACGCAGCTGTAATTGGTAGCCCCACACCAGCCCCTGAGGAGCCCTGATTTGGATCTACTAGACTTTTTATTTGTGTATGCAACTCCAGTGGACGATGTGGGCAACCTCCGTGATCGTATTGTGGCGGGTTCCGAAACAATCAGGAATTTCCCAGGGAATCATCAACGCACCCGGATGTCCATGCAACGGCGGGTTGATGCATGTGTTGGTGCTGATGGAGGGCATTTTGAACATTTCCTTTAGTGCCGACGATAAGCCTTCACACATGTGTAACTAATTCCTGTGCAGTTCCTATTGTTCTAGTAGTAGTGACAGTGTGGGGTGTCGTGTATCATGCAAACGAACGCTGCGCTGGCACTCCATAGTAAAATGATCCAGCCCGCGGGCCATACACTGTTGGTTATGTATTACGAGCTGTAGTGAAGAAACGAAGCGTTTGCGGGCATATTTTTTCATCCTCCAGACGTGAGGAATGTTTACCCGAAGTATTGACATGCAATTTTTCAACCCCCCTTCAACACAGTAACTAAAGGAAAACTGCAGATGTGCACGCAGAACGTTGCCCTGGCAGCAGTATCTAAATCTTGAATCTAATTTGCCATGACAAGTCTGCAAACTTGCTGTCCAAACCAACAAGTTCGCATCAAGCTTGAATAAAACTAACTAGCCTCCAGGTGTCAAGCAGGTAACAATCATGTTTTGTAAAACTTGCTGCAAGCCACCTTGGTAAGCTGCAAGCATATTTCAAGCCGTCAGCAAGCTTGCCGTTAGTAATTACGTACCAGACATTTGAAGTTCTGCTTGAATCAAGCCTGAATCTGCCACGACGCGAAAAGCTAGCTTAGCGAGGTAAATTTAAGTCACATTACAAGCACGCAACAAGCTTACGTGTTATTTTGGTGAAGCATTTCCTTCGTTGAACTCTTTCTTTAAGAATCAGGTGTCCCTAATGATGGGAGAGAATAGCCACCTTCATCGCGATGCTGAATAGACATTTCGTTCAACGAATTACCTTCATTGGGTCGCTGAAAATGATGTAGAGACCCTCGAACCACATCAGTAAATATTTTTTCCTCATTGTTCCTTGTTCTAGTGTACCTTTTAGAAAACAATACGGTAAATTGTAGACGTCTCAATTTCCTTTAATATGTCTATTCCCGGTTTCTTCACACATTTTGAATCAATCTTTTGAATAATCACCATGACAAGCTTGGGTGTTTCCTAAATATGTCATGTATCACAAGTATTTTGTATGTGTGTTAATATAACAGTACATTGCCTTATTTTTTGTTAAATTGAACTTTTACTTATATTTTATCTATAAATTATAACATTTCATTTGTAACTAATATGAATAAAAATAGTTAGAAAACAGGTGTGATGGTAGCGCCTAGTAACAAATAGTTCTTGTGCAGAATTTTATTAAAAGCGAGCGCGCACGAATGCGGTACGTTGTACCTCTGGTGTATTTGACTAGACACGGTTAAGCTTTGTTTGCATGAGGCTGAGGAATACCCTGGAGTTAAAACTTTAGCAAGGCTTCAGAAAATTTAAAAGTAACTGTGAATGGACTATAATTAATAATCACAAACACGCGCTACAAAAGCATGTAAATCTCATTTTTTAAAAATGTCGGTTTTCCTCATTTCTAGCTGCAGTCCATCAGTATTTTTTTTCTTCTTTTTTTCGTGGCCAGCCAAAGTCCGGTCACGCTTTTTTCTTATCGCTCCCTTGTTTGTGCCCTTCCTGGGTAATACAGGAGTATAGAATGTTCCTTTTTTATTTATTTTCTCTTTTATTTGATACTTTATTTTCCCATTACAGCCTTTATGGATTACATTTTAATATAATATTGCAAATGATCTACACCAAGTTGCTGGAAGGTGACAGTGGCGTGGTTTCCTTGTATTCCACCCTGACTCCTGCAGCTTGGGGAATAATTTCTTGACATATTATTCTATTGATGATTATATTATGCATATATTGCGGCACTAAACTACTACTATGTAGTTAGATTATATATATATTTCAATTCCAGCCATCAGTTTTGGAACTGCTAGCGGAGAGGGAAGCCTGTGGATTCCTTTTCGATCCTCCCCCCCCCCCCCCCTCGTAGACAGGTAATTTAGTCTGGAACCTTGTCATACCATTGCTCTTTCTCCTTATACATTGCCTAAGTCATCAGCGTCCTGATTCGTTTCCTGTTTACTTGCCTTCCTCATAGCCATTCCGATTTATCATGTCCTCCGTTCGTTGCTTTGATCTTCATTATGCCTGTTAGGGTTTTTCCGAGTGGGGCGCGAAGCCCCTTAACTCATCAGTCGCCTTCTGATGTTCCCTTTCCAAGTTCTAGTCTATATGCATTGGGAACACCCAAGCTGTGTGGTGGGGCCGCATCCATCACAATGTTATATAGCGGTTTTACAGTGTCACTCCCAGTATGGTGATCACACATACGTTAGAAACACACAGCCTAGAACGTTCAGATAACAGAATAAACAAACGAGACCACATAACTAAAAAATTTCGCATCTTAGAACAGTCATATAACAGAAACACACCACTAAGAACTAATATTCGTTAAGAGCCACAGATGTTAGAACGATCGTACAATAGAAACACACTCTTAGGAACTATCATACACTAGAAACACACATATTAGAACTGCCGTACATTACAATCACATAACGTTGAACTGGTTTTTGTTAGAATTTTCTGTCTTGTGTGGTTCTAAGGTACGTGGTTCTAGAGTATGTGTATCCAAGTTGTGACAGCACCCCTCCCAGTAATATTATTGTTTTTTCACCATAGGTGAAGGGTGTGTGCTGACCTGCGGGTGTGTGTTCATAGAGGCAGGGGTGCGTCCACGGAGAGGAGCTGGCCTACCTGTTCGGCGCGCCGCTCGTCGGAGGCTTCAACCACTTCCCTCGCAACTACACCAAGTCGGAGGTTCTGCTGTCCGAGATCACTATCACCTACTGGAGCAACTTCGCCTGGGCCGGGTAAGCCGCGCCGCACGCCCATAAGTCTATATTACACGGTAACAGATTTCGTAAAAGTTTGGGCGATGTCTACCACAGCAGCCGTTGTACCAGCTATTGGCTGTTCGCTGTAAAATGAGCACTTTTGAAAACCCCGCTTAAGATCTACTTGCATGTACGTTGTGTGTTCTTCCGCCTTGTGTAAACTTAGCATCGTCACGGGCCTCATCACTTTATTTATGCGTCGTTCAAGTAAAACTGTGAAATTATTAGAAAAGTAAATATTGTACAAATTTGCTCATTTTTACACTTCGGTGCATTAAAAAAAAAAAACAGAAAGCGTGAGAAATTTATCACAAATGGTTACTTAACACTTTTTATTCGACGTTAATATATGGATATATATTTCCCCTCCATTGTTACCAACTTTACTGTCCACGTGTCACTCATTGCGCCGGTTAAAACATATGCAGGATGGAGCAGTGACTTTTTTCTAAGGTTGATTTCAAAAGTGGTCACTTTATCGTGAACAGCCTTTAGTATGACACCCGTCATGACATTTTTCGCCTTGTACGGTCAGATTTCATACCAAGTTTGAGGTGTTATTTTTGAACGTGAGTTCATAACTTTTTCTTCTGGAATGTTAACTTGCGGATGGTAATTTGGTACGTTAAGAAAAAAATACGTTTTGATAATTGTTAAATGTTTTCATCAAAATTATATATATATACTCGTACTCATTAAAAAAAGAAAAGAATGAAACTACAATAATAATCACTAAAGTGATGCAACGGCCAATATCAAAAGCAATATTAGGCTTTACTAACTAGTTTTTTAAAACCCACACAAGTTACTGACTGTAGCAGTAGTATGAGGTTTCATATTTACTACGAACCATACACCAGGCGCTACGGATGTGTGGCAAATGCTATAGGCTGTTCACGGTAAAGTGAGCACTTTTGAAAGCCCTCTCATTTGGAATAACAGTCAATAAATACATTTTATTGTATCCTTAGGCGTTAACTTCCGATCGCGATAAAATGTACACACTGTGTTAATTACGTACATGACAATATTTATTTTGAAGGAGGTTAAAGGATAAAAAATGGCTGAAAGTAAAAAGTACGCAGGGTCTCGAAAGTGCTCACGTTAGCGTGAACAACCTGTATATAGTACGCCAAATGCTGTCGTGTAAAGGCTGTTCACGATAAAGTGAGCACTTTTTAAGGCCTTCCCAACAGGCATTAACCACTAATAAGTGGATTTTATTGCAGCGTCAAACATTAACTTTTGAGAGTGTTGAAAGTGTACACCGTATTTATTAGTCACATGACAGTGCTGATAGTAAAAAGTGGCGAAAATATAAAAACTGGCCTAAAAGAAAATTCTGGAAGGGCCTTAAAAAGTGCTCACTTTACCGTGAATAGCCTATAACAGGAATCTACAATGCCGGCTCGTGCACCACGCGTGTAAGAAGCTTGAACAAGACCAAGCACGGCAGCAGGTGTCGTGTGATATCGGCTTTGGGAGCGTCATCTTACCGGCGTGCCCTGGAAGACCCGTTAGATAGCTCCGTGTCGTCGCGGGGATCCGCGGAAGGATCAACAAGCTTGACTGCTAAGGCCACGACTGTGCCTGACTTCTCCACCTGCGCAGTTTCTTTGAAGCGTGACGACGAGTGTCCGTGACGGCACAGAGCAACTGCAGCGTTTTCTCGGTGAAAAGTTTCCGACGCCCTGTCGCAGAGGAACTAGGCTATCACAGCTCAACTGACCACCGCTATATTCGTCGGTGAAGGCCGTCCCCGGTAATTGAACATTCTCTATTCTTCCGCCATATGTGAAATTGGCTTTGTCATTGGCCTGATCACTTTATTCTTGCGTCGGTCAAGTGAAATCGTGATATTATAAAATTAAATATTTTCCAAATATCCTAATTTCTAGACTTATATGTATTAAAAAAATTATAAAACAAAATGAATCATTCCAGTATCCACATGCTTTTTATGTAACACTTTTAATTAGACGTTAAGACATGAACTATTTTCCCTCCGTCGTTACCAACTTTACTGAGCGCATGCCACTAAGTCCGCCAGTTAGAATATACGCAGGTAGGAGCAGAGGCATTTTTCAAAAGTTGATTTCCAAAAGTGCTCACTTTATCGTGAACAGCCTTTAGTAAAGAATCGGTATTAATACTACGCTTTAGCGTCGTATGTTCTGTGTTCTGATTAAGTCACATCTGATTTTATCTCAGAATTTTGCGTTTTTGTAAACGACAAATGAAATTTAAAAACAACTTCGTATTTTGCTGGATTTACAATGCCATGATGAGGTCGTCCCGACAGTCAGAAACGGCATTAAACCCCACCGTATCCGCCACCAAAATTAGTTCAGTGTTTACAGTACCCCGACAGTTTCCTTCTGACAAGTGTTGCGTGGCTTTCGGCAAATCCTAGAACGGCCAGTAACTTGCTATGGAGTGTGAAGAAATCACAAATCATTCTACACTATTTTGTTTTGATAACTTTGTAAACGAAGTATCTTTGGATTTTGGAGCAGTCATTTTTCCACAAGTATTTATTTTCGTCAATTTATTAACTTTCTGTTACAAGATAACCAGGATGTAAACGTAAATAACATATGTTTGATGTAAACTTACCACAGTAGTGAAATCCGCACCACATTTTGTTTTGTAAGGTTGTGTTGTTTTTTTTTTCTAACGCTAAGCGATGCCGACCGGTCCGACACCCGACGAAAGTATAAATTGAACCTACTTTTGTCGGGATGTCGGGGCTGAGATTTTGTCGGGGTGGCCTTGCTCTTGATTGGCGGATGAAAAATTTTCGCCGGTGTCGGGGCTGTTTTGTCGGACTGTCAGGTTACAGGCTAGTAATGGCCAGCAAGATAGCGACCGAGTTATAAACTCAAGCTTATTTCGCGTATGGAGACTTGCTTCCTCTGTGTCCCAGTGTAAACTGTAGTCGTAAACGAACCCGCTGTGGCTGCACTACTAGTGCGCCGGCCTCACATCGAGGCGATCCGGGTTCGACTCTCGGCGGAATTTAACCCGGATTTTCGCTGGTGGGAGTGTTGCAGTAGCTACCGTTGGCCGGTGTATGTTTTCCCGGAGTGCTCCCATTTCCCCCCACCCCTGCGTCCCATTGCTCTTCTGTGTCAAGGTCTCGCTCAATCTCACCCATGACGGACACCTACGAGTCCCGCCTCGAAGCCCGCCGCCTGGTGCGTGTAATCCCGCCTTAAGATTTGTAATCGTCATAATCATCTATCATCATCAGGCTCTCGAATATTTGAAAATGTCTTACGGCCCCTTCGTTCATGAATTGCTGGTAAGTGTAAACCAGTGTGCTGCCTCAAGGGGGTGTATTTCTCTAGCAAATTCACTAATGTGAGCGATTTCCCTAAAACGCTATTAATGTGCCATATGTAAGTATGTCTGAAATCATTTATAAAGTTGGACGCTCTGCTTTATGCACGATTGTGACACACCGGTAATTAATTATTGTTGTTACT
Source organism: Dryococelus australis (assembly GCA_029891345.1). Lineage (NCBI taxonomy): Eukaryota > Metazoa > Arthropoda > Insecta > Phasmatodea > Phasmatidae > Dryococelus > Dryococelus australis. The sequence goes on from CM057003.1 coordinate 55,780,865, forward strand.
TATTTCATAATTCTTCAAAATTCATTGAAAAGCGACTTATTTCTAAAATCAACAGGTAACAATCAAAAACAACCACAATAATAAAACAACCACGCCTGCGGATAAATAAAAATAAAGCCTTTCATGAAATAGGTCACCAAATTCATATTAAAACCGATTTATCACATACAATGTGTTTTTTTACTTACATAGTGTTTGATCGGTTAGACAATTATAACAGTGAGATCTTACATGGCAATTTCTCTCTCTAACACCGCTTTGTCTGCCGCCAGGCACTGAGAATCGCCGGGAGGGGGGGGGGATTATGTTGTACAGCATTGTCATTTGTGGAATTATTGACAGTGTCACTGATGTATATTTCGGGCCATCCTGAATCAAACGCCGGCATTCATTTATTACTGGCTTTTAAAGTCTACGTTTTCGATCGTGTCCGTTGAATTTCCGGTTTCACGCTGTTTACAGAACCAACACAGCGTCTATTGTCACTGCCTACGCGCTAACAACGCGTTGTTTACGCCCGGTTTTAACTTCCAGTGGGCGGAGTGCTTTGGTAGCCACTTCTCGTGAATTGATTTCGTAACCACATGTCGCTCAGAACGACTGCATTCAGTTTTCTCTCTCAACACTGGGATGCAGTTCAGCACGCCGTACCTGCACGTGATGGCAGTCTCTGAGTGGGGCTTGGGAAGTTCTCCGTCTCACAGGACAGTGCGCCTGACTTCAAACTCTGGAGGAGTCTGATGTAACAGTCGATATTTGGAAAGTATTATCGCTTCCCATGAACACTCTAAATCCGAATCAGTGATATCAATCAGTGAAATAACACTCACTGAAAGTCAGCTGACAAGCTATTGCTGATCGGTGAACCAAGCAAATTAACTATGAATAAGTGATTCTTAGCAGTGAGATTCTTGACATTCTGTGGGAAATCACAAATAAATCAGTGAAGTTGAACCATTATATTAATTAGTCATCAGGTACTGATTATCAGTTGCTTAATTCCCCCTGTTTTCACTGATTTGGCTCAATGCTCACTGATTGAAGTTTAGAGGGAATGTGAGCAGCCCTTGAGCGTATTTCAGCAACCCCAATTTTTTCGTAGGGTGATGTTTAGCCTAACGTAATGTAAACACGAACTTCATATACCTAATGACTAGGAAGTAAGTACACTCTAAGAAATTATTGGGAAATTTACCATATCAGTGTATACGCTTAGTGAGAAAGCAGGAATGGTAATGTTTTCCCTTAGATGTTCATTTTAACGTCCCTAAATTTGCTCAGGAAACAGTCAAATGCATAGGTAGGTTCCCAACTTTGATTAGTAACGCTGCTAAACATTCCTATATCTGCAGCTTGATGTGCGGTATTATTCCCATACAGTGTATAGGTTAAAAACCACCATTACAGTTTAAGAAGTTTACCAGGAAAATGTTTACAGTGTATGTATACTACAGTCCTGCAGAGTCTTAGTCCTGATACAAAAAAAATTCTGTCGTTTGGTTATCTTGTAGTAAGATGTATCAAACTGAGAATACTCCTAGTGCAGTTCCCGTCCTTTGAAACTGTATCAACCATCCATTCTTAGGACAGATGAGTACATTTACCTAGAACCTTGCAAGCTAACAGTGATTTTTTTTAAACCAGGGTATCACACAAGGTAAATAAATTCATCCCCGATAATATCATTTCATTTTTCGGATAGTTTAACGATTTTCTGGTTTTAAAGCAGATACTTGAAAAGACTACCTGCAGTGTGGCAAAGTGACTGACTGTCTATGCCTTTTACCAGCTGGAGTCTCTGACTCAATAAACTGTCTCGGTAGGGTGAGAATATTTAATAAAGGGGATAACCCTTTAATATTCCCCTGCTTCGCTATCCTCATCTCATGCTACCTTCATACTGATCCCGAACGACATTTTATTTCCCTCGGGTAGGCAAAAAGTCGAACCTCTTACTACCAACTTACAATACAGCACTTTTGGTGCGTATGATATAATCACTCATCAATATAAGTGGTAGTATTTTTTCAGTTTTGAAACATAGTAAAAACACGCCATTAAATCAATTGACATTTAAACCTATGACGTGGCCAAAAAAAAATTAGGCTTTTGGGTATGGCACAAGGCGAAATAATCGCACCAATTTTAAAATTATGTGTCGTTTGTGATACGTGGATATGCATTTTAACCAAAGTAATTCAAACAGGAAATTAAATTTGCTACTCGACTGTTATACTCTCATGAAATCCCCAACTGACCAGAGACATTTCCCTTTCTTGGACGACATGATTTTGGGAAACAGGACATGGCGCACACAGAAAATCTGCCTTGTAAGGGTGGAGCCGCGGTGGTGTAGTAGTTAGACTGCTCACCTTCTACAAAGGCATGCCTGGTTCAATTCCCGGCGGGGTCAACCTGATCCTCGCATGAAGGAAACCTGGCGGATGCTGTCGTTGGTCGGCGGATTTTCTCGGAGCACTGCATTCCGCCGCAGATCCATTTTCACCTCATTTCCCTCTTCTCTCAAGACCCTGATGTTACGAGCCACCCAAATCTCTCCGCTCTCATTTTCATTTCACTGTTTCCGTTGCTGAAGACCTCTCAACTCACTCATTTTTTCTACACGCTGTTCATGGTAAATTGAGCATTTTTTAAATCAACTTTTTAAAAATATTTTAACAGGCAGACTGACTGTCCTGCGCCCAGTAAAGTTGATAACGACAATGCCTTAACGTTGAACCAAACATTTGTTAACATTGAGATATTTTCTTTTACCTTCTTTTAATGCTTATGAGTGTAAGAGTTATCAAATTTGTAAAATATTTCCTCTTTAATAATTTCACTGTTTCACTTGAGGCCAGGCCCATGGCAGTGTAAATTTTACTCATGGTGGAAGGATACACAGTGATAATGCAAGTAGGTTCCAAGCAAAAGTTCTCAGTTTATCATGAGTTGCTCGTAAGGATTTATCCCACTCTACATTAATTTTATAGGCTGTTCACGGTAAAATGAACACTTTTGAAAGCCCTTCTAAGATCTAATTGTATGCACGTTGTGTATTCTTCCACCTAATGTAAAATTAACATTTTCATAGGTCTCGTCACTTTATACATGCGACAATCAAGTTAAAAAAAATTTTCTTGCGTAAGTAAATATTTTACAAAACTGCTCACTTTTCCACTTCGATGCATTAAAAAAAGACAGAAAACGAAAGAAATAATTTAAGTTATCAGAAGTCGTTACCTAGTTGTTACCTAACTGGTTACGTGTCACTCAGGACGCCCGTTGAAATATATGCAGGATAGGAGCAGCGACTTTTTTCTAAGGGTGATTTCAAAGGTGCTCACTTTATTGTGAACGGCTTTTATTTCCTAACTGTAAAAATAATTTGAGGTAAAATTCCCTTACATGTAAGGGAAGCTAACTACCTCTATATGTAAGGTAAAATTACCTCTTATATGTAGAGTAAATTAACATAAGTAGCCTATAGTACTATTCCCTAATCGTACGGAAGAAGTGCCTGACAAAAGCTGGGGGATAATCCCATACAAATAAGGGAATATTATCAATATTTATAATTAAATAATACCCGGAAGTTTCGATACTGTTAATTTTTTATTCGCTATTTACTCTGACGAATAATAACCGAAACCTCAACTCTAAAATCCTCGACATTTGCCCGTAGGTGGGCGCGAACTATGGACCTCTTTCACGAGAGGCCGACTCGCTATTCAGTACACCACAACGACAACATGACAGATTGTGTGAATATTAATGTACTACAGAATTGTTTATTCCGCCTGTCCTCTCACTTAGCTGTTGAGACAACGCTGAAGAAATCCACACGTCGTAAGGTAATTTTCCCATCCATGTATAGGATTTTTCACTACCATGTACGTGAATTTTACTCCTGTGTGCGGTAATTTTGCCATACACGCAAGGAAAACTATATTTCCCACACAAGGTTGCGATTATTACCTTACACCTGTCAGGTACTTTTCCCCGTTATTTTTTACAGTGCTCATATCCAACTCAGCGTTCCAGCTGTTGTTCCTGCAGTTTCAGATAGGTGTTTGCTTGCGAAATACGAATAAACATTTTTTTTGCATTAGTGTTTAAGAAGTGTAGGTGCGGTGTAGAGGGGTGTGGTTGTTGCAGGAACCCTAACGAGCTCCAGGAACCGGAGTCGCACGGCGCGCAGCACGGCAAGCCACGACTGAAGACCGCGGAGTGGCCACCGTATGAGGCTGTCCACAAGAAGTACATCAGCCTCGGTGAGTTCTCACTACTGTACGTGGTATTGTATATGTGTTCGCAGTTCATCGAGCAAAAAAAAAAACCTGTTGTATTCTATTCGCGGTTTATTCACATTTTGCCAACCAAACCTTTGAAAAATCACCCCCCATGTATGACGTGTTTACTTATTTCCTAAATATGTAAATAAATGTAATAAACCCGAGAAATTCGCGAGTGCAATGACCTGCAGGCTAGACTTCTCAGTCTTATATACTCTCATGCACATATTAACTGTTTATTTGTTGATTGTTGTGGTGGTAAAAGACGGTGGTTGGGCGCACAATTTATTGCATGTTTGTTATTGGCTCTTTTTATCTCCAGGAGGTGTCAAACAACACGTCGACCAATTACAAACATAACATGAACGTACATGGGTGTGAATTTCAACTTTTCTAGAAATGAACCCGCGAAATTCTCGGCTCTCTAGCTATGTATCACAAGAGTTTTATATACACTATTTGGAATAATAGTCTATAAATATATTTTATTATAGCCTTAGGCGTTAACTTCCGAGTGAGGTGGAATACACTGTGTTTATTACTACATAGCAATATTTGTTTCAAAAAGTGCTTAAAGCATTAAAAAAATGGCTAAAAGGAAAACAGAACTAGGGCCTCAAAAGTGATCACTTTACCGTGAACAGCAAAAATATCTTATATTTCGTTAAATTGAAGTTTTATCTGTGTCTTATTTATAAATTATAATATTTAATGTACAATAAATACGAATAAAAAAGTGAGAAAACGTGTGTGTTGGTAGCGCGTAGCAAGATATAGTTCTCGCTCAAAATATTATTAAAACTGAGTGCGCACAAATTCGGTGCGTTGTCCTCGGTTGTTAATTTATAAACTTTGTTAAGCTTAGTTTTGACGAGGTGGAGGAACATCCTGGAGGTAGAACTTAAGCAGTGTCTCAGAAAAGTGTGAAGTAACTGTGAATGGATTATACTACCTTACTTTCCTCTCATGTGTAGAATAACAGAATACTTCAAGTAGAGGTATAGTGCTTCCAGGGGACCACTGCACCTGGTTGTAAAACGTGCAGAGTTCATTAAAAAGTAGTACTCACGCTACCAATAATGTCAGAAAAGTAATATTTCTATTGTAGCTTATATGAAAGACGAAAGCGTATATTTTGTAACGCTGAAAAATATACTTATTGAAATAATGTTTGTTTTTAAATCAAATTATAGGAATGGCATACCTTTTTTAATCAAAATTTCAGCGTATTTCCATTTTCAATTCTTCAAAAAGTACATATTGCCAAAAAAAAATAGTTACTACCAAGCAAAACTAACATAATTCTGATTTTAAAAATAGTAGTAATGTTTAAGAATGTTCTGAACAATAGATTTTATGCACATACATTTCGATTATAAAAATTAAAACGTTCGGGGCAGAATTGCTTCAAAATTATTATCACATTAAATTATATTAATACATATATAGTGTTGTAATACTACTGCAATTATTGGGCACTTCTGAAAGCTTTACTTAGGATATACATTCCTCTCCAGTTTGAATCACTCCATGTTCAGAGCTGCACATGGCAGAGTACTTTTGAAAGCTTTACTTAGGATATACATTCCTCTCCAGTTTGAATCACTCCATGTTCAGAGCTGCACATGGCAGAGTACTTTTGAAAGCTTTACTTAGGATATACATTCCTCTCCAGTTTGAATCACTCCATGTTCAGAGCTGCACATGGCAGAGTACTTTTGAAAGCTTTACTTAGGATATACATTCCTCTCCAGTTTGAATCACTCCATGTTCAGAGCTGCACATGGCAGAGTACTTTTGAAATCAACCTTAAATAAAGTCACCGCCCCTACCTGCCTATATTTTATCGGGCGCATTGATTGACATCCACCCAGTAAAGTTGGTAACGATGGAATAAAAGTAGTTCCATATCATAAGGTCGAATAAAAAATGTTTGGCAACCATTTGTGATAATTTAAAAATTATTTCCTTCGCTTTCTGATTTTATGCATCGAATAGTAAAAATTAGTATAATTTTAATATACTTACTTTTCTAATAATTTACGGTTTCAATCGACCGACGCGTGAATAAGGCGGAAGAATACACAGTGTGCTTACAAGTAGATCTTAAGCAGGGTTTTCAAAAGTACTCATTTGACCACGAACAGCCTATACAGACACGTACATCTAGTGAAACTGTAAATCTGAAAGGAAAATAAATATACTACTAATATGCTATAGTTGCTTTCTCATGCGCATTAAAACAAACATAAACTAAGTGGCTTGGAGAGTGCAGAGATCTTGAAAATCGATGAGGATGAAGCGAGGTGAGTATGGAGCAACGCCAGAATGCAAAGGCCGGGGGAAACGGGAGATCCCAGAGAAAACCCGCCGAACAGCAGCATCGCCCGGCATGATTTCCACGGTGCGAAAATCCGGGAGCGAACCCGCCGGGGATCGAACCCGGTTTGCAGTGGTGGGAGGCGAATAGTCTTGACATGTACACCACCTCGGTCCCAACACAAGCTAAGTGAAATTAATCCAGTGACTATAAATATGAATATCACTGTAAATGTGACGCTCACATCACTAATAAAAGCCATGCAACAATTTAAATAATCTTAACTGTACTAACAGTACAAATTGAACTACTTCTTTACAGTGGAGTTTACCAAAAGCACTCCAACCCATAGCCATGATCAATGCCAGTGGGCTGTGGAATAGTAGGTTTTTGGACTTGGATATTTCTCGTGTTAAACCCTACGCGAACACCTTTTATATTCTACAAGTGAAATTCGCTGTTACAAACGTACATTTCCGTTCACGGAAAATGACACTCATTTGACTCATGTTCAGTTTCTGCTTATGTAGCTTATTATTCTCTATGTAAACTAAAAAAAAAAATTTAAATAAGTGATAGGATAAGCGAAATCGAAGGAATATTAATATCAAAATGTTTGTAAAGAAAATTAATTAAAATAATTACATTTAATTTGTGGTGAGTTAGACAACTTAAAGATTCCTTCCAGAAACTGTCTTTTTTTTTTTTTTTTGCGGAGGTTAAATTTGATTGGGCAAGTAAGATAAACAGTTCTATAATATCAGTCATAGCAAAAAAAAATTATATTATCTCCGTGGCAGTTGCTATGTGTATGGTTGTGGTTATGTTCACTTCAGTTAGTTGTAGCACGGCCTTAACTTCGGCTGAGTGTTTCAGTCACTTTTTTTTCTAAATGTACCCAGTAAAGGGTAGTAATTTTCCCCGTCAAAGTTTTATTTCAAATGTGCTCAGTTTTAAGCGCAATCAGCCGATACATGTGTGGGAAACGTAAGCGATTTATGTACATTCTTAATCATACACACGTTTATTGGGGTCTTCGCTGACTATGCACGATAGTGTGTCACGCTCCCTGCACTAAAGCTTCTTTTTTATCGGCATTTGATGAGCACGGGACCAAACGGCATGGGGCCAATTTTAATAAGAGGTCTCTTTAAAAGTCCACCGGCCGATACTGCTACTGATTGAGCAGTCTCGCGAAATCATGGCCAATTCAAAACGGCTCTGCAGCTCATAACAGCCACGAGAGAAGAGTGTAAAAAACCAAGCTCTGGTCGTACGATAATGTTTAAGGTTCGTATTTGTCCAAACGTGAAGCATATGCTAAGTGTTTCACGTTGTTCCTGCTAGGCACAGTGATATGTTACTTCTACTCTGTATGTAATTAGCGGTTCTCAATATGTGTTTTCCGAGATCCACACCTGGCGGCAACTTCGTGACTACATAGTTGCGTTTTTTCTCTGTAATATCACGTACGTAAATGGCGTAGTAAAGATAATACCGCTTGATACCTTGACTAGAACCAAAAGTCGAGACCTTTAAGATTCACATTTGTGGGACATAATGTTCACGTTGTTTACGCTTCAGGGTTTGAAGCACGTTGCTGACTGCGATACAGCATTCGTCGAAACAAACCCAGAATTGAGGCCAGTTGTAGAAGCCGTAGACTAAATGCGATATGCACGTTTAGTATAGGCTGTCCAAGGTAAAGTGAGCACTTTTGAGGTCCCAGTTACATTTTTTCCTATCCTTCCTCCACTTTGGAAAATTGATATTGCCATGTAAGTAATAAACAAAGTGTATTTCACAGGACTCGTAAGTTAACGTCTAAGGCTACAATAAAATATATTCATGAACTATTATTAAAAATGAGAGGCTTCACACAGTGCTACGCGCCACGGTGACTGAGCGATTAGCGCACTCGCCTCCCTTCAAGGCGAACTGGGCTCAATCCCCGATCGGGTCACCGGATTTTCGCAAGCGGAAATCCGGTGACCCGGTCGCTGCCATTGGTCGGCCGGTATTCTCGGGGATCTCCCGCTTCCCCCGCCCCTTCATTCCGGCGCCGCTCCATATTCCCTTCAATCACCCTCATTGGCTGTCAAGACCTCGCTGTTAAGAGCTGCCCAAATGTTTTCACGCTTCTTCAAAAAGTTCTTACTTTATGGTGAATATTTTATATGCAGGGTGATTCTCAATTAAACCGACAAACTTTGGGAGATGATTCTTCGTGAAAAAGTAAAAGGAAAACATATGTGACACTTTATTCCTAAATCGAATATTAAGGGAGGTATGAGCCCTTAAAAAACGAGTTTTTAAACCGTATTTGTGCAAAATATCGGTAACGAAGTAAAATGGTAACGAAGTAAAATACAATGACAACCCTTAGCACGTTATTGCATGTTATCGGGACCTTCAACGTAAGAGCCGATATTTTGCACAAATACGGCTTTAAAACCTCGGTTTTTTTTTTCTTCGGTTTAGATATAAAGTGTCACATATGTTTTCCTTTTACTTTTTCATGAAGAATCGACTCTCGAAGTTTATCGGCCTAATTGAGAGTCACCCTGTATGTATGTATGTATGTATGTATGTATGTATGTATGTATGTATGTATGCATGCATGCATGTGTGTGTTTATATATATACATATATATATATATGAGAGAGGTGGTTTGTTGCAGACGTGAAGCCGCGCGTGAAGTCCCACTACCGCGCGCACCGGCTGTCCTTCTGGCTGAACCTGGTGCCGGACCTGCATCGGCCTGGCGGCGACGACGTACCGACCTCCCACCACCTGCTGGACCAGCGCGAGCACTCGAGCACGCCCCCGCCGTCACCCACCGTCCCCGCCGCCAGTCCCTCTCCCGCGCCCAGCGACGCTCCCGCCTCGCCCGCCGCCGCCGCCTCCGCGCCGCCGCCACCGGCGACCCCGCGCAGGCCCGAGGACGGCTTCGCCGCCTACTCCACGGCGCTCAGCCTCACCGTCGCCATCGGCTGCTCGCTGCTCGTGCTCAACGTGCTGGTGTTCGCCGGTGTCTACTACCGCCGCGACAAGCCCGCCCGCCCCCACAGGCCCGGCGACGGCGCCGCTAGCCCGCCCCCGCCCTCCGACAAGAACGGCCGCATCCCCAACAGCGTGGTCGCCGCCGCGGACCTCGTCAGCTACGCCGCCAGGCTGCAGGAGCCCGGGGTGGTGGCGGCGGCGCAGCGACACCTCTACCCGCTTGCCGAGTACCCGCCCCCGGCGCCGCCGCCTCGCGACGACAGGCGCGCCTCGTCGTCAGAGGCGCCCGCGCCGAGCCCGCCGCCCGGCGACGACGACACGGAGAGGACGGGGCTGTAGGCGGGCCTCGTGTTCGACCGCTTCCGGGATCTCCTGGAGGCGCGATTCTCATTAACGTTCCGCTTATCAGGGGCCGAGTTAAGTGAGCATCGCTAGCCTGTTGTAACGAGGTATAGGCTGTTCGCAGTAAACTGAACACTTTTGAAAGCCCTGCTTGAAATCCACTTGTATGCACGTTGTGTGTACTTCCACCTTACGTAAAATTAACATTGCTATGGGTCTGCTCACTTTCTTCATGCGTCGGTCAAGTGAAACCATGAAATTAATAGAAAATATACTATTTTATAAATTTACTCATAAATACACTTATATGCATTTGAAAACATAAAGGAAAATATATTATTTAAGTGCTTACAAATTGTTACTTAACACTTTCAACTGTGGAACTACCGACTGTCGTGTGGTGGATCTGGTAAAATGCATGACATTTTTCAAAGGTTGATTTCAAACGTTCTCAATTAACCGTGAATAGCCTAAATACGGCACTCTAGCAGGTATATGCTATTCACGGTAAAGTGAGTACTTTTGAAAGTCCTCTCATTTGGAATAATAGTCAATAAATGTATTTAAATTTAGCCTTAGGCGTTCACTTCCGAGTGCTGTGGATTATATACACTGTGTTTATTACTTACCTGGAAATATTTGTTTCGAAAGGTGGTTAAAGGATAAAAGATGGTCGAAAGTGAAAAGGAACTAGGGCTTCAAAAGTGCTCACTTGATCGTGAACGTCTAATAGGTAACCACTACACCTCGTGCAATGGCAACTTCCACCCCGATTATTGGGGAAGTAATGAGAATCCCGCCTCTGGCAACGTCGTAGACACACTGAAACACTTATATTGCCGTCATAACCGCCAGCTTACGTCAGGAATGCATTGAACATACTTCCTTCAGCCTCACTCGTTACAGCCGTAACGATAAAAGCTGTTGGTAAAAATGCAAAATAAAATGCTCGCGACGAGCCAGTAAACTGTGCCCTAAATTGTGCTTTTTTTAACAGACGTGTTATCGTTTCGGGGAACGAAAACATTTTGACATGCATTTACTGTAATGGTCTGTGTACACCACCCCAGCATTCTTCCCCTTCCAGGAACTAACAGGGGCTATAAAAACATTCCCATCCAATTTCCGGTGTTTACAACGGCCTGTGTGCGCAAGCAAACAATTGCTTATTGATGTTCTGGACTGTTGCAGAGAAGGTTGACGTTGGCAGGAATGCATGCGGGCTGCCAACGTGTACGGACTTAGTTGTAAGCTCAATAGTTTGTTGACATAACATCTGTGATAGTAAACGTTTTATTTAAAAAAAAAAATAACGTGTTATTTTAATTGGCCATGTTTAAGTTAACTCTCCCTGCTCCTGAACTCAGCACGCAACTAAATGTACAATTATACGAAAGTACTTACAATTTTTCTTTCATGGCGCATCTTGCGCACTGCATTAAATTTATCAAGGAAAGGAGAAATATACGACAAACGCAGATTCCTTACGCCGTTGTGGTGGGTAAACGAAGAATAACAAACGCAAGAACTGAAACAAATAATATTTTATGAGGAAATTAAATCTCCTAATGACCTGTACTTTTTTTATTTCACCTTAATAACTAAAGTCGTATTTCTGCCACTACACGACTCATTTCCTTTATTACTGCACTCGTTCCAAGGAACATTTCATTAAGTTAATTAGTAACGCAAGTAATAAGGAAATGTGAGTCATTAATAAATTTAATAATTTTGTGGCTCCTGTTATTTGCGACCGATAATAGTTTTCCGGAAATGTCGTCTTTTGAAAGTCAGGCATACTAAATAGGTACATTCCATTATAGTATTAAAATTTGAAGAATTATTCGGGTCCGTTAATTGATTTCAAAAGATTTATGCGTCACTCTTAACAGCTTGTAATTGGGGGGGGGGGGGGCAGCGGCAAAAAATTTGAGAGAAAGGTACGGCTAAATATTAAACCTATAAAAAAACATGGTGGCTGTGGCCAGAGGTCAGCCACATGCAGCTCCACATAAAGCCCCCAAAACGTGTTCTCGTTCGTCAACCCAAAAATCAACTGATGATACATCTTTTCAAAGTAGGTTAGATAGTAAAAAAGAAATTTGAAAGTATTTAATCAAGCAAAAGCTATTGTATAACTTTCGGTAAATATTATTAATTATATTTTTTATTCGTTTATTTTATAAATGTTTACAATGGCATAGAAAATTAATACAGCCAGCGTAAAAAAAAAGAAAAAGTGATTTATAAAACATATTGACAGGATATTATTTGTAATTAAATTCATGCCAATATGATAAAAAAATTTTATGTTATACTCTTTCGTATTACAATGGAATATCAACTGTCTTTCCAAAATTCACAAGATCATAATAACGTTACAGGTTTTTCTCTTACATTTCTTTGATTAACACATCACATCACGAATTTTCACAACATCAAAGCAAGAGTTATAAATATTTAAAAAGTTAAATTAAAATTGACATTACAAAACTAACCCGTAGTTAAAATGTATGTCCAGAATTACAGTACTTAGCTTGGCAGTCTTACGACTTGGCCGGGACCACCCCGACCCCCAATGTGTTCTCCCTGCTATGTATACCCAAAAAAAAAAAAGCATTCCCTCTTCTTTAACAGCAAGTGTTCTAGAACACACCAGCGCCAGAAATGCTCATTTGTAATTCTATCCAATAAGGTTCAGTTCTGCACGTCCGATACACGTCGAGCAAGGAAAGTTGGAGCCGCTGACGTTTCAAGGATACGAGCGAACACTCGCCAATACAAGAATACAAAGGTGAAATGGCTTCTTATTACACGAACTCCAGCCGCGCACGCCAACAAAATGGCGTTTCTAGCTGGCAAAATGTGGGAACGTCAGTAGTATGTGAATGGGGAGTCGGCCACGGGGCACTGCAGTCTGAGCCGACCGCCATCTTGGATAATGGTGACCTGGACCTTGACCTCGCGCAGTGATACTTCTTAGCATATAAATTGAAAGGTTTTTCCTGTTTTTAAAGGCTGTATTTGGAAGTAACATAATGGCATGTTGGTTTCAATGTTGGAGTCTTTCATAAACGTTTTGAGCATTTTTGTTTTGCAAATTAAAAGCGCTCGTATGTTTTTAACATACGTTGTTAAGAATATTGTAATAGCAACAGAAGAATAATTCACATGAACCGGATTTACATTGGAAAGACAACTTTGTGATATCAAGTAAATTACAACATGCTTATCTAACAAAATTCTTTCAATTTAAGCATCCAACGAATGTGCTCCAACATCATAAAGAAGTGTCTCATGCATCAGCAGGAACTGCGATATTCCAAAATTTATCGCTAAGGAAAATGAACTTTATGATGTCTTCAATCTTGGGTAGGTGGAGTATCTTTTTAGTGTATAAGTAACGTGTTCGTTTGATATATTGTTGCAGTTTTTCATTAGGTACCCGAGAACAACCCTAGGACTGTATTCGCAATATTGAGGAGGTAGCTTGTGCAACTGAACTTCAGTGTAAATATCAACACTGAGTTAGTCAGAAATGAGTTTTTATTCGCAGCATGACAATCTGAACACGCAGGTATCTGAGAAAAGTAATTAAATTATTTTGTATGTAGACCTGCAATATTTAACATTTGAGTTACTAAATGAGAGTTATTAAGATTACTGGAATTAAGTCACATTTGCTTAAATACTATTTTGGCTACCTGCATACTTTAACATTCTAAGCATTATAACCACCATAAAAGTATCATGCTGTACACAGTTTGTTGTCGTATCATACCACAAAGCTGAATTATGTACTTTCAATGCAATAGTAGACATAGCCTGTGTGTAAGAATGTATACTGTCTTTGAAAAGAAGGCGAGGGAGGGGTGACCGTATTTCTGTATTTGTGCATTCCTGGGGGGGGGGGAGGATCTTGGTATTTAGTGTTCGTGGAAACCATGCGAAATTTTTTTGTTTACAAGAACTTACTTTAGGTAAGTGTGACAAGATTAGTCGTCATTAATATATTTAGAGTGTATTCAAAAACAGTAGAATATATTTTATTCATTTGGCAGTCAAAATACAATTTCATTTTCGTGCATCCTGGTTACAAATTTCTTGCAAAGTAAAAAAAAAAAAATTTATAGACTTATTACATGAGCTGTTATTCATTTACATAAAATATTATAAATTTAAAAAATGGTGGAGGGGGAGGCGGAATTTTGGTATTTGGTGTTCTTGTAAACCATGATAAATTTTTATGTTTACAAGAACTTTCCTCAGGTAAGAGTGACAAGATTATATGTCGTTAATATATTTCGAGTACCGCATATTAAAAAACAGTAAAATATCTTATTCATTTGACAGTCAAAATACTATTTCATTTTCGTGCGTCCTGGTTACAAATTTCTGATAAGGTGAAAATATTATCAATTTATATAGACTTATAGCGTGGGCTGTTAGTCAATTAAATGAAATATTTATAAACTAAAAAAATGGGATTGTTGCTAACCTGCAACTGTTTGAACATCCCTTTACAGCTTCTAAAAGTCATTTGGGAAGAGATGCATGCAGTTTGTTTACAAAAACAAGCAGTCATATGTTGTTTGTTTCCAAATACTGGCAGTCACATGGTGTTTGTTTGCAAACAGAGTCACCTTCAATGACAGTTGAGCTGTGGCGGAAGGATACATAGCCACCCAGATGCCATTGGTACTACTTTCCTACAACTGTCATATTTGAGACCACTTATATTAAATGGACAATAATTTTACCTATGTTGCACATATGGTTTATTTTTCGAAATTTTTATGATTTTATTTTTAATTTCTCATATGGTTAGGGTATTTAAATTTAGATGTACGAATGGCAATAATTAATGTCTAATTGGAATATTTAGCTAGATTTTCTTTTGTTTGTATATTTTAATTAATGACTAATATTTTGCATTATTTTTGGTCACACCTTTATTGTGAATGTTTAAGGAAATGTCTTTTGTATTTTCGGATTAACTTCTACGAGACCCGTAACTCTATGGAATAGGGATTTAGGCCGTTTGGAGTGTGTCATTTTCGATCGTTAGTCAGGAAGCCCTGCGATTGGCTAACAGGTTTAAATCCTGTGCTCCGATTGGCTGGAGAGCTCAGCTTAGGGTTAGGCAGCATGGACCGTTTGAAAGTGCACTCTCTCTCTGCCACCAACCTTCAACTACACTAGAAGTAAGGCTGGGATGCTCGTCCTATAGTAGGACGTAGTGGAGGAATTTTAAATTAGAAGTTAGGGTGTTCTAGTTCCTACAGCTTGCCACAGTTTTTATTTGTGTTTTGCGTCGAGTTTAGAGAGTAAGTACTACGCATATTTTTATTTCAGCAGCTGTTTAGGAGTTAAGGTAGCTAGCCAGACCTGTAACATCCGTGAACCGTGAGCTACGTATAGTAGCACCGCACCCAGATCTGCATACTCTTACCTCCGTTCCTTATACATGAATCTACGTCCTGCCTTCGCCTACAACCTGGTATTTAATTACGTGAACTGTTTTACATCTAATTTTTTAAGTTATTTAACTTTTGACTTTGCTACGTTACGCCGTTGGGATAGAACATTCTACACGACGCCATGTTGGCAAGGCGTCAATGTTAGCTTCGGCAAAATTAAACCATAATTTTAATTGGAGAGAGAAGTCAAGTGTTACCTTTTGAGACAGTCAAGTTACATTTTCCTGAACTAAATTCGAGACATTTTATTTTTGAGAGAATTACGTTTATTTAAAGTGTAAGTCAGACTGTTAAATACGTGTCACGTAAGGGTATTTGAATAATGACCGTTACCCATGGCCACTTTCTAAGAGCAGCTTAGTTTGAACACTATTATTTTTCTTTGCTCATTGCCATTTAGGGATTTTTGATTATTTGAATTATTTTTCCAGCTTTATAGAAAACAGATAATTTGATTTTGAACATTTTGAAATATTTTTGAATAAATATTTTTTAGCTAGATTTGACACGTCTGGCACCTTTTCTGAGTATGCACATTTTTTCCTATCCCTCATCTACCTACTTTCAGTTGAAAATGATTAAACACGTTCCTTTGATATGTGTGTAGTTACGTACAATAAGTTTCACAGCTGGTGTGGCAAATAATCTTTTGCCTGTTACGAGGGTGGTGTTGTCAAAGGTGAGTTACTACACATCTTGCATACTGGGTCCTGAACTGAGTATAGCTGAGGAAACACATTTCTTTGGAACAGTATTCATTCCTTTTTAATCGCTATCTGAATCACAAATATTGCGATCATCAAACATCGAGGTGGCCTAGGTTATGCATTGCACATTTCAGAATAAGTGGCGCACAACGTAAGGGCTTTACGATACGCTGAAATTACAGTAAGCGAGGTTAAGCCAGTAAATACGTAGAAGTGGCAAAACACATCACCAGTTACGCAGAAGTGAGCGTACGCCCTGCAGATTGAGAGGAACTGCACCCATTAACTACAGACACCTAGAGTACACTGTGTTTGAAATGGAGGAGACAACCGAAATAACTGAAACGTACACTAGCGCACCCCAGACAGCTGGCAATTCAGATACTGACAGTAATGGAGCACAGACTAATCAGTTATCTGAACAAGAGAATACAGCAGCCAGTGTTTCACAGGCATCACTGCTACAGCAACTAGCCGCACTTATGCAAGCCCAGATGACTGAAATGCAAACCAAATTAACCAAGTCACTGCAAATAAAATTAACCTAATCACAAACCCAAATGACTAACTGAGTCAGTACAATCACAGCTTAGTAGTGTTAAGACTCAACTAAGTGAGGTCAAGTCAGAGCTAACAGAAACGCTACAATCACAGGTTTCACTGTTAAGAGAGGACGTTGCAGCTAACCTGCAACAGCTGACCTCAGAGGTAAACATTGTACACCAGGAAGTGACCGAGACAAGGAAAGAGTTAGAGAAGGTAAAGAGGACTTCCAATGTACAGTTTAATGAAGTAGAGCAGCGAATGAACAGGCTAGAAGCGCAACCAGCTGCCACAACCGATTTGAATGTACTGGATCAGTTAGTAACAGAAAAATTCACCTCACAAAACACTCACGTACAGAACAAACTAGGGCAAGTCGAGAAAGCGACTGCAGATAAGCTTGCCAGAGTAGCTGATAAGGTGGAGCAGCTAACTCGGGTTGTGGAGGGCGTGAGAAATCTTCACCTGAGTGTACACGACTTTGACCATGAGGAGGTGCAGCCTCTTGTCACTAATACTCTACACACTGAGCCCAGAAACAGCACATTTATTTCTGAGCCGACTGCCACACTAATGCATGCTATTCCTGTGACAAATACACCTATTAGCACGTTACTACATTGCCCATCGAAACTGTAGGTGGAACAGATGCCTAAATTCGAGGGAAAATCAGGAGGAAATTCAATCAATTTCTTACTGAAATTTGAAGAGTATTCTGTTTTATTTGGATTAAGTGACCACGACAAACTGAGATGCCTTAGTCTAGCACTCAAGTCAACGGCCTACTAGTGGTAGGAAGTAGCGAAAAGCACCACTACAAGCTATTCGGAATTCAAGTGCAAATTCATAGATTATTTCTGGAATGCAGAAGTGCATGGAAACCTAAGAGCGCAGCTCCACGCAGAAAGGTTTATCCCTGGCCGAGGTCGCAGCCTGGAAGCACACAGCTCTGAGATGTACGAAAAATCGAGACACTTAAGCCCTCCGGTTAGTGATGAGGAATTTACAGCAATGGTGTTAATGTAGTTACCCTATCGCTACCAAGCATACTGGTCAGGACGAAGAGATGCAGACATAGTATCATTCCGCGAGGGACTACTTGCGTTCGATCAAATCGATAAGATGCAGGGATAACAGAGTGGTAAAGAAGGCGACAAGCCATGTCCGATCGAACGACCGCCGCCATTGTTCCCAGGAAACCAGCAAAACCAGTACAGAGGAGGTTTCAGACCGAACCATAATGGGCGTCCTAAAGTGCAAGCTTTCCGCGTGGACTACTACGAGCCATATTCGTCAGGCCAAGGCTCCGACCAAAGAAACAGCCAACATTCTTTCAGAGGCAGGAAGTACTATTCAGACAGCAGAGGTCAGAAAACCCGCGGGCACCGTATGGACCTTGAAGAGAGGTTAGGTCAACAGAGAGAAAGGTTATTAGAGGATCGAAGCCCACGATCGCCTACATCATATGGTACGCCTGCACCTAGGGATAATACACAGCTTATTTACAACCAGGCAGCGGGCAATTTTTCGCATTCGTCTGTACCGCAAGGCAGGAATGGAACGACACACGGCAATCAAACACCGCAATCAGCTGGAGCCAGCTGTAACCTGAGACACACAGGCTATTTACTGCCACAGCCTGGCGGTTATTTTGACAGTCAGACGCCGCTTGACCCACGAATGCCACCGTTTGTTGCTGCGCCGCCTACGATAAACTGGAGAGAGGCGAGTCCGCAGAATGCAAGTGCGAGTAATAATACTAAGTTAAACTAGAAAGAGTCAGGGAAACAGGATCCTAGTCGCTGGCCCAAATCACCGAGTGTAGTACCAAGGAGTCCAATAGTGTGGTTGAAGTTGACTTGAAAAATTTGGAAAATATTTTTATAGGTTCTGTATTATTAGGAAAAACCGACAGGGAATTTTTGCTGTACAATACTACAGAAGACGATGTTGTTTTGCAGGAAACTTTGTGTACTGAGTTGAAGTTAACTGTATGTGGTCTGACAGTGCCATGTTTACTAGACAGTGGAGATGAAATAAGCTGCATGGCAGAAGCATTTGTTAGTGATATATGTGCCACCGGATATAAGCTACCTGTCGTACCAGTACCCAGGCTCCGCATTATTGGTGCAATTGCAAAATCAAGCCCGATGGTTAGCAGACAAGGTTTATTAACTATTGAGGGCTTAGGTAGTACAAAACGAATTTCAGCTTTGGTCATCAAAGACTGTGATACTAGGAACAGATTTTCTGACACGTTACAAAATCAATTTGGGTTTTTTGCAATCGTTTTTAGGATCAGGCAAATAGAAGTAAATCGCTGTTGTGTATATTAGAGTTTTGTGAGGTCACTGGTCATTATCGGATCCTACTGTTTACTGTTAGGTAACCTCTTAAGAGCCCTCGCCCGGAGTGTGGTCCACCGGCACACGCAATCCAAACGAATAAGTGACTGAGGTTCCGTATGTGACCTAATAATAACGCGAGTTTTGCATATCACTATACATCACATAACTTATATAACACACACAACAAACACGTGTGGTTACGTTGGAAAACTTGTGAACGCTGCGTGGCAACGCTCCAATATTTTGGACAGCAAATGAGAGAGCAGAGGAACTGAACAACAAATCCGTTCGTTGTCTTATAGTTCTCTGGCCAGCCCGAGCTTTCGATTTTTTCGAATGACCAACTGCAGATCGGGCCACCGGAGTGATTTTTACCAGCGAATAAAACCGTGCAATTTCCAAATGCTCTAACTCGCTTAAAAGTACAGTTTACTCATGTCTCACTAGAGTATTGGTACAAAAGTAACCAAATGTGTTCATCGCACACATCTATAACCTTGTCACGTAGTTGACATTCGATTTCGCAAGATAACAGGACAGCATAAGCCAATAGTATTATTAGACGTGACTTCATTGTAAAAATTTCAAACTCCACGAGTAGTTATAGCATGCACTCATTGTAGCTTAAACTTTGTGCTCTGCAAATCAGAGCTGTAACAGTTGAATTTCATTGCACGCAAAGAAAGCTAATGGGTTAAAACAACAAGATTCCTTTTCAGGCTTTCTCCTTTAGCTTAAAGAATCTGGGCGGGTAATTTCTAAACACACGAGTTTTTTCTTTTACCATTTCTACTCTTCTTTTGGGAGGAGTGGGGATTTATCTTATAGTACAAGGTAATGCAGCATTCCTTAGTAAATATGATTTATTATTTCCCGTAATAAGCCTATTTTCATACAACATTTATTCACTAACGCACGCGTATTCACACAAAAGCCGATAGTAACGTTTCTTAAATAAGTACTGTCGACTACTCATTTTTTTTTCTTAATTAAAGTGGATAGGTGATTAAGAAATACCATGTGTTGTAAGCCAACTGTATGTCATTTTCCCGCATTCTCTCAACGCGGGCCACATTTCAGCGCGACTAATAATCCCAGGGATTCAAGGGACGCGGTCATCATATTGGAATGTGGAGCAGCGGTCGTGAAATGGGCAAATAAAATCACAAAATTACCAGCGTCGGGCACTCGTAAGTGCGCGGAGGAGAAAGCAAAGGGTCGCATAGATCTCACTATCCCCTCCCCCTCACCCTCCCATCCTTCTCAAACTCCCGATTTAACGCGAACATATGAGCCATAATGAATTACAAGCAGGGACGTTCCCGGCTTTCCTCGACGAGCGAACCCGGACCTGAAGGGAAACAGCAGTAATTAGAGTCGTATATTCCCGCCGTAGCCCGGAAAACGAGATCGTAAAATGGGAAGATGCGCGGGAATGTCCTCTCCCCCCCCCCCCCTTTTCCGTATGGGGCACTATGTCAGCGCAATACTCTCCCCTAAATGTACGCACAAACACGTGCGCTCTCGCTCACGCGTGCACGCAAACGCACGCGAAAAGAAATGGGGTAGAAAGAGGAAGCGAAACCACTTTTTTCCCACAAAATAGCCCACTTCCAAAAAGTAACTTCAGCTGTTATTAGTTATAGTCTGTTCACGGTAATGTGAGCACTTTTGAGGCCGTAGTTAGTTTTTCCTTTCAGCCATTATTTATCCATTAAACACCTTTTTAAATAAATGCCATGTAACTAATAAACACAGCGTGTATATTCCACCGCCCTCGGAAGTTAACGTCTAAGGCTAAAATAAAATATATGTACATACTAACTATTATTCCACATGAGAGGGCTTTCAAAAGTGCTCACTTTACCGTGAACAGCCTGTGGTACCAGCGTCATTACTGAATTCAGGGAATGACGTTTCATTTTTGTGACTTCCTGGGCCCCGACTCATTCTGCGTCATTAGCCGTAACATAAACCTATCGCCTCTGGCATTGTAATTCCTTTGGGGTCAGGGTGACAATTCTCTCTTCCCACACAAAAAAATAGTTTATGTTAGACAATGTGTTTTCTGCCCCAGAGATATATTTATTTCCTTACTTAAATTTTTTCATGCAATTATTTACTTGGGAAAAAAGTGTACTTCATACAAGTTCATTTTGTTTGAATGATTTATATATATATATATATATATATATATATATATATATATATATATATATATATATATATATATATTTGCTGCTTCAAAGTTTTTTCTCCTTTAATATTAATTTTTTTCTTGCATTTTCGTTTTTCATGTAATTCGTTACAAGATAATTTATTTTAAATAATTATAAATTGAAAACAAAGATCTTTATCAGTGTTTATTCAGCCATCTAAATTGCCGTTCTCAATTTGTATTTTTCAAACTGTATAGTTAGGCTAAAAATTATTTATACCTGCTGTATTTGTATTCTAGCTTGTGAATTTTTTGACTCGACATGTGCCAGTGTGTTAAGTCAGGTGTAGATTACTTTAGGAAACTTAAAATCTTTGAAGTCTAACATAACTTATAAGTAGTTTTCAAATATATTTAATTTCGTAGTTTTTATGCCAACACACCTTAATCTTGAGCCCATCAAATATTTCCCTAAAAAACAAAAAGTAAGAGTTTCCTGTATGTTTAGGACAGTGGTTCTAAACAGGAGTGCCGCGATACTTATCTTACTTGTCACGAAACTGTACTTGGTAATATTTCTATCAGAAATAATATATATAATCGTACTATAAATTATTCTTTGAAAATGAACAAAGGTACTGAAGAAATCTAACACACTTCTTTTGCAGAGCATGTATTTGCTTATCATTAAAATCTTGAGTTATGAATTACGAACGTGAGCTTGTCGATCCCCGCAGTGTTACCAACTTGGTACATTGGCATGCCGCGGTGAATCATCCCAGAATGTTGCTAGAGTGTTTTGGATAGAAACATATGTGAGAACCACTGCTTTAGGAGATATTGATCTGATCCTCCAGAGACAAATATCAATTGTGTATGGAATAGATTTTTATATATACATCTCCGTAAAAATAAAAATAGGCCACGACTAAGGCTCAGTTAATGATCAGAAACGTTTACGTTGGAAACCTCTGTGTGTTTCATGCAGTCATGTGTACATAAAAAGTATGGTTCATATTAGTGAATTTTACTCGTATTTACGTTATGCCAGTGATATACGACTGTAAATTAACTTTATTTTGGTGAAGTTGTGGCTTATTAATAAATGATATCGTTTGGACTTTTTTAATGTGTGAAAGGAAATAAAATCATTAGTTTTACATCAATATAAAACCTTCAAGTGAATACAATATTTACTTATTATTTTTATTGTAATCTTGTTGGCTGAAAGCCTTATGCACATGACACGAAATAAATTATCGCATTTACGTAAAGCACTACACGTCGAGGATGCTTCTTACACAACATGTACACGACGACCACGAGCCTTGTAGTAAAGAATAAGTATAGTATATTCACGGTAAAGCAAACAATTTTGAAAGCACTCTCGTTTGGAATAATAGTCAATACATGTATTTTATTTTGTCTTTAGACGTTATGTTCCGAGTGCGGTGGAATATACACGCTGTGTTAATTACTTACAAGGCATTATTTATTGAAAAAGGTGGTTAAAGGATTAAAAATGGCTAGAAGTAAAAAGTAACTAGGGCCTCAGAAGTGCTCACTTTACCGTGAACAGCCTATACTTTCATTTTGATAGGTACATTTTTATTACTCATACGTTGTTCAGCGTGAACTAAGCTTATGTGCAGGTGATTGTAATAGTGTGCTATTTGTGGAAAATCTTACATTGAAAGTATCCATTCAAATAAAATCTAAATAAGAAATTTTAATACACAGTCATATATAATTACGTATTCTAAAAACTATAACTACTATCAAGGAAATGTTATATAGTGTATTGACACTGCTCGCTTGTGCGATGGGGCAGTAAGTATTCAGTCTTATTTTAGTCACTGAAATTTTTACTCGGCAACTGAAATCCGAGCGATTGAAGAAGGCAAGAAATTATGTACTTTATTAGTAATACATCCTCACAGGGTTAACTTTGATTTCAACTGCTACACTGAAACGCTGACTTCACATTACTTTGGTATGTCAATCAGGAAACGTGAAACAACAGTTTTTTAACTACACGTATTCATATCTGTAGTTTTATAATAGTAGAGGACAAACGGTTCATAAAAACAAGTTAAATTAAAAAATAAGATGTAGCTGTGGATGGAAACAAAAATTTCGGCGATACGATTATACTGCTACGTGCGATTCAACATCAATAGACCAAACAAAGTATAATGGAAGATATGATTTCTATTGTACACAAAACGTTTGTGGAAGTATGATCACCTATCAGTCAATATCATTAATCTAATTCTTTGGTTCAGAAGTACGAAGCAAGATTTCGCTACTTCGCCACTTGAATTACTCGAGTTCAGTGAGTTAATAACAAATTTCATTGATCACGATTATCAGCAAATGTCACTTTCTGCAATGAGCAGTTCTAGAATAATAATATTTTTTAACAGAATAATTTTACTGATTCGTCTCCAAAATACGTCATTCAAAATAACAGCTAGCTTTCCTCATAACAAAACTGGCCTATTCTGACAAGCAGCGTGCACACCATACGTTTCATAGGCCTACCTCTCCTGAGGTAAGGTATCGTGATGTTAGACGCGGTATTGTATACAGTGCTGGATGTGACTAATATTTCTTTGCTATACGTCATTAAATAATTTTATTCGTTTTGTTTGCGTGAGAACTGTAAAAAAGAAACACTATACAAAGTAGCCGGCGAAAAGAATAAACGATGACTAACTCACAGGAAAATGTAACGACACGTATCAAAGACTCGAAAGAGCAGTAACGAGAAAAGTTTATTCAAAGCGGTTTCCTCCTTTATAAGCAAGATAAAAGCACGCTTATTATAAAATGTCTCGCTGTAAAAATTGGCACAAACAATATTGTCGTCATCGCCCCCCCCCCCCCCCAAGATCTTGGCTAACAAGCTTATTACAGACGTTTGCCTGTAATTATATGAGTTTAAAAAATAACCTGGATTTTCGTTGTAAAGGAACTCAAGTAATATGGGCCGTCGCAGCGTTTAAATTTGAATTCAAGTCGTGTCCAGGCGTTTGAACATCGC
This sequence comes from Dryococelus australis, assembly GCA_029891345.1. NCBI lineage: Eukaryota > Metazoa > Arthropoda > Insecta > Phasmatodea > Phasmatidae > Dryococelus > Dryococelus australis. Next base: position 55,805,108 of record CM057003.1, read on the forward strand.
TGATTCGATTTTCTCATCACATGGTCATAGCACGGAGAAAAAGTTGTGTACTTCTTCCGAGATACAAACCGTTGAAAATTTCAATTTCAATTACAACCAGTGTTCAGCGAAATGCTACATTTATTGATACACGAAATACTGGGCCGTTAACGGCGCAAGACGCTCTCTCGTGAAGCAAATAATTGCAGGCTGTGCGATTACCGTATAAGCTATTTACTGCAATAATAGACTATGCTCCACGAAGTGCAATTTCTTTGATAATTAGTCCTAAGGTAGGCCCAGCCATTCTTATCTTGTCCGTGGTGAGTTCCGAAGCATTAGTAACATTTTCCCGTGATGATACGCACCGAATTATGTATATCTCGAAGGTAACAAATATTGTACTCGGCTCTCAGTTACTCAGATGCATAGTGGCGGTATGTATTTGACTATTTGTTTGCAGTTAAAAGTTTAATCATATTGATTACAACAACCTGTTTTGTTAAAACAACGCTGAATGACTGGACAAAAATGCAAATAATAACAAGTCAGGACTCTTCTAGAATTTAAGAATCCGCCTCGCTAATCATTTTGGATCTTCGACGCGCTGTGAACGTTCTCATTAATAATTCGGGATGAAATGCAAGTAAAACAATTTAACGACTTGCAATGTCTAAGGGAAAAATATGAGTAGTTAAAATCTAATTTGTTCCAATGTAAAATTTAACGTAATGGAAATGTCTTGGGATTCATTTTTTGCGAAAGACAGCTGTTTCCGCCTAAAGGCGGTTTTGCATGGAACACTATGTTGTATTATTTATTGTGTATGCCAATGCATAATTTCCTGAAATTATTTTTAAAATATCATCTTTCGTTCAGTGTTATCTAGGAATGACCAGTGGGCTGTAAGCACATTTGCGATTACCGTTTGTTCAACCAATCAGCCACTATAAGCACCATGCAATTGTTGTGAGATGATTTAAGTACTGTAGTTATATATATTTTTTTTATTTATTTACTTATTTGACTTATTTTTGGTGGTGCAGTTAAGGCAAAAATAATGCATTTTCTTGTACACAACCACACATTTATAATAGAAAATAATGAGAGGATTAAAAAAACACATTAAACTGACACAAAAGGTAATGACTAAGAATTAAAAGCACAACAACATGCTCATAGGCTACACAACTATTGCATGAGATAAGTAGAGCTACGGTGAGTAATTAATGATGAGCTAACTTAAACAAATATTTCTATAATGGAGTTTTGAAGTTTTTGAACGACTCTACTTGCGTGCGATGTAGTTCCAAGAAATTCCAGAGGCGACAGTTAACTGTAAATGAGACACAGTAGAAATTAGTTCTGTCCTGGGGGATGTCAAATTTACTTACTGCACGAGAACGAGTTTCGTGATTGTGACAGAAACATATAAATTGAAAACGGGAGGCAAAGTAGAACGGATGATCGGTTGCGAATGCCTCTGTCGTAGTTTAGCATGCATCCGGATCATATATTTCGAGATACAGCAGTCTGAATTTACGAAGGGCATGGAAATAATGTTTCCTAATTGCGCCATGTCTTGAAATTCCCGTCATCGTCTGTGGAATATGCTTTGATTTCGTAGGTTAACCTGTTGGGGGCACGTTTAGTTGGTTCGTCAAGAAACGCATTTTTCAAGCAGGATGCAACGAATTTCAAGCGCCGGGTACAGTACTGCCATAAGGTTCAACAACACTGCTATAGATTGTTCACGATAAAGTGAACGCTTTTGAAATAAACCTTAGAAAAAAGTCACTACCCCTGCCTACATAGTTTAACGGGCACACTGAGTGACATGCGCCCAGTAAAGTTGGTAACGATGAATGGAAAGTAGTTCCGTATCTTAATGTCGAATAAAAAGTATCATGTAACCATTTGTGATGACTTAAACTATTTCTTTCACTTTCTGTTTTTTTTTTATGTATCGAAGTGTTGAAATGAGCAGATTTTTAAAACATTTTCTTTGGTAATAATTTCACAGTTGCACATGACCGACGCATGAATAAAGTGACGAGGCTCATGGCTATGTTAATTTTGCATAAGGTGGAAGAATACACAGTGTGCATACAAATAGATTTTAAGCAGGGCTTTCAAAATTGCTACTTTTACCATGAACCGTCTATAGGGGCCTGTATTGAAATTTGCTACAGACTTTTCATCAGTAAAATGATAGGGTCACCGCTGGAAGTACCATACACACAGCATTACGAGAACAGCCCTTCACGTAGTGGCGATGGCTCTCTTGTAGCGCGTTGTTAGTTGGGTTTAGGCGTCCATGACCCCGAGCGTTGGCTAGTGGAGGGGGTTATTGCTGTCGGCCCTTTTCGCAATACTCGAGGCATTTCCCGGCGCCCTGATTTAGTCTGAAGGGTGTGAGGCCGAGTTCAGAAGTAGATGTTAAGTTAAGGCTCTTTCATACAATCATAACAGCGTGCCAGTGTAACCCTTATAGCTCCCGCACTTCTCTGCCAAACTTGAGAAAAAAAGGGTTTGGCTGTGTTGGGGACACAGCCGTTTGTTTTGCGTGAATACGTCTACGCTGACGCGCTCGGACGCCTTGATTTTTTTTTCTTCGTTCCCTGCACCGCTTCACATAATCATATGAGGTTTAATGAGTGTCACTGAATTGCTTTTGATATGCTCTTTCCAACCGCAAACCATTTCTGTATTTCGACTTGGCTCTTTGACGAGTATAGGCCAATATCATGTTTCTTAATTTTTTACATTAGACTCATACAATTCCACAAAAACCATGCCACATAAATGTTTTTATACACGCAACCCATTGATCTTGACGAGAGCTGTCGATTGAAACTTAAAAGGGCGTCGTAGCTTCTCCTAGTCAAAAGTTATATTACGCGGAAATTATGAGACGCGGCCAAACGAACTCAATATTGCGGGCCCCCTTCCGCGCGCAATGCTTCGCAGTCCTCATTCAACGTAACATATTATTGATCCTTTGGCAACCGAGTGGTGTAATTGAATTTTGAATGTAGGCGATAGAATAGGAGCTGCAATGCCAAACTCTATCCCCCAATTTTATCATCGGATTTTCTGGATTGCCTCCCTCTACGGTCGCAAATTGAGAGGCGTATTCACGTCAAAACGATGCAGACAGGCAGGCGGGACGCAACAGCATGTAGCTGTATTTCGTCGCAGCTCAACTCGACCAGCCGCCGCGCTGCCTGCTACTATAGGCTGTACACGATAAAGTGAGCACTTTTTAAAACCCTCCCAACAGGCATTAACCACTAATAAATATATCTTATTGCAGCCTTAGACATTAAATTATGATGGTGGTGAAATGTATACACTGTGTTTATTGGTCACGTTTCAATGCTTATATTAAAAAGCAGCAGGAAGATGGAAATTGGATGAAAGAAAAATTGTATAAGAGCCTTAAAAAGTGCTCACTTTACCGTGAACAGCCTATAAGCTCGCGGAGCCTCGACGGGACGAGAACGTCGCTAGAACCCCTTTGGCGGATTCCTTCCGCTCGAATTATGATTCTCTCTTTTCGTTCCCTCTGGCCGCCTCCGCTATACAAAAGGCGGCTGCAGCGCGCGTTATCGCTGTTTACAGTCCACTAACCCCTCACCCCTCCTTCTCCCCCATACCATCGCGTATGTCTTTCGACTGGCTTTCCCCAACACGTCTTTTACTTATTTTGCTTCTGCATTTCCTCGGCGAGACCTCGAAATTAACGCAGGGGGAGAAAAAATCATTAACACTGTCATCGGGGGGAATGTGAACCATAATTAACGCACCAACACTGAAGCAACAGCCGCCCATATCGCGAACTCCAGCCGCACATGCCAGCAAAATGGCGACACTGCCAGGCGAAATTTTGGAGCGCCGTTCGCCAATCAGCGCCTTGTAAAATCCTCGCCAGCTGGCAGCACAATCCGAGAATTTCGCGGGTTCATTTATAGACAAGTTGGAATTCACACACATGTACGTTAATAGTAGGGCAATGGGAAGGCTGGTGCAGGATTCAAGGATTCGGATTGGCGGATTGGGAAGCCTATTCCAGATTCCGCCATTTTGGGATGTTTCTCTCAAAATCACGTGTTTTTACCCAAAACTTGATCTTTTTATCTGAAAATCACATCAGAAATAAATTATTTTACCCAAATATCACCTCAAAAATTCCCGTTTTGCCCAGCTACAAAAAAGGGCTCGCCAAAAAAATCCTTCAGGGGCTTCTGACCGCCATCTTGAATTTCCCTTTTATCCCTCAAAATTATTTAAATTTCCCTAAAAATTTGCTTTTTCCTTAAAAATGTTCCTTTTTTCACTAAAAGTCAGTCATTTTCGCCTTGAAATCAGTCTTTTTCCACAAAAATTTCCCGTTTTTTCCCTCAAAGAACACAGAACCACCCCCCCCCCCCCCTTTTTCCGCCCAGCTGAAAAAACAAGCCCCGAAATCCAAATTCAACCAATTTCTGGGACTCGCTTCATACTTCTAGCCTACATCGACAAAATAAAATAAATTTTAATATATTCTTTTTATAAAATTTAATATATTTTTATAATTAAAACATTTAAAGACGTAAGTATTAAGTGTTATATATCACCGGACTCGTCTTTTCAAGGCGCATACAACCGTGACGTCGTATTGATTATGTAACCCAATTCCAGGACCACCATTTTGGATTTATGAGCAAAAATATCTAAAAAATTTATAAAATATGTATTTAAAAAACTTAAATTAACCGGAACCCCCCCCCCCCCCTAACACCAATCTTGCACGTTGGCTAATTAGTCGGCAGGCCTCCACCAATTTTAAATGCAAGTTTTTTATTTAAAATATTTTTTTATATAAAGGGGAGGGTTTTTTTATAAATAAAACACACAAATATTTAATACATATTTTTTATTTCACAAAATTTTACATACATACAAACGTTTCTTTGCGATTTTTTTTTTTTCGAAATCCAGAAGAGGACAGCACATTAATTCGTAAGAAGTACTGGTATGCACTCGTTCTCAGCTGCAGACGATCCCTTGAATCGTGACAACATGCTTAATTTATTAAATATATTAAAATCATATTTTTATTAAAAACTTTAGGGCCAATAGAAGGATAGAATGCACAAAAATACAGAAAAAAAAAACAATTATTTTATTATAATAATTTATTGTTATTTTGTAATTGCATTTTCAGAAGAAAGCAGTTTATGGCATCTTCTGATATATAACCTTGATCCTTAAGTTTTCTTACGATCGAAATCCCATGTTTCATGTTCGAGCAGTCCCCACATTGTTGCTTATCGAGCAAACATCTACGTTTGTCTACAAGTTTGTTGGGATCTTCGGTAAACATATAGTCAGTATACTCGACATCTTCTGCCTTCTTCACATCACTTCTTGTAGGAAATTCGTTGGTGGAATGTGTGGGAACATCGATGGAATCATCATCATCGTCTTCAACACTATCACTATAGTCATAGTCATCATCAATGCTGTCTTCATAATCGTCTTCACTTCCTACTTCACCCTCAATATCATGTTTACTTTTCTTTGTAGCAGGAGTCGTATGGTCATCAGTATTTAGAGATGATGGTTGTCTATTTCGAAGTTTTTCAACTTCACACGAACATCTTGCAAGTTTACCTTCCGCACAAACCGACCGTATTACAATAATTCCGTCTTTAGCATTAACTGTGGCGTCATAATAATCTGCGGAAACAGTACCCATTGAAGAAGTAGTAGGTATTGACATCACTTCCTGGCTCCCAGTAGACAAATCCTTGCCGATCTCAGTATGTGCCTTCATTTTATCAGCTTGTATAAACTGCATGTGGTCATTGTAATACTTCATCGCGCGAAAAAGGCTCTTTGTACAAGCTGTTCTCTCATGCCGACGAGCATTGCAACTTTTACTGAAGGACTTGTCACAGTAACAGCAACGAAGCCTTGGTGAAGTCGTCGACGACAGCAGTGCTGTAGATTTACAGTCCGAAGAAGTCGATGGTGCTGTTGGTTCCACGCCTGAAGAAGTTGATGACGATGCTGCTGCCGCAGGTGCCCAATCTGAAGAAGTCGATAGCACTGTGCCAACCTCAGACGTTGATGGACCAGCAACCTTTGGCTCCATAGAATATTCCAGTTGCTTACACGAGTTGAGACGAAGTGTCTTTCACGACTGCCACTGTCAAACAAATCTTTCTAACTGGAACACCCGGCTGATTATATACCCACACACAGGTACCATACCATCCATGTTAACCCAAGTGTGCCAAGCAAGTTTTTACAATGCAGACCAACCCTGCAACACAAACATGCTTACCATCTATCACACCAACATAACTTAACCTACTAAAGCCAAAAAAAAAAAACAAACCTACATTAACCTATCAAAGGCCAGAAAAAATTCCGAAATAACCTGCCATAGTCCAGATAAAAAATTATACTTATCCTAAGCACACATGTGTCCTACATGTCTAGCATTATTTTAACCACATAAGAAAATTTGGCATGTCCAAACATCAGAAATGCACTTCAAACTGACTGCGACCAATCAGCACTTCGAGTAACATTCGCCTTATACTTACATATGAACGGTTGGAACAAGCAGAATTATATTTAAAATCCAATATAGTCAAATAGAAAGTCAGACATCATCACGACTTCCCAAGCTACTATACATTCAAGGCCAGCCCATATCGCAATATTCCTTGCCATCTGTCAACGTAACATTATCGACTGATACCAACCACCATGTTATAATATCACCCAAACACCATATTGGATGCAGGTTGCCTTTGACCTTTAACCTTGAAATCCCAAGAATCCTAAAAAAATATTTTGACGGCGTCACCTGAGAGTGTTTTTCCTGGAAATTGATTAACTTCTAAAATAAACTGTATGTATTTTTTGATTTTTTCTGTTTTGAGCCTCGTATTGTGGAAGGAGCTGGGCATTAAATCTAGGTATAAATACCACCTCTGAGGTCGGGGCACCTGGAGAGTTTACTCCTGGGGACAAAACAGATAAGTACTGCAGATCATGTAATACTGTAATTAAAAGCTATCAGGCTCGTAGCTAGGAAATTAGACTCTACGTGGTTCATGTCAAGTAGGTAAAATAATGAACTTTAAAAATGCAAAATAAATTGTACTGAGTGCGCATTTCTTTTAAAAGTACTTGCTTTAAAGACATTTTTTAAATATTTTTAAAAAATTTCAAATTTTAGCCTTGGTAAAGTCATGAATGTTGTAAACTCACGTATTTTTTACCAAAATCAGAGAAATGTGTAAAAATTCATGGAAAGATGGTGAGCATGAATGCTCGTTGTAGATGTAACGTAACTGTAAACTTAATAAGTAATGTAGAGTTGCGTAGTGTCACTTTCACGGAGAGCTATTTTTAATGAAGACTGTTGGTTTTAGCTGTTTGAATATCGTGTCAACCTTGAGAGAATTAATTTCTAATGTCGAGTCAAAATGTTTGAAAACATTTCAAAATTATGTGTCAATGCCCAAAGATGAAAACGAATCTGTTTTTAAGCTACAAAATAGGGTCATATTTTAAAAGACGTTTGTTGAGAACTATATAAGACAAGATGTTCCTCATGTTAAAGTAAGGAGGTCGTTTTGAATTATATGTCTATCTTGCAGTATTATTCACTCACAAGTATTGTTTTTATTCTAATTAAAGCTGTAGTAAAATGGCGGCTTTTATATTTGCGCCAAATATAACAGTTCAATATATGAAAAGTTTCGATATTGTATTTTTCTAAATGGTTATGATAAAATGTGTAATTCTGAAAAGATTATCAAAATATATTATAGTTCTGCCAACCCACCCGTTGTTTTGATGAGTACTAACAAACTTTGAAACGAAATCTTCCTTTTGAATTGCTGGTTGCGTTTATTACCCTGTTTTGGTATTTTGATGCTTTAGTCCTTTGTGTCGCCTTGCTAGCGCTATAGGGCGTAGCAACAGGATGGACTATTCCGCTCGCCGCTGAAACTGGCATGCGTAGGGTTAACAGGTATTCGAAAAGGAAAAGCCGAACATGGGTTGGAGATATTGCATTTTCAAAACACCCTAAATTTAATAAGTTCTGTACTCGCATAAAAACCACTCATTTTATGAACCAAACTTATAAATCAACACAGCTACTATAAAAGAGCCATAATACTTTGCAAATGATCAAGCATCTAAATACTTGTTTGAACGTGCTATAGTAGGTATTTTTGTCTGGAAGTGTCTTTATAAAAATCGCCACAGGTTTCATTAGATTTTAAAAATTTAAAGAATTCGTGTTTCTATAACTACTGTTTCGTCCATCTCTCTAATTCGTGTTCATTATCAATTTTTGTACTTGTAAGTACATATTCTATTTTTTTATTTTGCGATTGCAAAAAAAAACTTTTGTAATCGATTTATTGAGACGAAAAGAGCGTACTTATAAAAGAATACAGATTTCTTCAAAGTATGTTAAGAATATCAGTGTTTAAGCTGGGCAGTTAATCTTACGGGACCTTTAGCTTACCGTTATAGACAAGAACAGTACGCGGAACAAAATGTGTAGAAACGGAGTTGTTTCGGGTGAAACAATACGTTTGACAACCCTAGGCCTTAATTTACAGAATGTTTCAAAAAGATCTATTGAGACGCCCTTTCCCCCGCTAGGGTGCAGGCTACTCAAAAATACCTCACTCGTGCATTTACCACAAATACTCCTACACCTAACCACGAGGCAAAAGCGATCTCGGTTTCAAAACTTTTGAGCACAAATTTCACGGCTAGTTCCCAATAGAAACATTATACTCGGCATTCACAAAATTTAAAGTAGCAGAGTCTTATGAGAGGTTAACACTACGCAACATGAGTCTTTTCTAGGCTACCATTTGTTGAGAAAATATTTGCTTTGGGTTACACTCATTTTTCAACAAAGTTAAATGCATACTATACGTCAAACAATATCTGGCCGCAATGTTACTGTTCCGATCCATTCATATGTGAGGCGATGCCAAGATTTTTTTTTTACACAACACAAACATTACCACAATAGGCCCCCTACCTACAACTGTTAAAAATATTTTACCTTATACCACACGTAAATGGTAGCCACAATTAATACCGGGCACTTTACTCTATGTTACAACACTTGAATTAATACTTGGCCATTTAAGTCGCCCTGGGAATGGGCCTCACACGAACGGTGACAACTGTTATGTGCATAGGGGAAGTTCGCTGACTGTGACGCCCACGAAAATTTACGGGCGTAAGACATCTCGTCGTCTCACACCTGATGGAATTTTGGACCAGCCAAAACACGACGTGTCTGAAGCAAACCTCTGGCTCAGTACTGCAGGCGACGGCGATGACCGGTGCCCGTACGCACCTCTTCAAATGCAGCAATTCAATCCCCCCCCCCCCCCCCTCCGGACGGCAGCAATAACACTTTGCGACTCGTAGAAAACATCACTTTTTCGGACATTCAAAATATTCTGAATAAACTGTACACATCCGATAATGACAGTTTACAAAGTTTACCATGCCGGCAACCAGTCAAAAGACCCACGGGCATTGGCGCAATTTTAAAGTGAACGTAGTTTCACTCGGCCAACAGACTCTCACTAAACTTGCCCGCGCCACCCGTCAACTTTACGATCACCAATTTTGCATACTTTCGCAAGGACCGTTCCATTTTAATACCTGTGATTTTTCTACTCCGTGGCAAACAACGTAAAAAGTTACTTTCCTTAGACCGCTCATATTCAAGTGACTTTTCAGAAACGGTGTTCGAATATTGCCACAATAAACTATTAGCTGGGTGCGCGCCCGGGACGCCTTCTCATTAAAATCGTCTCCGTCATATTCGCGAATAATTTCACATCAGCCACGCGCACACACATACACCCAAGCTCAGGGACTCGCAGCTTATATCCGTAAGCGCGGAACAGCTGAGACATCATCCCTCCCCTCGCGGCTTTCCCTCTCGCCACGCGGTCGCGACTTCACCCCGAGCAAGTATCGCATTCTGGAGGCGGCTTTTACAATTAAACAAGTACTAAACACTGCGTATCGATTATACATATCCAATAGTACATAAGAATAGCACCATATAAAATATATAAATATTTCCAATAAATAAATATCAATTAATAAGAGTAAGAATAGGCTGGCCTAAAAATACCGCACGGTAAAATATGTTCAATACAAATATTATTCAATACATTTGCCGTACTGCATAGGCAAAATTACTAAAAACCCTACAAAAATATCCTGAGACGACCACACTCGTCTCACTATCCGATTCCAAAAGTCTATATATTTGTAACTAACGGACAGAGAACCATGTGGTAAAGAGTGAAGTACATGTCTGACAACAAAATGTTGCTATAGTTATCACAGATGCTCAATATGCCCCGTGCAGCCGCACTGCACACATCTACACGATAGTCAGAATATTCCCACACATTAGTGGGTATGTCTCGTGTTACTGCAGTCACTGCTGTTGTAATGCAGTTTCGAAGTTCGTCCGTTGTCGTAGGAAGGAATGGCACATAAAATGAATCCTTCACAAACCATCACAAGAAAAAAATCACAGACAACGAAATCGGGCGACCTTGGTGGCCAGTGGTATAGTGTCAAATTAACAGGTCGCTGACGGACAATCCATCGGTGCGGGAGCTCGTTGTTCAGGAATGTTCAAACTTGAAAGTGCCAGTGCGGTGGTGTTTCATTCTGCTGGGAAATTAGATCGCCGGAATCCACCTTTAACAGTGGGAAGAGCAAGTTCTGCAATATTTGCAGGTATGAGATTGTTGTGGCAGTGTTTTCAGGAAAATAGAACGAACCATAACCCTTTTCTCGGAGAAACGGCACAGAACGCATTCACTTTATGGTAGGCTCTCTCATACTCGACTACGGCGTGTAGCTGCTATGATCCCCATATCCGTACGTTTTGGTGGTTAACCGTACCTCTCAGATGAAACGTAGCCTCGTCACTGAACGCTAAGCATGAAAGAAAAGTGTCATCTTTCATTTCCTTTTCGAGAATGAATGGACAAAACGCCACACATAGTTGTTTATCACCTTGGCGTAGGTCGTATGCGAGATCAGTCCTGTATAGTCGTCAATCGTATTAGAAATGGCTATCTCTCGGCTGGCACGACAAGTAGACTTCAGTGTACTTCTTACAAAACTCCTCTAGATGCACCCAACCTCTTTGACGGAAACATGGGGGCTACGTATTGATTTCCCCTTACACAAACAAACAGCCTGTTTGTCGGAACTGCTCGTGCCAACGTCGAATTCTCTGAGCGGTAGGGGGTGCAGTGCCGTACTCTCGCCGAAAATCATACTGCACAGTTGTCGCAGGCATACAGTGGTTGAACTGGAGAATACAAAAGGCCTTCTGTTGTGGGGACGTCATCCTGACACATACTGAAGGGAGTTCGTCTGCTGGCTACTCATCTTCTATGCACCAGGGTAGCACTATCAGTAACCAAGAGAAATATTTCAATCCTCTCTTAGCAGTGTACGCACATGCTCGGTGACATGTGGGACCCCGGCATGACTCAACCGAGTACCGAGTTGTCCGGCACCCAAGTGATTCAGAGCCCATTGGAGGAGGGACATCGAGCATTAGTGATACTTATAGGCAAAACTTATTGTCAGTATGTATTTCACCCTTTACTGCATAGTTCTCTGTTCCTTAGTTTAAAAGTTATATCCTTTTGAAATCGAATGAATCTTTTTGAAACATTCTGTATATTTGTACCTACATTTGTGAGTTTTTTTGTACATCACTGTCGTTCATTTACTTTGTGTTTTTTAGTGGAGTGATTGTATGGTCCAATGACAACCGTAGTGATGCCACAAAAATAATAACACAAATTTTAAATGTATCTGCTCATCGGTTCTGATAACGAAATAAGTGCTATGCCGGCTAAAAATATAGCGCAGGCCCAAAAATGTCTTATTTTCAAAACCGCAAACCATAAATAAAAGTGGGTTTATAAGGGTTATAAACCACGTAGGTGGGTTCTACTCAGAACAACACTGAAAGTTCTGACAGCGCTGGCAGGAGGCTAAGTCCACCCTGGCCCTGGAGCAGAACGGAGGTTTTAGGCACGCCGAAGTGCTGGGCGAATTATCCGTGGAGAGTTCTGGTTCATTAATTAAGCAGATGTTCTGCCCTGCGAGAAGACAGCGGCGGATGCGAGTGCTTTACGTCCGAATAAGTGCGGAAGCTCTCTCGCGCTCTTGAGAATTATTGTTGAATGGTTTACTTCTGTTAATTAAGACCAGAATGCAGAGGCGGCTGCCGATGAACCAGCATTGAAGCAAGTGAGCTCTGTGTATCACACAGCTCTGTCTGGATGGATTTTTCCAAGATTGCGCCTCGTCTCCTTCAGAAGGTCTGCAACACCCAACCTTCGAAGATAATAGCTATTTACAGACGTAATAAAAGCAGAAACAAATTTATGATCACAAAGCACTACAGGTCGTAGAGACGAGGAAAGACACATCAAGAGACATTATTAATTCTTCTACTATTCCTCGTCCATCCAAATTAATTAGACTGACACGGAAGCAACACTGAATCAACAAATACATAAAGTTACCGATATAACTGATTAGCTTGTTTTCGTCTTAGAAGAAAGCATTTTCCATCATATTTGATGGTAATCTTTCAAGTATTCCTGACTTATCTTAGGCCCATAAAAATATAATTTTGGTGGCACTATCTTCCGAAATTAAGGACGATTGAAACTATTGCTTAGTGAATTTAGTATACATATGTATATGTAATTTCAGCCCCTACGTTCATTTGAACATTTTTTATATAAGCAGGATTATGGTCTACTACACTACAAAGATAACATAGATATTTTGAAAATCTTAAATGGTCTTAAAAATCTGGGAAGACTCGGATGACTCAGATATAATCTTTAACTTTAATTTTTCAGTTGACATTATCTTTGATCGTTCTGGACTAAAGCTTTCGCCAGCGTATTTTTTACACACTGTAAAATCTTCCAGCGAGACAATTTGGATTCAAATTTTTTCAGTGATATAATACGTAATGAAAAGTATGACGAGGCAGCCTACTGAAAATTTGTACCTTTAGCTATTTAAAATTCTTTTTTTTTCTATTCTTCTTTTATATTATTATTTGTATGTCGTCTACTAGGATTTCTATAAGTAGTACCTGAAATGTGAAATTAAATCTTTATTTTCCAGGTGACACTATCAACAAGTGGTGGACAGTAACAGCAATGAATTCGTAAATTTAATGTTTACCTAGGTCTCATCACCTTACCAACTTTGGTCGAGTGCCTGAACTGTAAACAAATTGATCGTTATAATATTAGTCTGTTTACAAATACTCTTCGCTCTGATTTAGTGTCCTACTCACAAATCCTACAGGTCTCAATTCTTGCCCACTATCTTGCAACAACACCCCATCCAAGGCTAGCAATGAAGCATCTACTTGCAAAACAAATTTCTTCGTGAAATGGGGAAGAGCTAGCACTGGAGGATGAAAAATAGAATATTTCATGTCATTGAAAGCTTTTTCCTGCATTTCTGTCCAATCAAAAGGGATGTCTTTTTCTTTGCAACTTATTTAAAGGAGCGCAAAGTTCCGCATAATTATCAGTGAACCGAAAGATATAGCCCAGCATACCTAGAAAATGCATTATGCCTTTAATATTTTTAGGTCGCGGAAAGTTCACTATGGAGCTTATTTTTTCAGGGTCCATAATAAGTTTTCCCTTAGATAGAATAAAGCCTAAAAACTTTATGTCAGTTTTCCCCCGCGTTACTTTATTCGGATTAAGGGTAAAGTCTAATTCCCAGAGCTTACTAAGCTCAAGTTTGATATGTACTAAATGTTCCTCCGCATTCTGAGAGTAAATACAAATGCTGTCCAAAAATAATATTAGGAATTTAAAATGGTACTCTTGAAGTGCCATTTGCAGAATGCGGGATAAGCATTGGCCTCCGAAATTCGCTCTGAAGTGTACCCTATTCCATTCAAAATGTGCCCACGGGGTTACGAAGGTGGTACGAGGTTTATTAGATTCATCAAGTTCACACTGATGGAAAGCCGCAGTGAGGTGAATAACTGATGTGTGCCCACGTAAAATCCCTTCTCCGTAGCCCGTTTGCCCTCTGCACCAGATTCCGTAACGAAGTGTGTGTGCGCTCTCTACGAGCGCAAGTGCAGTGCAGTGTGGCAAGGGACGACGTAAGTGCACAGCAGAGCAAGCTGCGACCGCATGCGCGTGGTGCAGGAATCTGAAAGTAGACTCTGTAAAATTTCTGTTTGATTAATTTGTGCAATTAATGGGCATGGTTAGTCCACGCAAAGGGACACAACTAATAAAGATGCCTGCCCCAGTGTTTTCAAAGCGTCTTTTTGTAATTTTCTGTAATGTTCATTCACGTGTTTTTTCATCTTCACATCATCGATGCAGTGCAATGTTTTGTTATAATGAATATTATTTACAGTGGTTAATTTTATAAACAATGTATAACAACCGGCATGCAGAATACGTGTCCGATTTGCAAATGTTGTGTGCAAGGAAGTAGTGTGGCGCGGGGTGCCAGCCCGCCAAGCCAGGAGGCACGCCGCATGGAGAACTCAAGTCGTTCATCTTTGCGAGGGGTGTGCCGCATCACGTCGGAGCTCGTGTTTCCCGCACTCGGGCAGCCATCACCATGATGGACAAGTCATTTCACTGCAATAGCTATTTAATATACCCGAACCTTTTTCATCTCAGCTGCCGGAGAATTTGCCACGACTCGCACCTACCCAGTGCTTGCATCGCTTGGGTAGGCTTAAATTGCACTTAAACTATTTTATGTGACCACGTGCCTTTCACAGTATCACCCGAGCTGGCGGGTTCGTAAGCAGCACCAAATGTAAGTTCTCCCCTGTGGGGATGTAAGCATATAACTGAACAAATCGCAGCAGTGACGAGTTACCACACATGGTTTATTTACAATTCGACGCAAGGCATATAAGGTACGGGTCTTCTCCTGCCAATTTTTCTAAAGTGCAATTTACTGTGTAAGTATGTTTTAAATGGTCACGAGTCAGTATAACAAGTAACAGTTCTTCGTATGGGCGTGTGGGGAGCCCAGATATCCCACAATGCAACAAGTAAGGAATTCAGTCAATCAGTATTAGTTTTATTCTATGAGGAGACAACTACTGCACTTGGAGGATTTGCTGTGGTCGTCAGCCGAACGACCCTGAGGAACGAGTCAGCAGCTGCTCTCAATCTTGACGATATTGCCAACCCGACGATAACTGGCACCCTGGGTAATCATCTTCACTGACATTCAAAAACTATATTCACCGCTCCTCACCTAACCAATTTCCTTATAGACCAACATCTTACCACTAGTTGCCAACCTCCTGCGCATTAGGCAAACGTCTCAAAACAGAGAATACTTTCGCATAACTGAAATGTTGTAAAGCATGCTCTATGTCCGGCATGGGAAAAGGATCAATGTTTAATTTTTTTATTTAATTACCGGTAATCAATCACCAAACGATATTTACCTGGTTTTTTCTTTTTCACTGGAAAAGTCGACGAGGCGTAAGGTGAAAGCATAATTCTCTGGTTTTGGAGTTCACCCACAATTTTTCTCATAGCCTCTAATTTGGGTGGCACGAACTGATAGGGCTTCAGGTTAAATGGACTATCATTGGACGAGTGTATTTTGTAAGGCATACTCTTACAATACCTAATCGCATTGTAATACGTCATTATAGTTTTCAAGTAATGCATCCAATTTTTCTTTCTGTTTATTATCAAAAACCTCACCCAAACTACCTATGTTATGGCTGGTGACCTCCCCCGTTTTGCCTCTTCTTAAAGCTATTTCTGCTCCATGCGTTTGAAACCCAATTGTGACTTTTCTCGCTGAAAATCAACTCTCGCATTGGTCTCCGTTAAAAATGACAATCCTAAATTTATAGGATTAACCAGTCCTGGAACAACCCAGAAATCTTTACTCCACTAGTAATAATCTACCTTAAAGTTTAACCGCAACTTGGTAATAATATTACAGGATAACCCATTCGCCACATACAATTGAAAACCTTTTCAACTTTTAACTGCCCTTTAAGTTAGGGAAATTTTTGAACCAACGAACTTGCTAAATCATGGGTAATGAAATATTCAATATTTCCAGACCTTTAACTGTAAGGGAAATATACCATTTCTGTTTTACTTCTCTTCTCTGCCCTACAACTGCAAAGGTTTCGTCTTTTTCCCTATTACTATTTTCTTTCACGTAAAATTTACAGTTTCTTTTTAAATACCTTTCATGCCCACAGTAAAAACACTTTAAACTACCTTTTCTTTTCTCTCCTTTAGTGTTACGGTCATTTTCATTCATAGCAGGAGGGATGTACCGGGATGGACAATTTCTAACCACATGACCAACCGCGCCACATACAAAACACGTGACCTAAAGACGTTTATTCCCACATTGCGCGATGACGTGATCTTCAAGTCCACGGCCATAACACTTCCGGTTACGCTTCCTACTGTTTACCATTTTTCCATGTTCACCCTGGTCACCTTTAACTCGTTGTTATGCTGCCAAATTATTTTCTCGTGAACACGGTTCACCCAAAAACAAACTATTATCAACTTTAATAGCCCAACAGCATAATTGACTCAGAGATGTTGGAAATTCGTAACCAACACTGTGCATATGTACGTCAGATAAATTTTCAATTATGACGGTAACTAAACTTTTCTCCTCAGTGCAGATATTTAAGGCCTCCGCGCATTCGCTTACAGACTTGTAAAATTCCAGGATTGTTTCCCCTTTTCTTTAAAAACGATAAAACCTATTTTCTTTTAATTTCTTCCTTGCCTCTTTTGGGACAGATTTCCTCCCATATACGCCCTTTTACCGCGCACCATTCTTCCCTGTTTTTATGCCAGTAAACGGACTGTCTAAAACCATTCTCGAGCTTTTACTGATTACTTGTTGCATCGACACAAGGTCGCTATTAAAAATTCTCATTTTTTGCACTTGGTCAACTTCCCGGCAAAATTGTAGAATATTGTGCAAATCACGATATTTTAGCTGGTTTACGATATTCAGGGAAGAATTAACGATGGAATGTGCAATGTCAGTATTCTTTCTTGGGCCTGTTTGACTAGCTTCGCTATTTGTTACCGCAAAACTTTTGTCACTTGCACGGAGTAAAGTAACCATTCCTTTACGCAAGTCCTCTATACTGTCCATTTCCTCAACCTGTATGTTGGCCATTTTGAGATTTGCTATCCACGTGATTTTATCTGTTCGATAAACCCACGATGTCATTATTGCCAAGACAAAATTACAATTTGTACCATCATTACACTAATAACTGTTAGTTTTAGCAGAGTGGCGCAGAACAGGTAGGAAACTCGTTGTTAAGTTTAATTACTAGAGTATCGGTATAAACGTTGCGCAGTCTCATTATTCACACAATAGGCCATCAGTTCGATATTAATATTTGCAACTGTCAAATATGCAGCAGAGAATCGAAACACTAACTGATAACGCACACTAATTTTCAGTTTAATTTGCAAGTTATTTTATTTACTAATAATTTACAGACTGCTTTCTTCACTTGCTTTAACACTCTGTCTCATACGTAACAAGCATTTATGCTTCCAAATTCAATGTTATAGTAGGGAACATTTTGTACTAAAAAGTTACATTAACGGGCAACACAATTAATAAATACTCCTGGCCTCATATACAGTTAATGTTACGTGTCGCAGTACAAGATTCTCGCAGACGAGGTGCGCTCTGCATCGCAAACTTTTACAACACTTTAACGATGTAGAACATGCAGAAAATATATATCCCGGACAGTACTGGCCACACCATATAAATATCGTGACTAGGTCGTAATGGTACGGTGTTGTTTTATCGAGCGAGAGTAATTTCGAAGCAACTGTCTGCTGAGCGAGGCTTGGCTCTCTCTCTCTCTCTCTCTCTCTCTCTCTCTCTCTCTCTCTCTCTCTCTCTCTCTCTCTCTCTCTCTCTCTCTCTCTCTGTCTTTGTCTCTTTCGCACTCGGGAAGTTTCACTTCGCTAGTAAGCAATCATATTATATATGTTTTTAATTGTAGCATATGTCATACTTATCACAGCAAAATAATTATTTTTGAATTTGTAATTTACAACTGAAAATATATTTTAATGTTTGAATATTAATTTTAATATATTTAGATACGATGACATGGAGTGTCGTTTTACCAAACGAAGCGTAAATTACACTTACTCCGAAAATTACTTCACATTACCACATCACGTTTGTAGACGTGTTTTTTAAACCTACCTAGGCAAGTTACGATGTTGTGATAAATCTGTGTTTTCACGGCAGTAATAAATATACTGTGACGTGTGTTTCGTTAATCATTACGTCTGTGAAATGGCGTGCCTTTGTGCATCGTGGTCTATAAGCTGGCCCTGTGTGTGCGTGATTTCAAATATTTGATATTAACTATTTATACGTTGCAAATGTGAACTGTTTTTATGGCGAAGTTATTAATTTACATCCACGTCTGTTTATTTATCACAACGTTGTACCTTTACCCTGGGTGTTTGAAACACAGTCGTGTAACGTGATTTACCACCAATCAACAAATTAACCAAGCCCAGCCCCACTAAATTTCAATAAACCTAATACACAGTAAGTAGTAATACATATAAATATGAGTGGAATAAAAGTTACGGTAGGCTTATTTGTGTGCATGTTCACCGCTATATTTTAATTTCTATAGTAAAAAATGAGCGACACGAGTTGCGTGCTTGATTATGTCACTTATTCGTTGGACTGGTTATTCCTTCGTTATTCGAACTGAGGCCGTCCTTTTAAAGAAATAACCCAAGACGTATCAATAACAAAAATGTTTAATACTACAGTTCATTACCCATC
The DNA here is from genome assembly GCA_029891345.1 of Dryococelus australis. Lineage (NCBI taxonomy): Eukaryota > Metazoa > Arthropoda > Insecta > Phasmatodea > Phasmatidae > Dryococelus > Dryococelus australis. The sequence continues at coordinate 55,824,062 of CM057003.1, forward strand.
AGTTGTAACAGTGCTTAACACAGTCTCGGTAAAATATCAACTTGCATTACGTGTAATGTGCTATGTCGTGGAAATCAAATATGTTACTGTGACCAAACCGTAAGAACTTTCGTTAATTCAGGCATTTTTAAAACGTCATAAAGCAGACCTAAATAATGTTAGAGGCCTAAACTGTGAATATTCGTTCGAAATGTTTTTTGACATATATAAGATAGAATTCTTTGAAAAGCTGTAAACAGTAAACAGCGCATTTGACAGGTATAAAAGTAGAAGTCATATTTCAATGTATATTTTTAGGTGTAGCAAAAGTATACGAACATGTATACACACACAATGGCATTTAAACGATTTTGACAGATGCTACATGGCAGCCACCTGGCAATGTTTGTTTACATTTGGCGGAAGGATACGAAACGGGCCTGCAAGTAGATATTTAGTAGGGCTCCGAGAAAGTTGCTTCCAATGGGGAATGGACTATAGATATAAATTTCGCAGATAACTTATATACAGTTATGAATTGTTTACATTTAAATTGAAGTTTATATAGTGTTTGGGTTGATTTGCTTCGCATTCCCTGTATATTTGCCTGAAAATATTCCAGGAAATAATTTTCTGACGATAGGAGCTTTTAAAAGTTATGGTAAAACTTTAACCGTACTAAAATCGAATAAAATTCGCTATTGAAGTCATCTGCGAGTGCGTAAGAAGTGAAGTCGCCATGCGGGGGAGAGACAACTTTAATTTATATTGAAATTGAACAGCCTTGCGATGCGAGTGCTGTATGAACTCACTAGTTGTTCACAATTTTCTCTTAATTTGTGTTATTCTTGCACTTTTGAAATGTGAATTGGGCGTGTAAACACGCCTTGAAACTATAATCTATTTTTTTATTTATTATGCGACCAACGGAAACTAATATTAATGTATGAAAATGCGTACGAGCCGGGCCATGCGAGTCCAGTGTTTGGTGCATTCGTGTATACTGTGGAGACATCCGTGAAATATTTCGCACAATTAATGTGTGTATATGGATATGTTATATGTGTAAGTTTGTAAGTTAACAATTGCAGTGTGTTTAATTTTTGCCGGTGCGGTTGCGATTACTAATATTCCGTGAATTTAAGGTCTATCCTGTAAGTTGCGGACTCGTTAAAGGTACAGACACTTTTATAAAACTGCAGATATGTATTTTTCTAAATGCTTATTTGCTATTTCAGTGTAGGAGTTTATGGAATTCATTTGTTAGTAATGGCAAAACATCTCGTAAACCAAAACAAGGCTACGCCTTATAAAAACCCCACTCTTACAATTTTTTTTTCTCCCCGAGTTAGCAGAGTTGCAGTGACAAACAAGAAATCAGCTTTTTATCAATACAAGAATATATGCCTACAACCAAATCAGTTCTCATATTTATGATAGCTACTGAATGTAGCCTTCATGATCTGCAATTTCCGTGGTTTCTCGAACTCACCCCATGCAATTTCTGGGGTGACTCAATAAAGACAATTTGCCAAATTCGTTCCTTATATTCCCTTCATTGTGTTCTTGGTTTACCATTCTCTAATGTACCTGCTGTCGACACGATGTTAAGTTAAATAAATAAAGTTGACTTGTGTGTTTAGATGGTTATGTATTTATCGGTAGGCTATAACCATCACAGTAAACGTAATGTTTATACATGTCATTGTTTTTCAAAGGTAGTCAAAACAAAGAAAACTAAAATAAAGCCAATATTTTCCAATAACTACGCCATTTGCAAAATAGAAAAACATCGCGAAATTCTCTTTAAACTATATTTCACCATTCTTAAGGATTTTTTAAATTCTAAAATTGAGGGCAATTAATTGGACATAAACTTATTTTAATATTGATGATGAATCATGGATATTTAGATGAAAATGTTAAATTTTTTAAAAGCCTACATACAAATGAAAAATGAGATGATGTTATACATTAATTGAACGAAACATTGCCTGGAACAGTTTTATTAATACATTTCTTTGTCATTTTAATTATGCCTTTCCATTCAAATCTGTAAAATGTAGCAGTAGCTCAAAAATAAAATGGATTAGTAAAGGTCTGACAGTCTCAGGACAGAGGGTAAAAACAATGCGTTAAATGTTAAGAACCCAGGGGAAAAACAAAAATTATACTGCAAGCAATACGAAAAATTATATAGCAAGTTACCTACTTGGAGTAGCAAAGCAGAAATACTATGGGGGAAAAATTGCCTCCTCCTCAAATATAGGCTGTTCACGGTAAAGTGAGCACTTTTTTAAGGCCCATTAAAATTTTTCCTTTCGTGCAATTTCCATCTTCCTGCTGCTTTTTAATATAAGCATTGCAATGTGACCAATAAACACAGTGTATACATTTCACCACCATCAAAATGTAATGCCTCAGGCTGCAATAATATATATTTATTAGTGGTTAATGCCTGTTGGGAGGGTCTTAAAAAGTGCTCACTTTATCGTGAACAGCCCATAAAACAAAAGCAATGTGAAACATTATTAATAATTAATTGAACCTAGGCAAGGACATGTTAACATTTCCTTGAAAGTCAATGGTATTAAAATAGCAAGGAAATATCTAGTAGTTTTAATGGCTATTATACAAACATCCCACTAAAATTGCAAAATGAACACACAGCTACAAATATTAGTACTGCACACATACCCCAAAGACCTAACACTTGGAATGCTAACACGCTGTTTTTCACGCCTATCTCTGAAGAAGACATCATAAATGTAATTAAAAATTTCAAAAATAAAAGTTACTGTAAAATATATGAGGTACCTATGACTCTGCTAAAAAAAAATGTTCTTATTTAATAAAACTTCCTTTGACTTACATTTTCAATGAATATCTTGCCCAGGGAATTTTTCCTGATAAACTCAAATATGCTAAAGTAATACCAATACATAAAAATAATGGCAAGGCATGGATGAATAGCTATAGGCCTAATACTTTTCTTACGTCATTTTCAAAAGTGTTAGAGAAATTGTTAGCAAATAAACTGAAACAATTCTTAGTAAAAAACAAGGTTATTTCATTGCATCAGTATGGCTTTGTAGAGGGCAGATCCACAGAACAAGCTATTTGAAGTTTTACTGAAAAGATATAAACTTCTTTTGATAAAAGACAAATCTCAACAGGTATATTCACAATTCTTTCAAAAGCTTTTGATTGTGTCGACCACAACATTTGATTGCAAAAACTTGAACAGTGTGGAGTAAGAGGTGTAACCAATAATATTTTTAAATCACATCTTGAAGGCAGAAAAACAGATCATCTTCATAAGATATTATGATAAAAATCACATTACAGATGTTATGTCCAATACCAGAAATACTCGAGGAGTGCTACAGTGATCATTACTGGGACCAATTTTTTTCTTAATATTTATTAATGATTTTCCAGAACAAATATCCAACGCCTCAGCTATAATGTTTGCGGATGGCACAACTAGTTCAAATAACGCTGTTCTTGAAGAAAATATAAAACAAACTGTGACTGAGATGTCCAGTTGGTTCCAGTAATGGAGGTAATAGATGATGGAGTGCAACAATCTACCTTCTCCACATTTATCAAGTGAAGCCGATACCTTGTCTAACTTCTTTCAAATGTGCATGAGCAGACCGATTGTTTACATCAGACGCCATATTACGAGCAAAAGTTACATAGTAAGTAATGTAAAACATGCACTTTTTTGCCACTACTAGCCCTGTCCTTGTCTTTCATTATCAGCTTCACCTTCTGTATCTGCTTCCACTCCATAGACTAATACCTCCATGTTTCCAGTATAATAAATTAATACCTATTAAATGTAAACAAATATGTGCTTATTAATTTCATGCAAAGAAATTAATACACAATGCAGGATGAAAGATGCAAAACAATGAAGATGGGTTACAGACAGTAAACAGTACTAAATTTCTAGGGCTCATTTTAGACAGTAATATAAATGGAATGAGCATATTGATAGTGTCTGTAAAAAATTGAGTTCAATTTTTTTTGCGGTACATACCTTAAAATGATTTGTAATTATAATACAATACTTGCATACTATTTCTCAAATATTCAGTCCATAATAAATTATGGAATCATATTTGGGGGTAAATTGACAAAATGGAAAAAGGCTTATAGATTACAGAAGAAAATAGTGAGAATAATAAATAATAAGGAAAAAGGAGCCATTGTAGACCGCTATTTATAAATAACACAATTCTCACTTTTCCATGCATGTATATGTACCCTAGTATTCTTTTTTTACATGGAAAACATTTAAAAAGTTAAAAATAGTGATATACACCATTACTACACCAGACAAGCTAATCATCTTCACATATTCTCCTACAGAACCTCAAAATTTACATCAAATCTATACTGTGCTGGAGATTAACTCTTAATAAATAACCTACCCAGTCATTTGAAGTCAATTAAACTTAATAGTTTACAGAAATTAAAAAGAGCTGTTAAATTATACTTTTTAAATAAGCCCTTCTCTTCCATATGAGAATACTTACATAAAGATGGATTTCTGTAATGCAGAACAAGACTGATATAAGGAGACTTCATGTAATACCTTGTGTTTAATATAATGTAGACTTTACACATTTATACTTTAATATTTATCGGCAAATGAATTGTACCAACTTGTACTGCAATCGCATGTAGTCTTAACATGTTTGTAGAGCTGCTAGAATTAAGAAGTGTGTAAATTATATTATTTGCCTGTTATATATTTTTATGTTATTGTAACTGTGTACAAATATACATATTGCACCACAAAAATTAAAAAAAAAAAAATTAATAATAATTGACTAGTCCTTTCCAAAGTGTATTGGATGTATATTGGATGCAAAAAAAAAGTATGCTTCGTGAAACAGCGAATATTGTAGCCGCTACAACACCATGTCCTCCATCATCTTAAACGGGAGGAGTTGAGAGAGGTTTGGTGATTGGTAACAACCAAGGTATTGAGAGCCAGTGAGGGTGAAATATGGCAGATATGGAGCAGCATTGAAATGCAAGGATTGGGAAAACAGGAAAACCTCGAGAAAACATGCCAGCAAACAGCATCAATGAGCACAATACCTTGATGTGAAAATTTGTGAGTAACCTCAAGTGGAAACCAACATGTAAAACATTGGTGGAAGGCAAGCATCCTACCAATATGCCCGCCGTAGACCCCCTCCCCCCTTTTTCCACAACCATGGAAGCGTGGAGAGGAACCTCATTTCTTCAGCAATAATGCTTTTTCGTAGAGGAGTGTTTGTTTGTCAAGTTTCTGCACCTTGCTTCAGATATATTGAAACTGAATAGTTTTCGATGTATTCGGAGGAGAATTTCACACTAAAAATAATAATTGCACAAGTTAGTAGGTAACAGCAGAGAAATGTTGTCCCAAGTGTGTCTGTGGACCACTTTGGCAGTAGTTAGTACATGTGCGCTTGTTATCGATATCATTGCGGTGCATGCGTCTGTCAAACATTAAAGTTCAACAATGTATTCTAATCTAATTAAACTACCCAAAGTAACTTAAAATGCTGGCGAATAAGTTGTCACATTATGACCTAATCATAGGGTGGTTCCTTTCTTATCCCTAAAAATGTATTTATAGAAATAATATCCTATTGTAGTTTTCTCTCCCAATGTGAAATTTTTTAACATGTTGGGCTGAATTAAAATTTTGGTTACTGACTGATTAAGCACTTGGTGCTTAATTACACTTTTGGAGATAGATGTAACACAATTTTTTTTAATATAGTGAATAAAATTATCCAGAAATGCCTCCTGTCCCTCCCCTCCTTTTTTTCTTCTGAATAATTTCTAAAATACTTGATCGTCCAATGCTGACAGTTCAATAAAAATTTTAATTTCTGTATTTTAGTTTTGTACCAAGGGTAACTTAACCCTGTCCAACATTGTAGATGCAAGAAACAAAATTGTACCCTACAACAAGGGATAAATGAGTATACAAGTGTATCATAACAGAGAACTAATGTAATGTAAAGAAAGGGAATAATTAAAATGGTATTTGAATTTATTTACCAGAAACCATGTACTATATTGACATTAAATATGTATAAAGGAGATGAAGTCATATTGGAAACAAACCTCTCGAGTCATTTTCAGTGTTGGGAATTTAAGTATAAATGCCAGAAAATAATTATTTATTCGTGGCTTCAGGAACATGTGAACTTTGCCTTATAGAAATTGAGCTGGGCTGCTGGTCGCTTTTTTGTTGCATTCATTACTGATACGGAACCAGCACTACATCACACGACAATGGTAGCATGCTTGTAATACTTTATTTAATCATTTATTCAAACAATAGTTTTCCACAGATTCTGATTTATGAGCACTATATCTAAAACATGTGCTTATAAACACACAAAACCAAATACTGGTTCGCGATACACACACTCACGATCGGTAGTTCTGTGAGGAAATTATTTGATTGCACAACAAACACAAGCAAATACTAGACTATTAAAACTTTCCACGTGAATTGCAATATATATTTATTTATTCATATGTTCTTTCTTCAACACGAAATGCTTCGAATGTAACCATTATCTCAATGCCATTCTAATGCAAACACAATGTTTTGGGTTACTGTCAGGATGGTGGCTAGAGTCCAAGTAAACCACCAATATCCAACGGCTTCATCTACGTCACAACATGGACTCTCCTGTATACTCCTAACTCCATGCTGAACACTCGCTCCACGGCATCCAACCTTGTCAAAAAAACACTAAACGACAAGTTGCATTATGAGGCATCGTTACACTGCGACCACCATCGACATCACCAGCAAAACCAGCGCCCCCAAACCAGTAACAGTAGCAGCAATGAGAAGTGTGGGAACCTGAGAGACATGCCTTGATGTGGACAGCACCTTTGCCTCAGACCATTCACCGTGCCATGCCAATCAGCATGTCACAGCGCACAGCATCGACACGAAGAAACACCAGTGTCAACAAGCCAGTGTCAAATGTGTATGTTGTGTAGGGTGTAGTGCACAAAAGTGTATAAAGTGTTTTCAATTGCATTTTTAGTCTAGTAGGAACGTGTGAGTGTATTGTGTAAATATTGTTTTATTTTATTTATATATATTTATTCCTGCAATACCATTAATGTTATTGTTTTTTTTTACCACCAGTGCTATCCAGTGAAGTTACCATGTCTTAAGCTTCGTTCCACACCATGCACAATGTAAATTAGAGCACCAGCTAGAATTCCACGTGCATATTGATTTCAGGTTTGAAATAATATTATCAGTAACACATCATGCACGTCAAAGATGTACACCATGTGGATTTGTTTACTTTTGAAAGGTTATTGTATAGGGTTATATATTGATTTTTTGCCAAGTTTATTGTCAGTGTTGTTTTATTTACACAACGTTACCATAATTTGCCATGTAAGAACCTGGGACAAATGGTCTCATAGTGCAGGATTGTGTTAGTTATAATAATTTTTATTCATATTGAGTGTTGTGTGCATATTTTCACGTGTCTGACAGTTTATGCGCTAGATGCCCCATCTTGTGGAAAACCCAAATGGCCACACATAAAGTAATAAGGGACTCATATTGTGTATATAAATATTATTCGTAATTTATTAAGTAGGTTTTTATGCATTTAAAGTCTTTTCAAAGTTTTTGTAATATTAAATAATTGTGTCCAGTATGTCCAGTCAGTTTTTCACAACACTGAGTTTATCCGGGCATGCGGTTTTGTGCAACTGAATATGTGTTTATATATATATATATATATATATATATATATATATATATATATAAACACACACACACATGGACAAAATGAACTTTACAGAGCAAGGACACCAGAGAACTAGTTCACCTTTTTAATGTACATGCAAAGTGAGGTTTGGTTGCCATGACAACTGGATGTGGTTGAAATATATTTATTTTCATATATTTCTGGATACATGTTTACTTTGTTAAGAAGGAGTTTTTTTTTTTTGTGACCACCACATCATGGTGCTCCAGGCACATCATCTTTTTCAACCAGTCATAATGTAATTCTGTTCGTTTTAAAATAATTTATGGGAACTATGTGTGTTTTGTAGCACGGAGTACACATCGCCCCACTTCTTGGTCCGTATTGTACACTGCCACAACGTATCTCATATTATAGTCATGTAGGCAATAGGCCATTTCGTCTGCATAAGAGCCCGTCTGGTTTAAATGGTGGTGTATATCATTTGAGTGCACAGTTAGAATTTAACATGTAGTAAAACCACATGATGGACAGACCTACATTTTTATTGCATTACCCTCATCTCAGCTACATAATCCCAATCATGACTGTTTACTATTTATTATGTACATTAAATTGTGGGGTTGGGTAGCCAACACAAACCATCGGGATTAAATTGGAGTATGAGGGAGGCCTACAGCCTTCACTAGCCCAAGCATTTTGAATTTAGTACCATTCTGGCAACGTATTCATCACTACTTACAATATTGTTAGTGACTGTGGACTAGAGGACCAGTCAACAGGACATTGACATAACGACCTTCAGAGTATCAACAGAATCATCATCATTCTCGTGCTCACCCTGCGAGCTAGTGCCCTTCCCTGGTAAATATCGAACATCCCGTTCCTATCGACATAACCCAATTCCTCCAAGGTCCAGAAAGCACAACCGTCAAAGTGGCGCCGCAACTAGGGCCTACAACTGCGACCAACTATTCCGGATCCTACATGTACCATAATATTATACTCAATCAATCACCATGTTTACCATTCCTTGTAACCTGTGTTTCATACCACTGTCTTGTACACCACGTGTAACCACATGCAAGTTGACAAAACTTTTCTGTTGAGCTTCGGCTCTTTATTCTCGCTACTGGCAGAGTGTCCCATCATTCTACTACCATCGCAGATCAACATCTCGTGGGTCAAAAGCAGGGGAATTGAGGAAAACTGCAAAATGGAACTTTGTGCCAAAATGCCACTGTTTTCAGCTTCATCATCAGTCATCTTGGAACAGTTCAACACAAATGCACGCGCTAATCTTAGTGACATGGGGCGGTCAATTTGAAAAAGTCAGTACTGAGGGGAAGACACAACTTGCCACCCCCCTCCATCTGCACCACACCGTACCGGAAGGACCACCCCTTCTGCATTGCATGCGTGCATGACAACGGGGAGCCATGGACCATGTGGTCCAGCCAAAGGAAAACAAGATGTCTTCGTCTCGTCAACCGCACCACGCTGAAGACTTAGAACATTTCGACCTCTCTATTACTGCTGGAAAACATGCTTCACTGTGTGTCAAGTGTTTACATACAAATTCCCATTCGGATCCACTCTCATTCGGATTGAATACAGAGAATGCGCATTTCTGCCACGACCCTGCAGCCATGCAACAAATGCAGCAAGATTTTGTACAGACTAATCAGGAAATTTTCAATAACTCACTGGCCAGCATCAGCCTGGGAAATACAGAGGATGTGTGCACACACAGTTTAAAGCTGAAACAGATTAAAGGGTTTGTTTATTCGGTATGCCCACCCACACTGTTTACGTGCTCACAGGCACCTGTTCACACAAAACCAACAAGATCACAGCTGAGAAGAAATCTTCAGAAGTGCATACACTATGACTGGTGTGACAAGAATGGAACTGCACCTTGTCTGTGCAAATTGCAAACGCACTTATCATTGGGGATGTATAATGCCCTGGGAATGGACAACAAGGAGTAACCTACATGATCTAAGCTGTGCCAGATGCCTGCTGGAACTAACCATTCCGGAATAAGTGCCGTCATCACACGTACAAACCGAAGCAAATATAGACACAGCATGCATAATGCCGACCTGGTACAGAAGGGAAAACATAAATGGGGCCAGACAAGATGAAGTAGAAGAGTGCCCATTCAAAATGCCACAATAGATGTTACTGCGTTTGCCCTTGCAGTCTATTCCGCTCCTGCAGGAGGTACCGACGAAACCCACAGTGTGTCAATGATAACTAACATAACAGATTGCGTTGGTAAACATTGCTGCCAACCGCAACAGTCAACACTGACTCGGTTTCAATCGCTGCCAGCATACATAGGTACGCCCTGTGAAGACCCTCGGGCATTTCTACAGGATTGAGAAAGAAGATTGAGTATTTACTGAGTCGACCAGGAAGATTGGTCTCACTACATTGGTGAGTGGTCCTTTGGGGATGCAAAACTTGGTGGCATGGCATTGCCCATTATGGATTGACATGGGAGGAGTTCCCGCAAAATTTCAAATGCAGATTCGCTACAACATTCACATCTCTGTGAGCCTCCAGCAAAACAATCATGAGGGAACAGAAGGATGAATCGCTGTACGACTTCGCTATGAGCAAAATAAACCTCATCCGCACCTATCATCCAGAGCTATCACTGTGTGACATCCTGGAAGTGGCCGCAAGCTCGGGTCGCCCAGAACACTGTCCCGCTTTGGCATCAGTGATCCACATGTCAGAACAAGAGTGCCTGTTAATAGTTTTATTATTAGATGATAACACAACTACACAACTGTGCTGCGACTGTGACATCACACAACTGCACCAGGAACAAAACACGAGGAAAAACAAAAACACTATTACTGGAGAAGAGGTAAGCAAGCCTACAGAGACAGTGACAGCTACCATAAAGACCGCAACTTGTAAGCGACTGACTCCAACCGGACAAACGCACCTGCTTACAGATATTCGAACGAACCCAGACTGACCCCTCACCCCTGCAGGTGATGTGGTGGGACACAGCAACAATGATTATCCGATGTGGGCGGATTTTCCGTGGGAAAAACAACACGAACAAACAAACACCAGGAAAAAGATGTCGGGGATAGGACAGCCTGGCGCTGCTCACCTCAGGTCACTACCAAAATAACATAAACAGAACGCAACCTGCAAAACCTTCGGCCAGATTACTAGCGAGACCGATAACTTCATCCACATGCCCATTGAAATCAATAATATACAATGCAGGACATAAGTAGGTACAGCCACATCGCATAACTATGTTCATGGTAGCTACATCGATACAGAGAAAGTTCAACCAAATAAACAAGCCATACAGTTAGCTACATGCCAACACACGGAAGAAGTTACTGATGAGGTAACAGCTACAATACGCATCTGAGACATCAAGACATCCACAACAGCTTATTTGTCGTATGACATCGGTGAGGACGTCATACTAGGGATTTCATGGTTAACGGAACAAAAAGCTGTAGTCGAGCAGGCTGCAAGGCGTGTACACTTTGGATGGAAAAAGTGACTCAATGTTTACAATTTAGAACCTCGATCAGCTGGAGCTACACAGACCTTAGCCTTACACGAACTTAACCACACTGTACCACCAGAACACCACGAGCCTGTACTGTGGATACTGAACTAGAGGAAAAACGTGTTAACAATCACTGACCCGCTGCGCAGAACAAATATTGCAGAAGATGCCATCCCGTTAACTACAGACACGCCATTATATGACAGCACACGCCGGTACTACCCACACCAGCGGGAAATCATACAGGAACATATAGCAGAAATGCTGGAAGAGAGTGTCATTGAGCCGTCAGAAAGTTCCTTCAATTCAGTGATCACTTTAGCACCAAAGAAAGACGAATCTGGCGTTTTTGCGTAGATTTTCGTCACCTCAACTTGATCACGAATAGTGCACCATCACAGAACATTCATATTCAGGATGCGCTTAACACCTTGGGATGCGCGAAAGTACTGACCACCATCGACCTTCGCAGTGCCTATTGGTAGGTACCAGTGAGACCGACAGACCGCCATTAGCACACATTTACCACTCCTGGCAAGTGCCGTTTCCAATTCTGCCCCATGCCATTAATATTTAAATGTGCTCCAGCAAACTTCCAATAAATTATCGTGCCAGTCTTGGATGGACTTAAAGGTGTTTGTGCCCTTGCATACCTGGATGATGTTTTTGTGTGGTCTGAGACCTGGCCAGACATCCTACACCACCTTTCACTAGGTTGGAAATAAACAGCCTTACATGAGCAAATAAAAAGTGCCACATTGGAAAGGAGAACATACAATTCTTATGTCATCTAATCAGAGAGAACTGGAGGAAATCCGTGCCAGAACAGCTAAGCCTCATCGAGGAATACCCTGTACCGACCAGAAGCAAGCAGTTGAGAAAGTTCTTCGCCCTGATCAACTGGCTTCGCGAGTACATAGAAAAGTTTTAAATCAATACAGCACCGCTCACGGGACTCATGTCACCTAACATTCGTTTTAAGTGGCAGAGTGCACATCAGCAGAGCTTCGAAAAATTGAAACGGAGTTTCCGCAATTGCAGAACCTTATCATGGTACGAACCAGGACGACACTTGTACGTACATACCAATGCAAATTAAAAATGGTTAGGTGGCTTAGTATTTCAGCTTTTCGACAATGAATGCCACATTATTGACTTCGGAAGCACCAAGTTTGATCCAGTAGAGCTGCAGTACAATGTCAACGAACGTGAATGTCTGGCCATAGTGTAGAGCCTCAACAAATACAGAGCACTCCTGGAGCATCAATGCTACATACAAACTATGGACCAACAACCACTTCCTACTGTGGCTACACAGCATGAAGGAGAGCCAGAGTAAGCTGATGCACTGGGCCCTTCTCATGCAGTCGTACGACTTCGAAGTACAGCACGAAGTTGGGGAGGAAAACCAACTCGCTGACCACTTCTCCTGCTCCCCAGGGACCAAGGATGTGCAAGATGAAGAGGAAAGGGAGAGCAACCTGCCCCTCGCTGCATGACCAGAAAACAACATAATGCCATGAGACAATGCTCAAACGTCACGATGCTGCCGCTGGTGCTGGCCCTGACAAAAATAAGAACACACGTGTTGGGTAAACAGAGTGCCCAGTCAGCCAGAAATGGATTACCATGTGCGCACTTTACACCAGTGATGGGTGATGTGTGCTTAACGGTAGTCCGGAATCCTGCACGAATATCAACACTGACACGTGGAGGATATACATGCCATCCACCAGTCAACTCGAAGTGAACTGCACACTTTGACAACCTCACAGGCCATCCTGGTGCAGAACAGACATGCCACAATGTTTTGAAGCAATTTCACTAGCTGGGAGTTACAGTGGAAGTAAGTCATTTTGTACAAGACTGTACCGCCTGCAAACATTACAAGAGCAGATGCATGGATGGTACACAACAGCAGCAACCAAGGACCCTGCACAAACCGTTCGAAACCGTAGCTTTGGATCTGATGGGCCCTTAACCACGGACATTAACAGGATAAATATTCATAGTGGTGGTGATGAACCTATTTCCAAGATGGGTGGAAGCATTCCTGGTGTCGAGTGCGAGGGTCTGCACTATAGTAATTGTAGTGGGGAACGAATTTTTCATTCGCTGGAGCTACCTATGCAACCTGTTTAACGACAACGAAACCCAGTTCACTGGCCATGTGTGGCGAGACATGTGCAGGAGATGGGATGTCCGACACTTCACCACAGCTGTTTATCATTGACGATTGCTGGTTTGCAACAACCAGGGATTGATTGTTGTGAAGTCTCTGTGTAGGTTATGTTCAGGCGGGCTCCAGTGCTCAACTCAGTGAAGAGCACGAAGTAATGCATTGGGTCGTGGGCCATTCACCTAAATATGGCCCCCAGATTTGTATGCATCTCTGTAGATGTCTTGAAGAACAGTGAAACTATATCCATACACAATTTATTTCATTGTTTCCTCATATGAGGAACTTATGACACATGGCTCCTGTATACTCGGAGAACACTAAAGCAGTCGAAATGTCGTGAAGCCTTCAATGTTTACATGAATAGTAAGTCCCAGGTGTACAAAAATCGTGCTGGGCTGCTGTGTGGCATGCTCACCGGAAAATAAATACATTATGGTTCCATTACAAAGCTTTACTATTGATATGCCACATGATTGAAATAAAAATGATGCGACGATGTACATACACACAGCATCGGGGTTACCAAACTACTCTTTTGGCGTCGGGCGAGCTGCCTTCTCATTGACAGGCCTGTCCCGCGCAACTTATGAAAGATTGTTAAATATTTTTTTTTTACACATAATAAATGGATAATGCTCTAGGATGGTTTCAATTGGCAAAACATAAAATGTAAACACTTTCATTTAACTCTACAATTCTCTTACATAAAAATTAAAGTCATTATTTGTTACGCCGATATGCAGCCAGTTAACCATAACATTTCGTTCTTACAGTGTTCACAACACATCACTTCTACCTTTGATTGTGGACAAAAAATATTGTCCCAATCTGATACTTATATGTCACTTCTCTAATTTTACCAGCAGCTTTTCAATGTTTATATTTATGGGTCCTTGATTTGTAGCTTTTATACACTTATTACAAAAGTGGGGTTAGGAAACCCACGTGGTCATGTTTACTTTACATTGCAACATTTTATAACAACCTAACCTCTCTATACAACTTTACTACTGGTATTATGTTTTTGAATAATGTACTTTTCACCTCTTGAACTTATTTCACAAAAATAGTCGTATGCACTTGTAATAATTCTGCTAGAAAATTACACTGTCATTTATTATGTATTGCGCCGCTTCTACTTACGAGTGTAAAAATATGTTACTGTTACATGAACCCGATGTGTGTTCTGCGCATGTCAAATATATTTCCCTCAAATGGCATCAAAAACACTCATTAAAATTATACACAGGACACTATATAAATATTCATAAACTGCGTCGTAAGATTTATGGACAGCAGTGACTCACCGTAATATAACTGCATGGTTAAACACGAGTTCTTTTCATTTCGAACAAAGTAACAATCGCAATATATTTCAAAGCATTATTAATACAATAAAACAAATACCACACATCTTATACATTACCCAAAATATATCACGTGTTGACCTGAAAAACTTAATACACAAGAAACCCTTTGTTTACATTTGGAACATACATGTCAAACATAAACATAACCCTGAAAATCATACCGAGCACATGGCTTGTTGCACTAAATGCACTCTGCATATTTACTTTACCTTTCACAACATTACCAAACATTTTTAATGATCTGCTTATTAATCGCGCACTATCACTATATCGATTCACTTGTTTACATGTGGAATGGTGCAATGAGCGCAGAAGCTCCCTTGGTGACAACTCACGTGCCGAAGAGTGTTGATCGCGTAGATGAGGAGGACAGCCAAGTTCAGCTGGTGCTTGTCACCACCCACACACTTCACGCTCAGGACAGGCCACGGGCCACAAGAATGATGCCGGCTCAGCTACTCCAGTGCTGTGACCTTCCTCTTCCCGGCGAGTTCGCGAGCATGACAAGAGAGTGCGCCAGTAGTGCGGAAAGAGGCGAAAAAAGAGAGATGAGTCATGTATGCGCCATAAGAGATGCAAGAGAGAACCGGCAGCACTACATCTCACAATGGGGACCGGTTATCTTGTCTCCGACCACAACTCCTACCAGGCCAATCTGTGTACATCCAAGCATATCACCAGTCTGCCGGAAAGAAAGAATTTTGTGTGGGACTGGCTGTAAAGTGGAGCGGTCCGCATATCATCACAAAGAAAATGGGGGAAACATGTTATAAAGTATGTCTGATGGCACGGAGGAAAGCTGTTTTCCATCGCGACACCCTTAGGCTGGCCAACACCGGCATCGCAAATCCCTGCGATGAGCCACAGCAAAGTGGTAACGACGAACGTGAGACAGCCACAACGCCATTCGCCAATGTCACAGGCGTTGGGAATTGGTATAACTCGCCCCAAAGCCCACTTACAGCTGCAAAGCACAACATCACAGCCTCTACAAGGTAGGCCACTGTTCGTGTCGCAACAGTGCCACAAAGTGCATCACAACAAAGGACCATATCAACAGCTCAGAGAGTCCATCACAACAACATGACACGCCTGACAGGTCACCAACATGTCACATCGGTATATGCATCATCATCAGCATAGGATTTTACACAGATGCAAGGAGACACTTTAGAGATAGGTGTTGGAGATACCTTCTCTCCAAGCCAACGCCAACCCCATTCAGTAGAGGATAGCAGCAGTGAAGAAACAGGTATAGGATAACGCTCCTTACATCCCCCACTGTTTCAAACGTCTTCGAAATCGTCGATTTTCCACGTGCATAGCTTGTGGGCACACCCCTAAGCCGGCTGCAACCCGCAAGGGTGTCGCCGCCAACACAGTTAACACAGCCTTGCCCACTTCGCCGACCACAACAACAACAGTCGCCACAAGTTTACAGTCTGCAACCACGTGGACCAGCATCGCATCAACAACAAGAACCTGGTGTCTACGATCTACAACCACGTGGGACACTTCAGCCGCCTGCAAGATGTTGCAATGGAGAGTGAAGACGTCATGACGAGTGAATAGCCTCCGAAGGGGAGAGCATTTGATGTGAACAGCATCTTGGCCTCGGGCTATTCACAACCTCATGCTAATCAGAACATCGCAGTGCACAGCAACGCTACGAGGATGCACCAGTGTCAACAAGCCAGTGTCACTTGTGTGTGTGTTTGTGGGGGCCTAGTTTACAAAAGTGTATAAAGTGTTTTAATGGCCTTTTTAATCTAGTAAGAAATTGTAAGAGGGTGTATTGTGTTCATCATATTTTATTTCTCCATATTTATTGCTGCAATGCCAGCTTTGTTATTGTTTTGTATGATCACCAGTGGTTATCAGTGCAATGTTGTTTAATTTACCCATTGTTTCCCTAACCTGCCACTAAATATCAGGGACAAATTGTCTTGTAGCGCAGGGTTGTGTTAGACTAACTAAGCTGTCGTGGAATGAACATCACGCTCATTACTGCTCGCTCGCTGGGAACTGCCGCGACTTGAGCAACAGTGAGAGCGAGGTGCATTTGTGAGTGTGATGGGACCATAGCTGCTTGGGTACTCCAACTATCCACAACTCATCGCATTATCAGGTGGTAGATAGGAGATCCCCAGGTTCTGGGGTGCCTGGGAATAATCTAATTCCAACCCACGAACCAATTGGCCGGTGCGAGAGCGCCATCATCGTGGATGTCGGGAACCTGGGCAGCCCAGTACGAGATGGTGAAGTGCATTTGCTGGAGGTAGCCCAACGATTAAGGTGGGGAGGCGCAAATCTCGAGGTCCTGAAAAAAGCGAAGAGTAGTGATCCTCACTACTGGATTCTGCAGGATGCCGACTGCGGGTGCCTGATGAATGGAGTGGAATTCATCGGACGTTGGAACCACCTCGATGTCAGCCTTCACTCCTGGGCCACCTGGTAGGCCCTGGATGTCTCGCGTTTCCCATACCAATGGACTATTTTGGAGGATGAGAAGTGGGTGGCTCCCCTGATTGCTGATCCCTGCCTTCGCCCATGGATTGGAGATCCTGGTATAAGCAGCGGGGAAGAGCGAAGATGCAATAGGTGCAATGACTGAACTGTCCGGTTTACTGATGCAATCGGCGAGAAGCAGGGATGGCCCTGCATCCAATTACTAATGTCAATGCTGCAGTATTGATTTCGCCTGCATTGCAGTATTGACAGTACCTCAACTTCAAGGATGCCTGGACCCACACAATTACTGGCATCAGCGCGGGGGCAGTGCTGCCCCCACAATGCATACCAGCTGCGATCTCATTTCATTTCCCCGCCCCCGCAACTATCCGAGAGAAGTCTTTCATCCCGAACTAGCAAATACCCTACTTTATCCAGCCCCAATTCGGTTAAAAGGAATAATTTTATCATCTGCGACTGTCGCATAGATTTTCCACAACCCTCTCCGCATTGCCTGGTTTGCTATGCTCTTCCATCTAGACCCTTCTTCTTTCGGGGTGTGCTAATGGCTACAATTGTAGCCATAGAACTATAACCCTGCTTAGCTGCGATGCATGAGCCCATTATAATAATTAAACCTGACCTATTGTGTGTAGGGCTTGGCCTGAGATGCATCCAACTCTCCTAGCGACTTACCTACTAACATGTATGCTGTAGGGCACACAGAACTGTGTGACCATAACCTTGTTTTACATTTTCTTTTATTCTCACATGTCTCCGACACTCGGTGTCATCACTGCAAATTGCTGGAAACATTTATGCCTAGCGAGGATCGGCATTTGTGAAGCCCAAGTACGGATGTGCCGATTCAGTGCTAACAGGTTTGACACATTGCCCCGAGTACAATCAGTAATTATTTGATGTGTGCCAGCTACCTTCGGGGAGAATCCACTCGGGTTAACACGAGACTCTTGAGATCGTCAGGATTTCCCGAGACTACAAAGTTGCGAACGAACCAAATGAACAATTGTGTAATCTTGGCCAGTTACAAGGGTGGTGATGATACCTGCCACCAATGTAATATGTATCAAGTAACAACAGGACATATTTTATGGGCGTGCGAAAGCGGATAGGATAAAGATGCACAATGATGATTGTAAAATCAGAAATCGGGAATGGCTTGAGCAGAAGGAAGGTGCAACAGTTGTAGAGGAAACCACCCTCGAAGTGGCGGGCAAAAATTTTAAACCATATCTTGTATTGGCCATTGAGAAGGAGGTGTTTCTAGTTGAGATCACCATAACATATTAAAAGAAGGATAGTTTGGTAAAAGCAGCGCAAGAAAAATTTGAAAAATGTAATGTATTAGAGGAGAAAATTGATGATAAATTACAATTATGATGATAATTTATGATTATCACAATAATTTATGATGATGAAATATGCTGAGGGAGGTTCCTGTCATTTTGGCGGTGAGGGGTATCGTACTTGTGGAAACCAAGAAAGAGTTTAGGATATTAGGTTCAGATTCTTATGGACTATAAAAATTGTTATCACTCAATGTTCTTAGAGTTCTTTTGAGATTTATGCGAGATTTATGGATAGAAGTATTGTAAATAATGAAATAATTTATGAAGGTTAACGAAAAGTCCAGTACTGGGATTAAAGTCTTTTTATGTTTAGTCCTGTTGTAATTTGTTTGTAATGGTGTGATCGACTGTTTTAATAGTTTTGTAAATAAAATTTTAATGTGTATGGTGTTTTGATGATTTTATATATTTTAATTCAAAAATTCTTATGATGATAATATTGTAAAAGTATTATAAATGATTAAGTAATTTAAGAATTTAATGAAGAGTATTGTGTATGTTTAATTATATTTTAATACTATATATTTTTAGTTAAACTTTATTTTATTTAAAACTTTAAGCATGGCATGGGGACTTAAGTTGAAAAATTTAATCATAAATATGTGTAGATGCACGATGCATGTCGGAAAAAGTAATGACGTCAAAAAATGGGCCGTGTTCGAAAAGTCCGTGCTAATGACCCTGTGCTCCCTACTGGCTTCTTTTGCTAATAGACATAAATGACCTTGGACTAAGATATTCTGGCTCCCCAGCATAGAGTTAAAGAAGCATAATGAATACTTTCGAATTATACGAATCACACACTCACTGGGATATATTGGATCCTCAGCACGCCTTTCAAATATTGAAACACTCGATGTAAAAAATAGACATGCGAATACTCTGAACACATGGTTTGTACCACGTGTTGGTTACTCAGAAATAGTGCTGGCACAAATTTAATACTAGCCTCGCAAGCGAGAATAATGTAGGCGGAGTCGCTTGAGTTCAATACAATCACTGATTATTCAGAAAGTACATGAGATGGTGAACGACTGAAGTCACGATTGAGCGGGCATGCGGCACGAAGCCCTGCACTGGCTAAAGCTGCGAAATGCCGTAAGCATGAAAAATATTAAAATGTATAATAAACCGGAGGGGCAGCGAGTCTGCTTTGGAAGGTATTATACTCAGAGGTGCACAAATGATTGAAAAAGGTTCCAGAAAGGTCTATTGTAGTTAACTGACTGGTTATAAAGTTGCTTCACCTCTGAGCTGCGTCATCGCGACCTACCCTGATGGCCGTCGAACCAAGACTAAGGCCAGAATTCATAGTTGGAAGCTTGTCCGGCAAAGCAGCTACACTTCATGTAGTAGTGCTTCTTCTTCAAGCACTACTTATCTGATAAATGAATTTATAAATTGTCACTTGACAAAGTAATTATCGTATGAACAGTACTTATTTGGCCAAGTAGTGCTTGGTAAAGTATGGAAATAAGTTTCTGTTTAATATAAATACCAACATAACATAGATAAATTTGTCACTATACTTACAGCAGTCGCACTGACAAAATTGATATGTTTGTTTGTTAGTTTGTTATTACTTAATTTTTCACTGCTTTTTATAATTTTTTTGTTTTTTTGTTTTATCGACGTGCTGAAAAAAAATTAATTGATGTGCATATTCAATGATTACATCAAGTGTATGTTCGTTTTAATGACATCTCAGTTAATTAAAAACCTACAATAACTTGTAATAATATAATTTAGGGCATTTCCGTCTAGTGACAATAATCACCATTCCACGAATGACACTATCAATCGTAAAAGTTCTCTCAGTCGACATAACATGTGTTTCAGACCTCGTATTGCAAACACAGGCCTTGCGATTATTGGAATTTTCGAATAGCGTTTCGAATAATGGAAGAAAATAGTATTCCAGTGTCTATGAACTGTACTCATTTTTATCACGTTTATTCGAGTACCTTGTTGATGTAGTAAAAAATTTTAACGGTAGTTAATTATTTGTGAATGTGCTTTCTATAGACGTTATTGGTTGCAGGTACCATTTTTGTAGTTTTCTTGAGTGAAATGTAATATTTTCGGCATATGTATTAAACATCGGCTCGTTCGTCGGCCATTTTCCCACTGCAGTTCAGTTCCCTATGAAACTACATACTCCAAGTATTTACGTTTTTTCCAAGGTTTTAAGTTTGTTGCTTTCAGGGAATGGGCAAAGAGTTGATTTTACTGCATGATTATGCGAATACATTATTTCATATCAGTGATGGACAAACATTATTGTAGTGAAGTGTTCATGCAAGGATTTCCGTATAAAAACACATGTTCGAGACGTTGCGAGTAACAAACAATAAGTTAACGTGTTTTGTAAATAATGAATTTCGATACAGTTATTATAATGTTTAAAATGCAAATGTTCTAAAAGGGCAGCACTATCAACTCTTTTGTCTTGTGAAAATAATATTTGTTTACAACGCATGTGTTGTACAGCAGCCAACGAGTGTAACGTTAACTTCGGTAAAAATGTGTATATTGCTGGAACATTGTGCAATTCAAAATGACACTCGTAACAACTGCAAAACAACGCAATCTCATGAAAGACGTTGAAACTAAAGATCCCTACACTCACGAGCATATTTCTCCCAAAATATAAATAAAAGAGAGCCCCAGCAACAAAAAAGACTGTACAGCCAACATTACCTCTTTCAGTACTCGTTCGGCAAACACGTTCGTTCATAACCTAACTGTTTTGGGAATGTTCTGTTTGTGATCATGTAATAAAAATAATACAGTGGCACAAGTTTGTGTACTGAAATTTATGTTGTGAGAGGGCAGGCGTTCCAGCATCTAAAACAAACAGTTCCGAAGTAAATTAAAGACTATTGTATTTAAGATGATTAGTTGTAAACGTGAATGCTGCCAGATGTGCATGACACAGCCTTGCCTTCGCGAGTCTCAGACGCTATTAACATGGCCGGCTTGGTGCCTTCAACTGAGTCAGCGAACCAGTGACATGTGCATGATATGTGTTAAATGCAAAGGCGTATAGAAGGAGTATTTAAAGTTATGTCAGTTGTTAGGGAGTGTACAGTGTGTGTTTATTTTTTGATGTGTACGTCATCATTTAACAATGCCTCAAATTTTAGTGTCTGTATCGTGCCTTAGTGTGCACAAATATGTAAAGTTAGGCTACCATGAAACCAGGTACATACGTTTACATTTTGTTGTTAAGTGTTTATTGATATGTAAATCTCGTCTGCATTGTCAAGCCAATTTCGTTTCATTAATTTTGTTTCACTTTATGTTAAATTATGTCACATGATGCCTGGGTGGGAGCACTGGCCACTGAGCGGCCTCCGGCAAAACAGATAGTAATAGCATCTTAGATCTTGTGAGAGTACCACCATGCTGTGGTGCTCCGGTGACATCATCCTTGTTTATTAACCATCGCGTAATTCTGCTTAATTCATGTTAGTCTACCGGAACCATTTGTTTATTGCTCGCCCGAAGAACTCTGTCTCTCACCCTCAGTTCGTATTTTACACGACCGAGGCGTACTATACCACTTAAGGCCCTATTGCCTTTTTTCATATGTGTAAGAGCCTGCCTGGCAAAATGGTGGTATGTAGACTTCAGTGACCCGATGAGGAAGAACGTCTAATAAATACATACTGGTGAGATGCCAATGTTTTATTATGATTAACCACCTATTGGTTCTTTCACCTTTTTTGTAACTTTATTTTGACCATGTGTGTTTAATAACGGTGTTGGGTAGCCAAAATAACCCCTCGTGAGTGAGCTGGCGTATCAAGACGGCCGACATCCCTGACTAGGCGAGGCTATTGAAGTGTAGTTTACGGCTGGCGAAAAGATATTCCGACTGATAACATCTATCAAGATATGGAAATGGGGACAGGCCAACAGCCGTCGGCCATCACAACCCGAGAGGAGGAGTATCTAGCACGTAAAACTTCATGCTCCCACCATGGCTGGCGCCCTTAACCCTGGCAAACAGCATTTCCTATCCACCACACCCGATTACCACCATGGTACAGCAACGCCAAATATCAAGAGGCTTGCCCAAGTGTGTCCTTCCACAGACATTCCTGATGCCAATGTACCGTACGATAATTGTGGCGCTCAATGTACGGTGCCCTGTTATCAGTTAGGAATGTCCGTGAAAGGACACACTTGGACAAGCCACTTGACATTCGGCATGCAGGGGGAGCGGGGTGGTCAGAGCATCCAGCCCTCTCACACCTAGATGCTGTTTCTCTGCTGTTGGCTGCTTTCTTGATCTGCCCAGTTCAAGTGGGATTATTGGTGCACTTTGTATGCCAGTGGAATTGCCTCCATGGGCAATACCAGCACGGCCATGGTGGAGATTGGCTCTTATCCCACTTTACATTAGAACTCACGGTTCCCGTAGCTGGAACCTGTCACTTTTCACCTGCTCTCTGGTCGGTTGCGGTGTGTTTTGAAATTTTGTTCAGTCCGAATTGTTTTTCACTGTCCTGTCGAACGTCACCACATGCTGTTTTTTTGCGGTTTGGCAGTTTTTTGCTGTGCATCTGGTTGGTTCGGTCTTGCGACTGCACTGACAGTGTTTTGTGCCAATATCATATTTTGCTATTGCATCTTGCGGAAGTGGATGCAAGCACTGCAGATAGAGCGGTGCTGGGGCACTATGCTGAATCTGGCCCAAAATGATTGTGAACACAATTCCATGTGGTGGGGGCGCAGATGCGCAGTACCAGGGCTCAACACGGCAGATAAGGGGAAGCGCCTTCCCCTCCCACAGCTGTCCCTCTCATGCACACTGAGGGGTGGCGCGAGTCCACCTGATCGATACTGCAACCATTCTGCATGGAGTGGGTGCTGGGTGGGGTGATGAAACATGTTCTCCTTTCACCCTCTTCAGCACGTGCTCACCAATTCTGCGGCAATGGCGGCCAACTTCTGTCTTTCGGGCATTTTTCCACGTGACCTACGTGGCACACTTCCCTGCATTTCTTAGGCATCTGGAAGGCATCACATTGCTGCTACTGATTCCTTCCTTCACTGTTGGTCCTGTTGCTGGTATCTAAGTGTTAGATCGAGGATATACAAAGACGAACATAGGAAAATGAACACATTTTGGCTGGATACATTTTTTGGAATCAATAAGATGGATTTCAGCATCCCATGCAAGGGCTACAATTTGACGCCGTGTGACTGGACCATGGACAGATGAAGGCAAATTTGGCTGGCGGCAATGTTATATATGTTTTACCCACGATTTTACTGAATTTCCCTTCGGCAACATCTCGGCTGGTGTCACAGCAGATTATGTGATATTTACCGACATTGCTGGATGGAAATTCGTCAGACCACACTCCCAAAAATACGATGAATTTTAAATAGTAATGAAAGACATTTAAACACTTAATAATTGCATGAAAATAGCAGGTATTCTGAGGGCCTGTGCCCTGAAGAACCTTACGGTTAGACAAATACAGCTACGTTGAAGTACTGTTCCACACATATCTAAGTGCTGTTTATTAACTTCTCTTCTGAGAAAACTTACACTTGCGATTGACTCAGCCTGCCAGCAGAGCTACACAGAAAAAAACCACATACAATCAGCAAGTTCGTACGGTGATTTTTAAGTCTCCCTGCGCAAAACAACAACAGGGGGAGGGGCAGTCATTCCGGCAGCTAAAACCAAGTTACGAATTAAATTAAAGTGTATTATAATTAAGATGATAAGTTGTAAACGTGAATGCTGCTGGATGCGTACGACACAGACTTACCCTTGCGAGTCTCAGATGCTACTAACATGACCGTATTGGTGCCTTCACTGCTCGGTGGGTGCAGAGCGCACCAAGCGTGAACTATTTCCTGCAGTATACAGTATTTCCAAAGTACCTGTTTTAAGTACTTTTTAACTTAGCTCTACTTTTGTTCGCACTGACGTGCTCTGTTCTGCAGTTCTCTGCACCTTACACTCTGTACCCTAACTTACACTGACTCACACTTCACCCTCACATTGCACTATGTGCATGGGTGCATCGCTCACATGAAATTTAAACTGTGTGTGTTACTCATAGTATGGGATTTGGTGCAAGGCAGGGCGAATGGTCTATTAGGCGGGAGATACAGCACATATCATGACGTCATAAAAACTACAAGATTACCTCGCGGGAAGACATGAAATGGATGATATAGAACACAAAACTGCATGAAATACATATTGATTGACACATTAAACCTAGCACTTGCATACAAAAATATAACAGGCTGTAAAAATTTCGTTTCAGTAATTTTTATAAAAATTGTATGAAAGTTATTTATTGTTGCTGGAATTTTTGGAAAAAAGTAGACATGATAACAATTTAAATTAAATAAGAAATGCTCAGTATTAATTTAATTACATTAACCACATATTAATATTAAAAATAAAATATATAATAAATTTTGTTCTGCTCGGTTATAGCATGCTGCCTTGCACTAATAGTGTCAATATTTCAATATTAATATTTTACTACTTTACTGGAATAAATTGGCTCTTATTTGGCACTTCACTAATTTAATTATGCTGAGCGAATACAAACAAGTTTCCCATAATATTGTAGGATTTTCGAGTTCTGAACGGCCATTTGCGTCGATTTTGGCACAAGTATTCTTCTGTTAAATTATACGGAATTTTGTAACATTCATTTGTAGCGTGCTATTATTCAATAGTGTAATTTTTACACATAGTGTCACTGTAAATAAAGCTTTAATAAGAATGATATCCCTTGTGCACATGTATGAACATTGCACTGTTTCATGTCATAATGTTGGTGTTGACAGTCTTCGGAAGGGTGATGTAGAGACAGTACTCTATCCCACAATGTTGCTTACCTTCCACCAGAGATAGTGCACAGTTCGACAAGGACTGTCGTCGCACAAGCCACGGATGGCGTCGAACGCCCTCCCGCCCTTCCCAACGCCCATTTCAGTGGAGCACTTTCGACACAAGCCTCATGTCATCCCCCAACAATGTTGCTCTCGTCTGGGATGTGGCCGCAGCTGGTACTGATGATTGGTGTCCGGATGCCTGAGTTGAAATATCATGTCTCATTGCCGTTGGTTGGGTGTACTGCCTTGTTGACACCGGTACCTCAAAGGAATGTTCCTATGGCGCTGTGGTCTACATGGTGGGATGCCAGAAGCATCACTGCTGTACCTGTCGCTGTCATAGTCTACTTTGCTGTTCCTCATAGAGTTATTTGTGTTGTTAGCAGGTAGCTAAGGTGTAATGTTACCCACTGTATCCTCACGTTCCTCTTCACTTTCCGACACATTTTCCCTATTGGGAGTATTTGCACCAGGCCTATGCACAGTCATGAGAAGTGTATTTGGTTGTGTTAGTTTCGGCTTTGATGTCACGCTGACTGGCAGCAGAGGCGCAGCAGTCGAAGACTCCCAACCATCCTGTATTGCTTACACCATTCCTGTCTGGGGCGGCTGGGCGTGAGGCGTCGATGTAGCAGATGGTTTCAGAGTTGAGTCGTCTGTCGGGGCTTTGGGCACACTAGTGCTCGTGGGTCTTACTCTACTGGCGGGCATTGCTGCAGCCATTGGTATCTTACCCCATGTTTCTTCCTATTGTTCTAACTGGTCCATATTGCACGTCGAAACACCAGGCATCGGTTGAGAGAAAATTTATATCTGTGGCGGCATTGTGCCAATTGATGTTGTTGTTGTTGCTGTGACAGCAGTTATGTTTTCATCCTCTTCCAGCTGATCCCTAGTCGGTGTCGAGACACCAGGTGTCGGTTGTAAAGTTGACATAACCAGAACTGTGCTCGGCATGTTGGTTATGTCCGTCTCATTGTCTGCCTCCTGGCCAGAGGGTTTTCGATACCTATTGGGTGTCGTGGCACCGGGGGGTCTCGAAGCACTATTCACCTTTCCTGTAGCATCGGAATTAACTGTTTGATTTTGCTCAAAATTCAAGGGTGAGAAGGTTGTCATGTAGTCCTTCACTTGTCTCCCTCATGTCACCATGGTGTAATTTTACAATCTTCCTCGCACTGATTATTACCACTGATGGTAAGATGGTGGACCCAAATTGAAAACTTTAAGGTTTTGGAAATTTGGGTAGGAATTTTTCCAGCGGTTTCTCATCAAGCTTTCAATGCTGATTGTAGGCACCAGGCATTGCAGGATGCAATGCCAAATCGGTTATGTATAGCAGACTCTCCTTTTCAGGGCTGTGTGCAGACAGCCACGCCAATCTCCTTTTGTTGGTGCTCCATCCATCGTGAATAATAAAAATAGTTACACAAGGATAAAAACACTCTGAAATACATTAGAAACACTTGCATAGTACACTCAGTAAAAAGGCGGTGAAAGTGGGGGTCTACACCCCTTCAGCCCATAGGCAACCCGAATGATGTCGCAGACTCCATACGTTAATTCAGTGGATTTTATTTCAATGTTCCTCAAGGAAACAGATTACAAAACACTTTCCAGGCTTTACCCGCCGGTACAGTTACACTGATAAAAGGCACGTGGTCACTAAGAATTATTCTGAAAGTTAAGCCTTTCCAGACAATGTTATTCCATGGAAACGGAGGAGCAGAGAAGTCTTTGGACGCAAAAGCATACGAGGTTCTGGCAATCTAAAGTCTATTGCAGTAAAGTGGTTAGTTCAAAATGTTGATGCGCCACCCAAGCACATGAAACGCGACCCTGTCAGTCCGCAGGTGCGAGGCCTAGAGACATGGTAGAATGACCAAACTTTAAGCAGTGCTTGCCATGTTAGCGGGCAAATGGGCCACATGAATTATTTTCTTACAGGCAAAAACTCTGCAAAAACATACACACGTTGCTTAATTACTCATAAGTCTTGCATAAATAATTACATCAGACACAGAAACCCTTTAACATACATAAAACACTGCATGAGATGAAATGGGGATGCAATACGTGAGAAATGAAAAATAAAGAATAACAAGAAATAGTACACTGAAGCTCGCAGGGGCACTTAAAATACATTAGGGCTGTTGTTTTAAATGTTGTGCGACTTGGCATCGTTGAGCGTTTCTTAGTTAATGAGTCATTAACTTTATCCTGACTTCACAGGATCTACTTGCAAAACACGTGTGCATGTCTTAGTGTGAAGAGTGTGTCGGGCAGATGTTCAACTCAGCTAGTGTATTGCTCACCCACACGGAACTGGAGTTGTGCGTTCAACACCTGGTTGCGGCGCTCCGTGGGGTTCGCGGGGAGATAGTAAATCGCCATATTGAATTGCTCCAAATCCTGGCCAGTACATAGTTCTCGCCAACGTTTGCCTATAAACTGGGACCTGTTGTGCATGAGAAGTTCACATGGGTACCCCCATCGTGCGAAAAACTCGTTCTGCATACATTTGGCGATTTGTCCTGTTCTGGCACTTTTTAGTGGACAGGCCTCGATCAGGCTGAGAAACTACCGGTGACCACTAAAGTGAACCGTTTTTCCCCTGCTGACTTCGAATATGGCCCCATGAGGTCTAAACAAACCGTGTCAAATGGTCGTTTCGGCTGTCTAGGTTGTTGTTGCTGATTTCTATCTGTTCTTCGTGACTTGAATAAATTGCATTTCTGGCACTTTCGCACCCAATCCCTACTGTAATGTGTTACTCTGGGCCAGAAAAATCATTCCAAGATGTTCTTTACTGTCTGTTCAGCTCCTGGGTGTCCTGCCATTATGCTACCGTGTGTGTGTTCGAATACTTTCTCCCGACACTAGGTGGGTACATACAGCCAACATGTTGTATTGTCCCATGGTCAACACGTTTCGATACGCCCGTCTACAACTCTCCATCCATCTACTTTCTCTCTCTCACATTTCTCCCTTCTTCTCTCGAGCAAATTAGTAATTCTCCAGTGCTGTTACTACTTCCCAGTGAAAATCTACCACTAGTTGTTTGTTTTCTCCGACTGTTATTTGGTTCTCACTCGCCTCTGTAGCTGGTTCTATGTTGACAGGGGGTAATACCTCCTCCCATTCTACGACATCTGTTATCATTACTATTGCTTCTGGTGTATGTGACAGCATGTCTGCAAGTTCGTTCTCCTTTCCTGGTACGTGTTCAATAGCAAAGTCGTACGTCTGTAATAAGAGTGCCCTTCTTGTAAGCTTACTCCTGGCCTCCAGCATATTATTGAACCATAGTAAACAGTGATTATCAGTCCTCAAAGTGAATCGCCTATATTCCAAGTACGGCATATACTTCCATATTGCCCAAATTGCTGCGAGGCACTTCCTCTCGCTAATATCATACCGGTGTTCTGTGCTTCAGAGTTTCGCACTAACTAAGTCAATCACTCGTTTCTCACCTGTGTTGATGTACTGGTATTGCATGGTGCCCAGCCTCTCCTGGCTGGCACCGGTCTGCAGACATAGGTATTGTGTTGGGTCGTATCTCGCTAGTACGGGGCATAATCAAAATTTCTCCTTGATCTTTAGAAACGCTTTTTCCTGTGCGCTACCCCACACGTACTGCTTCTATGGGGATAGCAGGTCCGTGAGGTGTGCTGTGATTACGGCAAAATTTTCGACATGCTCCAGAAGCCATTTTATAAGGCCGAAAAATCTTTCTTAACTGTTTACATGTATTTGGTGCCGTCTGGTTCTTGATCATCCCCAGATATTCGGGGTTCGGCCTGTTATCTTGTTCGTTAACCACGTGACCAATAAATTTGAGATTGCTATTGCCGAGATGGCATTTCTTAATGGCACAGGTCATCCCATTAATTTTAAATTTCACTAGTACAAGTGACAGGTAGTGTAAGTGTTCTTCCCACGTTTCGGACCATATTACTACGTCGTCGAGGTAGGCGAGTGTAAATTCGCCTACCAAGCCATCGAGTACTCTTACAGTCATACTTTGGAACATGGCAGGGCCGCATTTCTGCCCGAAAGGCATGGCACAGAATTGATATTGTCGACCGTCCAGGGCAGTAAAGGCAGTCTTTACCCGATCCTCCTTGCGTACTGGTATTTGCCAGTAGCCGCTTCACAGGTCAAGTGACAACATAATTCTGGCCCTTCCAAGTGAACTGAATGCATCCTTAATGTTTATGTAGGGTGGTATGACACTACTTGTCACCTGGCGATGGGCCTGAAGTCTACACATTACCTCCAGGTCCCATCCTTTTTCGGAGCGAGAGTTATGGCAGAATTATACTGGCTCCTTATCGGCTCGATCACTCCGTCCGAAAGCATTTCTGATATCTGCTGTTTTATTATACATGCCTGGTGAGGTAAGTAGTTATGCGGGCTACTGAAAATTGGCTCTTCCTGAGTTAATGGTATGACGTATTCTGCAACTGTTGTTCTGCATAAGGCATCGTGATAGGCAAAAATAATGTTCTGTTCATTAAGCAAGCACTGAAAAGCAGCTTGATGTTCTGTTGGAATTTCGTGTTCGAACTCTGACAAATTTATTTTTGGTATCTGCTCATGGCTACAGCTCTCTGCATTATAGAGAGTGCATCTCTCATTAGCTCCAAAGTGGATACAGCGTTCAGCTGTTTCTACTATACTGTTCTGTTCTGAAAGCGAAGGTACTCCAAAAATAACATCATCGTCTATTTCACTAGTTACTATTTCTGTGGTTATAGTTTCTAGTTCTCTATTTTTTATAGTGACTGTCGCTTGGCCGACTACTGAATTGGTACACTGACCGTTGGCAGGACGGATCACATGTCCGGTTGAGTTTATGTCCTGTTTGTTTACAAAGCGATATTGACCAATATTGTGCGATGCGTCTGTATCGACAAGAGAATGAAACTATACCATATTTACATGTACAAGCACTTGTATGAATTTGGCGCTTGGTTACTAACCTTTGTAATGAGTGTCTGTTGTGGCGTTACTGCTGTGCTTGTGGTGTGGGGAGGTGTAAGGTATGTGATTGCTGGCTCTACCCCTACAACCTGTTTTCCTGCTGGTCTTCGCTGCAGGCCGGTTGTTGGTGGGTGTTGCCACTGTTGTTATTGGGTTGTCTCAGATGCGGATTTCCTGGACGCTCGGCATGCCAATGAAACTGCCATACCAGACAGTATCGACACAGCATCTGAAGCAGTCTCATTCTGTCCCACCGAACGAACTGGTTCGTGTCACAGTACACACTTACATTCTGCACGTTCCCACCACCTCAACTGCTTACTTGATTCACACAGGGTTGTTCCTGTCTGCGGTGCTGTAGTTCTGTCTGTTCCCTCGTGTATTTTCGCCGCGGAAATTCCCGAACTCGTGAAATCCTTGGTGCTACTGTGCACTCCCGAATCGCATCATTCTAGAGTTATTGCAGTATCCATAAACTCTGCAAGACTGCTATTCAGCAATGTAACTAGCGCTGGTTGGTATTCTGGTAATACTGTCTGCGATTACCTCAAGGACTTCTCAATTACTTAGACCTCGGACGAACCTCCACACCAGGTGTGCCTTGGGGTTTACGAACGCCGGCAGTCTCTCGTCCTACTGCTGTTCTTGGAGAACTCCCCCCCCCCCCCCCCCCAATGTGACCATAGTGATTTGTTGATCGCCACCATTGCCTAGTATCTCCTTCCAATTGCTTCCCAGTACATCCGGGCCATTCGTCCTCTGAGACTCCGTACCTCTGCAGGTACATCATGCAGTCCTGTACGAAAGTGGATGGATCTTCGTTCAACAGTCTGGAAAATGTTGGCAGTGACTGGAATCTCTTAGGTATCTGTTGAAACTGTAAATCATTGCAATTGGTGATGCTGGGTGTAGCCGTCGTAGCTCAGTTGATGTCTGTTTGTAAGTTAGGAAATGGTGTTGAGGTTGGGAACTGGTCCGGTAGGTTTGGTAACACAGAGGGAAGATTTCGATTATACAGTGGTGGGGAATAATAATAATGTGGCACATGGGGAACATAGGGTGTGGTAAATATGGGTGACAGAGAGGTGTACTGAAGGGTAGTTGCAAGTGCTGGTTGTGAATCTGGTACTGTCTCCTTGGGTGGTTTCGCGAACATGTTCTGAACGTTCGGTATGTCCAGTAGGTGCTTCCTCCTCCTTGACCGTTCAGTCTCCACAATTTAACTTTTCCTCCTTATTCGTCTTCTGTTCCCTTTCCGTCTGACATTGTGGATGTACCCTCATGTTGCATGATTCACAGCTGAGTAATTTTTCGTTTGCATTCAGCATGCACCCTGCACGATCACACGTGTTGATTCCCTACAATTCGCCAAAGAACGTGTCCCAATTTTATACATTACTTGTTTGGGTGGTAATGCCTGAGCACTGCATTGTTTACATGAAAACATTAACCCCTTTATTGTTTGAATTGCATTCCCGTCGAAGCACTCTGTATGGTAATGGTTTTTGCAATGTTGGCACTTCAAGAGGAAAGTATACCGACCTGGGCAGAGCAGGTAATGGCACCAATTTGTTATTTGATTGTCCGAAAGATTTATGTTGAATTTTTGTTCAAGAGTTTCTTATTCACTATTATCCTTGTCTTTGCTTTCGTAGTTGTTACCAACGTGGTTGCTCGTCGGGCTGGATTGCCAGGCGCACTTGAAGTGTTTAGTGCTTGCCCATATTTAGCAATAAAGTCCTGCGGTAACTCCGTTGAGTCGCAACTGATCTGGCCAGCAATCGCGTTTATATACAAGTCCCTGTGGTCGTGGAAGAGGTGACATGAGTGCGCAGCATGCGGGAGCCAGCGATGCTTGGTGCAGGTTACATCACAGCATGGCAGGCCTGCTCGAGCATGGTGCGAGGCAGGGGTCAATGCACAATGGGTGTGCACAACTGTTTGGCACGTAAGCAGGTAGCATGAGAGGGAGGCGATTTTCTTTTCCATCTTCTCTCGTTTCTTTTCCTCCTTCGTCGTCCTCGAGTGTGTGCAGTGCACGTGGAGGGGGAAGGTTTTGCAGCTCATCTGTCTGCTCGGAGCCTGGGTGGCGGGAGCTGACTGACATCACAGCACACCAAAATGGCCACTATCCACTGTCCCTCTGCATTCTCCCTCGTGGTGGTTGCAATGGCGGTGTCCCTGTAGATTCCACGCGATTTTCCCTCTAGCCACATGTGTCGACTTTCCGGCATCCTGGGGTGTCGCGATGGTGTCCCACAGCTCCGGATGTGTACTGTAGAGCTTGCTTACACCTCCTTGGCATTAGTATAGGTCAGGGAAAGTGGGAAAGGACAGATTCTGACTATAGAAAATTGCTAAAAATTTGGTGGATAAATTTGCAAATAGTTCAGCGGGGTTTTGAAATTGGATTTTTGTAGGAAGGAGAATGACCCTAAGTTGGACAACATTTGATAATAGGTAATGGAGCTAAGTTGTTCATTTTAGAGGTCGGGAGTTGATAGGAATTTCACTGGAACTTTTTCACCAATTCTGAAGTAAAGTTGTGGGAGCCAGACATTGTCGGGATGCAATGCCAAATTTCTAGTAGAGCATACTCCTTCCTCCAGGTCGTGTGTTGACCACCAGAGCGCTGTCCTTCCAGGCTCCGTCTGTTGTAGTTAATACCAATAAAAATAGTTTACCAAAAACCTGCGCAGTTAGGTCTCAGGGCGACTCACACAAACATATTTAGTTATATGTAGATAGATAAAATAGTGGAAAGATTAAACAAAAATACTGGCACATTACCCTTCAGATTTGGCGGGAAAGAAGAGGGCCCGCGCCCCTATAGCCTGTAGGCAACCCGAATAAGAAAGTATACCTCACACATTACTACACTGGATTTTATTAACCATTCCTCTAGGAAACACACTGATACAAGATGCCGGACTTAACCCACCAGCAGGGTAGCACTCTACAAAAGCCCTAAGGCGACAAAGGTTTACGTGAAAATTATATCTTCCTGGGCAATGCTATTCTACAGGATGAGAGGAGTGGAGAATCTTGGGCGGCATTGGTAACACAAGGTTCCTGTAAGCTAGCGTCTATTGCATGTTAATAATTAGGTAAAAAAATTGATGTGCCACCCAAGTGCACAAAATGCGACCATGTCGGTCACCACGTACAACTCCCTGAGACACTGCAGAAATACTAACTGTCCAGCACGGCATGCTGACCGAGATTTGGCGAGCAGGCCAGGAACACTGACTATTTTCTTACACACACATTACTCAGTAAACATACTCATGTTACTCTAAGAACTACAATTAATACATAAATAAATGCCCTTGTCATTGGAACCCTTAAAGAAATTCAAAACATTGCGTGGAATGATATGAGGGTGAAGCATTTGAAAATGACAAATAACAGCAAATGACAAACACTGGAACTAAAGCCTGTGGGGGGCATTAAAATACTGCAGTTGCATGAATGGGCATCCTTGAGCGTTTTTTTTTTAAGACTTAATTCAGTTACGCCCCATTTCAGAGGGTCTTCTTTTGAAACACATGCACGTGGACTTACATGATTTACTCTCCACTTACACTTTCTTTGCTTGCTCACATGACGAGCGCTTCCATCGGCCCCAATAAGAACAAAGCTCTTCACTGTGTCATCACTGTGGTGCACTACTCAACTGGTGCACATGAGCACCTGGTAGAGTGCTGGTTGCTGCAATGGCTATCGGCGACTAAGGCTAAATGGGCTAGGGGGAAACAGATGATGTCACCTTAAACCTAGCACTTGCATACAAAAATATAACTGGCTGTTAAAATTACACCTCAGTAATTTTTATTAAAAATATTAGGGAAACCATTTATTGTTGTGGGCATTTTTTGAAAAATATGAAGCCAGGATTACACTTTAGATTAAATAAGAATTACTCTATATTAATTTGAATTATATCAACCACATATTAATATTAAATATTAAATATTAAAGTAATTTCGTTCTGCTTGGTTCGAGGGTGTTGCTTCACACTAAGAGTGTCAACATGTCAATATTAATATTTCACTATTTTACTGAAGTAAGTTGACCCTTATAAAGCTCTTAACTAATTAGTTATGCTGAGTACGATGTGTTAAACAGTTTTCCATAATTTTGTAGGATGGCTGAGTTCTGAACACCCACGTGCATCAAATTTTGCACACGTATTATTCTGTTACATTTAATGGGATTTCGTCACATTCATTTGTAGCATGCTACTATTTAATGGGGGTAATTTTCACATAGTGGCACTGTAAATAAAGCTAAATAAAAATTATAGCCCTTGTGCACATTTACAAACACTGCACTGATTCATGTCATTCTGTTGGTGTTGATGGCCTTTGGCAGGGCGCTGCAAGGCCAGCGATCTACCCCGCAATGTTGCTTACCTTCCTACAGAGATAGCGCACAGTTCGACAAGGGCAGTCGTCACACGATCTGCGGATGGTGTCAAGATGGTGGCAGCCATTTTGTCTGAAACAGGCATTCATCGAAGCAGGCCATGTGGTTCATGATCTCTGGGCACTTCATCAACTTTGCACTGTCTACCATCAAGACTTACATTAGTTTTCTCTTTTTTCTACCAGAACATTATTATTTAACGCAACTTCTTCACCCGACAGGAGAGCCTCTCCACCTCCCGTAGACTTAAAGCCCCAGGAGTTTAACATCATTACGTAAATACAGAGAGCACACCCTCATTTTGCCATGTTAGCCCCGACTGGCTTAGCATGTCGGGTCCACTTAATGATATGAGCATCGTCAATTGGTTTGTATTGTCAGAACATCAATAAATTAATTCTACCCCAAGCCAAGCATTTTGATTGCAGGCCTTACCTCTTATAGCCATTTCATGAACTGGACCCGTCAACTAGCCATTCTCAGGTTTTAAGTGTTTTCAGTGTAATATGTACTTTTATCATTGTTTGATTGGCATTTGGATTGGCCTTACATCTCTGCATTTAGCTAAATTCATACCAGCATAACTGTCCACCTCACAACAGACACTCATGGTAGTACTGGACCAACTGCGACTGCCCACAGCCAGCGACCTCTCGAACCACAATTAATGCCCCTTCGATTGAGACATAGAGGATCGGGAGAACAGCCTAGCCACCTGGATGACTCGGCCACAACCCACAATAGCAGAACAACCGGCAGTAAATCAACACAACATCTCTGGTGAGTGTTTCTCGCCAGAACTACACTGTCTCTGCCATACTCCGACCTCTACCTCACGTCAGGGAGGTACTAAAGAAAAAACATATCATCTTCAACAAATACATTTTTTAGCCATTGATGATTGATGCTCGATCACAAATCATGTGCAACCTGGGCCTAAGTCCACCAGATAGGATTCGCTGCAAGTAAACACTGTATCATGAGCCACATGCTTTCCTGAAGTTTGGTTGCAAAGCTATGCTTCCCCAGGCGATGCAAGTCCTGGGGAAAGTGATGCTGCTTCCCTGAGCACAAGACAAAATGGTTCAAGAATATTATAAAGTATTGAAAACTATAATGACTGAGGCAATAGTTGAAGGTGTGTAAGAGTGCTGCATATGCATGCCTGCCTCCAAGAGCCTCCAGTTACAAATGACTAGTATGCGGCTTGTTGCATGTTGTGTGTAGCTGGTAAAGTGTAAGAAATTTTCTACTAGCTGATATAATACACTAGAAGTTATTAAAACCATTTTGGTCTTCAGGTATTTAGCATAGGACAGTTTTAAACACACAAACCCTCCAAATAAAGAAAGTGAAATTTTTTTCAATTACAACAATTAAAGGAAAATGTAGAATGTTGAACTAAATTGTCAAGTGTATCCTGAATGTGGGACTCATATCCATGTTTTTATTTGCTTATTATTTGTTTTAATTTGATATCCCATCCTGAAATTAGAACAACAAAGATGTTAATTGAACAGTTGATTGTCATGTTGTTCCAGTTAGAACATTACAAAATTCATAAAGCAGATTACAAAAAAATAATATCCCATCTAATTGAAATATTGTATTTTACCAGTACAAATCATCTACATAATATATTATACATATAGTTTGTGAGAAATGTCGTGATCACGATGCTTTGTTGTCTATCAATCTAATAATAAGATTTGAAACACGTCTACTGAGTTCTTAAGCAATTAGACATTCTTCTATTGAATTTATAACTATTAGTGGCTTTCCATTGAAGTTTGCTCATTGAATATTTCATCGCATCTTTGACCTAGTTGTTTTTCAGCCCGTATAGATAGCAGCACGTTACTAACGGTTTTTGTTTAATTGAAGCGGTAAAGAGCGCAGCACGTTGTGACCGTGCAATTCGATAAAACATTTAACAAATTCAGAACGATTTGTACAACATTTTTTAACAATTATCTAAACTTTACATATAAAATGCTTCAGACGTCAAATAACTATAATTATTTGAGCACAATTGTACAATGCGATTTTTATCAAATTCTTGAATAAAATTATTTATTTGATAGGCACTTTTGTTATTTATACAATTTTGTAAAATACAGACACATGACGTTCGGTTGTAATATTCGAAATAGATGGCAGGCAAGTAGCGTTTCGTTACCGTCGGCATTTCGAAACGCAAAATGTTACTGATTTTGTTATTGATTATTTTTACGTGGGGTGTTCGTATTTAACCTCAACATCGTCCCAATATAAAAAAATACTGTTTGATTTAGCCTCAAATATAACATAATTATGGAAACAACTGATAATTCCCTCAAAGAATAACACGTTACGTAATTAAAACACGCTTTGAAAATTATTCAATGTTAAATTTGTTACAAAAATTGCCGAAATTATGTAAACCATTTTGTGAGTAGCAAGAAATATAGCCAAGGAACGCTGTTATAATGTATAGTATCGACTGCAGGTATAATTTGATAAACGTCACAAAATATCGAAGCCCTCAAAACTATCATGAGAAATTATTTCCCTTCATTATTGCGTAACTTTACAAAACCAGCTGCTGCTGTTGTGACGTATGCTCTGGTATGAAATCTACAGATGTAATTGCAAAATGCAGGAGTAGACCGGAACGAGTGGTGAGTCTTCCAACGCGAGACTCTTTGCCCGGCAGTTAGCTGTTGTGCTATCTCCATCTCTGTTTAGCGCCGCTCGCGGGGCCGACCAATGGGGAAATATAGGTCAGGCCTCGATACTCCGGCCAATGGGCTTGCAGCTCGCGCGGTCACGTGGGTTTGTTGTTATCTGTCAGCTGTTCCCGAGGCCCCCGGCCGGCCGGTCGCCGGTGAAATTTCGCAGAGAAACAAACTTCAGTGGCCGTGGCGGACGGAGGTGCGGCGGCGCGTGGCAACAGCTGATCGCCTTTTGACAGATCGTCCCACGCCGGGTTTAGTTTTTTTCATTTATCTACTATGACGTTGCACGTCCCGGCGTGCCGTCATCGAGGCGTATGTTGCAGAGCGCTGCTCAACACGACGAAGGATTTACAAGGAAAGGGAACTGCGGTGGTGGAGCAGTGGGGTACAGTGAACAGTGCGTCGTTATGAAGTGGCAAACAGATGGTCGCCGGTTCTGACACGTCGGAATTTTAAGTTACGCTGTGGTTCCTTTTTTTGAGTGTTTGTTGTGCCGGGGAGAATCTTCCCGGACGTTTTTTTTTTTTTTTTTTTTTTTTTGTTTTCGTTCTCGTTTTTGATGGAGTGCGGGGGTCTCTGAGACACGATGTCGACGGGCAAGAGATTGGCGAAGCGCTCCATCATCGGCACGAGGGTGTGCGCCCCGGCCGAGGATGGCAAGTTCTACGCGGGGGTGATCCACGCGGTGAAGACTCCAGGGGTCGCTGGTGGCGACGGACATGCCAACACGGGCGAGACGCGCTACTCGGTGCGCTTCGACAAGCAGCGGTCGGCGTCGACGCGAGAATACCGCGAGACGGAGCTCATCGGGCCGGGATTCCAACCCGTGACGGGCTTCAAGCTGCAGCCGGGACAGAGGGTGTACCTGACGTACAACGGGCGCGAGGTGTCGGGCGAAGTCCAGTTCCACCAGCCGGCCGTCGACGAGGTGGTGGTGAAGATACAGCCGCCCGGGCACGAGGTGAGTACCTGGCTTGTACCTTTATTTTTGTGCCTGCCGTTCGGAACCATCTTGCCCTCAGAGTTTCCTGTTCCCCGGGCCTAGTCTGGTGTTGACAGGCGTTCCTTTTACTGCTCGCGAGCTTAAACGACTCGGCATGTGACGTTTACTGCGCCGTCGGGCCGACCGCCTTTCTGGCTGTTTTCTCTGTCGACACTTGCCGGCACTCGCGATATGGCTGACGTGATAGTGACAAGTTTCCTAGAGCAGAGCGTTGTGTCAAACTGCGTTTTACAACGCCACCCCTAACAATTGCAGTGCTGTAAGCACGGGGGAATACGAAAATAAAGAACCCTCATATTTAGTTTGCGTTTTTCTGGGAAATTCTTCCCCGGAGCAGTGCGGCAATACAGTAACGCTAGCTCTTCAAGAAATATTTGTGGAGCGATTTTTGAGGTTATGTTGTATATGTTTTCAAGGAACGTTAATTTAAATAAGGGATAGTCCTGTAATTTTACCCCTTGGACAGTGAATTGACGGAGAGTTCTCGAAACTCTTGCTTTTTGTGAGTTTTCATCAACGGAAATATTAGCTTCTGTGGCGGGGCTTTCCAGAGGCAGCAACTGCGTCGTGTGAAATAAATACCGGTTTGTCTAAAGAAGTGTGTGTGTGTGTGTGTGTGGTGTGTGTGTGTGTTCGTTCGTATTCGAAATGTTGTTTCACTTGTCGACTTTTTTTTCTCTCCCCTGACCGTTGGTAGACCGCCCGAGGTCTCGGCATATTGTGTTGCGGCCTTGAACATAACTTGTGGGACCGGCAGCAAGGTGGGCGGGGCCCCCGGCAAACGTCACTGCTGTTTATCCCCGAAAACTTCGTGCCGGCAAACAAGTAGAACTATTTGTTTACCCCTCCATACGCGCCTTTATTACGCCCGAGAAAATTTTCTTGTTGTTCGCGTTGTATGCCAGTGCAAAGCTGGTCTTAAAAGAAATTGATTGAAACCCCACATCGCAGTTCGTGGTCGTGAGATAGCTCGGGAAATGTTGGAAGCAGTGGGTACAAGCACTTGTAGAGAACAAGGAAGTTGTTTGTATCGCGAAAAGGAAACATTCGAAATGGTCATCTATGATGTGTTCTGATTGGAAAATATTTTGGTAAGAGCCGACGTTTTCAGATGTTCTCTGCGAAATTAGTTACTAGCTAAATATGTGTTTAAAAAAATGATAATATACAAACCCTGACTTACGTTTTACAGATGTCGGAAATTATTTTAGAGAACAAACATCGAAATGTAAACAGTGTACAAGAGACAAGGTGTAGACAGTTTACACTAGATAAGACCTAGTACTAGTCAGACAGACAACCTAACCCAACTATTTTTTGGTTCTAACCGATGTGGTGTGTCCAAAATTCCGCAGTAGGTATACGTTGGCTGTTGTATTATATGTTGCTTGATAATTCACTTCCTGTAGCCTTTATTAGTACGTGCTTTGAAGAAAAGTGTAATTTACGTGAGATAGAAAAGTTGCTAAAGCCGCTCGCCCACTAGTGTTTCGATCTACTTAGCAAACCGTTAGCTTATTTGAAAAGCTGTGGATGGATGTAGGCTAGTAATTTTCTCCTCCCCTCCACCCAACGAACCACTGTGCTAACTACAGATGTTGGCATAGTTTCACTGCTTCACTGCAGTTTTATGGTTGCTGTGAAGATAATCTTGCTGTGGTGAAAAGGGAAGACTAAGTTGCGTTAATAGACTTGTGCGTAATATCTGCAATGTATGGCGTGTAGCCGATTGCCGTACTTGTTAGTAATGGTAGCTTATTTGCTTTGCGGGCAGAGAGAGAGAGGGGCAGTATGAAGTGTGTGTAAAGTCGCAGCAGGCAAAGAGCTGAGCTGGAAAGCAGCGTCACTTGTCGTCGTCTTTGTATGATTGCTCTGCGTTTAATGGCGTTTGTACAAGGCCACTTTCAAACAGACGCGCGGCTGGGAGAATTATTATCATTTTGCATTAATCACCGACACACAAAACGAGCATTTATGAAACTGTGACTGCTTGAAGATAGGGAAACGTTTAGTAACACTAGTGAATGCTGTGCACTTATTTTTATATGGTAGGAAGTCACTTGTGTTGCTACAAAGAAACGAAGAATACTGCATAATTATTGTCATGCGTTGTTGGTTAAATAATTTAAGACGCGAAATTATATTTTGTAGGTATATAATTACCGTTAAGAGCTACAGCTGTAGTATTATATGTTAACGTTTGGACAAAAAAGCCTGTCGAATTAATATTACATATAACAGATTGGTGCACTATTTTAAAACTATTAACTATTGGAATTCTATAGAATTATAACAAATATGTGTGCAGCCAACACATGACATA
Source organism: Dryococelus australis (assembly GCA_029891345.1). Classification (NCBI taxonomy): domain Eukaryota; kingdom Metazoa; phylum Arthropoda; class Insecta; order Phasmatodea; family Phasmatidae; genus Dryococelus; species Dryococelus australis. Next base: position 55,865,081 of record CM057003.1, read on the forward strand.
GTGAAAATATAGGCGGCCATGGAAAACAGCGGGTTTATACACTGATTGTATTAAGATTTCTCCAGCCGTTCTCAATAGACGTTTACATCTTTAATCGTTTGAAAATTTTCATTTTATTATATAGTGTATAATTTGTGGTACTTCGCACGATTTCTTTATCTTGTTGATGCATCGTCCAATAAACGGGCACCTTTTACTGGAATCGTTATGCAAGTGTTGGCGACCTCGAATATTATTTTGTGTTTCCGGAACCTGGAAACGTAAATCTCAGGCCTAATCGTCGCCAAAATGCAGCCTTATCTCGCTTCTTGCCCGGCAAACCGACGGAACGATAGTCGCCACACTGTCTTGCCTGCCTCGGAACGAAATCCAAACAGCTCATTAACGCGCAAATAAAGCGTTTTATCTTATCGTGTCAAGTCGTCGAGAATGAAAAAGTGGAGATGAACAACAAAATATTCCTTCGTTGTTTGTGGACTTGGAACTTGTATCCCAGCTAATTGTTTTCGTAGCCTAGGCCTGCACGGCAATTTATCAGTGAACTCGCTGCTTTGTCCCAACTAAATTGAAGTATAAAAATCTAAGTCAACCCAGTGGTTGGAAACTCAGCAAGCAACGTGGCGATCGACTTAAAATAGCATAAACTTTAAAAAGAGTGTTTTCCAAATGAAAATGTTTAAAGAAAATAAAATGGATACCGGTTTAACTCACAAATATTATGTCTATGAAATTTTCGTATTGTCCTTAATGCTTTGCATCACATCATTCTCTACCAATTCCCCCCCCCCCCCCCCACACAACACACACACACTTTTTATAATGTGAGGCAAAGAAACTCTTGCAGTAGAAACCAAATTTTATATTTTTGAACCTTAAAGAAGAGAAATAGTTGGCGCTTAGTACGGTTTTTCTCGTTCATTGCGCCTTGGCAGATGGCCAATAAATTTGGACTGTCCTGTGGTATATATTACAAGCACCGAGTCCTTAACATGGAGAGAGAAATCATCGTGGTGTTACAATTTTTTGAGACATAAATTGTATTCAGCAATCATTACTGAAATGTCTTCTTTGTCAATGCATAATATACCACTCAAGATGATTGAATAACTGTAACGTCGATGGAGTACATTTATTTGTTTACCATGTGAAATAAATTACAATTAATTATTGGTTACTTGTAAGAATTACCACAGAAGCGATAGTGCAAGAACTCATACGATAATTGTATCTAAATAGGCTAATCAAATAATGTTCTGTCCCCTAACCGAAATTACTTTTTCAGAAAAATAATCTCAAACATACAAAATAGCAAAGAAGACATAAATCCAAGATGGCGTTTAAATCCCTCCCTGAGGCTAGTGTGGAGCGAGCTTAACACGACGTGACGCATGCGTGGCCGGAAATCGCCGGAAGCGATGTCCAGTTGAAATTACTATGTTTGCAGCTCGCCTTTAAACGACTGTAATTTGTAGTAGGCCCTACGGTGTAACGACGACGTAGTCTCTCATGAGCAGAACTGCACGAGGAATAATTACAGGTAATAACAACCTTCTGCGGCGGGTTTCGGGAAGCTGCTGGCCCGAGCAGAATTTTTCCCGGTCGAGACACGTGTGCTCACTGGCCAGTGGCGTCACGTGAAATTATTTCGAAAGGGATCTGTGCAACGGGAAATGGTTTCGCGTTCGGGAACTTAGTAAACATTCGGTGAGTGGGGCCGTCTGTAAGTGTAATATCAAACCATACTCCGACTAGAATTTAAGACTCGCCCAACCCCAAATAAACTTACCAGGGTCTTTCTTTTTATCGGTAACTTAACTTCTCGCAGACATGAAAGTCGTTAAAGACGAGACCGTTGTTTGGACAGTTAAGAGCCAAAGCTATTTTATGTTCATGATTATGAAGATAGAACATCATATTTTATTATTTTTTAATGCTGAAGCAGGTTCTGCGATAGTGCAAACGTTAGAACACAGCGTAAACTACAAAATCTCACTTTGTTAAATTCATTATGCTGACAGACAATGCGCATGACGACGCAAGTCTTTAATTTCATTTTTATTTCATGACTGGCCTACGTTATCTCGCCAGTATTATTGATCGCTTCGTTCGTCCGCAGTTATTTCATGCCACAAATGCATCTGAAAGAAAGGTGAATCATAATAACTATAGACTGTTCACGGTAAAGTGAGCACTTTTTAAGGCCCGTATAAATTTTTCCTTTCATCCAATGTCCATCTTCCTGCTGCTTTTTAATATAAACATTGCAATGTGACCAATAAACACAATTTATACATTTCACCACCATCATAATTTAATGCCTGAGACTGCAATAAGATATATTTATTAGCGGTTAATGCCTGTTGAGAGGACCTTAAAAAGTGCGCACTTTATCGTGAACAGTCTATAAGGTAAAACACTACTTTATAAGCCGTATCATGTGTCTATTCATGAAAATTCACGTAGCACGATATAACGGGAGCGGAAACTGTATAGAAAAATAACTATTAGCACCAAGCACATTATTTGTATTGCATCTAAAGAATGAACTACATGAATGTTTATTATTGTTAGGGCCACCTGTTTTTTTACAAAAACATTTATGCGCAGGCAAGACTTCAATACCCTATGTGCACACTTGGAGTCTTCATGTAGCTATTGGCCGCTTGTAATTGTGTGGAGAGAGTCTGTTACATAAGTGAGTCAATCAGAATTAAGTTTCTTCACTATTGACCGTCCGTGATTCGCGGGTGGACAAATAAGACGCGTAACAATTGGAATGATCCAATCACCCAGGTGGTTCCTAACTGAAGTGTTTTGGAACATACCTGGTGCCCCTATTTATTGTGTATTTATGCGATGTGCAGGGAGTAAGCATTTTGTTTGAATATGTTCGAATTACAGGCTCCGGGTCAGGAGCGTTGCGGTCCTGTATCAGGAAACCATCCCGGCATTTGCGTGGAATAATTTCGAAAAATCGTGGTAAAACAGAAAGACTTCGTTAAGTCTGCCGGCATAAATTTGGGGGGATCTACGAAACAAGCGCGCACCTCAGGCGAGGGGTAGTGAGTGATTCCAAGACGTCACGTCACGTACATTAGAAACACAATTCCAGAGCATTTCAAAAGTTTTTCAAAGCGTTGTTTCTCAGGATTTACTCGTCAGATAGGCGCACCAAACTTCTCAACCTTCCTACAGACTTCTCACTAGTAAAATAATAGTGTCACTGCTGAAGGTCCCATAGGTATACGCAGTATGACGAGAGTACCGCACGCAAGTTCCAAGCATTGCGCTTAGTGGCGATGGCGCATTTGGTCTGCGTGGCAGTTTCGTCCTTATCGCTCCCGTGCTTCTCGGCTTCATACGCGTGGGAAAGATCCATGTATGCGGGAGCCTTAAAAAGAGACAATAAAATAAGAAAATACAGTGAAGTGCCCTTCTCCCATCCTTTCAACCGTTTGGGGCCGCGGTGGTGTAGTGGTTAGACTACTCACCTTCCACCGAAGCGAACCGGGCTCGATTCCCGGCGGGGTCGACCCCAGATTCCGAATGTGGGAGTCGTGGTCGGCGGGTTTTCTATGGGATTTTCCGTTCCCATCCTCACCTCATGTCACCCTGTTCGGCTCACGAGCGAGTTTAGCCTAAACGTGATGAAGGTATATTTTTCGGTGATCGGGATCGGCGGCTTGTTTCCCCGGCTCGCAGCACGAGCTGCAGTCCCCCCCCCCCCCCCCTCCACGATACTCCGTCTTCTTGTGCGCCTCGCGACCTCTGCGCGCTTGCCCTCCCCCCTCCTTTTTCTTTCACCCCTCCATCTCGCGCAAGTTTCTCCATGGCCCGGGACAGGCCGCAACGTAAACACGCGCACTGCGCATCTCCGGAACCGGCCGGCGCTAAGTGTGGCCGTGACGTCACCGTAGCGCTGCGCACCGACCTCTCTCGCTGCTAAATTTAGGAGGCCACGAGGAAGCATCGTGCGGCAGGCCCTACCTCCTGTCTTCCCGGTACACCACTCTACATTATTAGTAGGGATAGGAAAAATTCGCGAGTTCAACGACCTGTAGGCTAGACTCCGCAGTCCTGTGTATACTCGAGCCTCAAATGTTTGTTCATTGGCTACTGCCCCAGAGAGTAGCCAATGTTACTTCACACCTGGCAGTGTGACACTCGCTACTTGTTTCCTTGTAAGTCTGTTATTGGCTCAGAGTCGTACAGGGCGTGTTTAACAAACTGCGATCCAATTACAAAGTCAACTTCAGTGTACACGTGTTTGACGTCTATCTTGTCCTGAAATGAACTCGCGAAATGTTCCTATCCCTAATTATTAGTAGCGACACCCGAATTCACGAAAGGATTTCACGACCAGTTAATTGATTGGAAAATAATTTTTTTTAATTTACAATTATTAAAATGCAAAACAGGACTATATAATCACAATTCGGAACAGTAAATAATTGCAGCATGCCAGCGTACAATAATACACTCTTCTGCACAAAAAGAAAAAAAATCGGGGAACATCAGAGAATGAAATAAAATCGACGAGGAAACAATGTGTAAATTAACAGATAGGTAAAATAGCCAAAACCCAAAAATATGAACGAATTAATTAATTTGAAGAAAAAAATGCAAGAGAGAGGAACAAAAATGATATATTGGAATAAAGAAAGGAAATGAAATTAATAAACAGGAAAGCTGTGAATGTGAACAAATCAAAAAAAAAAAATTTAAAAAGAACCAAAAGCGTGTGTGATTTGATGATCTAGGTGTTACGCATCTTGGGCGTCTGTTGGCGTATCACAGACGTGCAGTATTAGCGTAACCTAATTATGATTGGCCAGTCAAGTATGGAAACGTTTTCTCACAAAGACAAGCCGCCAATGAGCAAAATAAAACAGTTTGTTTACACGTCGTAGCGTATTGAAATCTAGCGTGTGCGGAAATCTTTTTGCGAAATGCGGTTGTCCCTACTCATGGAAGAAAACTCTCTGACATGTGTACAACACGCTCGAACCTATGGGACAGGCAACTCTGACTGCGATAAACCATCGTGTACATAGGAATGCCACAAGTACGCTTAAGCGGAATTGTGCGTGTCCCGAAACTAATGATCCGACACTGGCTCGAGCTCCTGGCGGATGTCAACTGATCCAATGAGGAAACGCGCACAGCACGAACGAGCCAATCAAAACCCCTTGCACGTTCCACGGCAGTACGTGGCCAATCGTATACCTACTGCGTACAGTCGCATCAAAAACACAGCCGAAAAATAAAATAACTTCGGTCACTTGCGTGCGATTCGGAAGTGTACCGTTTCTGTAATAAAATCACATAATCGACTTGGTGTCTCAGGTGGTGGCTGAGTAGGGAGTAAGTACTTTTATGGAGTGGAATGATGAGATTTGGGCGGCTCTTAACATTGTGGTCTTGAGAGCAGATGAGAGTGAAACGAGGTGAGTATGGAGTAGTACCGGACTGCAAGCGCGGGGGAAACGAGAGATCCCCGAGAAAACCCGCCGACTAGCGGCATCCCCCGGCACGACTCCCATTTGCAAAAATCGGGGCGCCACCCCGTCAGAAATCGAACCCGGTTCGTCTTCGTGGGGCGTGGGTAGTCTAACCACTACACCATCGCGGCCCCAGTACTCTCATGTTAGGTGCTTTGAGGCGAGTGGGGATGTCCACATCACAGGAACCGTCACACCGTATCGCTTTTGTGTACTTAGCTGTTCTGTAGTGTAAGCGTTTTTGAATAAACGGAACGTAATCCAACCTGAAAAGCGTCCATTTCTTATGAAGACCACTACGCCTTTAGACTGATGGAAAAAAATTGCATCACAGACCTGACGTCTACACAAGGCCGTCTGCCCACAAAAAAAAATTGCTATCACCATGTAACTGTATTCACTGCAGTGTTAATATTTACAGTTTGTTCTTTCAATTGTGAATTCCTTTGTGATCTATTCGCCAAGCATACTGCTTGAGAGGAAGGCACCTGAATTGTTTTATTAAGAGTGTTTGAGGGATACTTCGTTTTTAATTTTTTAAATAAATTTTCACGTCCTAAAGTAATACATGCGCACTGATAATATCTAGTTTATCAGACTTTTTTTTTTTTTTTTAACAACACACAAGTATCTTATCTGCGTGGGCATGTGTGCGCTGTTAAATAAAGGAATTCTCAGTTCGCAGCGAACATTTTACAGGTTGTTGCAAGTAAGTGGATGTTCGCTGCTCACGTAGTCATTTTTACCTACTGTCTGAGCGCTTCTTCCTCCGGATTTACCGGATTGTACGACCAAACAAAAGCCGCTTCTGGTACTCCCTTATTGCTCACGATGAAATAGATCTCAAGATGTAAATGATACAGTTACAACGAAAATTCCAATTTTATTTCCATAAGGTCGAAATGATTAATTTTTATTTCCCTCTTCGCTTTCCCGTTTACCTGTTTATTCTTCGTGGACTCAGCTGTAACTTCTAGAACGGTTGATTCTATACTGGGAGATCTGCATACTGTTTGGTACAAGTATGCGCATTGTTTCTATTTTCTATCACTTTTACGTGTATAGAAATTTGCCTGCTGTATTTCTGCCCTTACTAACATCAAATTGAAAAATAATAATTTGTGTATTTATTCGTAAGACCTTCCCGCTTACAAGCGCGTATTTCCTGTGTACCAGAAAAGCTCTCGAGTTACTTTATTACGGCAGAAATCATTATTACGTTGCTTGTGCATATAGCGAGAAGAAGTTTACTGCTTGCGAGATAAGATTGGATGTGTCCTTGAGCGATACGTGATCTTATGCGAAAATAAACAGCCGTGTAGACGTGAATTTTCGGCAAACTATAGCAGAACTGATTCCCGCGGAGTAACTGTTAAAAAAAAAACATGTTTGTAACTTTTTGTGTGTGCATTAAGTTATCACGAGGCAGTTCCTGTTTTTCAAAGAAACTGTCGTCTGTTTAACTTAAACTTGCACACACGTTAGTTGCTTAAATAGTCATGCGCTAGAAATAAATCATGGCATCAGACGCATTTTTACGGACCGTCTGATACGCAGCCTTAGTTATAGACATTAATTATTGCCTATTGCGTATGCAGGCAGAAAACTGATGGAAGTACTGAAGGTTTCCATAGGAACAAAAATACTTCCTCCGCAGTTCAATGCAGAAAACTTTATTGCGTGCGTGATTCACTGATTCAGATTAGGTACTTTTGTTTAACTTGGTAACTGTGCGCCTATCTTAAGTCATTGTTTGCTTGGCGTATACAAATAAAGATACTTTTTTTCGTTTTATTATTGTTGATTTTTAAGTTTTTGTTTTACGCTGAGAAAGTGAAAGCGAGACGGTCTGTATAGGGTCACTATACTAAGGTGACATGTTCAAAACACACACACGTATCCACAGCTTATGCCCATCCAGGCCTAGTGCTACACAAATATGTACATGTTACACAGGCCAATACTAAGGCTCACTGTGGAATGGTCTTCGCTATTCTCTACGTTGTGAGTGGTTCATATCGCCATCGCCGAACACAAAGCCTAAAGCTCATTGAGTGTGATAAAGAAACAAATTCCGTGTAGGCTCAAGTACAGCGCGCATCAGAATTTTACTGTTTGCAACCTCTGAAATTGTAAATTAAAAGTGCGTCAGAAATGGTTAAACCACGCACTGTTTCCTGTCTTTCCTTGTGTTGCTTGGTTACCCATTTATAAGAAAAATGTTCGACCAGAAAGCGTAAACAATGCAACGATATTGCTTAAGTATAAATTGACTAAATCAAAAGTATGGCTGTTTTGCTAGTCAATGCCACTCTATCGTCATCCGCCGGAACTTCAGAACTAAGCCTACCTCTCGATGTTCTTCGTGGTGAAATACCTGTTATGTTACAGTGGCGCGCGGAGTTGTGTTGTAATTGGGACCTCGAGCACGGATGTAACAGTACTCGGAAATTATAACTGTGCTACTTACGTCACGTAAACCGGATCCATTCAGCGCGTGGAACAACTCCAGCCAAGTACACCGGCTAGCTGTTCCCTGCCACCGAAATGATAATGAGCCAGACAGGCGTCTCCTCATCCAGACTACAGCACCATCGCTGGATACCGAGAAGCGTGTGTAACTGTACAGTGTAGGTAGTACTTTCTGACTTTTACGTAGCTTCTAAGAAGAGGAAGTAGTAATGTTTCTTCTACAAATTCTAATTTTTTTCCCCCCACTTGCAACATTTTACAGAATTTGATTGCCGAGGCCTACACGTGTAAAAAATATATACGTGATCCATTACCAACTGCAGAGGGAATGTGGAGTAGAGCGCCCATGCCAGCTGCGCAGTAGACACTCTTCGTGTTGCGAAACTGAACTTTTGTTTTTGTCAGCAGCACCATCAAAACAGCGTAGATAAAATTTGATGCTATAAGTGTGAAGGTTCCGTACCTGCCCTGGCCTAGTTTTAATACAACTGCAACATCCTCAAGATAGTCAAAGTATTTTATCCATAAAAGGATTGGTGTGTTGAGAATGCCAATATATACATAGACGTTCATCACTGTTGATCGTGTAACTTGTCAGTTGCACAGGCAATAGACGAGTCAATCTGTGGCACATGCGCAGATGACAGACACCGGCCTTCAGTCTCTGTTGCCACACTGAAATAGTGATTTTTTTTTAATTCAGTTTTGCCATATGTGCAAACAAAACATCTTGTGAAATATCCCAGCTCACTCTAGTTTGCGGTAAATGCATTAGATGCTGCGTAAGGTTGTTTTGTTAAAAAAAAAAAGTATTGTAACGAACAAAAATAATTCACGTGGGCGTAGTTACAGGATGTATGATTGAGGTTTTTTTCCTTAACCTACCCTAAATGAAGTGTTAAGTACGAGTGCGTCTGAGGTGTGTCTCAGGATGTACACATAACTAAACCGGTAACTAAGAAAAAAAGAGGGAAAAAATTGACATAGGCACTGTAGAAACCCTCTCAGCAGAATATAAGTTCAACTTATTCACACATTATTAGAAAATGCTTCAGGAAAAAGATTGATGGAAACCATGCCCTTTATTTGTGGGGGGTGAAAAAGCTACTAGAGAGGGAGCAAGACTTCCCTTCATTTATCCGGCGCCGGAGTAACCAGAGCAAGGTTGAGTCTATTAAGGGTGGGAAGAAAACGAGATCTCTTATTGAAGTGTCTGGCATAAGGAAAATTTCCGCTACGAGCTGCACTGGTGTTCGAAAGCTGTCGCTTTTAAGCTGGCTGTTGATTGAGAATTTCTATATATTTGTGTGTAAAAGTTCGTGTTTGCCTCGAATTGTAATATATATACCTTCCCGTTCCGAAATATTGAATATAAACCTTATTATGTGAATATTGTTCCCACACACAAAAATGCTTACAAGAGCAAACAGTAAAAATACAATTGTGTCTGGCATTGAACTTTAGTGAACACGCTTATTTAATGAAAACGTTACGAATTTAAAGGTAAAATAAATATAGCTGTCGTGGTAGAAAGGAACTTAGTTTAAGTAATTGTGTACTTCAACATTTTTCCTTTAGCTTAATCAACTTTTACAAACGTGTATTTAAAAAAAATAAACATGTGGCGATGTTTCGTTAATTTCCTACTATAGTGCGAATAACGGAGCTTATTTTGTAGGTTATAACACAATACAAATCTAAACATTTATAAAAATATTTACATGAAGAAGGAAGAAAATCCAATACATGTGCGACGTCAGTGCTACCGTCTTTTAACGTTCCAGTAAAAACGAATAAGAGCCAGCCCTGCTGATACTTACCGGCAGCTCACTTTCTCTCCTTTATTTCTCAGGTTCATAGAAGAGATCGGGGGGAAGAGGCCCAATAGCCTCACTTCTCCCACCACAGAGGCGCCCAAACAGCTCTCTGGTTACTGCCGGCATCAAGTTAAGAATAAACAAAGTTCCCGCCCCCTCTCTCCTAGTCTATCCAACTATATTAACTAAGGGCATGTTTTCCAAACACACTGTCTCCTGTAGCATTTAATTTAATTTAATTTAATGCATGCAATAATTTTTTGAAATTTTTGCTTCTCTGTCGCAAGGGATTTTACGTCTCTCTTGACGGTTTTTCCCCTTGCTCTTCATTGTTGAGACTAGCTCTAAGTACACGTAGGGAGGTAGTCATGGCCCCAAAGTGCAGGCCATGGCTGCCCAATCCCTCTTTGACGCGATGCATGTCTCCTTGCATGATTCCTTCCTAGTAGGCGTAAGGGGTTTGCCCTGAGACGCAATAAAATCCCGACCTACCTTCGGGCCTTAACTTCACATAACACTTAGAATAAGGTAGTTTAGAAAAAAAACCTGGTAGAATAAACCTTAACCAGGGTGTGTGTGTGTGTGTGTGTGTGTGTGTGTGTGTGTGTGTGTGGTGAGAGCGCCGGAAGTCGTAGTGACGGGGAAGGTCGTTGAGGGTGTGTTCTCGACCCCTGTTATAGGCTGTTCACGGTAAAGTGAGCCCTTTTGAAGGCCCTTCCAAAAGGTACTAACCCCTTATAAATATACCTTATTGCAGTCTCAGACGTTAACATTTCAGAGTGAAGAAATGTATACACCGTGTTTATTAGTCATATTAAAATGTTTATATTAGAAAGTGTCAGAAAGGTAGAAATAAATTGAAATGAAAAATTTAGCAGGGCCTTAAAAAGTGCTCACTTTACCGTGAACAGCCGATAACGGGCGGCTCCCCGGGGGCCATGCCTGTCGGGAAGCGACGTCGCCCCGGATTGAAGGGACGTGTGACAGGGGTGTAGGGGAGGGATGCCCGCCAGGGGGGCACGTCACCTGCCGGCCACAATGCCGTTGTGAGCCCGGGGGGCGTGGAACAGGATAGGGAACCCGAGGGTTGGCTGGCGACGTGAAGGGCGAGGCTCCAACATGCCGGCCTTGCGTACGGCTTCCCCCTCCTCGCACACAACTCCACAGCCGCCTCGTGCTGTTCTGTCGCACACGTCCTCTTACCAAGTTGCTTCCGCCACACAGTGGTTCCTTATTGGCTGACCGAGTAAGTTACCAAGGCGCTGATTGGCGTTCCTACAAGTTGCAGGAGCGTGCCGCCGGAGTTCGCGGTACATACGACTATAGGTTGTTCACCGTAAAATGAGCACGTTTGAAAGCCCTGCTTAAGATCTACTTGTACGCACGTTGTGTATTCATCGGCCTTTTGTAAAATTAACATTGCAATGAATCTCATCTCTTTATGCGCCGGTCTGGCGAAACTATAGAATTATTAGAGAAGTAAATGTGTTACAAGTCATTTAATTTTTACACTTCGATGCGTTAAAAAAAAAACAGGAAGCTAAAGAAATAATTTAAGTTACCTCAAATGGTTACTCTAACACTTTTTATTCGACGTTGAGATATGGAACTAATTTTCCCTACATCGTTGCCAACTTTACAGTGGGTGCATATCACCCAGTACGCCCCTTAGAATATGTGCAGGTAGGGGCAGTGACTGTTTTGTAAGGTTGATTTCTAAAGTGCTCGCATTATCGTAAACAGCCTTTATCTCGCCTATGCTTTCTTAATTACTCTGCTTCTACAGGAGGCAGACACTTGGGGCATAGGGGCCGCGGTGGTGTAGTGGTTAAACTACTCCCCTCTCACATGTGTGAACCGGGTTCTATTCTCGGCGGGGTCGCTCCTGGTTATTCGCGTGCGGGAATCGTGCCGGACGATGCCTCTGATAGGCAGATTTTCTCGGGGGACTCCCGTTTCCCCCGCCCTTTCATTCCGGCGGGCTCCATGTCTCACTTCACTCACTCACTTGGCGCATATGCCACCCCTAAAGAAAAATTATTTTAAACATTTAATAGAATCACCAGTAGGGATAATCCATGGGATTTAAGTTTCTTTAATATGAAAAAAAAAAAATAGTGATCTTACAACAAATCAAGGGCCTCTTGAATACCTTGCTGTTGACTGTGGAAGATAAATACGCGCGTGCTCACTACTTGGGTGAAAAATGCTATAATACATCAGCAAGATGTGAAAACGAATAGCAAAGGAGTGTAAAAAAATGTTGACTTGTGGTAGTCATAGTTGACAAACTTCTATTACCATTTTCTGACTGTCATATTTTGTGAATAATTAATTTTTGTTATAACTATATGACTGTTTACATAATGACAATTATATGGGTTATTTATAGTTTGTATCTTGTGCCCCCCCCCCCCCAAACCACAATCCTGGTTGCGTCCCTGCCTATTGCTAAATTACATTTTGGGTCATTGCCAGCTGCATCGTATGCTAATTAATTAATTGTATTGTATTGTAAAGGGCTTTTTAACGTCCCCCGGTTTTATGCTTGCAAGATTAGCAGGGGACGGCTTACAGACTAACTTATAACCTAACTTAAATTAATACCCTTGCCTTACCCGGGATTCGAACCCAGAGCCTCCCGCACCCCAGATAAGTGGCGCACCAACTATTGTCAGAAATAAAATAATGTATAACTGTCCTTCCAGCGTCCAAGTTCAGGATTCTCGCAACATACATCCTTACTTACCCTGGTAACCTCGCCAGAGGAAGGATGCAGAACCGAATACATACTTTCCGAGGGCAGTGTTCACCCCCTCCCGACCACAATACAACCAGCCTGCCCTGCTGCAACAAAGTGGCACTTTATTTGCCGCGTAACACAACCCCCTAATAAATCCCATCCGGCCGGCGTGTTTGCATTCCTCGGGGGAGGGTAGGACCGTTTATCGCAGTCGGCGAACCCTGGCTGAGAGGAGCAAGCCGCCTGCTCGATCGCTGCTTCCGACCCTCCTGGCGGAAGGTGCAGTTTCCGGTTTAGTAATTCCCACTCCCCCCCCCCCCCCCCCCCTGCTTTCTCCAACCCTCTTCTTGCATCTACACGTGTCTCTTACTCTTCCGCTCGTTTTGTACCTCCCTCCTGTGCTGCTTATTCCCCGCGCATGTACCTGATAAAAACGTGTAAATTACCGTCCGCAGCTGTGTTGCCAACGTTGTAAAAAGTCGCAGCGCTGGAATGTAAGCGTGGAGGAAACGAAAGATCCCCGAGAAAACCCGCTGACCAGCGTCATCGTCCGGCGCGATTCCCACTTACGAAAATCCGGGGGCGAACGCGCCGGGATTCGAGCCCGGTTCCGCCTTGATGGGAGGCGAGTAGTCTAACCACGACACCGCCGACACCCCTTCATGTTTACATGTAATTTGTCGAGCAATGAACTGAAGGTTGTCTTACTGGTCAACACTATGTGTACGTGACGCTTGAATCGCGTTGCAAAGTGTTTGAAGTACACGTTTCCCTACAAAACTACTTTACGTGCGCCATCTGTACTGATCTGGGAAAAGAGAACACACTTGAGGCGAGGTACACCGCGCACATTACAAACACTATTTCCAAGCTCTCCACCGCAGAAATAACAACTTTTTCCACGCAGTCGCATTGCAAAACGTGCTTATCGAAATCACTGGAAATCTAATATAGCGTCAATGTTCACTCACTGCTTACTCTCGTGCCCTCTGTGGCAGCCATGTTGTTTTTTAAGTCTGACCTCGAATATCGAGAAATATATAATTTTGTTTATACAGCAGTGTTAGAAATATTTTATTGACTTAACATAATCATTACGATTGTGAAATGTGTAATACCTACGAACAATATTACATATGATACGGAACATAAAGAATTATGATGTTTAATATTCGTTTAGGTTAAGTGTGCGCACTATATCAAATAATCTGCTTTGGATACGACACTTTTTTGACCATTCAAAATTAAGAACATCAAAATAAGTTGGCATCTAAAAAGAAAACTTAATTTATTCTAGGAATGGGAAAAGTGATTAATGTTTTATTATTCACTATTTCTTACAGTTACCGTCGGAAACATAATCCCTAAGGCTCACGGAGGGCACACGTCTCAATTCGCTAGAGTGAGCCAGTGTGTGCAAGAGTGAAAGTTGAGAGCTGATGTGGCCTTAATAACCAAACGAATTATATTTTGATATTGTGTGGCCTTAGAAGTTAACTTTTGAGAGCTATTAATGTATACACATGGCAATTTTTATATTAACATTTTGCGAAAGGATGCAAATAAGCTGAAAGGGACTTTTAAACACTGCCTTAAAAAGTACTCCTTTTACCGTGAACTACATATTAACTACGTGACATCCTCATGGCGTGCGAGTTTTCTGTTTTTCCGTTTTTTTCCTTTCTTCTTTTTTATTGTTTTCTTGCTCATTAGTTCACGCCCTTCGTGTATTCATGATGCTGAACTGCATGGGTTTTATTTTCCTTTCTGGGTAGCTTAGCGAATCTTTGTTACCATGAGCGCCATCGAATCAATTTCAAATGCATATGACACGCAAGGTAAATAATATGTTTTAACGAAATTCGCAGTCTATGATCCGCAAGGAACGTATGTACTGTATCAGAACTGCGATTAGGTGTGAACGAACCACGACCGTACAGCAGAACTGTCCTCGCCACGAAGTCGAGAAACAAGCCATCTCTAGGAATGTGTCCCAGTAAAATGCTGACAGGAGCAATGGCAGGATTCTGTGAAAAGCCCATGCTGTAATCATGTGGTGACGTCGCAACGAAAGGAGAAAAAAAACTAGTTGTGTTGTGTATCATTTTTGAGATTCTCTGTAATGAAAACAAGCAAGTCAGCTGTTTAATAGTAACACCCCCCCCCCCTTTTTTTCACAAACATGCAGTGTTTTTTTCGAGGTTATGTCATTTTTTTAATAACTAATCGTACGTAAAACTTCAACAAACGTAGAAAGAAGACAATCAAATTATTTCTTATCTACGAGGTAAATAGGTATTTGTAACAGAAAATACTTAGAATATATATCTGGAGGTAGCGTATTATTTTCTTGTGTGATTTAACGTCTCAGTAACAGCGTGTTCTTTAGAGACAGAACAAGTTGTTCAGACAGTCAGGAGCCAAGTAACGATGCGTATTTGTTTAGGCGTGTAATCTAAGTAGACCTACATAATTTTCTAACTTCCTTAATTTGCAATGGAATCTTTGGGTTCATATCTGGATTTCATTTTCTTTCAGCTTACTTTAATGCTGATCACTGAACCAGGTAAGAGTATTTAAAAGTATAGCAGTGATATTAATGACATGAAAAAGTGCGTAGATACAATAGGATAGATGACTCAGTAGAAGGCTATGAAGAATTATGCCGGAACAGGCGACAGAGGTCTCATTTTAGACGTTCCCATGAAAGGAGTTGTGTACTGTTTTCCGTAACTTTTAAACTTTTATTTTTACCTCGCAAGAAAGATTACGGAGGCAAGATTGAACGTCCTATCAGCATGGTCCATCCCAACCAAGGCTTTCTAAAGTCTTAATTTTCTACCAGCTTGGAATAAATACAGGCCCTATTACAATATCATTATGCTGAGCGTACTACTCAAAACAATGTTTAGCACCTGAATAATATTCCAGTGATCCCGTTTCATCAGATCATCAAACACATTTACGACTATAGCAATAAAATGTATTTGAGTGTTCCGTGAATAGGTACACCCGAATTTCGCGAAAATATTTCACGGCCAGTTGTATTTCCTATTTTAAACACACGTAAACAAATCCTAAAGTCCACGCGAACGAAGTCACGGGAACAGATAGTTTCCAATAAATACAGATGTTTTCAAATCAACACTGTAATCCGCGTTTTCGAAAATTCATCGACGGATCCACCAGTGGTTGATACACTGGTTAAGGCATTTTTCGAACATCAAGTTGATTTTTAGCCGTATTTTAGTCTGCTTCCAGACACATATTGAAACCATTGAACTCAAATTTTAAAGTTTTCATGGCCCATTTGTAAAACTCTACGTCTGAATTATTATTTTAAATTTTGGAATGCTTGAAAATTACGAGTTGTATGTATGTTAACTTTTATTTTCAGAGAATGAGTTCGGAAATTCATCGGTTGATGTGTTGGTGCATATCCACCGAATTCTCAGGCTGTTGAACTGGTGGAGCAATCGGTTGAACCTGACTCAACCGATACAGGAATTTTCGAACGTCCCGGTGTACATAGGTGGATGCGTCCGTGAATTTTCGAATACGTGGAATACTATCATAACCGCTGTTACATTATATATATTGGTTACTGTGACAAAATCGCAGACATGTAGACCGTATGTGTCACAGTAACAGTTGACACAGATACTTGAAAATATCGGGTAAGCTATTCGCTAACTACACCGAACGCGACCCCTTCTGTATTTTTACCTGTTGTGTGAAATAGCCGAGGAAAATCGGAACGTTTGGGGAACGACAGAGTGTGTGCCTATAGTCTTTTCACAGTAAAGTGAGCTCTTTTTAAGGTCCTCGGAACTGGCATTAACTGTGAGAGTGGCGAAATGTATACACTGTGTTTATTAGTTACATGGAAATGTTTATATTTAAAAAGTGCTCACTTCACCTTGAACAGCCTGTCGGCGTGCCCTTGTGTCCTATTGGGCGGAATGGCAGGAACGCACGTGTGTTGACAGACGAGAGTCAGGTATTCCCCCGCTAACGAGCCGACAAGCTCGCCCCACTGCCAAGACACACCACCTGCCCGCCGCCTCAAGGCTGACGCAGTGTGACACGTCTTGAGGCGGCATGCTCTGCACGCAATGTGGAGACTGTGGGAGCGGGCCTCGTGTCTGACTGGCTACTGCGTGCTGCGAAACGTTTCCCATTGGCTGCGGGCTAACAGCTGGCGATTTCGTTACCGGTAGCTGACTGCGCAAACGGCATTCCGAAATTTCGCTGATGTGTGGTGTGCGTTTCAAGCGGCAGTTTCATCTCTGTATTATTGACCCATTCAGACCCAGTGTACACTGCTGCGTACATTACACACGTGTATGTAATTATTGGCCTGTGCCACGCACTGTCAAGCTCATTCTTACTTCGCAAACTGTTTTGTTGATCTAGGTTCATGTAACTGTAGCCGAACATATAGCCTACAGTTCATTCGCTGACAACGCAACAAGGCTTGTGTCGACTAAGTACAGCACGCTTCATACATTTTTTGCTTATAATACCTAAAACCGTAAATTACAATAGGTTTGAAATGGTCAAGGGTGCTGCCTACCTGTGGCTTGAAGTGCGGTGGAGAGTGTTTGAAATACTCGTTTTTCAACGAAACTATTAAGGCCATGATCCTTCATTTCTACAGTATTTGCGAGAATTAATTTTTTGTACCCGAACGGAAGCAAATATTATAAAATCCTCTTACAATTTTGTTACAATTTGTTTTTATTATGTAGTCTAATTTTTTTCAACACAAAATAAATTGCATACTTTTAAATGATTATTAAATAAACAAAATTTTCGTTAAATTCTTAACTTGATAAAATTATAAACTTTATTGTGTTGGAAAAATTAGACTACATAGCAAAATCAATTTTTAATAAAATTGTATGAGGATTTTACAATATCGGCTCCCGTTTGGGTGCAAAGAATTAATTCTCGCAAAAGCTGCTGAAATGGAGTTATTTGGACCTGCAGGTTTGTTATGAAATAGTTGTAAATAAATGTTCTGCAAATACGACTTTTTGTCAGAAAAGATAAAAAAAACGACTATGTTTCTATCGTTTTACTTTTGTCATATTTAGTATATTCTTGGAGAAAAAATTCCTGAAGATGGTCAAATATCGTACTTTTTAACGCTTGCCTGTGCAGTTTCCTTAAACGGCAAGAGAAAAGTACGAAAAATACGGACGTAGTTAAATCTGTGGGCTTTTGTCGCATGTAATAAAACCCCTATGTTACAGATTTGAATTGCACAGTACAGCGCCACGACGGAAACACTGCACGCCTTGCGCGTAGGAGCGATGAGACACTAGGCGTGCATGTTAGTGTAGTCCGTATCGAGCCTTCCCTTCTTGACCTTGGACGCCCAACTCCAACTAACTCCGCGCGTCCAGTGTGCTGCTCTACTAACAGAACACAGGCATCAAACGAGTGCGTCACACCATTCCAGAGTATTTCATAAATGGCTGACGACGTGTTTTTCAAAGTGCTGTATTAAAAAATATACGCTTCAGTTAAATACTAAACTAATGAAGAGCTGTGCATTGTACCTTCCTACAGACTTTCCACTAATAAAATTTTAGGGTCACCGCTGGAAGTTCGATAGGTACACGCAGTGTAAGGCTTGCGCTTAGAAACGACGGGATAGTTGATCCGCGCGTGGCAGTGTCGCCCTTATTGATCCCGCAGTTCTCGGCCTCGAACGCGGAAAGAAGTGGTAGGTAGGCGGTGGCATGTGAGAGTAGGGAGCGTGGAGCGGAACCTACTTACTGGTGACGACGAGTGCGACAAGACAAGAGACATCCCCCGGGTGGGTGAGGGGGTGCTAACGCCCTACCTGCCGTGCGCTGCCCGCGAGCTGTGACCGAACATGCGCTCAGCACCGTGGAGGACACCCCACCCCTTCCGGGCTACGCGTGGGAAACACAGGCCGTCGAACCGACAACCGGAGCCATCACCACGGCGTACGGTACATACAAATGTAGATACGTCCGTTCCCCCGGATTGGCTAGCGCGAAACTCTGGGCTATTGCACGCTGTGAATGATTCCATATTGGCCGGGTTGCCGGCTGGTGAGTAAGCAACCGCACGCTGATTGGGGAACGACGTCTCAATATTTTGCTGAAGTTCGCGGTTTAAGTGATGATATTTGGGCGGCTCTTAACATCGAGGTCTTCAGAGCCGATGAGGGTGATTGAAGTGAATATGGAGCGGCGCTGGAATGAAGGGGTGGGGTAAACGGGAGATCCCCGAGAATACCCGCCGACCAACGGCATCGTCCGGTACGATTCCCCCGCCTTGGTGGGAGGCGAGCGTGCTAATAGCTCACCCACCGCGGCCCCTTCGCGATATAAGCGGATCTTTCAACTCTCAAGTACTTTTTTGCTATGGGCATCCATTTCGTTCGCGTCTATAAACTACACCTAAACGAGGGTGTAGTTACTTTTACTAAGTATTCTGTCGGCTAAGCAAAATCCGACACTCAGCACAGTTAAAATTTGTTCGTCAAACAAAAGTGACATATGCGCTAATCACACATCATAGTAGGGACCAAATTCCGAGTGACCCAGTCAAGTAAGAAAATGATATCTTTCTTAAAGTGGAGATGTCCCCGCCATTTTGGATTCACATGCATTCCTCAAGAATTTTATTTTTAAATTCAGTATTTTGAAATCCATATTTTTTTTCTCCGGTTACTCGTTTTACATCTCAACCCGTAATCAAGGTTTCTCTCATTATTATTATTTTTATTGTATGGGGAAAATACAATGTAATGGAAACCGTATTAATTTTTAAAATGCTATGAAGTAGTTCGATATGTCACCACTGTATGCACTTTGGTTCAAGTGGAGACAGACGACGGCGAGATGAGAGATGGGGAAACATCTTCTTTTGTGCGCGTGGGATGCTGAACCCCGTGATGTTGAAACCTGTCCTCACAGCGCAACCTGGCCCAATCCTGCTGTCGGTTGGATGAGTAACGGTGCGCACCCCCCCCCCCCCCTTCCCCAGCTAAGGCTTGCCGTGTAACTGTGGCATCGCCGAAAACCACAGGGCGCCTATCACGTTACTTGTTGCCTCGCCCCGGAAAGGGGGGGGGGGGGGGCAACAGTGCATTGTCCGCACAGTAGTGAAGGTCTAGTGGGCGAGACTTGCTCCTGCCATAGAGCAGCTAAGTGTACAGAGAAGAAACGACGTAGCGCAGCGGTTCCTTTTATGTAGACCTACTCATTCTATGATTGACTTCGGGAGGCTCTGGATTAGCTGCAGCATACTACGGAGATTTTTCTATTGGCTGGTTGCTGGCTGGCGAGTAATCTACTAGGCGCTGGCTGGCGAAAGGTGTCCCAGCAGTTTCTTGGCCAGCGACGCCATTTTGTTGGCGTGTACGGCTAGAGTTCGCGGTACAAGCTGCTGTTTCGCCTCTGTATTCGTAAATACTCTGTGACAGAGACATCTCTGCGTTCGCAACAAGTGCCTGAAATTCATGGGAAGCAGAAATCAGGATACCTGGAGCGGGACTCGAACCCTTGACCTCCCGAATTCGAGTCCAGTGTCTTACCACTCCCCGCCTTGCTTGGTAGACATCAGCTGACTCTGAAAATGATTGGGGTCGTGGAAATGCTTTGTCGATAGCGTAGTTTATGTAACCGCACGCCAGTACAGTTTTTACGATGGTGAATTTCTACCTTACTGCACTTAGGCCTACAGTACAATATACATTGCATAGTAGTGCTATACGTAATGAGCACCTGATTAAAATGTATGCGTGATTCGTACACCTCTTAATCATATTTTTGTAGGTGTCCTTTTATAAGCTGCAGTTCACCATTAATAACTAAAAATGAGTAGTTATGTATCGTGGAAAATTACACAGTAATCTGTATGCTGTATATTTAAGAGAACAGTTTCATTGCGACAGGTGATAAGTTTCACATGGGTGATTTCTGTCGCACAGTACTTAAAATTTATTTCCGTCGTGCCAAAGAAAGGCTTTTCAGCATACAGACAAATTTTGTATATTCTGTAAGTAGATGTAATTTTATCTTGAGTACTACTTAACAAATTGGGCAAGCAGTTTCTGAAATAAAATAATGTTACAATGCGTTTCTGGTTAGTTGAGTGAAAGTAATCATAGGCAATTTCAGACAAGCGTGAAAGTTTCCCCTGGGCTTCGCGTGCACTCTATTCCGCGTCTTGCTTAATGTACTGTAGAAAGTCAATTAACTGATTTCAATTACCCGAAATGCCACTCTACGTGGAGGACACGGGTTGAACAACTTCTGTCACTGTACGTAAAAAAATAAGTATCGTTAACAACGTACATCTTAGTTTGCATATTTAGTTTGCAGGAAAATATTTTATTTGGTTCTTATATTATATAAGTATACTTTGTTAGTACACTCGAAAAATTTAATATCCAAATGACATTATGTTTTTGATTGTGCGTCTCGTACTTTTGTCACTTTCACAAAATAGTTATTTTAAACCGTATCACGAACATGGTATCATTTTCATTTCGAGTATAAAGACTCAAACACTCCTAATAGCATATGCGTGGCGTGGTGTTACTATGGAAGCCCTGCGTAATATATAATAGGAGTGATGTCGTCATTGATAAATGTTAAAATCCAAAAACCAGGCGACACTTTCGTTGGTACGTGTGGTAATTCGTGAGAAATGCCGTGCATTAAGTTTAAATAAAAACGTTACTGTAATATATATATATATATATATATAATATATGGGTCGCACTATAAATAACCACTACTGCCTCCTCGGGACTGGAACATTTATTACAGTTACCAGATCCTCTTTTTATGAAAACTCGTATTTGGCAAAAGCGGATGGTTTTATAGCTCGTGTTATTTGTAGAACCAGTTTACCCAGTTCTAGGCCACGATAAATAATTCGTTATCATCAAGCCCTACTTCCCTTAGTAAGTTAACTTTTTTCTCTATATGGCAGGTTTCATAGAAACGAGAACGTTATGGTCTTTGTCAGCAGTGCTGAGCAGAATATTATAGTCGTAAGGTAATTTGCTGCATGGTTGCCAGTTACGTTGTTGAAATATCCCTGAGATGAAAAATACTTGTTAAAAAAAAATTGTGCATTTTTTCTATTGACGAATACTAATTTGTGTAGTTGCATGCCGAATTGTTGGTTTCAAATCAGGTGCCGTGCTGACCGTAGCTAGTTTATTTAATGAACTGCTGTGTACATAATAAATATGGCAAACATCACTTTCTAGTGCTAGAATGAGTAAATTTGTAAAATATTAACATTTGTAATAATTTCACTATTCACTGTTCCACTTGACCGACGCATGATTAAAGCGATCAGGCTCACTGTAGTGTTGATTTTGCATATGGTGGACGAACACGCATTGTGCGTGTAGTCCATTCGCGGTTATTCCTAACTTTAGTGAAGTCCTCCTAAAGTTCAACATCCAGAATATCCCTCGGCCTCATGCAAACAAAGCTAAATCGAGTCTATAAAATTACACCAATTTTTTTCGCCGTTTTCCATGCACCGCATTCGTGCGCACTCTGTTTAATAATACTCTGCATAAGGACTACTTCTTACTAGGCATTACCAAAGCACCTATCTCCTCACTGTTTATATGTGTGTGTATATATATATATAAACTATAACTGAAATATTATAATTTTTTCCTAAAATATAAATAAATGTTCAGGTACTCCTGTGTTAACACTAGTATAAAATGTTTTTGATACGCGGTATATTTAGGAAACAACAAAACATGTCATGCATGAAGTGATTTTCCAAAGCTTCAATCATTCAAAAAGTGTGAAGAAGTCGCGAATAGACTATAGAATTAGATCTTCAGCAGTGCTTTCAAAAGTGCTCCGTTCACCATGAACCACGGCCGTAGAATACAGGTCTGGACACTCTCCTATCTAACAACGTTAGCGAATTGACGCCCTTATTGACTAATTTAGTTCATGCAGTAGCCGCAGATCGCTGAATGCAAACTAGTGTTCCATATAAATGTGAATGTCATTTTCCCATTTGAAGAAAAACTTGTAATTCCTCTCCGTATGCTAGCCATGTCAACAGCACTACTTAAGTTACAGCGCTCTGCGGCTGGTTAAATGAACTAAATGAGTCAATAAGGGTGCCAACTTTTCAAGCAAGTGTCCAGACCTGTCTTCTACGGCCGTGCCATGAACAGCCTGTGACGATAAACTAGTCTTGGAAGTTTCCACTGGGGCTGTGATGGACAGAAAAGGGAAACAGAGCAGTGCGCCGAGTGGACTGTGGGCAAGTAGCTACGCCGGGGCCAGGGCGTGCCGTGACACGACGACGACCACAAGACGGCAAGGGGGGGGGGGGAGCCAAGGATGTCAGCGGCGTTGGCTTGACGCCTACCTTAACCCACATCCCGGCCGGAGGTGCTGGGCTTTCACGCCAGCGCCAGCTGTTGTGCAAGTCGCGGTCGCTCTGCCGCTGGCCACCCGGCCACTCTAAAGGCCCTTACGCAATTGAAAACTTTTAACATTTGACTTTACGATTGCTTTCCGACATGTTGTTTCTTGTGGAGCTTGACACAATGGAACTATCAAATGTAAAGCCAAGCACTCTTGACTTTTTAAAGCAGCCATTTTGCCGAGAATCTAACAGAGGTTATGTGGAAAGTGCGTTATTTTACTGTCGGCGATTTTAATCTCAGTATATTAAACAAAGCTCATCTTAAATTAAATAAATGTCAAACGAATATGATGTGAAGAGGAAATATATGGATTTACATATTTTAATAAAGTAAACTAATTAATTTTTAGTTTGAAATAAACTTTTGATAAAAATTATTAGCCTATTAAAAAAAAGTGCTTAAAATGCTTTCCTGGATATCATAATTATTTACATAACAAGATAAACATTTTTACAAAGCTCGCAGAACCGATGTTCAGTTGTCTGAACTCTGATTTTACAATATTGTATTGTATATTTGTGGTTTTGTCAGAGGAAAGGAAACGTAAGGTCAAATGCTAAAGTTTCCTATTGGGTAAGAAGCTTTACACTGTTCCGAGGTTCCCTTTCCTCCAGCTGGGGCTGTGGGCGGGGCCGATCTGCGCGCATCAGTTATTACTGCACGCTTTGAAATGCGATGACCCACCGTCTCTCTCTGTGTTTGCATTAGAAAAGAATTTATAACTTCGCACTTCGGAACAGCTGTCTTGTGCTCTTTTCTTGGTCAATTGAGTACTTTGTAAATATACTCTGCTATAGGCTGTTCACGTTAGACGAAACACTTCTGAAAGTCCCGTTTAAGATCTACTTGCACACACTTTCTTTGTTCTTCTACCATATGCAAAATCGACATTGCAAAGGGCCTGATTATTTTACTCCTGCGTCGGTCAAGTGATACAGTGAAATTATTACAAATATTCATATTTTACATCTTTGATAACTCTTGCACTAGGTGCATTAAAGGACATCATCCACGTGACAGATGTTGCGAGTCCACAAATCTTGTATACACTCTTAGAAATTATTTGTAAATTTGCCACATCAGTGTGTATTTACAGTGCCCAAGCACGTATGGTAAATTATTTTCCCATACATGCGTGGTAACGTGCCTACAGTTGCTCAAGAAAGAGTCAAACGCATAGTGAAGTTCCAAACTTTGTATAGTAACGATGCTAAACATACCTACATCTGCAGCTTGATGTGTGGTATTATTTCTATACACTGTATATGTTAAAAACTACCATTACAGTTTAGGAATTTTTTTTACAGTTTACTGTGGCGACTTATAAGAGTGGACCATCATACAATAAGGCAGATAGAGGTGTAATCTACTAGCAGAGTTGTCTCGCCTATGCCGTAGATTAGGAGACGTTCCCTAATGAGCATCAGAACCAACCCTGACCTCGAGCCGGAAATTTTATGAGGGCTGCTGTCGAAGACGGAAGGACTCGTCGCTACAGCTTAGTTGCTTGAAGTACGTTTGGGTCGACATGCAGATGATTGGACGGGAGCCGTGGTCGCGCCCATAGACAGGTAATACGGAGTAAGACAGTGCTCAGCACCTTCTCCTCTTCTCTTTTCGGGACATTCACTATTATTTTGTGTCATTACACGGTATTCTACCGATTCTCTCTGCAAAACCTGCCCTCCTCACCAATCTGAGACACTCCGACTTCGTATTATTGAAGCCTTTACCCGAGTACCCCATCATGGATCATCGTAAATTTGCTCTCCTTGCCACTTGTCGAAGTCCTCCAGTCTTCTACCAATCTTAGTGGCAACCTCTTCCCAGATCTCATGGAGAGCTTTGTCAACCATGACCGGAATGCTAACGAAGCAGTGTTGCCAACTCTCACTGGAACGCCGAGGCACCTGCTGAGGAAGTGTATCCTCCATGAAGGATGCCAAGGTGATAGCGTGTTGCCTTGGCGAGCCGTTACGCGCGGAAAGTTGATGTTCCTGGGGCACGGATCAGCCTACGACTGGTTGTGCTATTCAAATTCAAATTCCGTGATCACGTTCGATTATTACCTATGATCGATGACCAAATTTGTGCACAATTTGAGATCAGTGCATGTCTCGAGATTGACATTGACTTTATTTGGAACTGTCTGCTGTAGTGGTTCGAAGACTTCATCCGAAATACAAAATGTGTTTACGAAAAATAGTTGTAAATTCCATTAGTAAAATTTATTACATCACAATTGTTTAATATCTATGTTTTTATAATAACAGAAGCAATTATAAAGCGTTTTATGAAATTTATACAATGAATGAAGCTATTTGAATTTTGTGACATGAGGTTGGAGTAAGTGCGCATGAGTGAGTAATTTATTTTTATGGTACTATATACGAAATACGCAAAAGTGAAGTAATTTATTTTTATGGTACAATATACCAAATATGCAAGAGTGTAAGAT
This sequence comes from Dryococelus australis, assembly GCA_029891345.1. NCBI lineage: Eukaryota > Metazoa > Arthropoda > Insecta > Phasmatodea > Phasmatidae > Dryococelus > Dryococelus australis. The sequence continues at coordinate 55,890,543 of CM057003.1, forward strand.
TATAGGACCTTACCTGAAAAACAAAGTAAGTGCGCGTGAGTGAGTAATTTATTTTTATAGTACTCTATACCAAATATGCAACAGTGTAAGGTTATAGGACCTTATCTGAAAAACAAACAAACAAATAACAAATCCAAACCACATAAAAAGTACATTACTGCTTTCAGTACGAACATGAATAATATAATGGTTTCTGCAAAACAAATCTCATACGAAAACGAATTACTCCCAAATATCAATATTTGTTACATATAAGTACTTTTAAAGCTAAACTAGGCAACTCGGAGTTCAATTTAATCTTTTATCGTTCCAGCTCATACACAGCGGGACCTTGAGTGAACCTAGGGTTGGTTTCGAAACGGACGAGCTGTTGGGGCAACTGGTATACCCCGGCGAAAGTACATGTGTGTCCTCGGGTGTTGTTTGACCAAATTGCATTAAGCCACTATCTAATCCTTGTATTCAGAAGAACCGAACAAAATCGACATTTTTCACAACATGGCGTGAACAACCCAGTCCAGAAGCCTGTTTCCTGATCATCACGCAGATAGTCGGCGACTGTACTTTTTAATCAAGTAGTGGCAACACTGTTTCTTTATCCGCTTTAAAACTAAAGAATGATGGTATGTGAAATACCTAGATTTACAGCCCAACTGAATCAAGCCAAGTCCCTTAAATTACGCAATCAAATGCCTGTCCTCATTTCTTAAAAAGTTATCATTATTCTTGCTTGCTTTCTTGTAACCCGGTGATTTATAATTTGTGGTTTGGCCGTTATTGGAAGGAAAAAACTGGCAATGTTTTGCGTAGTTTTGCCAAGCAGATTAGCATGATTTTATCAGTGCATAAGATTTTCAGTTAGCTACCACTATAGGATGTTCACTGTAAAATGAGCACTTTTGAGAGTCCTGCTTAGAATCTACTTGTATGCACGTTGTGTATTCCTCCCCCTTATGTACTATTAACATTGCCATCGGCCTCATCACTTTATTCATGCGTCGGTTAGGCGTAACTGTAGAATTATAACAGAATTAAATGTGTTACAAATCTGCTTATTTTTACACTTCGATGCGTTAAAAAAACATGAAACTAAAGAAATAATTTTAAGTTATCACAAATGGTCACGCCAACACTTTTTATTCGGCGTTAAGATATGAAACTACTTTCCCCTTCATCGTTACCAACTTTACTGGGCGCATGTCACTCAGTGCGCCCGTTAAAATATATGCAGGTGGGGGGCAGTGACTTTTTTCTACAGTTCGTTTCAAAAGTGCTCTCTTTATCGTGAAAAACCTTTATCTACTTAACTGATAAAGTTAAGAATGTGACAGCATGACGACGGTTTAGATTCCAAGTCTGATTGGCTGAGAATAAGTGAAGAGGAGCTAAAGGATTTGTTATTAATTCAATTAATAAGAGGTGTATGTTCATTGGTTTATAATGTAAAGAAATTGATTTAGCCCCTAGATTTAGGCAACTTGCATACAAAGGAGTTGGGAGCTGCTGCCTATACGTACAGGCGCGGTGCACCTTGCACCGGCGCAGTGTAGCATCGGCACGACTTACAATCGCGTGTGCTTTTCGCCATCACGAACGATCTTTCCCGAAAGACCACGAACAATATGCGGCGCAAGCACGCCAACTTCTCGCGCACGCGAGACCGGGCCCGGTGCCAGCGAGCAACTCGAGACAAACCAGACATTTGAGAAAAATTTCATCAGCACGGCGTAGTTGAATCTCGTAGGACGCTGACGAAGAAGTTGGCGGCTCTGAGGCTGGTGGAAAACCCACGCAACGGCGGCGGCGTGCCGAGTGACTGCGCGGTGGTTTGAAACTGCCTTCCGCACTGCATCGACCGAACGAATCATTCCGAGGTTCGCGACGGGAATCGAACCCGGATCCCCTAAGTTAGATGGAAGACTGGTAGAATCGTTTCACGGTTAATCATTAGTTTCTGTCATACGTGGAAATTAAATGCAATATATCTAATTACTATATTAGTTCGTCCATCATATGGTGCCCATCCTAGCTCTAATTCGTATAAAAACAGTTTTAAAAAATCACCTTAATCAAAAAAATTTTACTTATTATATTACTTTAAATCTTAGCACTTTTCTTCATAATTCCCTTCCAAAATAATTTTTACATGTGGCAATCATTGTTTGCGTTTAACACTTTCCGACCCACTTTAATTTGCTATTTCAGATATTGCAGATAACATTTTATGACGCGTGCTGTACTTAAGTCGACACAATACTTTATTCGTTGTCACAGCCAATGAGTTATAGGCTATATATTCAGCTACAGAATTATGAACCAATTACGACCTAGACTAGTAAGACGGTTTGCGAATAATTTTTTCCACGTGAAAAAATCATTGGTCGTAGAGATTCGCGGCGCGCAATACAGGCCAAAATTTACCTACACCTGCATAATGTACACTGTTGTGTGCATTGGGTCTGAATGAGTAAAATTAGGGTCGTTTAAATACATATGCGCTTTTTAGGTGTTCGTTTAGTCAAAGGTTATTTTCCAATGCGTTTAATTAATCGTGAACTAATTATAGACGTGCGCCACGCACCGTAGTTTTTGCTTGTGCCACCAGCAGTGTGACCTCTTCGTCGGCGGAGCTGCACCCAAGAAGTGGCCGACTCGTGAGAAAGTTGGTATGCGGTACCTGGCGGCAGTTCCCACCTGGCATCTGTCTGCGCGGCTTGGCGTGCGCACTCTACTCCTGATTTGCCCTACGATCGGAACGCGTGACGCAGTGGGCGTGGGGTGGAACAAGCATCACGTACCCCCGGGCATAAGGCGGGTCCTATGACCGTCACGCTACCTTGTCGCCCTCAAAACTCCTGAGTCCAGTCGCTGTGTCAGTGTTGTCACGACGTCTGTGATACATTCCAGTCCGTAACTTACGCAGGTGTCGGTCTCGTCACAAAATATCATCGATAATAGTACAACTTTTTTTTTATTATTATTTTTTTTACAGTAATTTGTTCAACATATTAACCTACCCATTGATTTTGCAAAAGAAGAGATTTTTGTTGTGAACAGTACTTACGTGTTTCTGATGACCGACAATTTGGAACCTATGGGAAGAATTTCAGTAGGTCAACGGCACAAGTAAACAACAGAACTTCACAGGAAAAGGCGATGTTCGTATTGGTGCTAGCGTCTGGATTTACACAGCAACGACCGTAGATTTCACCTACTCTGCGACATTTCGGACGTGAACTAGTATACTCAGGATGATATGTTAAAGGGCTAAAGCGAAAAACCACCAACTTCATTTGGTATGATTTTAAAAATTACTCTCGCCGTAAAACTATTTTACTTTGCATGGTAAGTCAACTGAGAGTCTGCATGCAGGTGTGTACAGTAGCAGTAACATTACTACAAGAAAAAGAAAATATTGAAGGCCATAACTGGTTTTAGTTACTTGAATTAAAAATAGATTTGGAAAATAGTAGAAACATAATATTTGTCGCGTTATAAAAATTAAAAGCAAGTTAAATTTTAAAATTGCAGAGGCTTCACACTATATTTTGTTATAATCTAAAAGAAAGAGGTTACATTATAATTCAAAAATATCAATAGTTAAAATTCCTCTGCCTTTAACATTGAACCCTCTCCCCGCCATCCTCTCAGGAGACAGAGGGGCTGACGGTTGTGGTTATCGTTTCCGTGAGGTGTCCGTCTGTGTTTGTGTTTGTGTTGTGATGATGTCAGTGTAATGTTGTTTGTGTAGGTGTTGTATAGTGTAAGTGTTATTCCTTCAGTTTATTTGTTGTTGTGTGTATCTGTAATATTGATGCCTTTGTGAGTCGGACATCAACATACGAGATTATGTCATTGTTTATAATGATATGTGACGCATTGTTAGTGAGGGCTCAAGAGGAACGTTTATTAATTTAGTTTCGAAAATTACACTAATAAACAATTACAATTCACACTCCATCTACTATCAAGTTTGGTAGGTATTACTTTGATTAATGATTACATTTCAATAAGGAAAATAATTCTAGAAATCTCTCCCAAGTGAACATTACTACAGGCATAAGCAATTCATTTATCCTAAATGAAATTTCAAAAATGCTTACTTTACCGTGAACAGCTCGCATAGGCTATTCACGATAAAGTGAACACTTTTTAAGGCCCTCCCAACATGTATTGTCCAGTAATAAATATTTTTTATTGCAGTCTCAGATGTTTCCTTTTGAGATTAGTGGCATGTATACACAGTGTTTATGAGCCACATACCAATATTCATATTAAAAGTGGTAGCAAGATAGAAATTGACTGGAAAGAAAAATATAGCAGGGCCTTAAAAAAAAGTGTTCACTTTACCGTGGACAGCTTGTACGTATATGTTTGCATTGCAGGGAAAATTTTCGCCGGCAAGACATAGGGGAGAGAGTCTCTGTCGTACATCGTACGGGAGCAAAATTATCGTGCTGCAGAGCGATAACTATCGCGTGGTTAGGCAACCGTTTTGTGGAACGCGATGCCCTACGTGCGTGTGCTTATCGCGCCGACTGTTGGTGCAGGCTCTGGCCGTTGTGACCTTGGCGATTCCTTATCACCTCCGTCTACTCCACATGTCAAGATGAGTGGCAGCTTTATTCTGCGGGATGCCCTGATACGTAACACGAGAACCGAACTGAATTCGGAGATTTCCGGGCTGTTCCTGCTTGCTGGTGCGCGAAACACTTCATCCTAACTTTATTATGCGACGGAATTATTATCGATAAATTACTTACATACGCGTGATTTCGTAAAATAAAATTTATGGCCACGTTTAACTTTGTTTCGTCTATGAACAATTGATTCTAATTTTTCACAGCTTTTATTTTATTTAGTATACTTTTTTTATATAATTTAAATGAACAATAAGGACGTTTATTGCATCCCGTAGAATCTTAGAAGTTAAAACGTGGAAATAAGAAAAAAACTGTCCTTAAAATACTCTTTCTCCAATCTACATAATCTGTGATTTAAAAGGATCTTTCTGGACCACCAGTATATAGTGTTCACAAGAACTACCTGCTGTTGGAATTTACAAAACGACCCTCAACTGGCAACCACGATCACGAACATGTTAACGGAATGGCCCGTGACCAACAGTATGTTCGTTTAGTATAATTACTTCCATAGCCTTAACATGTGTATAAATGATATTACTATTGTTATTATTAGAGACCCGGAAATATCGTGGATTTATTTGGTAACAAGCTAGATTACTCAATCATCTGTGTACTCGAGCCGCGGTTAGATGTTTGTTGGTTGTTGCTCCAACGTGGTTGAGAGGGCTAATGGGGTTAACTTCCTAAACTGACATATAAAATTTTAACCTGTGCATTGTATGGAAATAATACGCCCCTTGCATGGGAATGTTGAGCATCGCTACTATGTCAAGTTGGGAACTTGCCTCGACTCCTGAGCAACTGCAGAAAGTTTACCACTCGTGCTTTCTCACTCTACGTGTAATCTACACTGCTGAGGTAAATTTGCGAATAACTTCTTAGAGTGGGGTTTAAGGCTCAGCTTCGCCTAGTTGTTTAATATTTCTGTATCTCATTTTCACTGTGATTTATTTTCTGCTTGCAAAAAGACAAAAGACTTATTGATCTTAATAATATTATAAATGAGAAATTTTGTCGTTTGTTTAATACTCAATCATGTCGTAATGGTTCGACAAATCTGGATGAAATGTGGTACCGGGGTAGATTATATTCTGGATTAACACACAGGGCACTTTTCATCCCGGAAAAACGAACAGTTTCTTAGGGAATATATAAAATTTGCCACCAACCATTTGAGTAGGCGCTGGTCATTATAATTAAGGTTTTATTTTTGCACGAGCGTGAAGCCACGGGTAACAGCTAGTAAAATATAAGTATGTTCCTGACTTATTAAAACTAGCAGATAACACATTATGAAGATATTATACAACTCTTAAAACGTAAATTTTATATAGTCGTACATTGTCAGTAATTACACTCTGAATTCGAAATTATGACGCGGAAACGAAGGATCTCTGCAAAAGGGGCTAAATCGAGCCTGCGATTCTTCCATTGCCGCGGTTTTGAACGACCTAGCAGCGGTCGCACGCGATTGAGTGAAGAGCCACGGGTGGCTCCTAACAGCGAGGTCTTCAGAGCCGAGGTGAGAATGGAGCAGCGCCGAAATGAGAAGGCGGGGGAAACGGGAGATCCCCGAGAGAATCCGCCGACCAGCGGCATCGTCCGGCACGATTCCCACATGTAAAAATCCGTCCGTGACCCGGTTGAGGATTGAACCCGGTTCGCCTCGGTGGGAGGCGAGCAGGCTAACCGCTGAGCCACCGCGGCCAAACGGTCGCACGTGCCGCCGATGTTCGCTAAGGCGAAACCAGACAACAATGGACCTAGAAGAAGTATTTTTAGATTGCTGATAAAGCAACAAATAAAAGCGACAAGCCGAGGCGTTTATGGCTCGTGGCTGTGGTGTCGCGAGAGGCTGTGATCGATCAGTGGCGGTGCCTACGTGGCCCACTCTGGAACTGAACACCTCACGTGTGGCCTTTGTACAGCACTCTTCAACACTCACTCACACTACTGATTCCTGATTGTTACTGGCTCGCAGTTAAGCGAGGCGTGGCTAAAAGAACTACAGTCCAATCACAGTAGTAATAGAAATGAACAATTGCTCGAAGTCTACCTCGGTGCCGAACGAACACGCGAAATACTCGGGGCTCTATCAGTAAGGCATGAATTTTCACAAACTACAAGAAAGTGGAAAAGATAGACGGATGGACACCAATAAATAAATTTTAAAATTTTAAATTGGTTTAACATTAATTTTATTCATGCCGCCGCATATTAGTTATACGCGCTTCATTATTTTATTGCTAGGGACGCCCTAATTTCGCGAAAAGATTTCATCTATTGCTAGATTTCAATGTATTATTAGTTTTGTTATGCTTATTGGCGACGTGTCTTTGTGAGAAGGTATTTTCTTATTTGACTGGCCCATCATAAATTAATTAGTACTATAGTGTACATCTGTGATTCGCTGGCAGACACCTAAGACGCGGTATACGGGAACCGTCCAATTACGAAAGTGAATCTGAGCAGTGTTATGAAATTCAACTGATCGTGAAATCTTTTCGCGTAATTCGGGCGTCCCTATTGATTGCTAACTAAAGAGAGTTACGTTAATTTTCGCTTTTAATAAAATGCTAACATAAAGATCCACAAAGCTATAGGCGTGCGATATCCGAAAATTTCCTAAACAACATGCAGGCTGTGGCCGATCCCTTTCTCGTTCCTACTTGCTTGAACTACTTGTGCCTTCTCAAATGACCTTGCTAACTACGAAATGACCTGCCCACCAACCAAAAACTGAGTAACGTCCAATGCACTTGGAGTAGCTTAGTACAAATCTTGTTCCGCGATCGACGTTGGACGCAGGGAACATCGAGGCTGACGCCCGGCGCGAATAGCCAATGAGGCGGAACGCAACACAAACGTGATTGGCTACTGGGAACAGCTCGCAGGCGGCTTCAACACCGCCAGTGAAAGCCCGCCCCAGTTACCCTCGGTCTGTTGCCGCGAACACTAATTAGTGTTCCACCTCTCTTGCTTTCCACAGCTCGCCGACTGGTCGACCCTTCACTGCTGCGCACAGAATACCTACGCGAACTCCAGCTGCACACGCCAGCAAAATGTCGGGACGCCGTTCGCCAATCATCCCGGTTTAGGATTAAAGATGAGGTAGACCGATCTTGCTGGCTGCGCACAACCAGTCTCCGTGTCCCAACATTGAACTGTTTTTCTGACACGTCTAGCAAAAATGGCAGGGATTGGGATTCGAAGTTAAAACACTGATTGGTAAACAAGTGCTTTGAACTTTATGTGTACTTCCTCTAACCAACTTGTAATGCAGTCTGATTAAATTCAAATTAGTAGAAGTATTTTATTCATACAGAAGTGCTTGTCTTTTGGAAATTGAGATCCAAACAAACGTGTTCACCACTACCGACCATGTGATTTTGGCACTTGTGTTCCTTTGGGATAGATCAGTGATGGTTAGGAGCGCAGAAGACGAATAATCCATCTACGCCATCTTTAGTCTTTAGTCTATGGTGCAAACGGCTTGATTTAAAACCCACTACCTCATAAAGTCAGCCTGCTAAGTAACCTTGTGACCAAAGGAATGTGTTAATCATTGCATTTATTTTGCAATATCTGTATGTCACGTAGTGCGATCTTACACACTGCACTATCGGTGGCTTACTTGCGGGTGCCCGAGGCCGATAAGGGAAGGAAAATGACAAAAGATAGATAAATGCGCGGAACGCCCGTGAGTCGACGATAGCTGATAAGATACGCCCGGCTTGCCTTAAACGCGTTAACAATGCCCTGCTGAACAAACAAATTCAATTCCGATTTCCCCTTCCCCGCGCAGATACGGATGGACTTCCCACGACAATGCCGCCGAGGTGAAGTTCGAAAATACCAGTGACGCAACACTGTTGCTATCGTCGCTCTTTGTGTCACTGTCGCTTCCAGCAGGCGCAGCGTGCGTCACTACAAAATAAAACTGCGCGTGGATCTCCTGAAAAAAAAATTCTTGAGCCCTCCCCCCTCTCCTTTTTTACAACCCCCCACCATCCTCCTTAAGGCCAGGCCTCGCCACGCATGGGCGTATACGGAATCAAAGGCTAAATTCGGACAAAGTTCTCTTGTCATTTTTTGTGATAGTATTTTCCACTAAGGATTTATTTTTTAAGTTTGAACGCATCCGCATTTTTAAACCATTCAAATTTTAATTATTTATAAAATTTCACGATTTCATCAATAATGGAAACGTACATTTGAAATTAAAAGAATAACATTTTGAGGGTTCGCAAATCTAGATGAGTTCAGTCTCTAACAACAAAAATCTTTAGTTGAAAATACTACCACAAAAAAACGACTGAGAGATCTTTGGCCGAATTTAGCCTCTGATTCCCTATACGGTCATGTATGGTGGAGCCTGGCCTTAATGGGGTAGGCCGCTTTCCGTTAGTCAAGACCTCTAGGCACTGAAGTGCGACTTAAACATGACTGATACATCCCCTATTCACCTCCGAGGACTATTTGTTAATTTCACAAGCAGTTTTCGTTTAATAAAATTTAATAATGTTCAAAAGCCAAAAGTTGAATTTATTTAATTGTTTCATGGCATGATCTGGTGGTAACTTAATATAAAATACCAAAACATTAAAAAATAATATTCATTTTTTTTTACCGTACATATGAGAGTTAACTTATCTTAATTCGTACAGATTTCAAAAAACTATTTTATCTGAAGTGTGGTTTTTTTTATCTAAAGCGTCATAAAGTGTCATGTTGCAACTTCTTTAAAATTCACTACTTCAGTTGCGGTAGTGCTATTTTAACTTAAATTTATCTCAAAAGTCGTAATCCTAATACGGACGAACTACATAACGAAAATCAAAGAAATACAATAATTAGTTTGATGTCTGCAGATTTAAACGTCGTATGTTTACCACTGCATTAATACATTGAACTGCTCACCCCGTATGACTGCCAACTTTATTGGGAGATCACCGATCAGCGTGTACATTAAAATATTTGTAGTTAGGGGTAGGTTCGCATTGCTCTTGTCATTGGGCTAGTATGTTTGACACGCCCTGGGCGGCTTTGAACCAATCGCAAACGAGTAACGACAGGCTATTCCGATCACGTCCTACCGATTCAGAAGGGAGAATGGTCCTCGCGTTTGCAGAAGTCAATGTTAGATAAAGGCTATTCACGATAAAGTGAGCACTTTGATGATTAACCTTAGAAACATGTCACTGTCCCTTACTGCGTATCTTTTAATAAACGCACTAAGTAACGTTCGCCCAGAAAAGTTGGTAATGATGGATATAACGTAGCTCCATATATTAACGTCGAATAAAACGTGTAAGGCAACGATTTGTGATAACTTGAAAAATTTATTTCGCTTTCTATTTTTTTCATGTATAGAAGTGTAAAAATGAGTAGTTTCTAATAATTCCACATTTACACTGTACCAGCGCATGAATAAAGTGATAAGGCCCATATAAATGTTAATCCTACATAAGGCGAAGGCATACACAACGTGCATACAAGTAAATCTTAAGCAAGGCTTTCAAAAGAGCTCATTTTACTGTGAACAGCTTATATCACATATCTGAATGTATACAGAGTGGTGAGAACTAGCGTATGTCACCAGATATAGTCTGACTCAGGAACAAGTGTTTTTTTTCTCTTACAATTCTGAAAGTGATCTTTCGTACAGTTCATTCCACGGCAGAATTATTTCTGTTGACATATTGGGCAGGTTGACAGTCATTCGAGTGTATCTATATCACTATGGTTTATAGGTGGAGAAAAAGGGGGGGGGGGGACGCTGCTGTATCCATAGAAACGGCTATAGACAGGACTGCCTTTATAAATGTCAAAATACAGGCTATAAAGAGGGGGATTGTGCAAGTCCCTGTGCATATACTGTACACAAATTGGGATAACCGAGCGCTGTTATGGGCGTGGTCTCGCCCTCTCTAAATAATGGTCTGGTCCTTATGAACAGTCAAGTTCAACACGTTGTCAGCCGTAAGACAGAAGCCCTTCGCCGCGGGGGGCGCCGACCGCACTCTTGCGGTCTCCAATGTCGCACAAGGCAGCAGGAGACGGACGGGGTGGAAGGGGTACTTGGATGGAAATAAGGGCTCGGTTTCCGCGACGGCGGTATCTGATCTCACTTCCGGGGGGCCGGCCGGAAGTGACGCCTGGCAGCGCGGCTACCGCGGCCTCCACAACCCGTTCCTTCTCGCCGCCAGACTGTTGGGAGAGTCCGCCCCGTCGCTGGCACACGAGCGGAGGGAAGAGATGTTGGGCGGCCCTTAAGGGTCCTATGTACCTGCGCGTTCAATGTCAAGAATCGAGGGAGCGATACGGGCGACACTAACACGCACGCCTAGCGCCTCATCGTTCCTACGCGCAAGGCGTTCAGTGTTTCCGTCCTAACGCTTTACTGTGTAAACTAGATCTGTAACTGTGGGGTTTTATTACACGCAATAAAAGTACATAGATCAAACTACCTGCGAATAATCGTACTTTTCTCGTAGCGCTTAAAGAAATTTCATGGGCAAGCTTTAAAAATGTGATATTTGACCTCTTTCGCGAATTTTTTTTCTCCATTAATACACTCAGTATGATAAAAGTAAAAATATAGCTGTATAGACAATAATTTTTTAATCCTTTCTGGCAAAATTTCGTATTTCCAGAACATGTATTTACCGACACACGCGTTTAGGCGCAAACAAACGATTTCACAGAAAATGTTTCAGTACATAGGACCCTTAACATCGAGGTCTTGGGAGCCGGCGAGGGTGGGGCGGCGCCGGAATGCAAGGGCGGGGGGAAACGGGAGATCCCCTACAAAATCCGCCAACCAGCGGCATCGTTCGGCTCCACTTGTTGTTGGCCAGTGGCACAGATGAGCCCTCACAAACAATACATCACGCATCAGTACAAACAATAATATTCAGTGTATTGATGTCAAACTACCCACACAGTCATCAATAATACAGATATACACAAGAACAAATAAAATAAAGAAACAACACTTACACTATACAACACTTACACAAACAACATTACACCGACACAGACATCAAACACACGACGGACACCTCGTAGAACGACAACAACAACCGTCAGCCCCTCTGTCTCCGGAGAGGATGGCGGGGAGAGGGTTCAATGGTGAAGGCAGAGGAATTTTAACTTTTGGCATTTTAAAATTATAACGTAGCCTCTCTTTTTTTTTAACCTTAACAAAGTAAAGCCTCTGTCTTAAAATTTAACTTTTTTTTAAATGTTATAATGCGACAAGTGTTATGTTTCGCCTATTTTATAAATTTATTTTAAATGCAAATAACTGAAACCAATTATCGCCTTCGGCTGAGTACTGGTGCCATTTCAATATGTTCTGTTCTGACCAGAGACACGATTATGCTGGCTTATGCAACTGGAGTTACCTTTATCAGCAGCTGTTTCACCTCTGTAATCGTAAATACTCTGTGCCTCCGTGTACTTTATCGTCTTTCGCGAGAGCCAAGACAGCTCAATACAAATTATTTTCCAATCAGGATGGTGATTCTTCGTTCGTTTTGTTTCCTGTTCGTCTGCGTGCCAGTTTTTGGCCAGGAGCGGATCATATTGGTCCTCGGCAAGGTTCCCTGAGTCGCCCAACAGACAGGTTAGACTCGTAATTGTATGTAGGATGCTGTTCCTTATCCGCGAGACGGGTCGCTTGTTCCGGCGATACCCTAGAGAGGTGCCAGATGTATGTAGTCAACCAGGCCTCGAGTGTTCTGTTGGTTAGGTCTCATGACGAAGTGGCGGGCGTCCTTGCCAACTGCAAATCAGCTTTGGCGCTTTGCTGCGTCGACATGTCTTAACTACGTTTGTCATCCACGAAGCCGGGGTACTGTGGGGCCCGGCCGCTAGGAGCGCTAAAGTAAAACTACTAAAGCATTCGTCTTTAGAAGTATGTATGAGTGTTGCTGTCAGGTCGGCACCATACGTCGTCATCGTGGTGTTATTAGTGAAAGCCATTGCAGACAAATAGTCATGCATTTAATCAGCTTTCTTAATAAATAAAATAATTATCCCCGACATTATAATAACGAGAAACTGCTTTTCGTGTGGACAGTTCTGATGAACCTACAGTTGATGTGAAGATGTAACAAAAGACGTTATTGATTGCTTGTTGTCAAATTACGTATTTTTCATTTCACCATTCAGCTTCAGAACCAAAACATTCCTTCTAGTATTTATATATTTTTTTCTATTCGTAACTATTCTTTTATTCCCCTCCTCCATCCATCCATCCCTTTTCTCATTATCTTGCTCGCTGACTCACCATCTGTTTCCGTCTTGTATTTTTTATTTAATGCGTCCCACGCCTTTCTTCGGATTCCATCATCCGGGAACTACACATCACTACATCAGGCGTTTGTATCACGTCTGTATTCTTCTACAGAGTCCACGAAAAGCGACTGATACAGTCTGTTTCACGAACGAGTGCACTTTTTTGAAATGAAAGTTCTCAAGGCATGACTACAGCATTGTCTACCTTCGTCGTACCGTAGATGATGTTTACCTAAACATAGTCAGCTGCCTGTCAACAGAAAGCACATGTTTTGCTATGGAAATAACTGTAAACAAGTCTACTTTCAGAACGGTCGGAAAAGTGAACCCGTTCTCGTGAGACAGGACTATACGGCCGGGGTGGAGAGAGAGGGACAGCATTCTCTCGGCAGGACAGCTGACCGCGGCTCTCTACCTGCCGTCGTGATGGATTGCCGAGCACGGCGACCTTGCTCTTGGACCTGAGGCCGCGGAAGAACAATGTGTGGTGCCACGAAAAGGGTCGCCGCGACAGATCGAGTAGGGGTCATTCATCACCTCGCGCCGCGAGACAGCGTGCTTCGTCATCGCCTTCAATTCAACTTCGTCCTTGGCGACGCCGGGTCTTGTCGTCCTCCAAATGAAGTTATCATTGTTATAACTGAGATCACTGTTCAAAAATGCAACTATAAAAACATATATGTTTAGCCATTTTAGTCCGCACTAATATATGGTTTCAAGTGTTGCTATAGGTTGTTCACGATAAAATAAGCAATTTTGAAAGCCCTGCTTAAGATCTACTTGTATACACGTTGTGTATTCTTCCGCCTTATGTAAAATTAACATTGTCATGGGCCTCAGCACTTTATTCACGCGTCGGTCAAGTGAAACTATGAAATTATTAGGAATGTAAATATTCTACAAAACTGCTCATTCTTACACTTCGATGCATTAAAGAAAACAGACAGCGGAAGAAATAGTTTAAGTTATCACAAATGGTTACCTAACACTTTTTGTTCGACGTTAAGATATGGAACTACTTACCATCCATCATTACCAACTTTGCTGGGTCAATGTCACTCAGTACGGCCATTAAAATATATGCAGGCAGGAGCAGTACCTTTTGTCTAAGGTTCATTTCAATAGTGCTCACTTTATCGTGAACAGACTTTATCAAGTGATATTCTGGTCCGTGCTGTACTTACCTTGTTTCAGCAGTTGCTTCATTTACGCAACCAACGTGCTTGGTGCTCCCGAGACCTTGTCAAAACCACTCACAAAACATATCTGTAGAAATATTTCCACAAATCCCATTACCCATAGTGACACTGACTGTACTGAGCAATGTTCCCAACTGTGTACAGCTCTGGTTATGTAGTGCCTTCCTCTGCAACGTGTCCACTCTAGTGCACACGGGAACTGAAAGGGTTAACATTACTACCAGAAATTCCGTACACACAACCATAGTAATAGATATATGATTGCCGTACTCGACAAGTGTTTCCATGCAAAATGTACTTCCTGAAGCATCCCTAATAAGAATACGTTTAAATTTTTAATAGCGATAGTCTCTTATTAATAAGTATTTTAAAACATTCTAATAAGTAAATTTCAAGAGACTGTTTTCCAGTGTTACAAAATGTATGCATTCTTCTTCATTTGCAATAAAAATCATACTTTTACGACAATTTCGGTAGTGAGTGTATGAGTTCTGCTTGTTGTCAGTGGATAACCCACAGTGCTTCGTTGAAAGCCCCCTCTCCTTGTATCTTAAATAATTGCAACACTATCGAATTCAACCCCTCGCACGACCCTTCATTGGTAATTAATAATAATATACGGCATTTTACTTGTATGATTCTTGCTGGATTCCGTGAACACAAGAGACGAGAACAAAATATCATCTTCTGATAAATGGTTTTTTGTTAGCCTCTTGCTCTTCCGTCGCTATTACCAGTTGTGTTTGGTCAAGTTATTTGAATATCTGCGGAGCCAGTATTTTGAACATTATGAATAGCCATTAGTAGGGATACCCGAATTTCGTGAAAAGATTTCACGACCAGTTGTATTTCATAACAGTTTAGCTCAGTTCCCCTGTCGTAATTGGATTGTTTTCGTGTTACTCGTCTGTGGTGTGTGCGCGCGAATCACAGACGTACAGTATTGAGGTTACCTAATTCTGATTGGCCAGTCAAGCAGGAAAATGTCTTCTCACTTACGGCGATCGCCTAACTGGAGGTTTTTTTTTTCACGTTTGAAGTTCATAAGAACAGCACTGTCGCGCGCATCGATTGCGTCATCGCCGCTACGCGCAAGTCTCTGAATTGGCGTGCAGTGTTCTCGTCGCCTTGCGTGTACCTATGGGTCGAAAGCGGTGGCATATCATTTTACTGTTGGAAAGTGTGTAGCAATGTGCAATACAGGCTCCTATAGGCTATTCACTGTAAAATAGGTACTTTTTGAAACCCTCTCGTTTGGAATAATAGTTAATAAATATATTTTATTGTAGCCTTAGACGTTAACTTTGAGTCCGGTGATATATATATATATATATATATATATATATATATATATATATATATATATATATATATATATATATATATATATACACTGTGTATATATTCCTTAAATTGCAATTTTTTTTAAGTGGTGCAAAGGTAAAAAAAATCGCTGATAGAAAAAAAGTAACTCAGACCTCAAAAGTGCTCACTTTGCCGTGAACAGCCTATATCGTAATTTAGCGCATTTTCGGGTAGTATGTTATAAGATACAACAGTCTGATAAACCTGTTTTAAACGATATTTACCTAAATAATATTTATAGACTGCATGAAATGTTGAAAGTACCAATCCTTCCTCGTTTGGGGTATGTTTTCGTAGTAAACATACCAGGGACACGTTAAATAGTCCGTCAAAAATGCTATTTCAAACTTGCAGCAACGCCGTTCGAGCCAGCTAGGCGATCTTAAACTTCTTTATTAAACATACTTTAATTATTAAGACTTTTATTTTTAATAAGGCTACAGTTAGGACTTCGAGATTGAGCACATGTAGCCTCATCCACCAAACTGATAGCACAAAGGTTTACTGTGGATACTGGCAAAAGAAAAGAAGTACACTCAAGCAACATTCCCCTGACTTCTGTCAACTCAGCCGAAGAACCGGCATGTTATGATGCGGTGTATGGCCGAGATATCTCACTTCCGGTGGTTGGCAATATCTGCACCGACGTCTCTCTCTCCCTGCAGTATCAGTGTCTGTAGGAAGTGCAGGAACTTTTTTTTCTCGGTCGCGTAGTGATACAACTATGCAATGTTTACCCGTCACGTGACAACGGGAACTACGGCAAATAAGAAATGCCTCACTCGCACGCTACTAATTTTAACTCAGTTCATCAAACGTGTAACTGTTTCTTGCGACAGTTCGTTAAAAATAATTAATTAATGCAGTTCCTATATGAAGGCAAAGCTCGAAGCCAGTTTTTTCTTTCAAATTTATTTATATCCTAGCTAGGTAAAAATCAGTATGCGACCTCACATGTTTCTTTGCCACATCGAGTGTCCGAATATAGTGAAGTGAACCACTCCTAACTTACATCAAAAGCATGGTTTTACGAATACTTACACCGCAGAGAAGATTATTGGACACTGAGCCACGCAGTGTACAGTACTGACAAAACATATGTACAAAATTGTTTACGCCGTATCTGAATGTGTTCCTAACGAACAGAAATTGCAGGTGTGTAGGAACGCACAGTGGTATTTACCTCGGGCACGCCAGTCACTAGCTAAAACTGACTGGCTTCAGCCGTCCGCGCTGTCAACCATGTTACGTGGGCAGCCAGTCACGGAAGCCGGACACAATGAAGCGGCTCCCCTACCCTCCCCCCCCCCCCCATCAATATCACACACCACAACCACGGAGTGACCTCGACACACACGATCAATCTGGCCGCACCCAACTCCTGTTCTGCGCCGGGTTCAGTCCTGACAGGCTGTGCGCGAGGCAGGTTCTTACAGCTCAGCCTGTCGTGTCTTTGTTTACTGGGACTCTACCCATTTCCCCTTCGGATCTATTACTTTACATAGTTGAGGCGAGACGATAAGGTCAACTTTCGCACCTGCGCCGAGTACGCGTGTCGTCTGTACGCGAAGACGCACTAGAATCGGCGTGAACGTGGTACAGCCACAGATTGGGGAGAGTGGAGAGTACATTAATATCGAGGTCTTTGAGAGCTGATGAGGGTGAAGTAAAGTGAGTACTGAGCAACCTCGCCAGCCAGCGGCATCGACCGGCACGATTCCCGCATGCGAAAATCCAGGGGAGACCCAACCGGAAATCGAACCGGGTTCACCTAGGTGGGAGGCGAGTAGTCCGACCGCTAAACCACCGCGGCCCCTTACAACCACAGAGACATGTTGGAGATGGAACGCCGTTCGCCAATCGGCGCCTGGTAACCTACTCACCAGCCGCAGCACTCACCAGCCGCAGCCTAGCCAATAGGGAACTTTCGCAAGCAGTACCCAATCAGGCACAGTTCCTGTTCCCAGAGCCTCGCGCAGCCAATCAGACATCAAAGAAACCATCCACGCTGTTTCTTCTCTGTGTACTTGGCTATACTCTTTATCTACAGGACTTCGAAACTTGTTCAGTGATCTCACAGTTTTGTAGTATGCCTGTAAGGAAAGTAGGTTTTTGCAATCAGAATTCTCCGTGTCCATGGTTTAATCAGCCGTTGTCAACACACTCTCAAGGTCCCGAATTCGATTCCGGTCACAAGCAAAGTAAAATTTTTCGGACGGGTAATTTATATGGAAAGTGTGTGATCGATACTGCACTGTTATAATGAGTTTCCTCATCGTAGTCTCGGCCCTACCCCGCGTTAATTCGTCTTCTGCATCATCTTCGTATCTTGTTTTCACCACATCCATTCTTTAGGACTGGTAGGAACGGAATTTCTTGTCGCTCTGGTAATGTAATCTGCTTTGCACCAGAGATGCAACAGAGTAGGGTACGCGTAGGTACTTTAGACTGTTTTCTTAATTATGTCGAGACGTATCTATAGAGTGTATACTCGGTTTCAACGGTAGCGACGTTCCTCCAAAAAAAGTATCAAAATGAAGAAAAAATTATCATATTTTTGGATACGGGACGCAGCCAAACGAGTAGGTAAGCTCGTAATTGTAATTTAAATCTCGAATACATCGTCAATCTAAATGCACAGTTCATAGTCTGCTAGTTTAATCTCTATGGAAGTTCACGAAAAATAAAGCAGCTGTGTTATTTGTCCTTTTATTCTGAATTTAATTACTTTCACCGACAGGCTTTCAATTAATGTAAGCAAATATTTTCTTTATGTTTGCTTATTTAGTTACTGAAGTGGGTGGCTTCTTTTAAGATATATTTAGCATTATTTCACTTATAATACGTTTTGTCTTGCTTAGGAACTTTTAAGGGTGATGTAGTGACAGCTCAAGTTTTCTGCAGGGACTTGGCAAAAGTTGAGTTGGCAAACTATCCCGCAAACCTCCAAACTCCTGTCTTCTCGTGGTCTTACAGTTAATTTTGTAAGCAACCAATGTAACGAAGGTACTATGCGAATTGCTGTCACTTGTAAACACTCCATCACTGAATGCTACACATAACTATAAGATCAGAATATTGTTTGAAATTATCATTCAGGCCTGCATTTAATCAGTTACACTAATAATGTATTATTGCATCTAACTAGAATAACTGATACAAGTGCTTTGTTTACAGTGTTGCCATGACATGCTTTCTGCTGATAGTGTTTTTCAAGGTTATCGCTCGCGACTCAGTGAAATCGTCATCGCATGCAAGGATGGCAGTGCACCTGTCGCCCTTTGTTGTGCCCAGCGATATGTTGTTTTAAATAGTTAGATACTGGGTGTTGTCGCAGTCTGATAACGTGAAATGTCATGAGGACTTAAGAGCCTAAGTATTCACGTTACTGGGAGGGTTTCTTTTCTCCGCGCGCGCGTGATAAACACGTGTAACACTGATCGCCCATGTCTCAATCCCACTCACTTGTGGGTGGAGGTGTGGTATGAGCAAAACCGTCGATCGCTGCGATAAAATAACAAAGAAAACTCATGACCCTTCGGGCGAGATAGCAAAGTACGAAGAGGCACAACATGTGGGTTGCCGCATTGTTTGTTCGTGGTTCTAGAATCGACCCGACCGTGTAGCGATCTTCAGTGGAGACTGGGTGGTTGTTTAACTTGTGACATCATGCGACTTCGTGTGAAGGATGCGGCGAGATTGGCTAGAATGACTCCAGTCCTCAGAGACGTCTTCAGCTTCCGTCTACTTCCCATGTCCCAACTCGGATTTGTCTGTACGTCTGTGAAAACGAACTGGAGCAGACGAGAACATTATTGTACTGGTCGACAGAGGTCCGAATTTCGCAAACACCTTCCAAGCTTTCAAATTCTGAGTTATGTCGTGCCACGGATGTATCTCGGAACATCGCCGGGTCTGATTCCTATTTGAATGTCGAGCATCACCATGGTACAGTGGAGTTCTCGGTGTTTTTTTTTTCATTTGTTTCATTCCTCTTCTTCAAGCTCTCTTCACCTTGTGGCAAGCATTGCTGAAGTTGGCGTACTTGTTCCTCAAGGAAGAGGGTCAGTAATCTCCGAACGTGCCGTCTGCTGTATTGTGCGCCAGTAGAAGCAGCATTTCCCTTCATGCACAATTTCATGAACAAGAGGCGAAACTTGTGGATGAGTCCGGATAGAACCCACGTCGTCCATAACGCAAGTCAAGGACGCTACGAAAGAGCTAAATACATACGTCGAGGCCAAACTGCCTTGCTTTTCGAAAACGCTGCCCAGCATAACGACTCGATAACCAGGCAACGAACAGGCTTTATCCACTCAAGAACCTAAATATGGATGGATTTAACAGACAGCAGCTAATGCGATGGGAAATATTCCACAAAGGGGCGTAACCTTTCACATATTCTCACGTCTCCCTGAGTATTTATGGCCGAATACACCCACATCGCATTATTTCGCTTCTGCGTAAAGGCATGATCCTAAGAGACTCGGCTGTATGTAGAACTACTGCTACGAACATTGAAAGCGGAAAGTGCAGTAAAAAAAAAGAAGGCAGGCGAATGGTACAAATTCGCGGTATCCTGTAACATTTTTTCTTGTAAACTTCCTGAATTGTAGGGGCCACCGTGGCTGAGCGGTTAGCCTGCTCGCCTTCCACCAAGGCGAAATGGGTTTAATTCCCCGAATTTTCACATGTGGGAATCGTGTCGGACGATGCCGCTGGTCGGCGGGTTTTCTCGGGGATCTCCCGTTTACCCCACCCTTGCATTCCGGCGCTGCTCCATACTCACCTCAATCAAGACCTCGCTGTTAGAGCCATCCGAATCTCTTCATTCGCTCATTCCTAAACTGTAATGTAAGTGTTTAACCTATACATAGTATGGGAATAATACCACATATCATTATGCAAATGTAGGAATGTTAAGCGTTGTTAGAACACAAAGTTGTCAACTTCCGTACGCATTAAGACTCTTTCCTGAGCGAGTGCAGTAACGTTTCCATGAATGTGTGAGGAAATAATTTACCATTCGCGCTGTCTCACGGTACATACACACTGATGACGTAAATTTACGAATAAGTTCTTAAAGTGTACCCAGGTAGACCTGCGGAAATTAAAGCCGGGTTCTACATTGCGGGGTTAATGCACAGCCGAAAGGCAGGGTACATTAGGCTCCGAAATACTTAAATTCCAACTCGATTGTCATTTGCATGGCCTCCTCGCTACGCGAGCCGGGACCACCTAGAACCCTAGACTGAAGATCAAACAAGCCGACCTTCATCTTCTGCACATGACCACTACATTGTCTCACTCTTCGCTAACAGAACTGTCAAAATCACGTTATCAAACGGTGACGAACATGTTTTTGTACATTTTCTTTTTTTCGACAAACCTACGCTCTAAAGTTAGTATAATTTTTCGGCTAACTTTACCGACTCTCCAAAACACGCATTCCCTTGAACAGAGTTCTAATCTCAAATACAATCTACGGTGATTCGTTAGTGCTACAGAGTAGCGCCTGCTGTGTATTTAGGAAACAACTGAGCACGTGATACATGGGGCGAGTTTTCTGAATGTTTGTTTAAAGAAGTGAGAAGAAACCTTGAATATATAGTATACTCTCGTAGGAGCAGTGTGATCCGGGAGGCGTGTCCGTTGTAGTGATGTTGCCGAGCGACACCTGTGGGTCGGCGTAGGCGCCCCTGCACCTGGGCGGGACTGCCAGAGAGGGAGAGAGAGAGAGAGAGACGGACAGGCGGCCTCGCCAACACGTCGTTGTGCAAGTATTGCGAGCGCGTGTGCCGTGCCGGTCAGTTGGTCAGCGACTGTGACGACGACGATGGAGCAGGGGGGGGTGGGGGCGAGGACATGTGAAAGCTGCGGCCAGCCTGAGGAATGCCATAGCTAGCTCTCTCTCTCTCTCTCTCTCTCTCTCTCTCTCCTCGCCAAACGCTACGTACACTGCGCGTCCGGGAAGAGTTTCGTTTGGACGTAGAGAAGATGAGCGCGCAGAGGCGAAACGGCGGATGTGGCAGTTCCTTCGACGTGGGGCGTACGCATTCTCTGATTGGCCACTGCGCCCTGCCAGAAGTCTCGTATTGGCTGGGCTGCCGGCTGGCGATTGGCGAACGGCATTCCAACATTTTGCTGGCCAGTGACGCCATTTCGCTGGCGTGTGCAGCTGCGGTTCGCGTTATGAGCGGTTGTTTCACCTCTGTACTGTCAAGTACTCTGTGCCTCGGCCAAAACCGCAGGAGCAGGCTTGCCGGGGAAAGATTCACAACTATTCCGCGTCATGATCGTTACGAGCATCGAATATGCATAGATGTAATCCCAATTAATGGTGGCCAGTAAAAAGTTTAGTATGCTATTTGTATACTGGGTTATATACTAATTCACGGTAATGTTAACAGTTGTGAAAGCACTCTCATTTGCAATAATAATCAATAAATATAATTTATTTTACCCGTAGACGTTAACTTCCTAGTGTGGTGTAATATAAACACTGTGTTTATTACTTACATGGTAGTTTTTATTTTGAAAAGGTAGTTATAAAGTATACAAATTGGCTGAAAGAAAAAAGTGACAACGGCCTCAAAAGAGCTCACTTTGCCGTGAACAGCCTTTATCAGTTTAAATAGTACAATTTCCCGTTTGAAAATTATTTAACACGGGATATAAAGTGTAAATCCCCGATAGTTACGTTACATAAAATGTTGAAGTAGTTTGAATTTTGGTTACATTAATATTTTTGTGACATCTGATACTTGTCGTGTACGTTACACTAAAAATTAATGTAATATAACTTTTGTGAAACATTATAGCACAAAATCATCAAAACTTGCAAAGAATCGCTGCTATAAGACCAGAAACCACAAGTTTTAAAGTGTTCCTCACTGACGGCACTAACCAGTGGACAAAACTACAGGACCTTGGTTGTGTACAGAACTATCAAGTTTAGCTTTGTCCTAGTATCTTCTAATGAGGCTACGACGTTAGTCGTTGAAAGTCTTTTATAGTTGATTCAACTAAAACATAACTTTGTAAAGTCCACCGCCTTCCAAACATGTATAGAAACGAGCTTCCTCCTATTCTCTTCCACAGTTTTTACCTTATTATTGAGTGTTATTCTCGGCAAGAACTGCTCTCGAAGCGACCGCAATGTGTCGTGAACTCTCAGCCAGTTACTCTAGTGCACATTGTATTAATATAGGCTCAGTGACATTTCGCGAAAAGATTTCGAAACAAGATGCAGTTCAAAGCACTGTGGGCTCGTCCAGCTGAAGCATGTTCTGCTCCGTGTCTGCGCACGAATCACGAAGGTAAAGTGTCGGAGTTACGGAATCCTGATTGGTTCGGTCAATTACGGAAACGACACCAGCAGCCAATAGAGTTATAACAACAGCGGAGGTGTATATATTGTATCGAAGTCTACTGTGGGCTCCGATTTATTCGCGAAAAATCAGTGGCACTATTTATTAAAATAAGCAGTATTTTGTTTTATCAATAGCTGCGTCAATCGTCCCGAAGACCGAGAATTCGGGTCTAATTTGAATGCTAAACACACCCCCCCCCCCCTCCCTTTTTTTTTCCAGGCCGACTCAACTCTCACTTTCTCGTCTGTCAAGCCGCACGTCTCCTCTCTTGGTTTCGAAAGTTGAGGCAAGAAAAAAAAAAGTGTTATCGCCCAGAGGACCAGGCGCATACATAAAATACACGTGAGGAATCTAGCAAATTCTGTAGTAACAGCGTACAGAACGCCGCACACAATACGTGCGTGTGCAGGGTTTCGTTAACAACATACATTGTCTCGCCACTACAGAGTTGCAAGGCGTCTTGCATGAACCATCCCATTGAGCACGTTTCGCACTTAGAGCAACGGCCGGCAACACTCAATAACTGCACAGACCATGGCCGATTCCTTCGTCGGTGTTGGCGTTGTTGTGACAGCGATACGTCAAGTCCTATCTTAATTCCTTTTTCGGCTGCAAATAAAAACTTTAGACGTTAAAATTATAAATAATAAAAAATAAAAACCTTATTGCTAGCATTTATGTAGTTCTCGTTCACGATGTTAAATATCTTCTGGCTCTTATTTAACGAGACCTAAATGCTATTTCTCGTTGTGATATCTCAGCACAATGGGAAAGTTCCCCTCCAGTTTTCGTTTTTAAGGAAGGAAGTGGAAGGAAATTTTCCGGCGATGCTTCGCCCAAGGCAGATACTATTCGCATACTCACGTTAGCAGCGTAGTCCGGAAAAAGCATATGCAAATGGCCGGAATGCAACTATAGGCTATTCATGGTAAAATGAGCACTTTTGAAAGCCTTGATTAGTATCTACTTCTATGCACGTTGTGTATACGTCCGCTTATTGTAAGATTAACATTGTCATGGGCCTCATCACTTTATTGATGCGTCAAGTGAAACTGTGAAATTATTAGGAAAAGTAAATATTTTACAAATCTGCTAATGTTACACTTCGATGCGTTAAAAATGAAACACAAAGCGAAATAAATAATTTAAATGTTCTGAAATAGTTACCTAACACTTTTTATTCGACGTTAAGATACGGAACTACTTCCCATCCGTCGTTACCAACTTTACTGGACGCATGTCATTCAGTGTGCCCGTTAAAATATATGCATGTAGGGACAGTGACTTCTTTCTTGAGCGACTTCCAATGGGGGAGGGGGGGGTGTAGAGCGGGGTTTCGCGGCCCTGCGTTTAGGGTACGCGTCGGCGCGTGGAGAGAAAGCAGCGCCGACTCGGCGCGGCGTCCCGAAGAGGAGGGACTTTCACTCGCGGCGTGTCGCACGCATGCACACCACAACAAGGCCCGTGTCCCCGCGCCAGGGCAGGCCACTTGCCGCGTGTGACCGCGGCCGCGCACGCGCAGACGGGAGAGAGAGAGAGGGCGGTCGTCCCCCGCGTCACTCCACTTACACCAACCTCACTGCCGAAATATTTGCCGTTTCTCTGTAAAAATAAATGAGTCGTTGGGCAGTGACTAGGGACACCGGAATTTCGCGAAAATAATTCACGGCCAGATTTATCACGTAATACTTAAGCTCAGATCCACTTTCCTGGTTGGATGATCTAGGTGTTGCGCGTCTTAGGCGTCTGCCAGCGTACCACAGACGTATAGAATCGGAGTTACCTAATTCTGATTGGCCAGTCAAATAAGAATATGTCTTCTCACAAAGACACGCCGCCAATCAGCAAAAGAAAACTGCTGGTACGCCCGTAGGGTATTGTAATATAGCATGTGCGGAAATATTTTCGCGAAATTCTGGTGTCCCTAGTAGGAACATATTAATTATTTAATATTTGTGGCAACTTATGACATTTTCAGCTTTAAAAATATCCCATTCTTCCTTTATATTGTTCATAAAATCAATCACTATTTTCTAATATGGTTGGAACACGTAAATAAAATAATAATCTTTTGCGCTATTAAAAATAAATACTTTTTTTTTTAATCCTAAATTGTTTAGATTTTTTTAATCCTAAATTGTTTAGAACTAAGTTATCCCTCCCCCTACTTATTTTGCATCCCCGCGGAGTATGCAATAACTTAATACATAAAATAAAGATCTAGTGTATTACCATTATAGGCTGTTTACGATAAACTGAGCACTTCTGAAAGCCGTGTTTAAGATATACTTGTATTCATATTGTGTATATTTCCACCATATGTGAAATCAACATTGCCATTGGCCTTGTCACACTATTCATACGTCCGTCAAGGGAAAATGTGGAATTATTATAAAAGTAAATATTTGAAAAATTTGATATTTGTTACGCTTATAAACGTTAAATAAAAACAGAAAGTAAAATAAATAATTTCAGTATTCACAAATGTTTACCTAACTTTTCAGTTCAACTTTCAGACATGGAAATATATCTCCTACGTCGTTACCAACTTGACAGAGAGCATGCCAATCAAGTGTTCAATAAATATTTGCAGGTAGGGGCAGTGACATTTTTTCAAATGTTGATTTCAAAAGTGCTCGTTTTAGCGTGAACAGTCTTTACACTAAGTTACTTTGAATCACGAGCCTCCCAGAAGGGAATACCGCAGGGGCAGTTTCTCGTCACCCACAGCTCGTAGCGTTGAGGAAAGAAATTTGCGAACACTTTACGCAGCCATCAAACGCGTGTGAAGTGGTTTTCCAGCCTGGCTAATTACAAGTTTGTTGGTGTTTCGAATATTGTTGGGAGGAGGGGGCACTGCCGCCTTCCTGCCGGAGCGCACCCGCAGGTCTTGAGAAGAATAGATCTCGAGTGGCGTGAAGTGAGTGCGTCGTAATGAGACGGCGCGGGAACAAGTTAAGAGTGAATGAGAAGTGTCGTCGGACTGTAAGTTAGGTCATTAGCGCGCTCAGCTAGCCACACGTGAATGAGAACCATGGAGGTAATAGATGATGGAGTGGCAATAGCCTATCTTCTGCACGTTTATCAAGTGAAGCAGATGCCTTGTCTAACTTCTTTCAACTGCTCATGTGCAGACCGATTGTTTACGTCAACCGCCATATTATGAGTGGTAAAAGTTACATAGTAAGCAATGCAAAACCATGGAGGTATTCGTCTATGGAGAGGAAATCGAGACACGAAAGTGAAGCCGAAAATGAAAGACAAGGACATGGCTAGTAGTGGCAAAAAGGTGCATGTTTTACATTGCATACTATGTAACTTCTGCCACTCATAATATGGCGACTGACGTAAACAATCGGCCTGTGCACGCGCAGTTCAAAGAAGTCAGACAAGGCATCGGCTTCAATTGATGAACGTGGAGAAGATAGGCTGTTGCCACTCCATCATCTATTACCACCATGTGTAAAACATGCACCTTTTTGCCACTACTAGCCCTATACTTGTCTTTCATTTTCGTCTTCACTTTTGTGTCTCGGCTTCCGTTCCATAGACTAATACCTCCATGGTGAGAACTATACCGAACTTTCCCTCGCTGCGGAGAAACCGTTGCGAACTCTTTCAGCAGTGACGCGGCCACAAGAAGGGGGAAAAGAAAAAAAAATTACTCTTATTTTTTTTATCATCATGAAGGGAAAACGCGGAGGCGTGGCAACCGAAGCGTCAATCGGCTTTCTTTTTACAGTCTCTTTCGGCACCGTGTACATTGCATAATTTGTTGTGCGGAAAATACAGCCATTCATCTCGGTAATCACTGCGCTGTCAATCCGCTCTTACACTATTCACCATATATTTTGCGCTAATGATCTTTGAAATGGTGCAGTGGAAATTCTTTCGAAATGTGGCAGACTTGTTTTGGGACCCGAAAGTTGTCGTGCGAAGTGGAATTTTTTTCAGCATGTCTGCAAATTGACCTGGGTCCTTGAACTGAAATCGAGGAGGCGTGTGAACGGAAAAAGGGGGGGGGGGGGGGGAATGGGGCACCTTTAATTTTTCCTTATACTGAATTACAAAATTTTTGTGGGGTAGCATTAGTGAACAAGTTGGTGAAGTCTGTGTAGTCACTAAGTGATTTGTAGTGACGGTAAAACTGCTTTCTTATATAGAGCTCATTTATTGTAAAGCAGCCATTATTATTTTTGTTTTATTTCTATACCTCGACGAGGAAAGTGCACAAAAACATTTTAGAAACGGAAAATGTTTAAGGAATTCAACGATTAATTTTCTTGAAAGGTAAAAGTGCTACGGTCGTTACGTGGAAGTGACGTCTTATGTTTTTCAATAAAATTTGAATACTTGCAACATTTGATCGTACGAAACGGCGTTTATCTCAGTCGTTATTTATCTTCAAGAAAGAGGCGATAAACCGTGACATATACGACAATAAGCCCTGGGGATGAAGTCCAACCGCATTATTTACGGTTGGTTTTAACTTATTGCCAACGTGTGCAGCTGGTAAAACCGCTATACGTGAGTTGGTGAAAAACCGTGGCACTCTTTTTCGTTTCTGTCTATAGTATCTTTAGAATTAAGTGCTTATCGTCTCACACAACCAGTTAATAGTGAAATGGCATAATCTGTGGACTGGGAACGATCTCGTTTGGCTAATGTAAGTTTCAAAAATGGTTTGTTTGTTTTATAGTTTTGAGTTTCAACTCCATTTCAAGGGTCTTATGTAGCTGCGCGTCCAAGTCAAGAAGCGAGTGAGCAATACGGGCGACACTAACACGCACGCCTAGTGCCTCATCGCTCCTACGCGCAAGGTGTGCAGTGTTACCGTCGTGACGCTGTACTGTGCAAATCAGATATGTAACAGTGGGGTTTTATTACACACGATGAAAGCCTACAGATTAAACTACGCCCGTATATTTGTACTTTTCTCTTGCCGCTTACGGAAACTGCATTGGCAAGCTTTAAAAATGCTATATTTAACCACTTTCAGGAATTTTTTTTTCTGAGACTAAGCTAAATATGACAAAAGTAAAAATTTAGGGATATAGACAATAGTTTTTTTTATCCTTTCTGGCAATAAGTCGTATTTCCATAACTTTTATTTACGGATATACGCGTTTGCGCGCAAACGGCGATTTCACAGAAAATGTTTCCGTACATAGTCCATGTACAGCTAAGTAAGAATTGTCTCGTTTTAGTGAATGCTCTGCTTTATGTACCAGTTTCCTAACTGTATTGTCGGTATTGAACTCTTATTTGTTGAGAGCAAATTGCACAAGGCATGCCGCAAACCAATATCGTGTTGTATGAGGTCACAGTGCACTGAGTAAACTCTCACGATAACGTCGTATTTCCTATTTGAAAAAATCATCAGTCTGATACTTGAACTCTAAAGTCAGGAACTCTGTCAGATCAACGAGTTAAATAAACATTCTACGATAGTAGTACCACCCAGACATCATTTGTTTATTTTTTAAAGACTATGATGTCTACATACTGTTGGCAAACGCCTTTAGAAGTCAGTAGAACGCGGCCACTTGTGTTTAGTTTATATTTACGTACTGAAATACGGGTCTGGAAAGGAGAATGTGTATTTATATACCCGTTATGCATTCTAATAGTCTCACTGCATTCAAGCGATACGAATAAGAATTATTTTATATCAGTAGTTAATTTTAATGAGATTATTAAAAATATGACATTTTCCTGGAATTAGGCTATAATATTCTATTTCAAAAATTTTAAATACTGTACTGTCATTCTCTGCGAGAGCAAATCGTTTATATATACCTTAATTAATTACCATTCAATACATGCAAACTTTTCGATGTCGTAATGGGCTATAAAGGCCACCTAAAAAAAGTGCCTCCGGTTTCTTTTTGTTGTGAATGCTAGGCAAATTATTACAAAAAAAATTGATATCAAAAATTATCTTTTTAATTTCTTATATTTTAATACCACGCAAATCTAGTATTTAAGATTCGATTACAATACATAAAATTGCATGCAATACAAATACAGAATTATGTATAAAATGTTTAATGGCGGAAAGAATACCTAGCGTGCCTAGTTGACACATGAAAAAGTATGATAACTGCAGAAAGAGTCTACTTCTCGTGGTCTGAAAAAGCTCTAATAATCAGGGTCGCCGACTTGTAAGAAATATTGACGGTGCTAAAAACGTGAAATTTTTCAAGCACCGTGTATCATCCTTGTGTGATTTTTTCCCGAAGAAATTGTCTAAAGTACTTGGAGCACCAGTGATAGTTTACGTACATTTGTGTTCCCGGCGCCCTTGCTTTACTGCAACCATTCTGTATAATATGTTATACGTGTTGCATGTGTGCCAGGCATTGAAATACTTCTTTATTGATACCTGCATTCCTCGAAAACGATGGCATGTAGGTATTTACGCTTCACGCAATTAGATAAAAAAATAAGGGTGACGAAACGTGTAATTTTCATAAATGAATTTCGTAACTCTGCTAGAATCGACAGAGGATTACGACTGGCTAGACAACGCTGGCTCGTTGCATTGCAACTGTGCTTGCCTCCCCATTTTGTACCTGCTGCCGTGTGAAAAATTTACATTGTCATGGGACTAACGACTTTATCCATTCGTCAGTCAGGTGATGGCATGAAATTATTTCGAACTTGTGTTTTGACAATTCATTCTCTGATGTGTAGGGACACCTGTTTTCCGCGAAAAGTTTTACTCGGAGACTAGACTTCAATATCCTATGTGCACACTTGCAGTCTTCATTTGACTATTGGTAGGGCCACCCGAATTTCGCGAAAAGATATCCGCACATTCTAGATTACAATACCCTACGGGCATACAGACAGTTTTCTTTTGCTGACTGGCGGCGTGTCTTTGTGAGAAGACATATTGTTACTTGACTGGCCAATCAGAATTAGGTAACTCCGATTCTGTACGTCTGTGATTTGTAGGCAGTCACCTAAGACGCGCAACACCTAGATCATCCAATCAGGAAAGTGATTCTGAGGCAAAGCGTTATGTAACACAACTGGTCGTGAAATATTTTCGCGAAATTCGGGTGTCCCCAACTATTGGCCGCTCGTAATTATGTGAAGACAGTCTGTTGCATGAGTGAACCAATTAGAATTAAGTTTCTCCGATTACTCACCTCCCGTGTTTCGTGGGCGGAAAGCTAAGATGCGTAACAGTTCAAATGATCCAATCACGAATGCGGTTCTGAACTTACAAGTGCGTTGGAACACAACTTGTCCTGAAATAGTTTCGCGAAAAATTGATGCCCCTACTAATATGCATAAATAAAAAATAAAAAAACAACTTTATTTGCTACGATATTTAACATTTCACTCGCAGCACTACGACGTCAGAATTATTTTACTTGTTTCTCTGCGAACTGAAACTGAACTGAGAGAGCGCATGTCAACATGTACGGTAGTATATACGTAGTTAACGAGAAGCAATTTTGTTTGTTTAAAGGTTGACTTCAAGGGTTCACGTTACCGTTGGCATTCTATTTATAACGGCGCGTGCCGAGAGGACAAAGTACAATGTAAAATTTGTTGATATTTTTACGAAGACTTCTTTGTAAACTAGCTGCCAATATTATTTTCATAAGACTGTGGAATGTGCATCAACCAGCATAGTCTGTGGACTTCATTACAAATAATAGTTCGTTAAGCTTATAAACGATGCAGTACTGTGTAGTGGCCAAGGCTGGCGACCCAGCTCCAAGGTGGCAGCTAGGACAAGCCGGGCCCCGCGGACGAATGTAAATGAGCCGGCGAGAACTAGGGCGCCTCTGTTCTCATCGGCAGAACGCCGGTTCAGTTGCAACGCAACGAGCCAGTGTTGCCAAGCCAATCGTAATCCTCTGTTCAGCGTCCCAGGTCCCACGATGGGCCGTCCAAATACGCTAGACAATAACGTCACTATTGGCCACTCTTAAGAAAGATTGATACCTGCCATGTTGGATTTATAGTTTTTTTTTTCCTTCGAATCGCGGTCCGACATGGAGTAGGAGAGAGCTTAGCACACTTCCTGAAATCTATTTGGTATAGTTAGAGACCTGAAGAATTCGCGGATTCATTTTAGGACAAGCTAGAATTCAAAACACGCGTGTTTATATAACTTCAGCCACTGGTCCACACAATGTCTGGCATCTCCTGGAGAAGGCTGGCCCAATATTCGCCTCCCACTGTGACAACAGACAACCAATGTGCATTTGGCGTCGGCATATTTGTATATAAGTCTGTAGGGTCTACTCTGCACGTCATTGAACTCGCGAATTTTTCAGGTCTCAGGGTAGAGTTTCTCTTAGTGTTTTTTATAGTCCTCTGTAGTCGTTCGCATAAAACAATACATTTTCTTTCGTCCTAGCTGTTACCTGTTGAAAATTAATTGACAAGCTGCGACAAATCCAGAAAGTTTCTTAAACTGTTACCTGTGCTCCGTCGCGCCGAAAATATTGGTGCAACCTCTGAAACAGAAGGCATAGCGTTCAAGGCCCAGAAGGGAGGGAACAATGCGGGCGACACTAACACACGCGCCCGGCGCCCCATCGCCCTTACGCGCAAGATGCTGAATCGGCGTGCAGTACCTCTGTCGTCACGCCTTCCTGTGCAAATGAGATGCGCGATGAAAGCTCGCAGATATAACTACAAACGTATAGTTTTACAGTTCTCCTGCCTCTTTAGGAAACAGGCTCGTAAAGCGCGATTATTTTTACCATTTAGACGATTCTTTTTTCTCTCGGAATGTATTTAATACGATCAAAGCAAAACTGCATAGAATTAGATTATTGTTTTTTTTACCTTTTCTGGCCAAAAGTTGTATTACGAGAACATTTGTTTATTGAGGAATGCGTGTTCGCACGCGCAAACAACGATTTCACAGAATATATTTTAGTATACACTGTCCTCTTAACCCTTTCATTCCGACGTTAATTTACTGTTTCGCGTTTAGCAGATAAGCAATTTCTTGATACGTGGTGACAAAGCACTCGTTTATTTATAACACTTGTATTAGCTGTAAGCTTTGTGTCCAGTGATCAGTGATATGAACCTGCCATAAAGTAGTACAGTAGCACAGTCTAGTCACAAGGAAGATAATTGGACACTGGGCCTCGTAGAGAGAGTACAGTGCCGGTCAAATACAACCTTCCTGTGCAACATGTAGACAAATATCTGATGTTTCTTCGTGCCGCTGTCTCGGACAATACGAAATACATGAAAATATTCACGCGAATTTCAGACGGTTGACAGACGTCAGAGAATTGATACGGTATATAAGGTGTTTCTAAACTTCATGTCGAAATTTAAACCGCGGCATATATGTGCTAATGTAAACAATAAATCCTAGTTGCAAAATGTTCGGAAAATTCATCTAGTATTTGTACATTTAAATTGAGGTTAGCACAACAACGCCGGAGTCCGGCAACTTTACGCACCTGCGTGTAGTACCAGTTGCATATCACGTAAGGCGTACGGAACTGGCGCGTCTTGCAAACAGCGCCTGCATATTGAGCACTATAAACACGATGTATGTGGGTGCCACTAGTGGTTGCTTGTTAGTACACATGTGTCAAACTACATGAACAATTTGAGATTATAGGCTATTCACGGTAAAGTGAACATTTTTGAAATCCCTCTCATTTGGAATAATAAATAAATAAATGTATTTAATTTTAGTCTTAGATGTTAACTTCCAAGTGCGTAGGAATATTCACACTGTGCTTATTACTTACATGGCAATACCATTTTACAAGTTGTTTAAAAAATAAAAATGGCCCGAAAGGAAAAAGTAACTAGGGCTTCAAAAGTGCTCACTTTATCGTGAACAGCCTATAGCAGTTGAGTAGTAAAGGCTGTCATGAGTGAGCGCATTTTATTTGCAACAACACACAAACAGCAGTAATGGCGATGTACAGTAGTGTCTGCACGTGGTCTCCTATGTGCAGGCGGTCGCGGCATGATGAGCTCTGTTCCGTTCGCCATCGTGATACGCAACTTGCACTCCACGCAAGTGCGTTAAGTTGCGGACTCCCTTCGCCGTTGTACTACCTTCAATTTAAACTTGAAAATACTAAATTAATTTTCCATTGATTCCGTTTCAGTTTAAAAACATCTTGTACAGCTATCGATTTTCATATAGCACACAAATCGTGTAATATGCCCGACGCAAGCGGAGAAAATGTGTTGCGCAAGGTGCTACGTTGCTTGTGCTAAACCACGAGCTGCCGATATAGCTACTCGGCTAGTCGACTGGCCTCTCACCACGGCGATCCAGAATCGATTCCTGGAGGGGCTGCTGTCTCACGGGCCAAACGTGGCCGGCAGTTGCCGTTCAGCAGTTGGGGTGTTCTCGGGACACTACATATTTCCTACTACAAGCTGTTCACACGGTAAAGTGAGCATTTTTTAAGGCCCTGCTAAATTTTCCCTTTCCGTCAATTTCTATCTTGCCACCACTTTTTAATATGAATATTGGTATTTTGCTAGTAAACACAGTGTATACATTTCACCACCCTCAAATGTAAACGTCTGAGGCTGCTATGGCATTTATTTATTAGTGGGCAATGGCTGTTGGGAGGGCCTTAAAAAGTGCTCACTGTACCGTAAACTGTTGAATACCATGTTTTATACTTCCTATAACTAGAACAATGCAAAATTCGCCTTATTATTCAGCATCAGGCTAAATTTCACAGTACTGTCTGTACTGGAGCCGGCGTCGTTTCTCCATTGGCTGCTGCATACATGAGAAGTACGCCCTTTCTGACTTAACTGCACGTGATGATTGGTGCACACAGTTGTGAAGTGTTTATTTATTGGCGCAGAGTTACCCAAGGCGTGCCAGATTAAGTATCGTCCAATGACAACTGTATTGCAAAGGTACGCGTGTTTAAAGTTCAACGTTTCCCCAAATAATTACGCGAATTTTGCAGGTCTCTACCTATGACCAATTTGAATGCATGTTGATTAAATTTAAATTGGCAAAAGTATTTTATTTATATAAAAGTGCTTGTCTTTTGAAAATTAACATATAAACTAACACGTTCATCACTGTTGATGGGCCACGGTGGCTGAGCGGTTAGACTGCTGGCGTCCAACCAAGGCGAAACGGGTTCAATCCTCAACCGGTTCACTCCGGATTTTCGCAAGTAGTAATCGTACCGGTCGACGCCACTGGTCGGCGGGTTTTCTCGGGGATCTCCCGCTTCCCACGCCTTTCCATTACGGCGCTGCTCCATACTCACCTTACTTCGCCCTAATCGGCTTTCAAGACCTCGACGTTAAGAGCGGCCCAAATCTCTCCACTCCGTCAAGTGTTGACCATGTGACTGACAGTTCTGGTGTGGGTTAGGTCAATGTTGACACGTGCGCAGAGAACGAGAAATCGGGCTACCTCATCTTTGGTCTAGGTTATTGCACACGACTTCGGGAAAGGTAGAGGTGATATCTGGGGAGTAGAAGGAAGGGATGGAGGGGGTAGGTGGGGACCCGAGCGGTCGCCGTCGACCAGCATGTTGTTTTCGTGCTCCGATTCTGTGCCCCCTCCTGCACGACCCGGTTACGAGGTGTGTTCGCGAGCAAGGACACCGACGTGTCGCAACTTTCCGGTAGCGCCGCTAAGCGCGCGCAGCCTCCTCTCTCTGCTCCTTACTCCAGGTCACGTGGCACGCCATTCAATATGGCTTTGCAATAGAAACATTAAGCGTTAAATTATGCACTAAGGCGTGTGCACAGAAGAAACGAATGTGTGTAAGTTAGCTTATATATTGGTTTCTAATGGTACTTAGCACGCCGTGTGCGTTGTTGGGATTTCCTCAAGCGTTAAAAGAAATAATTATATTTTATATCTTAAGTGAAACTTATGAGGCGACGACCATCAGAACAGAGCAGTCAATGTTGTTGGCGGGAAACTGTTATTTAGAGTAATGTGAAGTATAAAAAATATTAAAAAGGCGTATGTATGCACACGTTTACGATTGTATTTATTCACAAAAATAGGCATCTCTGATACAAAATATCGACTTGGAAGTATGATATGCTTAAATATGATTGTGATATACGAAGTTAGGTCATGAACAAAAGTAAACATCCTTTTTCAATTGGCTGGAATTAAGAATTGAAACATTAATAATACAGAGGTGATTTCCGTACGTCATATCAGCGCTTACTGCATAATCACTAACGCATTTTTTTTTAACGTAAACACAGATTAAGGCCGTATCCGGATTCGCCTGACGTACAAGCTTTTACGTACCTGCCTCCGGAAGTGACGTCACAAGTGTTGCCCGAATTGCAAGTGAAGTATACAAGTAAGTCGACATGTGTACTTCTCGCGCCCTTTCGGCTTATATGCGCTGCCATTTTGAAAAGCACTTCGTAAGTTACAGTTGATATTAGATATAATTATTTTATTTAAACACCAATAGGGCGAAATCACTACTTCGCAGGCACAGAATTTTGACCTACGTTAATAATTATTGGAAGGTGCATCTTCAAAAATTTCTAAACAATAAGTTCGGGTTATAGGTCTGAGTGTACACAAGTATGAAATGTTTAGGAAACAACCTAGCACTGTCATACCATGGGGTGATTTTTCAAGGGTTTGATTCAAAAAGTGTGTATAAACCGCGAGTAGACTATACATCGGTGTCAACTTCACCTGCGAACATACAGCCATCGCTTGCGCTAAACGTATACGTTATTAAGAGAGGGGAGGGGGGTGGCAAGGACTGTTGCCAAAGGTTGGCGATATTTTAAAAGTGCAGGTTCAGCGCGGAGTCGCACTAGTGAAGGGGGGGGGGGGGAGGGAGAGGTGGGCTGGCGGGTCACGACTGGCGGGGAAAGTGAGGCGGGTGTCGTCACGACGACCGGCGACTTGCTCGCCCTGATTCCGTCCGCGCCAGATAACGTTTCTGCAACACCTCGCCCGCTGACCCACATCCGCCGACATTCGGACGACACCCCCCCCCCCACCCATTTCATACGACGAGCATTATCCCTACGGAAAGAGAGGACACTCAATGTTATAAATTGGGCCCTGGAAGATTCTCATTTGTCTGTGTCCAGTGGCGCTGCATTCTAACTACAGCGGACAGTGGAAACACAATCAAGCACTGTGCGTACGCGCAGTTTTTTTTTGTTCTTCCGCCGTGACGTATGCATTATTTTGTTTACTTGAATGGAAAATAATAATACGGACACGGCAACTTTGGGAAGTTACGAATACTTTTAAAAATGAAAGTAACATCAACTATACTGTAGTATATCACTTCTTTATTCCAGCTGTTCTCTGTATGTTGCTTTGCGAGCTGCCAGGTAAAACATGTAACCTACGAAGTCGATGCAAGACGTGAAAGCTGTTATGGTACATTTCTAAAGACATTCGAAAATTAATTCCTTAAAATATTCTGAATGTGCTTAAGGCGATAAATACACGCGAAAATTTTGTTACAATTAAGGTAGGCTAACAATCAAAATGATTAAACGTAACTATACAAATTCACAACATCCCTTGCCGCCACTTTAAATAATTTAATATACACAAGGACAGAAGGATGTCGGGTACATGCGACAGTGCTGCTGCAATTTAACTGCGGACATTGAACGAAACAGAAAAGGACCCCCAAGTCCTATTAGAGTGTCGCCCGGCTGCTACCATCCGACATCATCCCCTCTACCTCCTCCTACTACTACTACTGATACTACTACTACCCCCTTTATGCCTTCCTCTTCTACACCCGATGCTGCTACGTCGACAAGGGCAAACTATTAAGGGTCCTATATAATTTGTATTCTATTGTAAAGACCTTTTTAACTTACCCCGGTTTTATTCTTGAAAGCTTAGCAGGGGACGGCTTACGGACTAACTTATAACCTAACTTAAATGCCTTGCCCGGGATTTGAACCCAGAGCTTCCAGCACCCCAGATCGCTTATCTCGGAAGGATTTTAAAAAATGTTCTCTATGTCCCTATCTTTTTACTTTTTTTTTATTTCGCCTTGTTTTCTGTTGGCGCAGTTAAGGCATAATTTGCCTTCTCCGCCACTGAACCCATTGTACACATACACACATTCTATATATAAAAGTAATAATTAAAGTAAGAAAGAAAATAACCTAAATTAATATATCTAGCTGTCATGACCTGGTAATGTGACGTACACTACGCTAATATAGCAATCCATAATACTAATATGACTATACATATTCCAACAATTGCATGCAATTAACTAACTGGTATGACCGTACAAAATTAGTATTGGTCTAGTAGTATTGATGAATCGAACTAATAATAATAAATTTAGATACTAAATTAACTACATAATATACAAAGTAAGACAAATTGATAGATCACATTCTCGCATTAAGTTGACAAATACTAAATTACACAAAATATTCTTTACACTATTAATCCCTCGAGTTCATACAAAATTACGTCTACAAAATCTATTACACATAGGTAGGGACCTACAAAATTCGCGTTATTTTTTGACATCAGGCCAAAAATCATTATACTATATATAATCGAGCAGGCATCATTTCTCCATTGGTTGCTGCATAAATGTCAAGTCACGCCCTTTCTGAGTGAACTGCACTTGATTGGGGCACACAATTGTGAAGTGTTCGTTTGTTGGTGCAGAGTTCCCCGGGGGCGTGTCAAATAAAGAATGGTCCAATGACACACGTATTGCAAAGGAAAAGTGTTTTCAAGTTTAACAAGTCCTCAAATAATAACGCGAATTCTGCAGGTCCCTACACATACGTATACATATAGGCCATATACATATGTAAGATAGAGACGCTATTTACATACACAGTATAAGACGACAGAGTGAAATCAGCTGGCAGTTTTACAGACAAAACGGTATAAAATACAAATTTTATCAATACATTGTATCATAAGTGAAGCTAACAGATAGGCTTTTTGGCATATTAAGTGTATTGATGGAGAAAAAATCCGTGAAAGTGATCAAATATAGCATTTTTAAAGCTTGCCTATGCAGTTTCTTTAAGCGGTAAGAGAAAAGTACGGTTATACGCAGGTAGTTTGATCTGTGGACTTTCATCGCGTGTAATAAAATTACACTGTTACAGATCTAATTTACACAGTACAGCGTCTCGACGGAAACACTGCACGACTTGCACGTTGGAGCGATGAGGCGCTAGGCATGCGTGTTAGTGTCGCCCGTATTACTCCCTCGATTTTTCACCTTGAATGCGAACCGATGCCGACTTTCCTGAAGGCCTGCTGAAGTTCTGCTTTCAGGCTATTTCTCCGCCTCATGCGAACATAGCTTAACTAAATAACACCAAAGTGATAACTAGTGATAGGAACATTTCGCGAGTTCATTTCAGGACAAGATAGACGTCAAACACGTGTAAACTGAAGTTGACTTTGCAATTGGATCACAGTTTATTAGACACGCCCTGGAAGACTCTGAGCCAATACCAGACTTGCAAGGAAACAAGTAGCGAGTGTCACACTGCCAGGTGTGAAGTAACATTGGCTACTCCCTGGGGCAGCAGCCAATGAACAAACATTTGAGGCTCGAGTATACACATGACTGTGGAGTCTAGTCTACAAGTCATTGAACTCGCAAATTTTTCCCATCCCTAGTGGTAACGCACCGTATTTGTGCGCCACTCGTTTTAATAATATTTTGCATGGAAACTATTTCTTACTAGACATTGCCAATACACATATTTTCTCTCCGGTTTAGTGATATTAATGATTAATTAAATATTATACTTCACAAATAAAATATAAGTAAAAGTTCAATAAACAAAAAATACATACTTTCCGGCTAACAGGAGCATAACACGTTTGCGATAGGTGACATACTTATGATACAACCAAACATGTAATTCATGGGGTGATTTTTCAAAAGTTTTATTCGAAAAGTGTGAAGATACTGCGAATATACTCGCCATGATGTGTTGTATATGATTTGTGATTAGTTGAACAGATAATGTATCCTTCCGCAACATTGCAGTGGACTTTATAACTGAAGATGAAGGAATTTTGTGATATGTCGAGAAACTTAAGTTCAGGTCCACTTTCGTTATTGTATGTTGTTGATTGCTATAGGTATAGATCTGAATAATTCGCTGATTCATCTGAGGACAAGATAGAATTCTAATAATTCAGCAAGGAACCAATGAGTATTTGATGTTCACTCGAGTGTACAAACTAATGTGGAGTCTATCAAACAAGTCACTGAATCCGCGAATTTTTCCGTTCTCTAGCTATAGGCTATTCACGGTAAAGTGAGCACTGGCCTTCGCATTTGGAAAAACGGTCAATAAA
Source organism: Dryococelus australis (assembly GCA_029891345.1). Taxonomy (NCBI): domain Eukaryota; kingdom Metazoa; phylum Arthropoda; class Insecta; order Phasmatodea; family Phasmatidae; genus Dryococelus; species Dryococelus australis. The sequence continues at coordinate 55,929,748 of CM057003.1, forward strand.
TATATTTCATTTTAGCCTTAGACATTAACTTCTCCCGTGCGGTGGAATCGACACACTGTTTTTGTTACTTACATTGAAATATTTATTTTAAAAACTAGTTAAAGGATGAAAAAATGGCTGAAAGGAAGAAGTAACTAGAGCTTGAAAAGTGCTCACTTTGTCGTGAACAGTCTTTACGCGTCTTAATCGCAGAGTAATTCAGAAAGTAGAGGTGGAACAGTCGCCCATTTCCCGCGAACTTTATCTGCACACGCCAGCAAAATGGCAGAACGCCGTTTGCCAATCAACGCCTGCATTGTAGCCTACTTGCCAACCGGCAACCCAGAGAATAGGAGTGGCGGTTTCCTTAATGTCGACGTAGGGCGTACCCATTCTCTGATAGGTGGCGCGAGGCTCTGGGAACGGGCCTTGTGTCTCATTGGCTATTGCATGCTGTGAAATGTTTGCTGTTGGATGGCCTGCGGACTGACGAGATGATTACCAGGCGCTGATTGGCAAACATTTTGATGACAAGTGACACTGGTTTTTTTTTGTGTATGCGGTTGGGGTTAGCGGTATAAACGATTATTTCACAGTTATATGTTTACCAACTCTGTGGTCACGTCATTCGCCCGATGAAAATTTCCATTTTTATGGGTATTTTCCAATATGTTGATTGCAAACTGTGAATCTGATGTACTATTTGCATATATAATATGGTGGCCATACAGAAAAATTTGATTTTACGAACTCATTGGCATTAAGTTTCATTGTGCAGGAAACATCTCTGATGATAAAATTTGAATGTAGTAAAGAAGCGAAAATAAATTACAATATTCCTTAGATACATTTCTTCCTGTAATTGATTGCATGAAAAAATAAAAGCAATAATCCCATCTCTCTGTGAAAATAATTTTTTAATAATAATTCAAATTACATTCTCCCATTTAAAAAATTTGAAAGTGTGACACATTATCAAACACATTAAAAATGATTTGATAAAATTGGTTGTAAGGAAAAATTTGATGGGCGTATGTTGTCTTCAAATTTTACTGTTTAATATAGTTGAAGGCGAAAATTTGACAGTGTGACGAACTTTCAGACCGTTGGTGCATTAAAGCAGCATATTTTTAAAAAAATTTGTCATAACTGGTTTCACAGCGGATTTTTCAAAAATGTTGGCTTGTCAAGACGTAAATAACAACTTTTAGCACCTTCTTACGGTGTTAGATATTCACTGCCGTCATTATTCTCGGACACTGACGGAAAAAGAGTAGAATTTTTGTTTTCTTATCTTCGATCAGTGCTCCGAGAATAATGACGGCAGTGAATATCTAACAACGTAAGAAAGTGATAAAAGTTGTTACTTGCGTCTTCAAGTGCGAAGAATTTTGAAAAATCCACTGCAAAACAAGTAATGAGACAAATTATATAAATATACTGCTTTCATGCACCAATGGCCTTAAGGCCCCGAAACAAACACGTACATCATTGTCGACCATGTGACTTTCGGATGGCCGAAGTCGCGACGTTGACACGTGCTGACTGAAGGATGACACAGTGACCCGGATGACGCGAGCGTATCGTCTGCAGGCGAGCAGCGAGATAGAGCGCGGGCGGGCGAGAAGCACGGAAGATACCTGGCTGGCGTGACGTCACTGGTGTCGAAAGAGAGCCCTCCCTCCCGCGTTTGGGCGAGGCGGGGCGAGGCGGTCGCTGAAAACTTTCGGCTGCACGGCTCGCTGGCTATGTGGGGTAACCTCGCGGTCCGCGTCGCCTTGGGTTCTCCGCACGCCACCGTGCCTGTTGCTAGAGGAGGGGGAGGGGCAATTGCTTCCCTTCGTTTCTCTGTTTACCATGTGCGAGTGGGTAGGTCGTATTACACGGTACCAGATTTCGTAAAGGCTTGTGCAAGGTCTGCTATAGCTGCCGTTGTACCGGCCTGTACGGCACCTGTCATGGCATTTCGTCACAGGTTTGGTAATTGGACCTGCCCTTTTTTCCGTGGAAGGTTCCATACCGGATCTCGTACCTGGCCAATCACATTGCAGTTTCAGAGCGTAAGGCGCTCCCCGTGGCTACTACTTGAAACGAGTTGATGAAGAAACCGAAAAGGAAGCCTCCCTCTTGATTTTACATCCGTGAGGTTGAAACTCTTTCAAATAGATTTAAAATACGATTATCATTAACCGTTACATGCAGATAATATGCCGGTACGTAGAGAAATATCTATATTTTGCAACAGGTCAGTAATTTTCGTCAATATTAAAAATAACACACTCGTACTCTCGGCGGCTTCACGACATTTTCGAGAAAATTAATGACACTATACTAGTAAGCAATCAATTTATGTAAAAGGCGAACAGTAATATAGCAATATTAAGATGTGCTAAGTAGTTTTTTTCATAGGCTTACGCAAGTTACTAACTGGTAGCAGTTTTACGAATGGGGTTCATATTACCACAGCACACCCATCGAAGGTGTCAAATGCTAGTACGCGAACTGCTGTCATGTCATATGAATCTTCCATGGCAGCTCATATAGACGTTTGTACAAGAACCAAGTACGGCAGCAGGTATCGTGTAATATCCGCTGTAGTATTGTCTTCTGTAGATGAACAGGCGTAAGGTCAATTCTACTCAGGATAGTAACACAACGTGATGTCTTGTGGGAGAGTTTGGCATAGGGAACATTCCCGCCGCTAGGTGCGCAATGTTCCAAAACTAGGGCTAGTGAAATTTCGCGAAAAGATTTCAAGACAAGTTATATGTCAAAGCACTGTTAAAATAGTTTACCTATCTTTATTGACTGAATTACCTTTTGCCATGTGTTAACTGTCTGCACACGTGTTGCTGAATTCTGAGTGGCCCGGTCAAATATGAAAATGCCTTCTCAAGCAGGCAGCAACCAATGGTAGTAGACAAACTGCTGTTGGATGCTTATAATATTGAAGTCTACCGTGTACTCATATCTGTTCGCGAAAAAAATCACTAACTCTATGAGGTAACGTTTAATTCAAATTCTATGCTACGTGAATAATGAACGAGAGATATTTCACTCAGGTACGTAGTTATTTTATATTTGATTTATGGTTATTACAATGATTCTGTTTTCTAACGTGGAAAATAAAGAAAATCTGGTAAATGACCTACACTAGTGCTTACCTAGTGGCGAAAATTTTTGTTTTCAAAATTAACATTAATCTTTCCAATTATAAGAAGTAACCTTAGCAATGGAAAGAACCAGGACTCCTTGGCAGTGTTGTTAATTTAGCTAGTTTATATGCAATTTATTAATCCTGACTTATTCAAATACTGACGTTGAACGAGTGTTCAGCCACGTAACCATCGTGAATACGATCCTGCGTTTGCGTTTTGGACTAAAAAAAAAAAAGTTCTGCTATTCCTACAAATTCTACAAAATTTTCCAATTTATCCTCAAAGTGATTGGATCAAAAACATCCTAGGCCTACTCATCACAAATTGCTGTTTTTAACGGCTCCAGCCGCGCTGCAGTTTCTGAAATGTTGAGGGAGGTGGAAAAGGAACACATGCATACTTTTACACTGTTTTTAAGTTAGTCGATTTTATACAAATTGTACTTTGTTAAATCATTTTATTTATTAATGGAATTTATATTATTTGTTGGTTTATTTTTCTAGCTATCTTAGTAACCTTGTTTATATTGTCAAACATTTCTGCAAATGTATAAAGAATTATTTGGTAACTATTTTCTAAGGTAATTTTTGTAATACTACAAGTAAATCAGAGAAAATTTTAAGAAAGGATAATGTTGAATGTGTTCATCTAATATTGGATTTTTACAAGCAAATAGGTTCATACTGCATATTTCAAATTTATTACAAACATGGAGCTACGCAAACAATTTTGTATGTTTCATATATGATACGTTATAAAGGCACGGTACTTTACTCGTAGAGATACAAGAAAATCTTTGACTAGTTAAAAAAAAAAGTTTATGAAGCATAAATTTTTTTTACTGTGCAACTATTTTAATTTTATCCATTTATCTCTTTTTTTTTCTCTCCTAATTTTGAAGTGGCAAGACTGCTCCTAGGGTCGGCTAAGGTTTATTCTCCTCAGGCTGGGAAGCTCAATGCTTTTATTTTGGCAACTAAACATTTTCGCCACTAGGATGCAGTGGTATCGCATGTGTACCGGATTTTCCCGTTTTGTAAGTAAGGTAATGGGATAATTGCAATTTTCATAAAATAAGTACAATTGTGAACAATCTTCGTGTTTGAATTGTGTTAGAACCTCCCGTAAAGAAAAAACCTTTGTTCTTCGCACTGGAGTGGAAAAATAACAACATATGTCCTTACGTTGTTTAATATCCTGTCTTATAAATGGATTTAGAGAAACGTTGGCGTGCACAGTAACTTTATTTAAATATGACGGCTGAATCGGTAGAAATTATCGGCGAAAATTGTGTAAAAAATATTTTTTGGGATTTCCTGCGTTTTTTTTTTTTTTTTTTTTTTTTTTATGTAAAGGAGAAAAATATAAAGTTCATTTGGGTGAAAGCTATATTTAGGGATAGGAAAATTTCGCGAGTTCAATGATCTATAGGCTAGACTCTACGGTCCTGTGTACACTGGAGCCTCAGACCTGTCTGTGTTCATTGGATGCTGCCCCAGAGAGTAGCCAGTGTTAATCCACACCTGGCAGTATGGCACTCGCTACTTGTTTCCTTGCAAGTCTACTATTGGATCAGAGTCGTCCAGGTCTTATCTAATGACCTGTGATCCAATTGCAAAGGCGACTTCAACGTACACGTTTTGGACGTCTATCTTGTCCTGAAATGAATTCGGGAAATTTTCCTATCTCTAGCTATATTTTATTTCGCACATAAATTCATAACTTTTTCCTTTGAAAGAAGCTCGCTTATGAACGCTCAATGCCAAACACAGCTGTATTTTTTACTGTTTTTTTCTTGTAAACACGATTGTCGGTCGTGGACAATAGTTACGAAATAAAGTTAATACTTGTAGCTGGCGCAAGCGTACCACAATTCGAGCCAAGCACGAACTTGTGTGCACATTCTACACTTACCTCTTCGGAACAAGAGGGCACCTTGCGGCAATAAGTTTCCCTATGCCAAACTCTCGTATAAGGAATCTCGTTCTGCTCCCACCCTGAGTACAACAAACCGTAGTTCGTCTACCGCCGCCTTATTCAAGTAGAACCGGGTTCAACCCCCGGCTGGTTCACTCCGGAATTTCGCAAATGGGAATCGTGCCCCGGACGATGCCGTTGATCGCCGGGTTTTCTCAGGGATCTCCCGTTTCCCCCCCGCCCCTTCATTCCGGCACTGCTCAATACTCACCTCACTTCGCTGTCAAGAGCCGCCCAAATCACTCACTCAAGGCTCTTACACAATTGAAAACTTTAACATTTGACTTCACGTTTTGACTTTACTTTTGCTTTCCGACATTTTTCTTATGGAGCTTTACACAATGGAACTGTCAAAGGTAAAGTCGAGCACTCTTGACTTTATGATTTTGAAAAGTTGAAATTTAAAGTCGAAGTCAAGAAGCCATTTTGCTGAGAATCAAACAGAGGTTATGTGTAAAGTGCGTTATTTTATTGTAGGGCGATTTTAATCTCGGTATATTAAACAAAGTTCGTCTTAAATTAAATAAATGGCAAACAAATATAATATGTATTGGAAATATACGAATTTATATATTCTAATTAAGTAAACAAATTAGTTTTTTTGTTTTGAAATAAACTTTTAATATAAATTTTAAGTCTATATTTAAAAAAGGCACGCAAAATGCATTCCTGGATAATATCATAGTTATTTACAAAACAAGATTCACATTTTTACGAAGCTCGTAGAACCAATGTTCAATTATCTGAACTCAGACTTTTTAATTTTATTGTCTATTGGTTGTTTCGTCAGAGGAAATGAAGCGTAAAGTCAAATGCTAAAGTTTTCTATTGTGTAAGAAGCTTCACTCACTCTACCGCCGCCATTACAAAGCCGCGACGGCCGGCCGGTTGGCCGGCCCGAGACGTGCGATTGGCCGCTCGCGTCTCGCCCTTTGTCTGGATCGGACCGGATTGCGAGCTGCAGGGGAAAACCTGCAGTCCTTGCCCGGACGAGCCAGTGCGGTCACGCGCGTTGAATCATTCCCGCCCGGTGGTTGTCTTGGAATAGCGACGTGTGCAGAAGCAAAACCGACCTACTGCAGCTCCAGAAAAACCTTGTCTTAGGGCCCCAGTAATACGGCACCAGATCGTCTTTGAAGACAGGAGTGGCCCTATGCCTAATCCAGCGGTTTGTGCGCTACCACAATAAGATGCTAGTATTACTCTTGGTGGCTGGGTTGATCACCATTATGTTTCTGTTTGTTTCTTTTCTGTTTAACCCTTTCAGGCCCAGTTTAATTCCCGGTTTCAGGTGTTGCAAATAAAAACTTTTATGATGTGTGCTATACTTAATTCGCCACAACACTTGTTTCGTTGTCCCAATCAAGGATCCGTAGGCTATACGTTCGGCTGCAGTATTATGAACCAATTACGACCTAGATCATTAAGACAGTTTGCAAATCATTTACACACAGGTAAGATGATTGTTCATCGAGTTTCGCAGTGTGCAGTACAGACCAAAAATTACCTATACGTGTATAATGTACACAGTTGTGTACACTGGATCTAAGTGGGTTAACGAGCAAAAAATACAGGTTCACGTGTTTCATTTGGTAAATGCCGTGTTATTTCAGTCGAAATTGTATTTCGTTACTGACATTATTCAACAGGTACTTTATATAGCTAGTCGTCATTGTCCAGTCTTCCTTGTAGCCAATCTGATTTATTTTCTACTCCTCTTTGACGTGAATGGTTAATGCTAACATCGTCGACCACGAAGCACTTTGTACACTGGTTGCAAGACAAGCAGACTCTACCGAACTCAAGTACAGTGCATAGCAAAAAAAAAAATCACGCAATTGCATCACTTGAACTCAGGCATTAACGTGTAACCGAACGGGTTAAATAATTTTATAAAATATTTTAATACTCATTATTGAATTACGGCATCCCCGAAAACAAGGTGGCCTCCTTATGTGAAAGCCAAGCTTTATGACAGACTTCTATACGCTCCCCAACATCCTAGCAAGTTTTAAAAAATACTGCAATCGACTTAATTTAAACTTATATGTTCGAGTGAGTGCTACACTCATAATTTCCGGGTCCCTCAGCTCACATAATGGTCTTAAAATTAAAGAAAAGTAACTGTACTTTGCTAGTTTCATTAGATGCCAGTTTCGAATGCGCCTGCTTAAAGTTCTTGTAGACAATTTTTTTTTGCGTTAGTCTACAGGTGCTTCGAGACTAACTGACTCATTGTCTGTCATGAAAACGCAAAGACTCACCAGGTTGTACCGATGTGGCGTTGATCGGTTTACAGAAAACACTAATTTTACAAGGGAAATCGTTGGCGTGGAGTTTTTCGATTTAAAGTCCTGGGGGATATGCTCTTTAAGTACTCGTTCTGTTGAACACGAAACACTTGAATGTCATTCCTGGATTTGAAAGGACACGCGTAAAGCATGTCTGTAATTTCTCGCTCTTGTTCAGTCTCTCCTCTAAAATTCCCATCGAAATTCTCGGAGTGGCATCCTCCTAGCATCCTGCAATAATATTAGTTCACAACTAGTGTAAGATCGTGCTACATTCGCTTCTAGATCAACAAACTGAACAAAATAACTTTGTCCTGATGGACAGTTGGTCTGAGATCGCTAAGGTGTCATTTTCGGACCACGATAAATGTGTACACCGTGTTTAGGTATAGCTAAGGGCGCCTGTTTTTCGCGAAAAGATTTCAGGACAAGTTGTGTTCCAATACACTTCAGTTCAGAACCACTTTCGTGATTGGATCATTTGAATAGTTACGCGTCTTATCTATCTGGCCGCGAATCACGGACGGTCAGTATCGAAGATTCTTAATTCTGATTGGCTCACACGTAAACAGACTGTCCTCACGCAAAGATAAGCAGCCAATAGTGAAGACTGCAAGTGTGCACATAGGATATTGAAGTCTAGCCTCAGAGTTCATTTTTTCGTAAGAAAACAGGTGGCCCTGCGTATAGGGTTAGGTTTGTTTAGGTTGTAAGCCACCTCAGGGTTAGCCTACTAGCGCAGAAACTAAGACGTTAATGAGCCGAATTAAATAAAACCGTTGGCGTCTAAACTGCTTCAAAGAAAGGTAATATAATCGAGTTAAAAAAAATGTATTTTAGCGAAGAAATATGTTATGAGATAATCGACTTGAAAATCTCAATTAAACATACCGGAACGAATAACGCATGGATTTGAACTAAAATGTAATAACATACAGCTTGTTCTATCGTGGTAGGAAAAATAATCCCAAACAAAATAAAACTATTTTACGATTAAAATACGGGCTTGCCTAAGTGATAGTTGTAGATTTACACATTTGTTTTTTGAAAAACAACTTTCACATTCACGTGTGTAGTACGTCAGATGTGACCGAGTTTGAATTCATGCAGTATTTTTACTATTCAGGTTTTTGATCAGTTTATTTGTTTCTAGCCTACATGTATATGCGGGTCTGTATTAATATAACTTCAGTGCTTTCATAGTTGAGTGAGTATAAGTTTTCTGATTATTTCTATGGGATAGGCCTGTAGGAGTACAGGTGTTTACAGGAAGGGAACAGAAGTATCTTCTAGTTACAAAGCCTGCCAGTAAGTCCACAAGTGTGTGGCAGTCTGCCGGAAACTAGTGTTACTGGAAGGTGAAGTAGTTTGGGAAGAGCATTGACTTTGTTTACCGTGGCCTGCTATCAGAGTTCCAAGTCCAAGAGAGGTACGTAACATTTTGAAGGAGAAATTGTGGATGTGGGGAAACTTTCAGTGTATCGTCTTAAAAAGACATCCGCAGTTGAGTATCGGTACGTAAACCAGTATCAAACACGAAGCGTCCTCTTCTAGAACCAGACTCCTGTAATCTTCAATATACGGTAAAAAGATAAAATTTTTATTTGTAGTTTTGCATTTCTTATGTTTAAATGAGTTGAACCATTTTTCTAACACATAAGTAGCAATAGTGGGCTACTGTATATTAACGACAAAAGAGGAAATAAGTGTTTTGAACGTGATAATTTATAACATTGCGACAGAAAAAAATTTCAATTAAAAATACTTCACTAAAACCTACATGATTTATAATATCCAGATCAAAATCCCCCCCCCCCCCCCAAAAAAAAAGCGCTATTATTTTTATAGCGCATGTAACACACTTTTTCTATAACAAATAATTTTACTTCGATTATGGCCGATTTCAACATTTGCACAGTAGAGTTTATATACGAAACTACTTGGACTGTGCAGACAAATTATTTATCCTAGGCGTCAAATTTGTTTTCTTATTTTGTGTAATGTAGGTTCACGTACCTCTATACTGGCCTATCGCATACCAATACATCACGAGTAACAAATTTACAAGGGTTAGCAGGATATTCTTTTCACGATTATGAACAAGAGGTTTGCGCATAATATTATAAGAAGCGCCTATTTAACTTGTTCAAAATCTTTCCACGAAGTAAAATGCGCTTTCTCTTTCGAACATGATTCTGTGCCTGCTGTTCTGTATATATTCCACTTTAAAAATCGATGTTTGTGTTCACTGCCGCTGTAGGCGATACATGAGTGACATCTAGCGGAAAATGCGAAACTACGTCTAATTATTTAGGTGGCAATGCAATAAGAGCATGGTTGAAAGGGTGCCGAACAGGTGAGAGTATACAGTTTTTAGCTGAGCTGCTTAACAATTTTGAGTTCTGCCGTCGTGTTATTATGTCACCTGGATTTGACTTAGTTGTATGGAGATCGCTGTAACGTTACGATAACCTCATTCTTTGAATACACTGCTGACGAAATATTATTTCGTCAGCAGTGGTTTTAAGGGCCTCTGCGGCATAATATTACGTCAGCGACACTGAAAGTGTAAATTACTCAAATGAACGGGATGGATTGTATATTATTCTACTTAGGAGAAAAAAAAAATCTGATTTGTGCACTTTCAGCTCGGCGTTATATTGGCACAGAGTCGGTCAGTAGTGAACGTTAGTATGTTTGTCCGGTGTTGTAAGAACCAATAGGACACTTGTAAATGGGACTGCACTGACCAACCGAGCAAATGGTCTATCATGCGTTAATTTTCAGTAAATCCGTACTGCAATCGACGTGGTAAAAGTTGACTAAAGGCTGTTCACGATAAAGTGAGCATTTTTGAAATCAACCTTAGAAAACAAAGTCACTACAGGCGCACCAGTAAAGTTGGTAACGATGGATGGTTGGTAACGATGGGGCCTTTCCGTATCTTAACGTCGAATAAAAAGTGTTAGGTAGCAAATTGTGATAGTATAAATTATTTGTTTCGCTTTCTGTTTTTTTTTTTTTTTTAATGCATCGAAGTGTAAAAATGAGGAGATTTGTAAAATATTTACTTTTTCTAATAATTTCACAGTTTCACTTGACCGACGAATGAATAATGTTATGAGGCCCATGGTAATGTTAATCTTACATAAGGCGGAAGAATACAGTACGTGCATACAAGTAGATCTAAAGCATGGCTTTCAAAAGTGCTCAGTTTACCGTGAATAGCCTATATCGCAAATGACCGAGAGAACATCCTTACCTTCCGGAAAGAAAACATCGTCGGCCGATCATGCCGAGGTTTGTTGGTATAAGCTGTTCACGGTAAAATGGGCACTTTTGAAAGCCCTGCTTATTATCTACTTGTATGCACGTCGTATATTCTTCCGCCTTATGTAAAATTAACATTACCATGGGCCTCATCGCTTTCTTCACGCGTCGGTCGAATGAAACTGTGAAATTATTAGAAAAATAAACATTTTATAAATCTGTTATTTTATATTCAGTGATGCATTAAAAAACAGAAAGCAAATTAAATAATTTAAATTATCGCAAATGGTTACCTAATTCTTTTTATTCGACATTAAGATATGGAACTACTTACCATCTATCGTTACCAACTTTACCGGGAGCATGTCACTCAGCGCGATCGTTGAATTATATTCAGACACGGGCAGTGACTTTTTTTCTAAGGTTGATTTCAGAAGTGCTCACTTCGTCGTGAACAGCCTTTAACGAGCATCACGGACGCAAATCCCCGTCACTGGGAGAATTTTCAAATCTTTCCTCCCGAATTTGTCGTTACCAAGCTCACCTGTTTTTTCGCGAAAATATTCACGCGGAGGCTAGACTTCAATATTCCAAATGCACACTTACAGTCCTCGTTTGACTACTAGTCACTTATCTTTGTGTGAAGACAGTCAGATACATGATCGAGTCAATCAGAATTACGTTTCTCCAATACTGAACGTCTGTGATTCGCGGGCAGACAGACAGAACACGTAACAATTCAAATGATACATTCACGAAAGTGATTCTGAACTAATGTGCGATAGAACACAACTTGTCCTGAATTTTTTTTACTAAAATCGGTTCAAGTCCTCGTTGTTAAGAGCCACCCAAATCTCTCAACTCAACACTCTAAATTCGAATCAGTGGAAAACCACTGATTCGCAGTTAAAATGGCTCCACTTAGAATCAGTGAAATTTTTCAAATCACTAGTTCAATCAGCGTGAATTTTCCACTGAAACAATCTGTGTGTTTCCCCCCCCCCCCCCAAAGATTCTAAGTGGAGCCATTTCCACTGCGAATCAGTGATTTTCCACTGATTCGAATTTAGAGTGTACTTTTTCGCGAAAAACAGGTTCAACTAGTTATTACTATATATGATGTAGATGAAGTAGTTTTGTGTGTCGCTTGTTCCTCGGACAGCTGTCCAACTCGCCAGTTCTGGCTCTCAGCTGTGCTGTAGTTCCTGGGGTCCGCCCGCAATGTTAACTCCCGCCCGGGATAGGGCCGGCCTGGCTTCTTGCCTGCTGCGCGAGTTAGGACCACTCGGCAAGAGTTTATTTTTATTTTCCCGGAATTGCATTCCCACGAGTCATAAATCAGCCAGGAATTGTTCATCTCGTAGAGTGAAAGAATTCCCATGCCCGTTGTAAACAGTTGGTCCACATACTTGACACCGCGAAGCTCAGTACTCAAGTGATCTTCCCTGGGCGTCACTGATTCGCCAACTCTGCTACTGCTCTAAGTTATGACTGGTTCAGATCACTGCTCACCGTACACGAAGCCTACAACTTATTCGTTGCGATAGCGAAATTAGTGCTGTAGGCCAGAAGTACAACACACATAATTTTTTTTTCTTATTTGCAAGGCGTGAAACTGTAAATTAAATCGGGGATGTAATGGTTAAGAGGACTAGACACAGCTGTTAAAATTATGCAATATGTGCGATGAAATGTAAGTTGCATCATGTTGAAAAAATTTCAAACGACCAATCAATATTAAATTTCTCATTTAACAATGATAATTTAATTATAATTAACTTTTACGCCAGTTTTTTTTTTACATACAACCTTAGTAGTTCTTTTGATTGTCCTGCTTGACTAAAATTTCCTTGCAAACTGTGTATTCTAAAGCATCCATAATGTTTAAAATTTTAAACATTTAAATCAGTCATCTATAGAAAAATATTTTACAGTGTCACAAAATATATGCATTCTTCATTTATATGCGTAATAAATCATAGTTCCCTGACAATTCTGGTATCACAGAGTGTGTAATATTTGTGAAGGCTGTTCACGTTAAACTAAGCACTTTTGAAAGGCCTTATTGAAATTTGATTTTATGCCCACTGAGTGTTCTGCCACCATTTGTAAAATTAACATCGGCATGGCCCCCAGCACTTTATTCATGCATCAATCAACCGAAACTCTGAAATTTCAAAGAAAGTAAATATTTTTACAAATTTGCTCATGCTTGCGCATAAATGCATAAAAAAAAAAAAAAAAACAGAACGCAAGAGAAATCATTCGCAGCGTTTTGAATTATTTACCTAGCATTTTTAATTCAACGTTAAAACTACGTTCCCTCTGTCGTTACCTACATAACTGATCACTTGCCGCTCAGCGTGTGTGTGTGTTCATTACAATATAATGCAAGTAGAAGCGGTGACATTTTTCAAAGGTCGAGTTTAACACTTTGTAGACTATGCTCGAGTATAGCTCGAGGAAAGCTGATTACAAAATGACTTTATTGTTTAGAACAAAACTCGCATGGATGTGCAGTGTTCAACACGATCTCACAAGAACACGACAGAGCAGTAACAATAATATTGCTAACGGTAGAATTAATTATTTATAGCCACTCAAAAGGACATTATTGATTGAAAATCTTTTTATACGATAAAGGACATTTGATTGGGTCGATATCAGCTCGGCTCTCCATTATTTGATGACCGGCCAATAATGAGCACTGTAAAGTACAGGGTAGTTTCCGGTGTGGTACGGACCAATAGGACGTTGGTGAGCTCTAACACAGACACCAACAGAACCGGTGTTCTTGTAGTAGTGGATATAAGTGACATGCTTCTAATTTGTCTTAAGTACCAGTAAATGTGTGCAGAGCTCAATGTGTTAAAGTGCTCAGCCTACGAGTTCTGAACGTTGTAACAGTCAGTATCAGTACTTCAATACAAGTCACTTTTCTTCTCCCTCGCGAGCGCAGTACGTTCTTGTGTTTTGGCAGGTAACAACACCTGCCGTTCGCTTCTTTCACCGGTAAGCAGGTATCCATGTTGGGTGCGTGCAACACCTTTCTTTGTGTAGAAGGGAAAAAGGGGGGGGGGGGCGCATCCGCCGTCGCTTTCCACGTGGCGGCAGTGAGTGTGGGAGCCGGTGAAAGTGGGCGCAGGTTCGCGTTGCCAAACATTCCACTTTCATTCCAGCGCTACCTCGTTCGTCTCGGCAGGTATCCGCCGCGGGGTTGTTTACACGCACCCGCGTCCTGTGAGAGCGGGCGAGACACGCTCTTCCAGGTGCCGATAAGTACCTATAGTCGATTCACGGGTTCTTTACACTTTTAGAATAAAACCTTTGAAAGATCGCCCCCCTGTATCACATGTTTGGCTGTTCCCTAAATATACCATGTGTAGGGGCAGTGATATGTCGCGAAAAGATTTCGAGACAAGATATAGTTCAAAGCACTGTGGGCTCGTCCAGCTGAAGCATGTTCTGCTCCGTGTCTGCTCACGAATCACGAAGGTAAAGTGTCGGAGTTACGGAATCCTGAGTGGCTCGGTCAATTGCGGAAACGACACCAGCAGCCAATAGAGTTATAACAACAGCCGAGGTGTATGTATTGTATCGAAGTCTACCGTGTGCTCCGATTTATTCGCGAAAAATTAATGGCCGTAGCCATGTATCACAAACGTTGTTTACCTCTGTCAACATTAAAGTGCCTTATTTTTTGGTTAAATAGAACTTTTAGTTATATTTCAACTAGAGATTGTAATATTCCAATTATAAATAATACGAATTAACACAGGGGGAGATGGGTGTGTTGGTAACGCCTAGTAATAAATAGTTCTCGTCTAAAATAGCATTACACTGAGTTCGCACGAATGCGGTGAGCTGTCCCTTTGGTGTAATTTCCTATACTCGGGGCTGAGAAATATCTTGAACGTAGAACTTTATCAGGGCTTCAGAAAAGTTGAAAGTAACCGTGAATATATTATAGTTTTTTTTTTTGTCGCCAGCTACAGGCCGTTCACGCAATTCTCATCGCCCCACGCACTACACTTTCTGGATAATACGGGTGTATAGAATGTTCCTTATTTTTATTTATGATTTATTTCCCCGCCACACATTTGTGAATTACATTTTAAAACATATTGCAAGTGACGCCATGTGCGGCTGTAGTTCGCGGTATAAGCGGTTATTTCACCTCTGTATTCGTAAGTACTCTATGGCCGTTGGATGCAAATGAAGGGTTGATCGAATAACTTTTGTGAGTCAAGGAAACGCACACTTGCGCTTCTCTTCCACATGGGAAGCTGAGTATATTTACGAAATACGTAGAAACTGTTGAGTATGTATGTGTAAAGTTAAATGTGACTGAGTGAGTGAAGAAATTTGGGTAGCTGCTAACATAGAAGTCTTTGAGAGCCGATGAGGGTGAAGCGATGTGAGTGTGGCGCAATGGCGAACGGGAGATCTTCGAGAAAATCCGCCGACCAGCTGCATCGTCCGGCACGATTCCCACATGCAAAATTCTCCGGGGTCGACCCTGCCGGGGATCGAACCCGGTTCGCTTGGTGGGAGGCGAGTAGTCTGTCCACTACACCACCGCAAACCCCATAAAGTCGAAATTTCATACACAAGCGTCCCCGGTAACATAAGAGATGGAATTCACGTAGCCGGTCGTTAATCTGCTGACGTGCTTGTGCCAGGAAGACTGTCACAGGCTCGCGTGTCTAAACACAATCAGAAAGCATCCTCTCTTCGGAGGACTAATAGCATTGGCGAAGGTCTTCGCAAAGCTGAAACTTAATAAGATGCCGTTGATGTAAGTACGGGGTGCGCGTGCCGTCTCTAAATCCTGACATTATTGTTTTCACGGGACGCATGCTAAAACCTGGGTCCAAGGAGACCGTGTACGCAAGCGTGTCACGCTGCTGTTCAGAGGAGGCTTGTATTGGCTGATGTTTCACGACCAACTTCTGACATTGACTTTAGTATGTGAACTCTTGAGTCGGTTTGTCGACTGTTTTGAAGTACTTTTTAAACATTTATGTCCCGTCAAGATTTCCTTTGGACACCCAAACGAATACGACGTACAAACTAAACTTTACTGCTGCCGCTCGTGCGTCGTCCTCTTCAACAATGGCTGTGTGTTCCCGCTATGAAGACCTCTGCTAGTTCTCAAGAATTGTTATCCAGACTCCATTCAGTAGGCTACTTTTCAACAGTGGGTTAACATACGATAAGTTCGTGAGCTGGACCTAGCAGAACCTCTGGCTAACTAGGATCCTTTTCAAGAAATATTGTTACTGAGAGCCACCTTAGCCACTATAAAAGTTACTGGACTCATTTTTACAAGACTTTTTATTGTATGTGGTAACTTCACTGTAAATGTCGTTCAAATTTTTTAACATTAAGGAAGACCTGTAATTGAAAATACGATATAACTGCAGCTTTCCTTCTTTGGGATCAGTCATTTCTTATCAAAAATAAATTTAAAATATGTGCATTTTCGCCCGATCGTGAAGGACGATAGCATTGCAAATATAGATTTTTTGATAAAGACGAAGTGGTGTTGGGTCATCGGCGACATGAAGACGAGAGTGGAGTGGAGAAATTTGGGTGGCTCTTGACATCGAGGTCTTGAGAGCCGATGAGGATGAGTATAGAGCAGCGCCGGAATGCAAGGGCGGGAGAAAAGGGATATCCCTGAGAAAACCCGCTGACCAACGGCATAGCCTGGCACGATTCCCACATACGAAAATCCGGGAGCGATGGAAATCGCTAAGCCACTCCGGAAACGCCTAAAAAAATATTTTGAACCTTCACTGTACAGTTAGGAGTATCCTGTATCTCATTCCCGGACAGCGACGTGTGGTCGAGCTCAGCTAGTGGCATCGCCCGGCCTGTTTCGTCGCCGCAGCTCACAGTAGTGTCACGTGGATCAGATCAGAATGCGGTCCTCCTGTCGCAATCATATGATATTCGCGGCCCGCGATGGGCTCACGAATTTTTCCGCCGATGCGACGCTACGGCCCGTGGCCTGATTGGCGGCCTGCCCGCGGCGTCCTCTCGCCAAAACACACACACACACATATGCACATTTTATGCGGTTCTTACACTGTGGGCCGGCTCGATTTAACGCCTCCGGGCACGAAAATCGCCGCAGCCAACGTGGCGTGTTGCAAGCGGACGCGAGAAGAAAAGAGATGGACGGACCTGCTTGTTATTTTTAAAGCCACTTATTACAAACTGGCGCATCGATTTCACGTTCATGCCGGCAAACTTTTGGGGTCAGATTTTCATTATTAATACTCACAGCGAGAGATGATAGTTGTCCGTTTTGCTAGGATTCAACGTGCTGTACACATGTTCGCCAGTTTTCTTTCCTTATTGGCTGTCATGCATGTATGAAGTTACTACCCCATTTCACTGGCCCAATGAGGATTCTAGTACTATAAGGCAGAACGTTCGGGATTGGTCTGCAAACAACTTAGCCGGTTTAAAAATTTCCCATCCAATCATGAACGAATAAACTAGTTAGAGTGTTATAGAAGATATGTTGACTCAAAATATTTTCGCGATTTTCCTTCATCTCTACTCGTAACTAGGGAAACCCGAATTTCGTGAAAAGATTTCCGCGCATGCTATAGTTCAATACCCTACGGGCATACCAGCAGTTTTATTTTGCTTATTGGCCATTTGAAAACACATTTTCTTACTTGACTGGCCAATTAGAATTAGGTAACTCCGATACTGTACGTCTGTGATTGGCGGACAGACACCTAAGAGGTGTTAACACCTAGATCATCCAACCACGAAAGTGGAGCTCAGCTTAACTGTTATTAAACACAACTGGTAGTGAAATCTTTTCGCGAAATTTGGATGTCCCTACCCTTAGCCGAAACCCCATTGGTAAAGACCTGTAAAGTTCTCGGTATTATTTAAGGACGCGTTAATATTTGAACACTTGTACCTCCTGCAATACGTTTGTCATTGGACCATACTTTTTCTGACACGCAGGTAACCCTGCGCTAATAAATGAACACTTCACAATTGTGTGCTCCAATCACATGCAGTTCAGTCAGAAAGGGCGTGGCTTCGCATCTATGCAGCAGCCAATAGAGAAACGACGCCGGCTCCAGTATAGACAGTACTATGAAGTTTAGCCTGACGCCAAATAATATGCGAATTTTGCATATCTCTACCTATTGGTTTTGGGGGCAATACAAACCCCAATTTTTTCGGTAGGTTTCTTTGGCGGGTGAGTTGTACTGAAGTGCTGTTTTTCTCACAGATCTGCTATAGCTAGGGCCTCCAGTTTTTCGCAAAAAGATTTCAGGACAAGATGTGTTTCAAAACACTTCAGTTCAAAACCACTTGGGTGATTGGAACATTTCAGTTGTTCCGCGTTTTATCTGTCTGCCCGCAAATCACGGACGGTCAGTAGTGAAGAAACTTAATTCGGATTGACTCACTAATGTAACAGACACTGTTCACAAAAAGAAAAGCGGCCAGTAGCCAAATGAAGACTGCAAGTGTGCTCATGGGATATTGAAGTCTACCCTCCGCGTAAATCTCTTCGCGAAAAACAGATGGCCCCAGCTATAGGCTATTCACTTTAAAGTGAGCACTTTTGAAAGCCCTCTCGTTTGGAATAATAGCTAATAAATCTATTTTATTTTAGCCTTAGATGTTAATTTCCGTGTGTGGTGGACTATACGCATTGTGTGTATTACTTACATCGGAAATATTTATTTAAAAATGTGGTTAAATGATAAAGAACGGCTGAAAGAAAAACGTAGCTAGGGCCTCAAAAGTGCTCACTTTACCGTGAACAGTCTATATACCTTCTACGTCATAATTTCACTTTTAGCCCCGTAATTTCAGAACGGTTGGCTAGCTATTCCTGGACAGCGTGTATGTACAGTAACAGTTATCGAGGAGTGTAACAATCGCCTGAGACGTATTCCAGTTCCTGAAGGATGGAGGTTTTAATAAAAATAAAGAAACTATAATTTAATTAGTTAATTTATTTACAAGGATATCAAACACATAGAACTATTACTTACAATATTTAACTGCGTAACTCTGCTATTTCACTTATTATCGTATCAGTGAGTTCAATATTTAATGCCATCCCCATACATTAAAATAATTCCAGATGACAGCCACTCACTCATCCAGTCCCACTTCCTCACATTCCAACTGGCCAGTGTCTCCCTCTCTACTCTCCGGATGCTCGCAGACTTCACTCGCTGTTCATTGCGCGTCGCTCGTCGCTCCAATGGTTCCACACACATGGCGCTAATTGCCGCAAGAGACTCCCAGAATCTCGACTCAGAGGCTTACTAAGGGTTATATAGCTGAGCCGACCTGACCCAGAAGGTTCTCCACCCTGCGAGGCGGAAAGAGGGAGTGACGACCAGAAAATTTCATCTTCCAGGGTAAGGAAGACAGTCTTATCGCGGCCCGCGTCAGTCATCCGTGGCGGGTCCGTTAGGAAGCCTGCCTTCTCGTATCCAGGTCCCGATGATATAGGCCGTTCACGGTAAAAATGAGCACTTTTGAAAGCCCTGCTCAAGATATACTTGTATACACTTTGTGTATTCTTCCGCCTTATGTAAAGATCCATGAGTCGGTCAAATGAAACTGTGTAATAATTAATCAAGTAAATACTTTACAAATATCATTTTTACACTTCGATTCATTAAAAAAAATAAATAAGTTACCACAAATGGTTGGTTACCTAACACTTTTTATTCGACGTTAAGAGATGTAACTACTGTCAATCCAGCGTTACCAACTTTACAGGGCGAATGTAATTCAGTGCGCCCATCAAAATATATGCATGCAGGGGCAGTGACTTTTTTTCCAAGGTTTATTCCTAAAGTGCTCACTTTAACGTGAACAGCCTTTACTCTTGGATCACTGTGCTTCTCCCATGGGCAGGGGGGGGGAGGCAGGGAAGTACGTGGAACTGCTGCATGTATCACAGTGTTGCCGCGGACTGGACGCTGCACACGCGACCTCGGGATGATGCAGGGAAGGGACACGCCCACAACGCGACACCGGTTGGGGCTGATGGTTGGTGAGGGGTTACGCAGAGGTTGGCAGCGTTGTCCTCGCAGCGTGGGACAGGACAATCCCGGTGCGTGACGAGGCGACGACGCGTCATCGCGAGCGGTGTGACTGTGCAGCGCGCGCCTTGACGCAGTTCCTCGTGACTCACTGCGCGCGAATACGTCTGCGTCCGGCTACGCACGCGCATTCCGGCCGGCGACCAACCCCCCAGTCGCTGGATAGGAGTAAATAGAACGCTTCATTTATTTCCGACCATATTTTGTGTAATTACCCAATCCAATATCGGCAACATAAAAACGGGTAATTATTTGAATTATTTGATATAATGTAAATAAACTGCTTATCGTTTTAGGAATATTTTTCAACGGAATTGCAAATCAAAATATAGTTATTTCGATTCAATTGTAGAGACTGAAGTACAATGATTTCTATAAATCCACATTTCTTTTACGATGTTGATGGTGATGTGAGCATTACATTGTCGTACGGCTGTGCATTCTCGTTAATGTGAGCTAGGTAGTGTTTTAACAACGATTTGGCGTTGTGTACTGACGCTTGACAGCTCACAGTGACCGTTTATTTATGGATGTAATTCTACATATTTCAAATGTGAATATTGAAACACATTTGTATTAAAATGGGTGGAATTAGACGGTTGAAATGTTATGCAGAAACTGTTCGCGTGTAGTAGTGCCAACTCGTGAACACAATTTCTTTTTATTTTGATATTGGCACATTTGCACTAGGCAAAAAAATAAGAGCTCCGCTGATTTGCCTTGAGTGACGTCTCTGGTACATGTATGCTCGTTGCCAGCGATGCCATCCAGCAAGTCCCTTACGTGTTTTCCGAAATCCGCTAACAAAGAACATAGTTAAGCTACGCTCCAAGGTTTGCGCACTATATCCCTAATACAATAATAATAATAATAATGCCTATTATAGGATGTTCACGGTAAAATGAGCACTTTTGAAAACCCTGCTTCTACTTGTTAATATACGTTACTTGTGTGTTCTTCCGCCTTTTGTAAAATTAACATTGCCAAGGGCCTCATCACTTTATTCATGCGTCGGTCAAGTGAAACTGTGAAATAATTAGAAGAGTAAATACTATACAAATCTGCTCTTTTTTACACTTCGGTGCATTAAAAAATACAGAAAGGGAGAGAAATAATTGAAGTTATCATAAATGGTTACCTAACACTTTTCGTTCGACGTTAATATATGGAACTACTTTCCCCTTCACCATTACCAACTTTACTGGACACGTCCTTCGTTGCGACCGTTAAAATATATGCAGGTAGGAGCAGTGACTTTTTCTAAGGTTGATTTCAAAAGTGCTCACTTTATCGTGAACAGCCTTTGTTAATATAAAACTAAAAATTCAACACTCATTTATAAAAGACTTAGTGCCGCATTGTTAATTAGACACTTGAAGAAATACAAATCTTTCTCAAAACATTGCGATCATAGTTTGTTACAATTGTTAGAACCTTCTTCCTGCGAAATAAACAAGAGTGATGATAACATTTTAAGTTGAATTGCCGGAATATAATACGCGTACATAAGTTACGAAAAATTGGTCACAAGATCGAACATTAATTTGGCTACATTTTGATACTCGGCTACGCCCATTCTGCTGCAGGTTATACGACCCAAAATTACACTGCATGTAGCCGAATTCGGCTACGGTTGGCAACAGTGCTCTGCGCCTGTCCTCGGCCGCCCACGGCTTGCAAGCACAAGACAAAGACTTAATTGTCGCAGGATTTCGGCATGTTATGCAAACACTCGGCTTTCGCTGCGAGTGCAGGCTCATTATTGTTCGCCATTAGTAGTGGATGACACACGAAAGAATGCGGCTGTCCGTACAGGAATATGATGTTCTCGCCATCGCCCACACGCCGGTGATTAAAAGCAGCGGTTCTCGAACCATCTAATCCTGGTCGATCCTATATTCATACGTGCAAAATATCGCGTCCCTCTTAAATGCTATTCAGGATAAAGTGAGCACTTTTGAAATCAACCTTAGAAAATAGTCGCTTCTCCTACCTGCCTATTATTTAACGGGCGAATTAAGTGGCATGCGCCCCCAGTAAAGTTGGCAACGATGGAGGAAAAGTAGTTCAATGTCTTAACGTCGAATTTGAGGCCTTGGGCGAACAATTGCGAAAAACTTAAATGATGTATTTTGCTTTATGGTTTAGTAATGCAATTTGTAAACTATTTACTTTTCTTATAATTTCACAGTTTCGCTTGACCGACGCAGGAATAAAGTGATGAGCCCATGGCAGAGTTAATTTTACATAAGGCGGAATAATACACAACGTGCATTGAAGTAGATCTTATGCAGGGCTTTAAAAAGTGCTCAGTTTAGCGTGAATAGCCTATACCCACCTTAACAACACCCACTTAATAAAAAACCCTTACATGCAAATGAATGCACACACGCGCCAATATTTCTGCCGAAAGTAAAGCAAATAATAATTACAGTAATTTTATTGGAATAGTTATAAAAACTGAAATACAGGAATGTTGTGCACCCACCTTTAAGCCTTTTACACAATGTCCACTTTTTTGTACAAGAAGGTGTACATATTTCTTATCAAGTCAACTTGCATCGTGTGACTAGCTAACTTGTTTGCAAATGGCTTGCATGCAAGGGGCTGCGTGCTAGCTAGAATCATCCATTAGAGACTTATATATTTTTAGTTTACATTCTTGTGCAAGTAGTTCGTTTTCAATTGCGTTTTATACATTTATGAAGTTCCCATACATTTATTTGTGCTGATATTGTTAATTTGAGAGTAAAAAACAGATTTTAATTCTGCATTAGTGATTTGTTAGGTTTGTAAAGTATTTGTGTGTTGTGGTGGAAATGAGTGACTGGCATGCTGCAACATTCAAGTACTATTACTGTATGTACAGTACATACATGGGACTTGACACAAGAGGGTGTTCACTATTTGTTCACCTTTTGGCGATCATCTTCTTGTTCACAAAAGATGTCTGTCTGTATCAGGCTTTAGCAATCACTTTGCTTCCTTTCGGATAGAGAACCACTGTGGTTACCATAAGCAGTGGACCCGATTATGCAGGCTTGAAAGGTTTTCACCACGCGCCATACTGGGTAGCGTGTCAGCCGTGCAGACATGCAGAGTATGCTGTATGTTATGGATCGGAAAAATCACGGCCACTGATTGCTTGCTATCATAGTGGGAACGATGACTGGTCTTGTGTCTTATTTCATGTTTAATATTGGCTTAGGGTTCCTTAGAAGGTATCAAATAACAGGTTGTGCCATTTGCACAAGTAACGCAAATATGTGAATTTTGGAATTCCAGCTTGTCCCGAGATGAATGTACATAATGTTCATATCTTTGCTATAAACGAATATAAACCTTTAGACATTTTACACAATACGTTGAGCGCCTGTACTTACTGTAGCTACTATGTGACTGAAGATGGTGATTTAGCACTGACTGCCTGTTGGCGGAATATAAGGTGTTTCAGCTCCGTATTTGTCTGAGATGTCCTTCGCGTGCTGGAGCCCTTCAAGACGACGGAGCTAGTGTGTGTGTGTGTGGGGGGGGGGGTGGTTGGGGGGGGGGGGGGAGCTGTTGGCGGGTGCCCTCCGGGTCTCTCGTCTGCGGGCTGAGTTACGACGGCCCCGCCGAACCGGTCATTACGCGAGAGGACAGCTTTTACGGCGAGCACACGTCGTAAACCCGAGCTGCAGACAGACGCTTGACTCGCAATTAGCGCGTCGCTGCCCCCCCCCCCCCCTCACACACACACACTTTTTTTACTTATACAACATACGCACTCTTTTATTGCCCGTGAAATACTTTGTCTTCGGCCAGGTGTGCTGCTGGCTGAGTGAGGACGTAACTTACAGGTGTCCTTTCGTGCGCTCTGACCGCACGAATACTTTCAACTGAACGAGTGGTGTTCCGTGACTTACAACATGTGTATTAGCCCCTTGACATGCTCTTCAACTTAACGTTTCAGGTATTGTAAAAAGAGTAACTTTTTTGGCGTGACAAATACTTGCGAATTTCCAATAACAACTTCACACTCTTGAACTTACGACTAGAGTTTCAGTAGGTCTGTGTGTGTAGAATAAGCAGCAATAGTTAGAGATCTGAAAAGTTAGCAGATTCAGTTGAGGACAAGATAGAATTCAAACAATTATACGTTTGTTTACATCTTCGGTTGGTCTGTGGCATATAAGTAGAGATAGTGATTTTTCGCGGGGGAAAAAAAAAAACTAGTACAGGGTAGATTTAAATACTATAAGCACCCAGCAGCAGTTTGTCTATTGCCATTGGTTGCTATCTGCTTGAGAAGGCTTGTTTATATCTGACCGGACCAATCATAATTTGGCAAAATCGGCACGGCTCCCACGTGATTCGTGTGTAGGCAGTTAACACGTGTCAAGAAGTAATTCAGCCAATAAAGACGTAAACATTCCTAGAGTCTTTTGAAGCATAACTTGTCGTGAAATCTTTTTGCGAAATTTCACTACCCCTACATATGACGCTTCTTAGAGGACTCTGAGCGAGTGACAAGAAGGCAAGAAGGCAGGTCCAATTAGAGCATGTCGCTGGCGCAGCAACTAACCAATGAGCAGTTTATGCTCTCTCGAGTGTACAAACGAATGTGGAGTCTACTATACAAGTCACTGAATCCACGGATTTTTCCGGTCTCTAATTATAAAATATTGGGAGTGCCAGCAGCACAATAGCATTACCCAGGGAAAGACGCGGTCTGCTGTATTGCTGCTAGCTTCCTACTTTGCATACCACCGGCCATGATTTTACCTATCCTGCAATGTGTCATACGTAGGGACTGAAAAATTTTCATTTAACCGTGAACAGCCTTTACCTACTCTGTGGTAAAGGCTGTTTACTATAAAGTTAGCACTTTAGAATTCAACCTTAGAAAATAAATTACTGCCCCTGCATGCATATATTTTAATGGGCGCACTAAGTGACATTCGCCTAGTAAAGTTGGTAATAACGGATGGAAAGTAGTTCCACATATTAACGTCGAATAAAAAGAGTTAGATAACCATTTGAAATAACTTAAAGTTTTTTGCTTTCTGCGTGTGTTTTATAATGCTTCGAAATAAAAATGAGCAGATTTGTAAAGTATTTACTTTCTTAATAATTTCACGGTTTCATTTGACCGACGCATGAATATAGTGATGAGGCCCGCGTACAATGTTTATCGTGAAGAGCCTCTAATGACAAGTGAGTAGCGCGGCGACCGTCAGTCACTGGTATATACGAGTTCCGGAACAGATTGCTTCCCGCTGCAGGTGTCCCGTCACGCAAAGAAACTCACACTGCCGTCGGCGGAACACGCCGCGGTTTCCCAGGGCGAGCCTGAGTTATTTAACGCAGATAGCGTTCCGCCAAGGAGGCGTGGCGGTTTCGTGTGCCCACGTCGCGCGCGAGGTAGGAGGAAATGGGATTCATGGGGGGGACTTGCAAATTCACTCAGGAGAAGAAGGCTCCCCTCTGGGCGTAATTAACGGGGCCCGTCTGTCTACCCGCCGCTGTTTTCCACGTTTGCAGCCGAGAAGCGCCGGAGCCATAAGGGCGACCACACTGCCAACGTGCAGTGTTTTCGTCGTGATGAGGGTACTTGTGGGGCTTTAAGCCAAGTTCAAAATAGAATACTATAATAATTCGCAAGAATTAGCCCACAAAATTTTAGCTAAAACAGTCTGAAAATGTCGTCTTTGTTCATGTTGAAGAGCTTCGAGAAAGTGGAACAGTGAGTGTGTGAAGACATTTAGGCGGCTCTTAACATCGAGGTCATGAGAGCCGATGAGGGTTAAGCGAGGTTCAGTGTGGAGCAGCTACGGAAAGAAGTGATGTGGGGGGGGGGGAGAGATTCCCCCGAGAAAACCCGCCGCTCGGCGGCACGGCACGGCACGGCACGATTCCCACTTGCGAAAAACCGGGAGTGATCAAGCAGGGGATTGAACCGGGTTCGCCTCGGTGGGAGTCGAGCAGACTAACCGCTCAGCCGCACCGCAGCCCCTGTAAGTGGAGCAGTGTTTACTGCAGAGGAAATTTGTGTGCCCCAGTGTTGAAAGTTGTATTCCCGCTCTAGTATGAAGTGTTATTTCTTTTAGTGTGCGAACACAGTGTGCACTTGTGAAGTAATATGTTTTGAAAACCTGTATTACAAACATACTAACAACCGAGTTCGCGAGCCAGGTAGACGGGGGCTGTCGTGGGGCTGTTCAGGATTGCCAGCCAGAAACCAGGCTACTCCCTTCCCCCGAATCACCCTCTCGTCACTTGTCATCCGTTTCAAATCGTCTTCCTGATCTCCCAGCCATTGCGTCATCCGCGCCACCGTTGCCAGGTAATGGTACGCTCTCTAGTCTCGCCGTGTTTCGCGATAGTGGGGAGAACATAAGAACAGTTGACGGTCGCGCCGTCTGCCGCCCGCTTTCTCTCCTGCGGAGGTTCTGTACTCTCTGGTTGAGTTGAGAGATTTCGGCGGCTCTTAACAACCAGGTCTTGAGAGCCGATGAGGGTGAGATGAGGCGAGAATGGAGCAGCACCGGAATGCAAGGACGGGGGAACGTGAGCTCCCAGAGAAAACCCGCCGACCAGTGGCATCGTCCGGGCACGATTCCCACGTGCGGGAATCTGGGGAGTGACACGGCTGGGGATTGAACCATGTTCGCCTTGGGTGGGAGGCGAGCAGTTTAACCGCTCAGTCACCATGGTCCATGTACTCTTTGGTCGTTGCGTTCTGTCACAGAAGGGAAAGTACCCCTTAGACTACGTACTCCAGCCGTATACGCCAGCAAAATGGCGTCACTGGACAGTAACATGTTGGAAAGCCGTTCGCCAATCAGAGCGTGGTAACCTACTCGCCAGCCAATAGTACCGCCACGCCACGCATTTCATCTCATGACAACTGACTTTTCTTATTTTGTGCACATTAGAGTGTGCATTTACGTATTATTAGAGACCTGAGAAATTTGCGGATTCATTTCAGAACAATTTAGAAATCATGAACGTTTATGTATGTGTCACTTTTGCAATGTGTCCACGCTATATTTGGCGCCTCCTCGATATCTCTGAGCCAATGAAAAATGTATAACAAAATGCATGCCCAATCAGCGCTGTCCACCATGACAGCAATCAATCAATAAGACATTGATATCTGATTGTTTGAACATAAGGCTGTGAATTCTAACACACAGGTCTCTGAATACGCGAAATTTTCAGGTCTCTACGTATTAGTGACACATTTAGATTCCTAACAAATGTACGATTTCACTTGCATGACGCATGCATGAAGATATCATGCCCATGGCAATGTTAACGTCACATATGATGGAAGGACGTCTAATGAGAAGAACAGTAGGTCTTTAGCGGAGCTTTCAAATGTGCTCACTTTACCATGAACAGTCTACATCAATGAGCCATACCGGTGTTTGCTGTGAGGGAATTCGGAAAACCATGAAAAGGATGGCTGCAACGATAAAGGAAGTCGGGCGCCCTCCCGAAGGCGAGTTCGACGTAATATCACTGCGCCACCTCGTTGGATAAAACGTCGCAGGAGAAAGGAAACTGTTCTGTATATCGGGTTCGCGTGGATTTAATCTTCGGTTTGCAGAATGCAGAACTTCAGACGTACTTTCATTCTTCTACGTGGTTGTAAGACCCCCAGGTTCCAGGTTTGTAGATGCCGAACTTAATGGTGATATTAATTTCCATTTTACGTCCAGCGCCAGGAAGGAAATGGGGGCGTCGGTATTTCTCTGTACCGGAACTGAGACCCCATAGGAGATGAACCAATCGCAGTGGAGCTGTTCGGAACAGAAGACGCGCCCTGCCTTCCTAATTCCGTTCGGGTTAGCTACCACGCGAGCCGACATCGTCATTAGAAATGTAATAACAGAGCCAGAGGCCAAGCCATAAAACGCCCGGAGTCAAATCGTTCCTAATGCTGTGTCGAAGTTGCTTGGGAACACGAGAGGGTTTAGGTGTGCTGCTTAGTTATTAATCACCGTATAGCTGCGAAGTGGCGAGTAGACGCTACAGAGGTGTCAGCCATGGCGCCATTTATCCAGTATGGCGCCCCTCTATCGCTGCGAACCCAGTCATTTAGCTCCCCAGATCCATATCACTCCAGCTGCCATCTGCGCTGATAGCAATTGCTTCTCCCACCCTCTCTTTCTTCCGTTCTTATTATACTCGGTGAACACTACACCCCCATGTCAAGCCTTTGAACTTTGACTCCTTTTATTCTCACAGTCTGTTCTGCCTTGTGCTACTCGTTAATTGCTGCTTTTTTTTTTTTTTTGTGCCAATTCAAGTAGGAAGGCGCCATTACAGACCGTGACGCGTATTTCGCAAATTTAGTGAAGATAGTGCGTGGATTACTGTGCACACGTAGGCTCACGCACAATAGGCCTACACTTTTAGTAAATTTATACTCGTTGTAGCTGTTGCTGAGGTTTTCGTTTGTGCTACGTTCATTTTATCATGTCCAGTACCTACATACCAAGCATTCGCACTTTTAGCGAAGCACGTCATATAGCCACGGTATGTTTAAAGTAGATAATAATAAACTGCCGTATGAAACGTTTGAAATATTCATTTTACACATTTCCACTCCTGTGTTCACATTATCACAAAAAGTGTGACAAAGTCGAGAATAGACATCAGAGACGCTTAAATAATCACCTTTTTTTTTTTTTTTATTCTGATTTACTTTCAGCACCTGCTTTCTGAAGGCGGTTTCGTATTCCGTAATAGGCATGTTCTGTAGATCTTATCATTTGTGACTCGCGCAAGCAAATCGGAAGGTAGGGCTGCGCCATATCTCACCGACGTGATGATGCTTAACCAGAGATACGCGATATCTGGCGTAGCCGGACAAGCCGACGGCCGTATCACCGGTGCAGTCATCACGTGCCGAGCAGAGAAGTGACGTCAGATATTGCGTGGAGGCAGGGAATTGCCCGTAGCTAGCGGATGTTTGCAGGTATGTGTTGTTCACGGTAAAGTGAGCACTTTTGAAGCCCTAGTTACTTTTTTTCCTTCCAGCAATATTAAACCTTTTAACTACCTTTTAAAATAAATATTGTCATGTAAATAATAAACAGAGTTTGTATATTCCACAGCACTCCGGAGTTAACGTCTAAAGATAAAATAAAATATATTTATTGACTATTAATCCAAACGAGAGAGCTTTCAAAAGTGCCCACTTTACCGTAAATATCCTATACAGTAGTTGTGCAAGCCGGTTCTACCGGACTTCGGAGGTCCTACGATTACCGCGCCGATCCCACACAACGGCAGTTTCAGTCCGTAAACGTGGCGGACGTTGCTTATAGTGGCTCGTGCGTTTTCTCTACGTACTCCCATTCGCCCAGTTCCACGGTCTCATGTCACGTGACTCTTCAGAGAAAGAGACGACTGTCACCTACAAGCCCTACATCATAAAACTGTTACAGGCTGTTCACAGTCAAGTGAGCACTTTCGAGGGCCTGTAGTTACTAGTATTCTAAATTAGAGAGTTTTCAAAAGTGCCCACTTTATAGTGAATAAAGCATATACTACGCTAGTGTCGCCCCAAGTGCAACCCACTCCCCTCATATTAGCCATTTTTTCCCCTTACACTCACATACAGAATTTATTCACATAACCGTATTTGCAGAACTAGACGCCATATCGATCGTCTCTTTAAAACCTCTGGAATAGCCGTCCGATACGAATTAGTCTGTATACACGCTGTTCACGGTAAAGTGAGCATTTTTGAGTCCTTTCATTTGGAACAACTGTCAATAAATACATTTTATTTTAGCCTTAGACGTTAACTTCCAAGTGTGGCGGAACATACGCACTGTGTTATTACTTACACGACAACATTTATTTTTAAAACGTTGTCATAGTGTAAAAATGGCCAAAAGGAAAAGAGTAACTAGGGCCTCTAAAGTGCTCACTTTACTGTGAACCGCCTATAATCAGGTTTGACTCCAAAAAAGATTAAGTATGCACAGAGACGAAATGGGGTGGCGATTCCTTT
The DNA here is from genome assembly GCA_029891345.1 of Dryococelus australis. NCBI lineage: Eukaryota > Metazoa > Arthropoda > Insecta > Phasmatodea > Phasmatidae > Dryococelus > Dryococelus australis. Next base: position 55,959,548 of record CM057003.1, read on the forward strand.
GAAATTGGGGGGGGGAGGGGGTTATCCATTATATGATTGACTTCACGAGTTTGTCGGAACGGGCATAGTGCCTGATTGGCTTCTGCATGCTGCGAAAGGTTTTCTATTGGCTGGGCTACCCGCTGGCGAGTAGGCTACCAAGGTGCTGGTTGGCGAACGGTGTTCCAACACTTTGCTGGGCGGTGCCGCCATTTTGCTGGCGTGTTCGGTATAAAAGGCTATTTCACATTTATATTCTTAAGTACTATGTGGTTACACTCTTGATTCAAGTGTAAATCGACACTAGGTTACAACTGTGCGTACGGTCGTGATTATGAGGTTAAGTTCCACATTCTGGGCTCTAATTGGTCTGATATTGAAGTAGCAGATATTCACGACGTGGTAGTTTCGAAATTGTTCAAGTTACCGTAATCATTACGTGATAGTACCACGGTGCCGCTAACTTACTGTGCTGCCAATTAAACCATGCCACTTTAAAACTCTTACTTATTAAAAAAAAATTGTGCCTGATTACAGGTGGTGAGTAAGTACAGTTTATTTTTTTTTTTCAGAATTATATTACAGTTTCATTTTAAGAACAAGGCACAAGTAACATTTACAACTATACAAAGCTACCCGATACTTTATCAGTCGAGTCACAGGTAATTTTGCGGATTCATTTGGCAGCAAGCTAGTCTCCACAATCCTTTGTGTACAAGAGCCTTATTTAGTTGTTAATTAGCCGATGCCCCAGTTTCATCGCATACCAGGCAGAATTGTATTCGGTCCTAGTGTTCTTGCAGGTCAGTTATTGGTTCAAATTTGTCCAGGGCGTGTCTTACAAACTGAGATCCAAGGGAGACAGAAAGTCAAATGTACATATGTTTCAAGTCTAGCTTATCCTCAAATGAAATCGCGAAATTTCCGGGTCTCTAGTTATCAGTAACATTATCAGTAACAGTAACAAGATTGTGCTCACCGCACGTGTAGTATTAAGGTGGTGGCTTTGTGTTTTATTAGTCGTCATTGTGTACGCTAAATTAATTTGAAGGTGGATTTTGATAGTTGTGTAAAGGGCTGAAACAGTAGACTATGTCGCTCAATGATACTCCCGTCCCAGATATTAATATTTAGACTCTTGTAATGCATTGTTTGTTTTTTGTAGAAAAAAAAAGATAAACCAATCGTTGGCAAGCGTATTCCCCTACGCTGTCTTTCCAAGTGTTAAATATGCTGAAATATAGGGTGCAGAAAGTAAGGTTTTTCTTAATGGCTCTTCTTCCATTTCCCCATACCGAGATCATGTAGGAAATTAATTGCACCCTGTGTTAAAGTTAGGTCTATTATAAAGGTTGTTTACGTTGAACGTGGGAGAGAGAGGCGAAATCTTGACTTTGCGGGTTGTCTGACTTTGCATAAGTTTTTATTTAATTTTCGAAGTATTTACACAACGCCGGGATCAGTAGATTTTCTTAGGTTCCATAAGTTACTCGTTGCTGTTATCGCATATGTATCTGTATAGTTGAGAAATTAATCTTATGTTTTTAGTTATTAAACTGCTGATAATTATGTAATGTACAAGGAAACACCTACACTGTGTCATATGGTCCCTAGGAAAGCGTATAATAAACCGTTGCAATAGACCGAAGAATTAGGGGCGAGAAAATTGCGCCAGCACTTTATGTGTGTTTTGAAATTGTATACAAGTCGAAATGTAGATAGTGAAACACGTAGTAAAAAATAATTTTCGATGGACGTATGTTGTCTACTCCGAAGTAAGTATATAATACTATGTGAATTACTCGACAGAGCCTAAACATTAGTTTTGGTGACAGGAGACAAAGGAATTGAAATCTTTGCCAGCTTGGCCTTGCGATGGGTTCTGGGCACAAATGGCACAAACAGATTGCAAACAAGATCGTAGGCGTGATGTATAGTGCTTTAGTGTGGCAAAGCCAACTGTGGCGCCTGTGGGACAGAAACAGCCATCCATGTCACGGTCAAGACTGCTCGAACGAGGAGAGAATACAAATGCGAGACTGACAACCGGTAGAGTTCAGCTCCAGTTCTTGCTCACAATTTGTCAGAGAGGAAAATCATTTCTAATTTACAGAGCTTACCAAGGTCGCCGTTATTAGTTTTATGGCTATACGTGGGGAGGAGAAATTTACTAAACCATGCTCAAATTATGCTTAGAACGATACGCGCAGTGTTTTTCATAACCTCACATCACTAAGGGAAAAGTACAATACTGCAGTATTTTCTGATCAGCAAGACAAGGGAAACTTGTTAATTACACACAAATTTATGGTTAGTGTAATTTTTTCAGTGCAATTCATCAGTTGGGTACAGTTTTATTGTGGAATTATAAACCAATTTTTACGCTTGGCTACACTGCCGTTTTCTATATCGCGTAGATATCTCTTAAATCATACAGAAGTTCACAACTCTCCATTCAGTTCTCGGGGGATGAATTAACGCTAAGCATGTTAATTTGGATTTACAAATCGGTTGGGGAAATTTTTTTAGGAAATGCCCGAAAGACCAGTGCTACTAAACACTTTTTTTTTTGTCAACTTTCTGAACAAAAATTTTGTCTTTGTCAAAGTGGTGCATTTCTGTCGAGCTATTTTTTTAAGCTGTTAATTTGCACTTTTCACAGCAGCCCAACATTGCTGTGTGTCTTGTGACTTTATTAATGCGCCAGCCAAGATTAAACATGAAGTTTGTAGCTAATATGGAGCAGCGCCGGAATGAAGGGGCGGGGGAAACGGGAGAGCCCCGAGAAAACCCTCCGGCCAACGGCATCGTCCGGAACGATTCCCACTTGCGAAAATCCGATGTGGCCCAGCCGGGTATTGAACCGGGTTCGCCTTGGTGGGAGGCGAGCGTGCTAATTGCTCAGCCACCGTGGAAAAAACTAGGTATATTTGTTATGTAAACGTTACATTTCCAATACAACGTCTAAACTTAAAACATTTTACTAAAATCGCGGCCAATTTTAACAGCGTGTACGTTAGCATATTACGTATATAGTTAATGGGTAGTGATATTTTTCAGACGTTGATTTCGAAATTGCTCATTTTACCGTGGACAACCAATATTAAAACGGAATGTGTAGGAGTAAATGGCTGTTTAAGACAAAAGAATGTATAGCAGTTGTGTTTAACAGTGTCTTGTTGGCAACCCTTAACAAGATGTTCCACTGATTCGTAATAGCGGGGGCAGTTGTTCGCGACTCGATGCGAGCCGGCCAGACGTAGCGCCGAGAGCTTTTAAACAGTTTTGACAGCCCATGATGGATGTTTATGAGGTGGTGCAGGAGTGCGGCCTTGGAAGCGGCACCCGACCGCATAACTTCAAAAAAAGTGCGCGTAGCCCAGGAGTCGCGAGTCATGTGGACCCCGCCCAAGGCCACGAGGCCCCGCAGAGAGCGTAGCTACGTGTGCCAACATTGAACTGCGTTTCTGCCTACACGTCTAGCAAAAACGATGTGGATTTGTATTTGAGGTTAGAACACTGTTTAGTAAACAATAGCTTTTGAGATGTTTTTATACTTCCTCTTATCAATTTGTAATACTTTTAGATTAAATTAAAACTGGTAAAAGTATTTTATTAGTATAATACTGCTTGTAATTTAAAATAAATATATAAACAAACACATGACTTTGACAGTTGTGTTCCTTTGGGGTATATCAATGTTGGGTACATGAGCAGAAGACGAATAAGCTGTGCTGTGTACTTTATCTGTAGTCTATGGTCTGGGCCGCGATGGAGGAGATTCCGTACACCGTCACAGAGTAGGTTATAGTTAGGGACACCCGAATTTCGCGAAAATATTTCCGCGCGTGCTATATTTCAATACCCTACGGGCATACCAGTAGTTTTATTTTGCTTATTGGCCACGAGACACTGATACAAGACATTTGTCTTACTTGACTGGCCAATCAGAATTAAGTCACTCCGATACTGTACGTCAGTGATTGGAGGGCAGAGGTGTTAACATCTATATCATCCAATCACGAAAGTGGATCTCAGCTTAACTGTTATGAAACACAACTGGTCGTGAAATTTTTTCGCCAAATTTGGGTGTCCCTAGACATAGTCCATTCAGGTTACTTCCAGCTTTCTGAAGCCCTTCTAAAGCGGATATTACACGATACCGGCTGCCGTACTTGGTTCTTGTACAATCTTCTATAAGCCCTGGTGTACGAGCCGGTATACCAGCCGCAATATGAGCCGCCATGGAAGATTCATATTACACGACAGCAGTTCACTTACTAGCATTTCGCACCCTCGCCTCGGTGGGTGCGCAGTGTGTTGTTTGTAGTAAATACGAACCTCATTCGTAGAACTGGCGTAGACATATAAAAATACTAGCTAGCACATCTTAATATTGTTATATTACTGTTCGCCTTTTACATAAATAAATTGCTTACTAGTATAGTTTCATTAATTTTCTTGAAAATGTCGTGAATTCACCGAGAGTACGAGTGTGTTATTTTTAATATTGACGAAAATTACTGACCGGTTGCAAAATATAATCTACTTTGCGTACCGGGATATTATCCCCATGTAAAATTTAATGATTAAAAAAGTTTGGCTCTGGCGGGGTTTCGAACTCACGCCCGAAAATTTAGTGTTCATTTCGGACTCCACGACTTTACTTCCCCCCTTTGATTCGTCAGTATCAAAATGTCATGACATTTTGATATTGACGAAGCTCTAGTGAGGCCGTCCTGCTGACAGGTTCTCAGTGCAACATGCGAACTGAAAATCTGCCGTGTCGGAGGCACCGGGGCGCGAACCCGCGACTCTGCGACTACAGGTCGGCCACCCTCCAGTACACATTAAATTTAAATTGTTTATACATTGTAATATTATAAAGTTTGAATTCATTTTTTTATACAGTAGGTAAGGTTTTAAGTATTTAGTTTTAAGTATTTAGAATGGTTTTAAGCAGTAATTGAAAGTTGCCATAACCAATATTATTCGTCGTCGTCGTATTTTAAATCTATTTCAAAGAATTTCAACGTCACGGATGTAAAATCGAGATGGAGGCTTCCTTTTCGATTTCTTTATCAACTTGTTTCAAGTAGTAGCCACGGGGAGCGCCTTACGCTCTGCAACTGCAATGCGATTGGCCAGGTACGAGAGCCGGTATGGAACCTGCCACGGAAAATAGGACAGGTCCAATTACCAACCCTGTGATGAAACCTGGCAGCGCCAGGCGAAAAATACCATGACGGGTGCCGTACAGTTTGGTACAACGGCAGTTATGGCAGACCTTGCACAAGCTTGTACGAAATATGGTATCGTGTAATATGGCCTTTAGGCTCTACTTCTAAGATATTCCCCCACTTCATACAAACAACGTTTAACAGAGTCAAGAAAATTACTTCAAAGGGACAGCGCACTGTATTCGTGCGCACTCAATGTAACAATATTTTCGATAAGAACTATTTCTTACCAAGCGTTACCAACATACCTATGTTTTACCTGTTTTTATTAATGTTAATTGTAAATTAAGTATAAAGTTTTATAGACAAGATATAAGTAAAAGATCAGTTTAACCAAACATAAGATTGTATCACGTTAACATAACTATCAAACGCTTGTGATACATTATATATTTAGGAACAACCAAGCATGTCATAAACAGGTAGAGCCCCGATTATTTCGCGGATCGATGTGGCAGCAAGCTAGACTTGACAGTCCTCTACACACTCGAGACACTATCGTTCGCTTATCGGTGGCTGCGATCAACTGAGGCCTCTGTACAGGACTGTTAAGCATTCACTCACACTATACATTAATAAACGGTATATAAATATAATTTCTCTACACAGTTCCATTGTAGTATATTGAGCATTAAGTTGAATTGTTGCACACAATCTATACATAGCAAACCGTGGAAAATCATCGTCACCATTTGAAAGGAGAAGTTTATTGCGGCCCGGCACGGAATGCTTTAAAATATAACCACGCGACACTTCATACGTGCCACATTTTGTTTTGTAAACATACACGAGGTAATCTTAAGCGGGACGTGCTGAGTGAGTTACGTCGATAAAGTCGACCTTCACTCGTCTGCCAAAACACTGTCGCCATTGCTACGATAGTCACGCTCAACAAACAGGAAGAAAAACGCCACACACGGCTCCTGTGACACTGGAATTTTTAGTACCTTGTAACTGTTAACACTAAGGTATCAGCAAGCAGGTGTTAATTAAGGTTATGAACATTATCGTACTTAGGCCGTACAGCAAGTTATCCGCATTTTCAGTGAACTTGACGTGCTAACAAAGTATACCTACATCATTTCATAACTCAAACATCCATGTTGCAGTTCATTACTTGACGTGTTGTGGTGAAAGGCATGATTACAATCCCAGATGATGCATTTAGTTGGTGGGCGTGTTTACAGTTGTTTGGAATACCGTTCTCTGTAAGCCACTCTGTTCTAACCGAAAGGCATACAACGGTGCCGCTCGGAAGTTGCAATTAATCATATCAGCAATACAGTTTGTTTTGAAACTTATTTACAAAACTGAACGCGAGACAGTAAACACATTCACCAAAATTCATGTTCGTTTATCTAGAGATGCAGCTAAATAAAGGATAATATGTTAGTTCATTCCGTACAGAATTTTTTTAAGTTTGGATTAGTTTCTGCAGTAATTTCTCATTCCACTAAAGTGAAGAGATCAGTTAGAAAAAATAATAAGGAAGTGCATGTCGACTGTTACGAGTTTATGAAACCTGTTTTAAATAAGACTTCAAGACAAAACTTTTTCTTCCGACATTATTGTTAAATCCTTCAGTCAGTTACAGACCGGGCATTTTTTTCCTTTTACGTCTGTTGTTTTGAACCGCAAACAAGCATTAGTTGGTATTCATCCTTGGTTAAAACCATAGACTAAGGATGAGGTAGACCGATTATCGTCTTCTGCTCATGTACCCACATTGACCTACCACAAAGGAACACAACTGTCAAAGTCACGTGGTCAACAATGATGTACGTGTTCGTTGACATCTTAATTTTCAAATGACAAGCACTTTTTTTCTAAATTAAATATTTTTACCAATTTTAATTTAAACAAACTCCATTATATATTGGTAAGAGGAATTATAGGTTGTTCACGGTAAAATGAGCACTTTTGAAAGCCCCGCTTAAGATCTACTTGTTTGGACGCTTTGTATTCTTCTGCCTTATGTAAGATTAACATTGTCATGGGCGTCATCACTTTATCCATGCGCTGGTCAAGTGAAACTGTGAAATTATTAGAGAAGTAAATATTTTACTAATCTGCTCATTTTTACACTTAAATACAATAAAAAAAATTAAAAGTGGAAGAAATTATTTATTTTAACAGAAATGGTTACCTAACACTTTTTATTCGACGCTAAAATACGGAACTACTTTCCCACCCATCGTTACCATGTTAACTGAGCGCATGTCACTCAGTGCGCCAGTTAAAATATATGCAGGTAGGAGCTGTTGCTTTTTTCTAAGGTTAATTTCAAAAGTGCTCGCTTTATCATGAACAGCCTTTATACACCTAAATCTCAAAGCACTTGTTTATTAAACATTTTTCTAACCTCAAATCCAATCCAGGCCTTTTAGCACGTCGTATTGGCAGAAAAAAAAAAGGCATTTCAATGTTGGAGCACGGAGATTGGTTGTGCGCAGCAAGCGTCATCTTTAGTCTATGGTTTAAACCATCGTACGGCCGTGTTGGTCGAATACAAAGTGTGCGAGTGGCACAGCGAAGCGTCGGCGACCCTGTGACGTCCGGCAGAGCGCGCTGGCCGCTGCAGACGGCGACTCAGGCGGCTTGCAGGCAGTCGGTACGCAGCCGGCTGCCGGGGATAAAGGCTCTGGAGAGACGTGTCCACGCAGGGACGTGAGCGACCTACCAGACGGCTAGTCCGCCGGCAGACCACCCGAGCGTTCGTCTTCAGACAATATTGTACTACGATCCCTGCTTGCACCTGCTACCTCCCGTCCCCCCACTATTACATTTCTTCGTACAACCGATTGTCTCAACAGTAGCCTTGTATAGGCTGTTCACGATAAAGTGAGCACTTTTTAAGGCCCTCCCAACAGGCATTAACCACTAATAGATATATCTCATTGCAGCCTCAGGCATTAAATTTTGAGAGTGGTGAAATGTATACACGGCATTTATTGGTCACATTGCAATGTTTATATTAAAAAGCGACAGGAAGATGGGAATTGGATGAAAGGAAAAATTTAGAAGCGCCTTAAGATGTGCTCACTTTTCCGTGAACAACCTATACCAGGATGCACAAAAAGAAATACTGTGGTTATGTCCTTCACATATCTGCAAAACAGTTGTTAGGAAATTATTCTCTAGCACAGAATACGGAGGTGAAACAGCCATCCATGCGGGCTTCACATAGACCCGACAAACACAGCACGACACAACAAAAAACCGCAACCACGTCCCAGCACTTATATTTTCAATGTGACTCCTCGAATTTACAGTCCGACAGTTTACTGACGTGACACTGCGAGTAGAAGTTTTCGGAACCATTTAGAAGGCGCTGATTAACTACGCTTGTTTCAAAGGCAATGGGCAGATGGGAAATTTGGATTACAGGATGGTGACAAGGTGCTATCGCTAATACATACAAAGATAAAATTATTATTTTTAAAAGTTAAATACAGTAGTTTTCAAGAGTTTTTTTTTTTTTTTTTAACGCTGCGTATTTGCTGTTGTTGGGAATGCTTGCCATATACAATTCATTTTGCAAGGTTGTACACTGTGCGTCGTGCCGCACGACAAGACGAAAATAGAAATAATATATAATTCAAAATTGCTAGTCGGACAAAAGCACTGTCGGACTTACGTCAGATCTATCTTTTATTTAATTGGCTCTTTAGTTTTAAGTGTTGTGTCAGGGCTGTTGTGTCGTGCTTGTCGAGACTATGTGACTCCTGCATTACACCGTCATCTCCAGCCGCACGCGTCAGCAAAATGGTGTCACCGGCTAGCAAATCGCTGGAACGCCTTTCGCCAATCGGCGTCTGGTAACCTACTCGCCCGCCGGCAGCCACAGCCAATAAGGAACCTTCCACGGAATGCTGTAGCCAATTAAGACACAAGACTCGCCCTCTCCCCCCCCCTCCCCCAGGGCCTCGCGCGGCCAATTGGAGAAATGGTACACCCACATCAAAAGAACCGCCACTCAATTTCTCTTCTGTGTACTTGTCTACTCTGTGCGTCTAGTTTGCGCTTTCTGTCCAACGCTCAGCACGATAAACAAGCCTACCGCAAAACATCCTCACCGTGTCGTTCCTTGTCACTGCGAAAAAGAAACCCTTAGTTCTCGCACTAATTCGGAAAAATTCTTGAAAGAGTGTGCGTCTGTAAAAGTGTAACCAACAATCCTGGCAGTGGTTCACACCGATATGGTTACCTAACGCTAAACCTAAAGAAACCAGTCAATGTAAACCACTTCACGTTTGTCATTTAATTTGGCGTAGTAAAGTATGCCGGGCTGTCGAAACTATCAAAACAAAATTAAAAGTCGTATAAATATTCTCTGGCGATAAATTGTCACTATAGCACCATTGTGCGATTTTTTAATTTGATTTTAAAGGTTTTTTTCAGGGAGGGGGGTGAGGAGGGAGAATCTACGTAAGTAATATTCTTATGATGTACAGATGATTACATATTTTTTTCCTAAAATGAACATTTTGAGTGTATGGTGCATTATAAACGGCTTGCTGATGGAGAGAGCTATGGAAATCAGTTATTCTTATCGAGGGCCACGGTGGCTGAGCGGTTAGCCTGCTCGCCTCCCACCACGGCGATCCGGGTTCAATCCGGGTCACTCCGGATTTTCGCATGTGGGAATCGTGCCGGACGATGCCGTTGGTCGGCGGGTTTCTCGGGGATCTGCCGTTTAACCCCCGTTCTTTCATTCCGGCGTTGCTCCATACTCACCTCAATCACCCTCATCGGCTCTCAAGACCTCGATGTTAAGAGCCGTCCAAATCTCTTCACTCACTCAATCCTTCTTATCGACAAAATCTAGAATTTGTTGTCTACCAGAATTTTCATCTTTCCCTTCCCGCTTGATTTCATAACTTCAAGCCCTGTCGCCATCGAACTGCCTGTGTCGAACTGCCTGTGTACTATTCCCGCGAGTTCTTCGACAAGCGTGCAGTCTGATTTGCATCTAGCGTGCGCGGGACCTTGTCTAGCTGCCGGATGTAAGCAGAGACAAGATTTGTTCTCACATGTGTTCTTGCCTCGTCACTGCATGTTGTCCTTTTCTACTGATCAACGTCCTTCACGATTATTTTTCGACTCTTTGTTTAGCTTCCAGTCGACGATTGTCGCCAAACGAGACCCTCAGCCCTTGACAGCCCGTTGGCAGCCAACGAACTGAACATGCCAGGCCCCAAGTTATGTGATATTTTTGGATGGCGTGAATCTTGCTCATGTTTAGTAAAGCAGAACAAGGTCGCAAACTAACCTTACTGTATCGAGACGCCTGTTAAGTTTTGGGGTGACAAGGCCCGTGTGACCTCAGCACGTCCATAAGGTTAACCCAGTGTTTTTCAAAATGTGGAGCGCCTCCATTCAGTAAGTTGTAGTAGGGGGGGGGGGGGGGGCACGGTGGTTGCTGAACACATCGCAAAATCTTGGTAGGGGTTTAATATATTTTGTTTACCACGCTTAAACCATCCCGAGAAATAGTACTTCCATTGCGTTGCACTAATTTTGAAGGCGCTGTCACAGCGTATTTAACATCGGCTTATACCGCGAACTCCAGCCTCACACGCCTGCAACATGACGTCACTGGCCAGCAACACAACAGTATCGGCAAATTTATGCCCCATCGGAACGAGAAGGCTTTTGAAATAACTGGCTTTCCTAAGTCCACGGCTCAAACGTAATCGAAGAACACTGAATGTTACCTACTCAGTTGGGATCCACTAGACTGTATGGTTAGAGTAACGCCTTCCCACCACATGGTTTCGATTTTGGTGAGGTTACCACCAAAGGACGTTGCCGTTTACTGACTGGTTTTCTCAACGTTCTCCCGTTTTCCTCACCCTTGCAGCCCGCCACTGCTTCATTCTAGGGCCCAACGCTCCATGTTCCCCTGCAGCGATTACCAAACACCTACGGATCATAGCTTCAAATCGTATAACTTAGCCGATGTACCTCAAGGGTGCACATCCCCATATGCATTAGTTCTTACTGCCTACCAAATTCATGTTTAGGGTCACCAGTTTTTCGCCAGAATATTTACTTGTAGGCTAAGCTGCACACTTGCAGCCTTCATTTGGCTATTGGCTGCTTGTCTGTGTTTAAGGACAGTCTGTTTATGAGTGAGCCAATCAAAATTAAGTCTCCTAGATACTGACCATCCGTGATTCGCGGCCAGACAGATAAGACGCGTAACTATTCAAATGATCCAATCACGAAAGTGGTTCTGAACTGAGGTGCATTGAAACACAACTTGTCCTAAAATGTTTTCGCGAATATCAGGTGCCCCTAGTAATGTAAAGGCAAGGCAAACATGATCGACCCGGCAGTTCACAGTGAAGTGAGCATTTTTTGAAGCTGTTTCGTCAGACATAATAACCAATAAATACATTTCATCGTGGCCTCGAACTATTGATTTTGGGCACGGTGAATGTGTACACTGTGTTTATTACTCACATGGCAGGGTTTACATTAACAAGTGGCGTAAGGATATAAATTGACCGACAGAAAAAAAGTAACTAGGGTTTCAAAAGTGCTCTCTTTACCGTGAATGGCCTATAAGATAATTTGTCGTCGAATCTTGAAATAAGAATGCCGCTATATTGTCTGAGTCTGCCTTTTCTTTTCATCTCCGTCCGATGATAAAAAAAGAAGTCGGATCTACGCCAAGCCGGCAGTGTTTTTCCTTTCACTGCGCAAGACACATTTTCACTCGTCTCGTACAGCCTTGCCAGCACACTTTCCTACTATCTCTCTCTCTCTCTCTCTCTCTCTCTCTCTCTCTCTCTCTCTCTTTCTCTGTGGTCTGCAGGTGGCTGTCATGTTGTTACGTCAGCATCCCCGCGGATCCCATTTCCGGAAGCAAAGCCAGTCAGCTGACATTAACAGTTCCCCCGTCACCAGGTTCTCCCTCAATGACCTCTACAAATAAGTGCATCGGTCATTCAGGCAGTCCTTGCTGACTCACTTTGCAAATATCTCAGCACAAAGAATACAACTTTACTAGAGTCAACAGTGTGCCTACAGTTAAACAAATATAGAAATGTTGCCATAAAATGTCACTACTGCCAAATAAAATGTTCATTCTATTTGACGAAACTCTTAATGAACCACTAAATATTTTGTATTCAAACGCACTTTTTGGCTAAATCAACTTTACATTTCTTGTTGGAAGTATTCTTACAACTGTTGTTGTTACACATACAAATATTTTGAGTATAAAAATACTTGTATTGTCGACTAAACCAAATATTACCTTGAATGAAGAGTTATAACTAAAGATTTTATGAACAAGAAAGATAAGGAACTATCGTTGGCCATTATCAGTGCAGTGTGTATGTCAAAACAATTCTCTCCTCTTTCCAGCATTTCCGAGAATGTGACCGAGCGAGGTGGCGCAGTGGTAGCTCACTGGACTCGCACTCGGGAGGACCCGGGTTCGATTCCCGGTCCGGCCATCCTGATTTCGGTTTTCCATGGTTTTCCGGAAATCACTCCAGGTGAATGCTGGGATGGGTCCCTAACAAATGCCATGGCCGATTCCTTTCCAGTCCTTCCCCAATCCCTTTTTTCCTGTGCAACTTGGCGGACCTCACTGTGCCTCCGCTGTGGGTTAGCACCGGGGCACAGAACAGATAAGTATACAGAAATGGTGGGGCGGTTTCTTTGATCTGGGCGCACCCATCCGCTGATTAGTTACGTGATGTCTTCGAACGAGCCTTGTGTCTGATTGGTTACCAGGCGTTACGAAACCTTCCCTATTCGCTGGGCTTCCGGCTTGAGAGTAAGTTACCAGAGGCTGATTGGCGAACGGCGTTCCGAAATGCTGCTGGCCTGTGTCGCCGTGCAGCTGAAATTCTCAATATGACTGTCTGTTTCACCTCTGTTTTATTGAGTACTCAGTGTTCGCGGCGATATGGAAATGCTACTCACTGAGAGGAGGGGGGAGGAAGGGCGATCGCCCAAAGCAGTAAAGGCTTCCCTCTTTGCTTACTTGGCCAATACTGACGTAATGTAGGACTGAAACGTAGTGGAAGCAGAAGTAGTTGGTGCCACTATAGAAGGCATAGCACAATTATTCTCCCCCTTCGTGTGTGGAGAACGGTGATGGTTGGTAGGTCAACCTCACCCTCCCTATTCCGGGCATCAAGGGCAACCACTAAACGGTAAAAAGGGATAAAGTGAGTGAGTGAGTGAAGAGATTTGGGTTGCTCTTAACAGCGAGGTCTTCAGAGCTGATGAGGGCGATAAAAAGGGATAGAAATGACAATACTTTAAGTGATAAAATGCGTATAATATATGGGTAAAAACGTGATCTGACAGAAAGCCATAGGCTAAAGTAAAATCACGAGGTGTTCCTACTTTACTGAGACCGGGCACGGTTTAGGTTGAGGGAGAGGGGGATAAATTTACGTGTGTTCCAACCTGTGGCTGGACATGTAAAACAAATTTCGCCAGACACCCTGCACATGGCATTGTCCATCGTCCGCAGAGGCAGCGATGACGATCAACCTCATGACGACGCACGCTGGTTGCCCGTATCCCCATCTCCTGCTGGCCAGACCGATGCCCTCCGTAACAGTCGCGGAGGCGGACACAGCTGCGTGCCCCCTCTGGGGTCATCATCAGTATGAATTATTGAGCAGGCGGCGGTTAGAGGAGATCGCGGGAGGCTGGCCGGCCTGTCGCTGACCTTTTCCAATGCGTCTTCCTCCAGCTCCTGGCCTCACTTATGCATTCCTCCTTCCCCCTTTCTCCGCACGTGTCCATCAGCTTCCCTGACGAGGACACGCATGGTAGGATATCTGCTGGTGCGCCAGACTCCCGGGGGCCGCGGTGGTTTAGCGGTCAGACTACTCGCCTCCGACCTAGGGCGAACCGGGCTCGATTCCCTGGCGGGGTACCCCCCCACCCCCCGGATTTCCTCACGTGACAGTCGTGCCGCGACGATGCCACTGGTCGGGGTTTTCTCGGGGATCTCCCGTTTCCCCCGCCATTGCATTTCGGTGCTGCTCCATCTCCCCCCGCTTCACCCTTAACGGCTCTCAAGACCTCGATGTTAAGACCCGCCCAAATTTCTCCACTCCACTCCACTCCTCTCAGTCCCCTCCCGCACTACCTGACTTCAATGTGGTTTACGAGCTGTTCATAAAAATTGCGTAGAATGTAAACATGTTTTTTTATTCATTTATTTTGAGCCGGGTTCATGAATAACGCATTTGCGCATACGTCGATCAATATTTTGTACCGTCGAATGCTGCGAGATACTGATGATGTTGTGACTTAAACCCTGTTCACGATAAAGTGAGCACTTTTGAAATCAACCTCGGAAAAAAATCACAGCTCCTATTTGCATATATTTTTACGGACACACTGAGTCACAAGCGCCCAGTAAAATTGGTAACGATGGTGTAAACGTATATCAATATATTAACGTCGATTACAATGTGCAAGGTAACCATTTGTGATAACTTAAATTATTTCTTTCGCTTTCTGTGTTTTTAATAAATCGAAGTGTAGACATGAGCAGATATGTAAAATGTTTACTTTTCTTATAATTTCACAGTTTCACTCGACCAACGCATGAATAAAGTGATAAGGCCCATGACAATGTTAATTTTATATAAGTGTAAGAGTGCACAACGTCCATACAAATAGTATAGGGATAGGAAAAATTCGCGACTTCATTTCAGGACACGATGTATTTCAAATGCGTGTACACTGAAGTCACTTTTGCAATTGGATCAGAGTTTATTAGACACGCCCTGGACGACTCCGCGCCAACAGCCGACTTGCAAGGGAAGAAGAATCGAATCCCGTAATGTCAAATGTGGGGTAACTCTGGGGTAATAGCCAATAAACAAACATTTGAGGTTCGACTATTCGAAGGATTGTGGAGTCTAGCATACAGGTCATTGAACTCGCGAAATTTTCCTATCCCTACAAATAGATCTTAAGCAGGGAATGTGGGAATTATGGAGGAATATAGATAAATCCAAGATGCCGGAGTACCTCCTCCACAATATAAGGTCATACAGGAGCGGTAGGTAAACGGTAGTTGGCACTCGTTCAAGCCGACTAGCCCATATCGGCGCAGCCTTGATCGACCGCTGGCGAAGAGTGTCAAGGTGGTTTTCGAACATCTGGTGGACGGAGATCTCCTAGCCACGCGTCAGCGGTCGACTTTCACCTATAATTCGAGTTTCTCAACTGCAGTGCAGATTTGAATATCCCCCGCCGCCACGGCTACACGAGCACAGTTAAGGAAGAAAATGATAGCGGGGAGGGGGGAGAGCGGGTCGACGTGGTATGGCGCAACTCGAGAGCCGTTTATTAGACGCCACCCACCCTCCCGTCATGTACCGGCCCCGGCGATAAGTTCTGTCGCGCGACCCCCTGTCGCCACCTGGACGAGCGAGCGGGGCTGCCTGAACAGCGAAAGCACGGCTAGACGGCTCGCCTCCAACTACGGTGAACCGTGTTCGGTTCCCGCAGAGTTCGCCCCCGGATATCCGCTCGTGGGAATCGTGCCGGACGACGAATCGTGCCAGACGACGCCGCTGGTCGGCGGGTTTTTCTCGGGGATCCTCCCCCCCCCCCCCCGCATTCGGGCGCTGCTACGTGCTCACCTCGCGCCTTCCTCATTCGCTCTCAAGACCACCTGAACATCTCGACTCCACTGCGTTGGGAACTGAGAGTATTTCCGAGTTCGTTCGGTACCGAGGGGTAGACTTCAAGCACTTGTGCTTTTCCACTATTACTGCGATTGGGCCGTGGTTCTTTTAGCCACGCCCCGCTTAACTGCGAGCCAGTAATAACAAGAAGCAGTAGTGTGAGTGAATGTTGAAGAGTACTGTACAAAGACCTCTCTTGATCACAGTAACCAATAAGCAAACGATAGTGTCTCGAGTGTGTAGAGGACTGTCATGTCTATCCTGCTGCCTCATCATTCCGCGAAATAATTGGGGGCTCTAGTTATTTTATTTCGTGTACAGGCAAGATTGTGCACACGTAAAATAGTTTGTTTTAACCTCTTAAGGTGAATGGTGCACGCATATCGTATATTTATATCAGTTTTGTCATAACTAGTTTTACAGCTTCATATTTCACAATTTTTGGCTCGACAAGGTGTAAATAACAATTTTGAGCACCTTCTTGCATTGGTAAACGTTCTCTGTGTTCGTTATTCCTGGAGCACTGATTGAAGATAGCAAAACAAAAATTATTTCTTTTCTACAATTAGTGCTCCGAGAATAATGACGGTAGTGAATATCTAACAACGTAAAAAGGCGTCGAAAATATTATATTGCGTCTTTTCGAGCCAAATATTTCTACAAACCATTTGGAAAACGACTTACGTCGAAAACTTGGTAAATGTACTGCTTTCATTCCACATTCCCCTTAACAATTTTTCCAGAATATACTCGTTCGCGTCTGACACGTCGCAGAGTAGGTGAAATCTATGGCTGTTGCTGTACGAGTATAGACGCTAGCACCAATACAGACATCGCCTCTCCCTGAGAAATTCTATTGGTCGCTGACACACGGACTGTTTTATAATTGGTTGCTTTTGTGCCGTTGATGTACTGAAACCCTTTCCCTAGGTTCCAAATTGTCGGTTGTTAATAAGAAACACGTGAGTACTGTACACACCAAAATTTTTCTTTGTAACACGTGAAAAAAAATTAATGTGTACGTTAAGAGGATAAAAACGTGTATTGCAAACACACTGCAACCAAGTTCGCGCACGCTAGGTAGATGAAAGTGACACGTGTAACACATGCAAACAATGTCACTGAATACGAGGATTTACGCGCTGAGCTTAGCCGTATCTGGTTGAAGGTCGCACTTGTACACGTGTGTGTGTGTGAGTGTGTGTGTATGTGTGTGTGTGTGTGTGTGTATATATATATATATATATATATATATATATATAGAGAGAGAGAGAGAGAGAGAGAGAGAGAGAGAGAGAGAGAGAGAGAGAGAGAGAGAGAGAGAGAGAGAGAGAGCTGTGTCGTGCCAAGTTTACTCGGTCAAGGCATCGCCGTTGGCCGACACTAGCGGCTCTGGTGTGTGAAATGACGAGCGGCGTTTCTGCTTTAAATTTATCGCCGCGTGACATCCTAATCGCTTAACCCACTCAGACCCAGTGTACACAGTTGTTACATTACGCACGTGTAGGTAATTTTTAGTCTGTACTGCGAAACTCAATGACCAATCATCTTACCTGTGTGTAAATTATTTGCAAACTGTCTTACTGGTCGGGGTCATAATTGGTTCATAATACTGTAGCCGGATATAGAGCCTACAGCTCATTGGCTGTGACAGCGAAACAAGTGTTGAGTCGAATCGAGTACAGCACACATTATACTATTTTTTTTATTTGCAACACCTGAAACCGGGAATTAAACTGGGTAGGAAAGGGTTAACGACTCGAGATGCGTTTCCTAAATATTTAACAAAGAAATGGCTCGTACGTCTGTGACATGAGTCCTGATAATTTAACCTGTCGAAAATCTCCTAATCTTCTACCCGAGGGCTGGTCGGGGATGAACGAAAGTGACTACCAAGTCACGTTGTGGTATAATACATGTGTTATAAAAACTGAATTGTAGTAATATAAATTAAAATTCTACACATAGGGACACCCAAATTTCGCAAAAAAAAAAAAAAAAAAAAAAAAAACCGATGCTATATTCCAACACCCTAAGGGCATACCAGCAGTATTATTTTGCTCATAGGTCACGAGACTTTGTGACAAGATATTTTCTTACTTGACGGGCCAATCAGAATTAAACTCCGATACTGTGCGTCTGTGATTGGCGGGCAGACACCTAAGAGGTGTTAACATCAGTATCATCCAATCACGAAAGTAGATTTCAGCTTAACTGTTATGAAACACAACTGGTTGTGAAATCTTTTCGCGAAATTTGGGTGTCCCTATCTATATCCTGTTCATGGTTAAATGAGCACTTTTGAAGCCCTACTTTTACTTTTACCTTCCAACTGTATTTTAATCCTTTAACCACCTTTTTAAAATAAATATGGCCATACAAGTGATAAACTCAAGTGTGTATATTCAATTTCTCTCGGAAATTAACGTCTAGTGGTAAAATAAAATATATTTATTGACTATTATTCTAAATGAAAAGTGCTCATTTTACAGTGAATAGCTTAGTATATGCATATGTATGAGAAATCGATAAACCATGCACGTGGTATATTTGGGAGCTTATATACTTCAGGAAACCGTTCAAGCAGACGAACACTGATTAGCAACATACATTAAACATTGATGTAATAATTTTCATTTACTTACAGTTGCGTGTAGCATACAAAATAATTAATCGTAGTTGTTGCAGTTTGTAATGGCATTACAGACTGATCTTCCTTGTCTGTGCAGTTCTGATTTAATTGCTTTCCATTATAAACTCTCTCCCGTCACTCGATTTCTTATATAAAAAAAACCTACACTCTTCAACTATTTTTTTTTTGCACGTGTTTAAACTGTATAATCTATTTTCTTACACACAGCTGACGTAATTTTTCAAACTGTACGTTTACCGATATCTAGAACTAGTGATTTTTCGCGAAAAAAATATGAGTACACGGTAGACTTCAATACTGTAAGCACCCAGCAGCAGTTTATCTACTGCCATTGGTTGATGTCTGTTTAAGAAGTCTTTTGTATATTTGACCGGGCCATTCAGAATTCGGCAACATCGGCACTGCCTCTACGTGATTCGTGTGCAGACAGTTAACACGTGTCAAAAAGTAAATGCGTCAATCAGTATAGATAAACTACCATACATTTGAAATGTATATTGTCTTGAAAATCTTTTCGCAAAATTTCACTGCCCCTGCCGATATCACAGAGTCTCACTGTCAAACTTTTAACTTTTTTTTTAAATTTTATATTTCAGTAAAATTATTTGTTTGTTTGCTAATTAAGTAAAAAAAAACTGCACACTTGCGATTTGTTTGTAAATCTTTTTTTTTTGCAACTGGTGGTGCTAACACAAGGTTGACTTAAGAGCCATAGTTTGTAAAGAAAATTTTACACGCAAGCAAGTGACTAACGAGGAACATTCAAAGCCCGTCGCGGTACTAACTGACGTCACAGACAGAACAGAGCAGATAACAGCACTGGGTGAATTGAACACCTGCGATACACATTATCTTGTGTCGATTAAGCAAGAATCAGAATGCGTTATCCCCCTCTTTCGAAGAAAGAAGGAACACATTTAGATATAACTTCACAATATGGTTTCCTATCAGGGGGATAACTTTACTATCTTCTATTATGAAAAATAACTGTGAGTTTGTGTCAACTGTTCCCTTTAATAATGTAAAAACACGAACGGATAAAGATACAGACTTCCGTTTTCCACTTGCGCATTCAGAAAAATGAGCGTCTTTCTAAAAGGGACCGGATTTCTAGGAAATCTTTCAGAATTTTTGAGCGCATCTGAGAAACCTGTTGGTCGACTCTCCGTGTCCACTGTAACACTCCGAACTAGGCAACAGAGCACAGACGTGATAGGCTACTGGCGCCAGCTAGTGGGAGGAGCGCCTTTGATTGACTGACTTTGAGCTGCCAATGTCTGGTAACTTAGTGAGCAATGCACTGAACTGGCGAGTTGTGTTTTCTTTGTTCAGTTTGCAACTACCGGCATCAGAAATCCGATCGTTGTTTACGTGAGAAAATAAAGTGTAACAAAGCGAACTGCAGTTGCCTGTCCTAGTCTTAACCTGTGTCCGGTATGGTTACTATATATATTTCAGAATACGCCAGTATTTTTTTTTTCTGGTTGTTTGGGCACTGAAAAACAACAAAACAGAAGTATAAACACCATCACTTTGAGAACCTACAAATATGCGTCAGCCTGTGAAAGTGAACATGCGTATGCAGATCACTTGCATCTAGCTGCTTTAAAGCGATTTGTCTTGTCGGTATGTACATAAATGTCCAGGGAAATCCATATAACGTTAATTCACGCCAGTTCAATTCTACTAAAGGTATTTTATTAGTTTTATTTAAGCCCTTCCCGATGAAAGACTGCCAACTTTCATATTATTACTAAAATGAGGGATGTTTTACGATTGAATCTATTTCGATGGTTTTACACACCAGCTTAACCGAAGCAGTTGAACGTATGACTTATATTGAATGTGTAAGATTACTATAGACAGTTCACGGTAAAATGAGCACTTTTAAGGCCCTGGTTACTTTTTCCTGTCAGCCATTATTATTATCCTTTGACCACCTTTTTTAAAATAAATATTGTCATGTAAGTAATATAAGTAATAAACACAGTGTGTGTATTCCACGGCACTCAGAAGTTAACGTCTAAGGCTAAAACAAAACATATATATTGACTAATATTCCAAATAAGAGGGCTTTCAGAAGTGCTCACTTTACCGTGAATAGCCTATAGAAAGAGCACATCCGTCTATTTCGTGCCCGTGGGTCCGAAGATGAAGCCTTACGTGTCAGCCGGTGGCGGGAGGAGGGGGGGGGGGGGCTGTCGTAGCGGTGACGTTGGTGACGTCACACATGTTATCCGCCACCCACTCCCCGTTCCCCTGCTGACGCAGCGGCTCAATTGGAAAATTGTGGTGGAGGGTCTTCGCGAACCGCGACTTGGCGCGGGCTGCGAACTGAGCAAGCAAGCCGCGCTGCCAACATCACAGCGCCCGACAAAAAAAAATAAAAGGCTCATTAAATTGTTAAGGCTGTTAAGTCACAGACTAAAAATGAGGTAGACCGCTTATTCGTCTTCTGCGCATGTACATAATATTGACCTACCCCAATCATACACAACTGTCAAAGTCACATGGTCAACTGTGATGAAATTGTTTTTTTATATCTTAATTTTTAAAAGACCAGCACTATATACGAATAAAATATTTTTACCTATATGAATTTAATCAAACTGCATTACAAATTGGTTAGAGGAAGTGTACGTACATCACAAAGTATTTGTTTACAAATAAGTATTCTAACCTAAAATCCAGTCCATACCCTTTTCGCTAGACGAGTTGGCAGAAAAGCAGTTTAATGTTGGGACACGGAGATTGGTTGTGCGCAGACAGCGAGGTCGGGCCTACCGGATCTACGATTTTTTATGCATTTTAAATATATTTTACGGTTTTGCGACACTATATCAATAACTAACTCATAAAAATGCGTTGTGTACTTTTTTAGTAGAATTATCAGCATTTTAACCTTAAATTTGTGCCAAATAAATTTGATAAAGTTATACGAGCACAATGTTTGATTTCAGCTTAAGTATTTTTTTAAGATTTAGAAACGCCGCGTAATAATTTTTTGAAGTGTGCCCCTTTATTTACACGCGAGTAGGATTTAACTTCTGGCTATTTTGGATTTCAGTATTATTGTAAAACTTAAAATAAAATTATTGCCAAACCAATGGAAGAAAGGTTTTTTCTTTAGTATAATGAGTGAAATATGTATAGCTTATTCAATATAGCAAATTCAGTGCAGCTTTTATTTGTTTATAGACAAAGTTTGGGTTGTAAAATTTTTTATAAATATTGGTTTCATGAAATAAATTTTTTTTTTGTAAACCCTTGGTAGTCGTTATGTACGGAGGTCAGGAATACGCCTTTAAAAAATACACGATTAATACTATGATTCTTCCCGTTTTGAAAACGGTTACTCCGAACTAATTTCCATGATGGAAGAGGTGCATTATGCTTTTCTGTTCATTAATACGTGAGTGGTGGTTTAAGGCTCTGCTTCGTCTGTTAAGCAGAAGTTCTTAGTTTTAGTGTCATAGTTTCACTCTGTGTAATTTCCTACTTGGGGCAGCGGTGGCGCCGTGACTAGGGCGCTCGCCTCCCACCAAGGCGATCCGGGTTCGATCTCCAGCGGATTCACTCCCGGATTTTCGCATGTGGGAATCGTGCGGGTTTTCTCGAGGTACTCTCGTGTCCCCCCGTCCTTGCATTTCCAGCGCCGCTCCATCCTGGGGTCTCATTTCATGTCGTGTCCGGGGATGACGGGTACCTTCGGGTTCCTGCTGGAAAGCCCGTCACTCGGAGAGTGTTGCCTCACCCTGGCTTCACTCCCCCAGTCGAGTAAAATGTAAATTTTTCTATAATCGTACGTCGTCAGGTGTGAAGTCGAGCTCCTTACTAGTTCGGCAACCCCTGTTCGGTGCAAGCCAGCGCAGTTACATCGTGCATTATGCAGTACAGCACGTTGTTACATTGATTTCCACGGCCACGGCCACTCCAGGCGATGCGCGCTGTTTCCTGGGACTCGCTGGCTGTGACGTCGCCGCAGGTTTCCCACGAAAAGCGTTTATTCATGACGACTGCGACAGGTTGGTCGATAAACGCCGCCTCCCCCCCCCCCCCTCCCCCAAACCCCTAGTCCAGGGACAGGCAGAACGACCGCGCGGTTTGAAGTCGGATACTAGACATTATTACTAGATACTAAACATTATGAGGTCAGTGTGTTTCTGCATGAGTAGTACTAGTAGTAACAAGTGACGGTTACCGTTCGAATTGGCACCTACCAAATCACGAATTTACAAAATATCACAATAACGAAATTTGTCAATTCGGACACGACCTAAATATAGCCGCACAGCAGCTATGCACATACCTTACAGCCACGCTACCACTGGTCAGTGATGCTGTTTGGTTGGCTAGTATATTTTATAATTAGTTTCTTCCTGCGCATATCGATCTACTGAAACTCTTTGCATATGTTCCGAAGTGTCAGGTGTTACAAGAAAGTGGTAATTACTTTTCACGCACTCTTTTGCAACATCTGGAATGAAAAATTAATTTTTACGTTAAGGATGTTAATCCGCTATTACTGGATTTTTCTCAGTTACGGATTGTTCTAATTATCTGTCTCTCTTTTGTAACTCCCTGTCTACCACAAAAATGACTCTGAGTTTGAGAGCCCTCGCGAGCTGCTTCCTTGACAAACACATTGAAAGGGAGAGGTTTCTCGTATTCCTTTTTAATGCGCTATTTTCCATTACCAATCAGTTACTTCCATTCATTCATGCAGTCACTCTTTTTCTACTTTTCTTTCTTGTGCAGAATTTCGTTTATAAGTCTAACTTATTAATCTCCATTTACAGAATCGTCTTTAGCCTGGTATGTGTGTGTATGTGTGTGTGTGTGTGTGTGTGTGTGTGTGTGTGTGTGTGTGTGTGTCGTCAGTGGGTTTGGTAATGGAAATGCGGTATGTGGTCGAAAGTGCCCTGTTTTTTTCCGGCCTCCCTGCAGTATAAGACTTCCCTTCTTCTCGTACAGACCACCAGCAATAGCAGTAAATTTCCACTGTCTCCTAGCATGTTGTTAATGGCCAACGGAAGTCATTCAGTGAGGAAATAATATGTGATATGTGATTCCCATCGTTCGTCTCTAACCACAGCTGCTACTGGGATTTCCTTCAGGCGTGCTAACCTAAAATCCCAATTCGGTTAACCAGCATAATGGGTGCTGGGTCTGTTACCAACTGCCAGCGTCCATTTTCACTCTTCCTCTCTAGCAGTCAAGGTATTCTTGTTCTTGTCTATCCTTGCTTATTATCCAGTTTTTTTCCCCATCATCCATCAGAAAAGTTTGCGCTCTCTCGCAACAAAGGTAAGTCGCTCCCAGCAATTTAAAATGCCCCATTTGCAGTTTCTTCGTGCAGCTACAGCTCTGGTTTGCTCCAGCAAGATCTTTTTCTTAGAGGATAGAATCTGTTTCTCTCTTCCTCTTTTATAACTCACGCCACTCCTTCTTGGTCTTTATTCGTACATTCATCATCGCCCTGTCATTCTCTCGATTTCCAAACAAACTTGAAAGTCGCAGTCTGATTCCAGCCTCTCCTACGAGGACGAAGGAAATATTCACCGGTTCCCTCTTCGTCTTCAAAAATGTTTCATTTATCAATATACAAAGAACACCTAATACGAAATGTGTTTAGTCTGTGTTGATCTGACGGCAATTGCGTTTTCTATCCAGTTCCGTGTAGTTCGACATCTTATAGCTATACACATTATGCTTAACTCTACGCTGACGTCATCAAGAATCCATTGCCTAGTCTCCCGTTTGACAAATATATTTCCCAGTCTCAATTCTCCATGGTTCAGCTAGCACACGTCTTCTAATAAAACCCACTTTTTCTCGCAAACACCCCACGTTACTGTCAAGGCAATTTGTTTCAAAAACCCAAAACGCAGTTCATAATGATTTTCAAAAATAATGTTAGAGTGGGACCTCTCTTATCTGGCCCTCGTTAGTCCAGACTGACGGGAGTCAGTATGTAAAGTGATTTTATATGTGTGTGTGTGTGTGTATATATATATATATATATATATATATATATATATATATATATATATATATATATATATATATATATACACTAAATTAGTTTCGTACTGCAGTGCACTGTTGCACACGATACCGGCATTACTTTAACCTTTTGCAGCCCACATTACATTAACAGTGTCATGTGTCTAAAGTATTTTATTTATTTGTGTGATACTAGTCTCAAGGATATTATTTTGTGTGGCAGATCTATACCATATTTTATTCCCGTAGTTTCGCGATCCGGTTGACTCAGCTGGTTAGTCACTGGCGTATTATTTATGAGGCCCACGGGGTTCAAACCCTGGTGCCGGCGGGCGGGAAATTTTCTGGCCGGGGGGGGGGGGGGATCTCAGGTGGGGAGTGTGACGGGCACTGCCGGGTTATGCGTGTTTTCCCACGTTCGCTCTTCCGTCCGCCGCGTCTCCAACGCCATCTCGTCCTACTTCATCCATTCTTCTGGCTGGCCGGAGCGACAGGTCTGTGCCTCGGCTAGGGCAGCCGGCTCCAATTAGCGCCAGCCTCATCTCATCCACACGTGGATTTTCATTTTCAGTTGCGGGATCATCAGGAGTTTCATTAACACGCTGAGTCCCCGTGTCCACAATCGAGGATACGCTGCACGTGAAAGATATTTACGGTCTGAAGTACACACAGGAAAAGGGAATCAGTGGTCGATCTTCCCTCCGAGTAATCTGATACGTCTGGAGGTTCTGCATCTATCGTTCGTGAATGGTTAATGCTGACATCAGCGAACACGCTCTACATAAATACATCGTCCATGCAACAAAATTAATGATTGCAACGTTTGAAATTGTAAATTAATTCAGGATCGGTGCGGTCCTAGTTAGTCTAGATAAACGAAGTTCTACTACACTTGCGTTAGTGTCGCCCCTGCACGGCTAGGTCGAGAGGTTTCGTCGGCTCTTAACGTCGAGGTCTTCAGAGCTGATGAAGGTGAAGCGAGGTGACTGGGTGGGGGGGAGCGGGAGATCCTCGTGAAAACCCGCCGACCAGCGGCATCGTCCGGTTCAATTCCCACATGCGAGAATCTGGGAGCGACCCCTTCGGTAATCGAACCCGTTTCGCCAAGGTGGGAGGCGAATAGTCTAACCACTACACCACCGCGGCGCCTACAGGACCAGGTGCTGAAATTCTGAATCCCATTGTGGATGTGTCTCGACCGAACACCGGTTCGGGCGCCGCGACAGTTCCGGACGTGGACGGCGAAGTAAGCCGGCCGGCTTTAAGGTGGTCGTCGTCACCGCGCTCCAGTTGGTCGGCTGCCAGGTCGCCGCGTCCTTGGTCCCCCCCCCCCCCCCATCTCTTTCTGGTGCAGCAGTGAAAGGCCGAGCAGGCGCAGATAAGGCGCCACGTTAACACACATAATGTAACCGGCCCGACCCACTGACATACTTCCTGCCGACGACGCCTGTTGGCGAGCAGCGGGGCACCACGTCGCGACCCCCGCCACCCGATGTCTCTCCTACCCAGGTGCCCCTGCTGACGACCTGGCGTCTGTGACCGGCGACCCAGCCCCGGCACTGTCCTGGAGAGACAGCAGAGGATGGCTAGTGTCTCCGGGCTGAACCACGGCTTCCCCTGGGTGTGAGGGTCTCATATGAATGTGGGTGGAGAGTGGAAGTCGCATCACAGTATCAGTTCGGAGCTTAGAGCTGGTCAACTGGGATGTCAACTGAATGCACCTTCGCGCTGATTGGGTGTATCTCAATCCTTGCTCGCGGAAGGACTCTTCGGGATGTCGGGCACAGCTGTCTGTGCGAGTATTCTCCGAAAATGGCGACCGGGAAGCGGCCATGCCGTAGTGTCGATAAAGTGGTCCGCGAGAAACCGGGTTGGTGGTCTACTCTCCGTGACTGATGGGAACGTCCGTGGAATGTATATAATTTAGCTTGATACAGCAACGTAACACACACACTATTAATCCAAACAAAACCTACAAGCGCAGCACCGAATTCGAATCGGCGCTTAGAGACAGTTGATAAATTCACTGTCATGTATTGACTTCCTTTTCGACTACTCTGATTTCGTGAACAGACTACAGCCAGACAAACTGAGGAAGAAGTACAGTGCCAGTTTACTTAGATCTGCGTTATGACTGCGTTAAAGGCTAGATGGGAAATAGCGTGTAAATGTTGTTTTTCGTGTATTTACTGAAACACATTTTAACGACAAAATCATTGAGGGCCAACTCGTGGTATGACCAATTCGATTAGGAAAATAACTTTCGCAACCATGTATGTACATTGGCCGTCATTTATGTGAGACGATAAGTACTCTTCGCAGAATAATATCCTTGTTACCTATGATAACAAGCATTTTCAGTTTCCTAATTAAACGGAAATGAAATTCTAGAGAGGGTATTGATCCAATCGCTGCATGCGTGCAAAATTGTTTACTCTTTCAATTTATGGTTCGATGGACTGTTAGCCATTTAACATGCGTTTATGGTCGTTAACATGCCGCAATCTGCCATACACAGTAAGTTCGTGACGTCGATAATGAACAGTCTGCACTCTGCTGGCCTAGTCGTAAACTGGTTCTCACGAAGATGCAGCAGCAAATTAACGTTAAATTAGTACTCTGACGTTCAGTAGATTATGTAGTGTACCACGTAGAGCGGTGCAATAACATGGAATTTGCATACCGCCATCACTCAGTAAAAATATGGCATGCCTTGATAAACCATGCGGCAGTAACGTCTTCGTCTCAAGCTTTGAATACGTAATATCGTCTGAACACATGTCTCTTACAGCTCCTACGTTTGTTCGCGTGGCATGCTTTTTCTACTATCTGAGAGCAAGTGATATTTCTCACGAGCCGCAAAGTGGGAAAAACAGCAGTTACTCTCGGCAGGACGACACGAACGACGAACAGCATAAAGCTAGCACGTCAAAATTAAGTAAACAACATTTTATTTAAATAATATTGATAATCATTACCTCTGTGTAATTTACATGTATTAGATTTTTTTTGGCTACTCAAGATAACTTACTTTCAAGGATAAATGTGTGTTTTAGTTATTATTTCCCTCTGCACTTCTTACAGGATAACCAAACATGTTCTATTCATCAATCTGCGTAAAAGCAAATTACTGTTGCAATCGTCACTCTCAAGACACTTCCACGTTTGTTGTTTTCTTTTGGTGGCCAGTTTTTTCACCTTGCTCGTTTTGATATTCTGCTGTAGGAGAAATAGCTACTTTTCATAGCACAAATGGCAACTTCTGACGCCACTCGAACAGTTTACAAAAAAAAAAAAAAAAGTGCTTCCGGTAAGACGAACGGTAACGAGCAGAAACAGCAGTAGCACCACACTAGCAGAATAGCAGACCACGCGAACACACCTCACCTCACCTCATGTGGGGTGTGGCTCGCAGGCCGCGCCACAGGCAAGTGGCGATAAGGACCGCAATCCCGCGCCACGTGCGAGGCCCCGGCCGCGCACGTGGTTGCGCGCGCGGTTAATAACATTGCCCCATTTCCGAAACAGGTTTCACTCCGAACTTTCGTCGTGGCCGCCGTCCTAAAACAAACTTTGCTGTCCATTCTCAACGCCCCCCCGCGTTCTTCATTTTCTTCTTCTTTTTCTTTCGCGGTACTTTACTGTTTAAAGTAATATCTGTGAAATCGTTCAAACACTATCCTGATTTCTTCTTAAATTCACGAACGTTTAATTTACAACGGTAATAGTAATTATGTAAACGTGCAGAAACATTTGTACAATTTTATGGAAACACCCGGAACATAAATGCAGAGAACTTTCCATCTATCTGCGGATTATATTTCCCGTGTATTCAGACCTTTAGTTTCAATTTATTTTTATTTTCTTTACAAGGTTCTTATTGTCAGCATAAACATTTAATACGAAAAAAAAATTATAATTTTGGTTTTCGAGCCAAGGTAATATCGCTCTGATGTCTGATAAAAATTTGCTAACAAGACACAAGACGAAATGTTAGGTTTTTCGTCTTCTTGCCGGTATTGTTTTGCCTGTCGCAAACCGTTTAAGATAGTTTTCAAAATTGTCAGTGTTCTGGTTGTCGCAGGAACTAGCATGTTTTGGCTGCAGTGGTAACGAACGCTTTGTGTTACTTTGATATCGTTCGTAGCTGATGAAGAAACTTTAGTATGTTCTGCATTTTGAGAATATGTCCTTGTTTTGCTATTACGGACACAATTTTTTCGTATATTTACGGGACATTTTCGTAAAAAACTATAATTTATGATATTTTGTAACAATGTTTTTACCTCACTCGTTTTTTTTTTTTTTTTTCGAAAGGCTTAAGAATAGAGGGAAAATGTAGGTTCTGGGCCAGAATTCAGGATCAGGCTCCGGCTCCGACCGCCCGCCATCTTGTTTCCAGCTACCATCTCGGATTTCATTTTTGCATGCTCTATCAGTCAATCCCTATTATCTTGTGCTTTTGCATTCCACATTAGTCGCGTTCGCTCCACCCCGCCATCTTTGTTATACTTAGAAAATGTTTCATGTTGTGTAGGACTCATGTAGGACTTAGACTATCGTTCGTCTCGTGTAGGACTTTAATATGTTACAGGCGTGTAAGAACTTAGAATTTTTTTCCCCACTCATAAAATACTTGGGTAAATTTCTTCCTTGTGCAGGATTTGCAAAAATGTTCATTTAGTCACATTCGTTGCCCACTCGAGTAGATATCTGTCGCATGCACTCCACCCAGCTATCTTGATATCATGCTCTATCATTCCGCCTCACCTTAGTCACCCACTGATTACACGTCCTGTCACCGCGCCACCCTGCCATTCTGAATTTCGTCTACAGCAGACAGTCCTCTTTGTTGGACTTGTAAAAATTTTAATTAGTCATTGTCATTCCACCTCGTGAAGGACTTATCACCTAAACTAACATATCCTAACCTAACAATCTTGAAAGAACTTATTTAGTCACCGTGTGTAGTAATGCTGTTACATGCATACCCATCGGTTTAAACAAGTTCTTCGTCGGCAGCAGGACAACGGAGACCTCCTAGTCGATGTTCAGGTTACATATCACTTACGCGTCACTCAGCGAGTCGTGTCTCCAGTCGTCAGACATCTTGAGCGAACTGCTGCTGTATTTCAACTTACGCTAAGTTCCATTTGCTCCTGGAATTTATTGACCCCCCCCCCCTCCCCTCGACCCATCATATTGTTTCGTCTGCTGACGACCGCATCTGTGTTTAGGCCACCATCTACGATTTCATATTTACTTAGCCACCAGGTATGTTCATTATAGGTCACCATTTTTGTAGGACTTAACCACACGTGTAAAACTTCTTTTTTTTCACGTGTGCATAGGAAGGCTCCCCTTAAGTACTCTGTGCTGAAACTACGAAGTAGTGAGTGGGGAAATGCATCGCATGTATGGACACGGAAATATACGCGTGTACTAATCCTTGTTCTTCATAGGCGCCAGAGGATTTTTTTTTTATCTCGCCCGCAATCCTTTTCGGCGCTGGAGCAAGGCGCGTGGAGCCAACTGATTAGAACTAAGTTCATCACCATCACCACTCAGATTGCGCTGTCATGGTCAGCTCCGAACATGGCCTAGCTGTGTGGCGAAATGGGTGGAGGTTGCTCCGGCCTTCGTTGCGTCTTCCTTTCCCGGCGCCAATCGTCACGAAATCACAGACCAGAATAACAGTCCAGAGGTGAAACGTGGTGAAGTGTTGGTTGCAGGGTAACCACGTGTTTGTTTAGCGCTGTACATCCTCGGCGCACGCAGAAGGAACATGTAACCGGAGTGGAGCCGGGAGAAACTCAATTTTCTGTGGGTACTCGCGAGAGTGACGAGGCACCCATTACACACGTTGATGTTATATCAAATGCACTGCTACGTTTAAGCGACCGGTGCGTAAACCAGTGAACGATTAGGTATAGCTAGGGGCACCAGTTTTTCGCGAACATATTTCAGGACAAGTTGTGTTCCAATGCACTTTAGTTCAGAACCACGTTCGTGATTTGCTAATTTGAATAGTTACGCGTCTTATCTGTCTGGCCGGGAATCACGGACGGTCAGTATCGAAGAAACTTAATTCTGGTTGGCTCACTCATAAACAGACTGTCCTTGCACAAAGACAAGCAGCCAATAGTGAAATGAAGCCTGCAAGGGTGTCCATAGGATATTTAAATCTAGCCTCCGAATAAACCTTTTCGCGAAATACAGGTGGCCCCAGGTACAGCACAGAGCGAAACTCAGCTTATCTTGCAACAGTTCACTGCACGCGGCTGGGTGGAACAGCCAATACTGTTCACGCCAGCGAAGTGGCATCACTGGCCAACAGAAAGTTGGAACGCCGTTGGTATATCAACGTTTGCTATCCTACTCGCCAGCCGGCAACACCTTTCGCGACATGCAATAGCCAATAAGACACTAGGACTGTCCCCAGAGCCTCGCGCAGCCTATCACGGAACGGGTTCGTCCACATCAAAGTAACCGTCAAGCCATTTCGTCTGCGTGTACTTAACAGCTCTGTGGATTCAGGCCGTGTCCGAATTGACAAATTTCGTTATTTCGTAATTTTGTATATTCGTAATTTGATAGAAATCATTTAGGATGTTGTCGATAGTCACTTATTTAGCATTCACGGCAATACATTATTAAATAACAGTGCAAAATACTTTTATCAACATTTAATCCTTAAAACATACGTAATATTTCTGCAATCACTCGAATACTAGGAATACGCTAGTAAATAAATATAATAAAAAATTATGCAATAACGACTTTCAAAAAATTTGCCGTATACGTATATACAAAGCACAACACTCATTTGATTTTTTAAACATGCATAGTGTATTGTATGACACAGTTATTTGTTTCAAGAGTAATTTTATTTACGCATTCGCGTATGTGTTTTAAGAGTAAAAACAAACATGGCGCTGATTTTGTCATTTTGTATATTTGTGCTAACATCCGCTAGATACAAAATACGAAATACAAAATTACCAAATACGTCACCATTATTGTATACATAAGCTGGTCACGTGATCATTTTGTCTACAAACTCTGCCAATTCGGGCACGGCCTGAGGCGCGCTCCGCTTGTTCGCTCTCCCAGGCGACTACGCCTGTCTCCCGGCAGAACGTGCGCGGCGCAGATAAGATAAGAGTGGGAAGAAGGCCGGCGCGTCGTCGTGCCGGTATGGGATGTGGGCTGTCGTTCGTCGCTTTGCATCGTCCGTCGTCGGGGCCGGACACCGACCAGGCCTAGGTCACCAAGCGTCGCCGGGAACAAGGGGGAAAAAAAAAGCCCCTCCTCCCAGTCAACCTAAGTGCACCGGTGTTGGCCGAAATTAGAAACATCAATTTTAACCACTGTCGCCAGCAGTATTATCCCCGGGTCTCGCTGCAAACTGCGAGGCCAAGTATCACGAAAGGCAAGTCTATGTTCAATTGCAGAATGTCGCCACATATAGGCTATTCACAGTAAAGTGAGCACTTTTGAAACCCCTCTCATATGGAATACTAGTTAAAGACCTGCAAAATTCGCGTTATTATTTGAGGACATGTTAAACTTAAAACACTTCTGCTTTCCAATAGGCATGTCATTGGACCATTATTTATTTGATACGCCCTGCATAAGTCTGCTTCAATAAATGAACACTTCACAATTGTGTGCCCCAATCTCGTGACTTAACTTTCGTGCAGCAACCAATGGAGAAATGACGCCGGCTCGAGTATATATAGTACTACGAATTTTAGCTCGATGTTAAAAATTGACGCTAATTTTGCAGGTCCCTAGTAATAGTCAATAAATATAATTTATCTTGACGTTAACTTCCGAGTGCGGTGGAGTCTGCACACGGTGTTTGATACTTACATGGCAATATTTATTTTTTAAAGTGGCTCGTGAGTAAAATATGGATGAAATAAAAAGTAACTAGGGCGTCAAAAGTGCTCACTTTATCGTGAACAGCCTATAGTTACCTGCATGACTTCATCTTATATATAGACACGGTCCTGTAGGTTGTTAACGGGTATTTGAACACTTTTGAAAGCCCTGCTTAGTATCTAGTTTTCTCCTTACTTTGTATCGTTACGTCATTCTTGCGCCACCGACGTGAAACTGCGGAGCTGCTACGAATGTAAATGCCATACTAATACGAATATTCGTACTCTAATGTTTATAAAATACGGAACTAGCATTACATTTGCAATGAAACATCGAATCTCAGAACTTATTAATTCGTTACCAACTTAACTGCGAACTTACGTGTCAGTATGTAGTGTATAAAACATGTGTAGTCATGGACAGTATTTTTTTTCTTTTCAAGAGTTGATCTCAAAAGTGTTAACACACTTTACCGTGAACATCTATTAACAACGTAGACACAATAAAATACATTTTGTAATAGCTGTATCAATGGCTTATATCTGGCGCCGCTTTGGATTGTATTTTTGAAATGACGAGAAGCCAGATTTTCCCTTTCGCCGTAATTCCATGACCAAAATAATTTATAACTTGGTAATTAAAAATTTCTAAAAGTGTGTAAGTGAAGAGATTTTGGTGAGGTCTTGAGAGTCGATGAGGGTGATTGAGGCGATTATGGAGCAGCGCCGGAATGAAAGAGCGTGGGAAACTGGAGATCCCCGAGAAAACCCGCCGACCAGCGGCATCGTCCAGCACGATTCCCACATGCGAAAATCCGGGAGTGACCCGGACGGGGATTGAACCAGGTTTTCCACTATGGGAGGCGATCAGGTTAACCGCTCAGCCACCACGGCCCCAATTTTACATTAACGAAGCGTCACGGCACTTCACACTAAGATTCTAACTCGTTCGCTGGGAGAAAAAATGTAAAGTGCTTTGACTCCAAGCGATGTCAAACCCAGGACCACCCCGATTGCAGGGCAAGATTGATGACCGCACGTATCTCAGATGGTGGGCGCTCTGACTCCTTTACAGCATAATGGATCTTCTTCGCTTCTTTTCTGGAGAGTAATAAGCGGCTCCCGCACAACAGAAAGGCCACAGGTTCGCTACAGCGCACGCCCACTATAGCGAGTAATTGTACACGGCCGCGATGAGGGTCTTTGGCTCTTCCGAGCCGAAATGAAAGTACAAAAAAAAAAACATGATCGGAGAGAAACGTTCCCTGCCTATTAGCTGACGGAAGCAAGTGTCCGACCGACATGCTTCTCCATTTCGTTAGCGCGGAGGAAAATAACAGCGTGCCGGAGCACACCTGTGTGCAGGTGTAACGGTACAGAGGTGCCTCGGAAAAGGACGAGCGGGAGACAGGAGAGAGAAGCAAGAGGACAGACAGAGAGAAAAAAAAATAACAGCGCCTTCCGGGGCCAACGATTCGCGAACAACGGGCCGATCCCGTTTCTTCGAGATACGTCACGGAGTCAATGGCAGAGGCGAAAAAAAAAAGAAGAGAAAGAGAGAGAGAGAGACAAGTTGTCGACTGCGATTATGGCTATCGCTCCTTCTCTTCGCTGTTCATCTCGATCATGTTTTGGAGGGCGCGGTAAACACAACTGGATCTTATAACTTCAGCATTCTGGAAATCAGAATAGTGATTCGTAATTGAGAAGTTCCGATCCTCACCGCCTTTGTGTGCACTGACACCGTTGTTACGGGGATATTAACAGAATAAAGCCTTCGACCATACTAACTTCATATAGTCTCTTTGCGGTTTCTTCACACGTTTTAATCAAACCTTCGAAAAATCACCCTATGCATGACGTATTGGGTTTTTTCCTAAATATTCCATGTTTCACAAACGTTCTATACTTCTGCAAATATAAAAATTACTTTTTTTAAATATTTTTTTATAGTTAGATTGAAAGTGTATTTATATGTTTTCCATTAATTATAATATTGCACCCTTAGTTAATATGAATAGAAACAGGGAGAAGGTAGGTGTGTTGGTAATGCATACAGGCTGTTTACTGTAAAGTGAGCACTTTTGAGGCCCTGGTTACTTTTACTTTCAGCCATTTGTTGTCATTTAACCACCTTTTTGTATATTACACGCACTCGGAAGTTAACGTCTAAGGCTAAAATAAAATATATTTATTCATTATTATTCCAAATGATAGAGCTTTCGAAAGTGCTCACTTTACCGTGAATGGCCTATAGTAATAAATAGTTCTGATGCTAAATATTATTACACTGAGTGCGCACGAATATGGTGCACTGTCCTAGTGTAATTATCTAGACTCGGTTAAGCTGTGTTTGCACGAAGCGGAGGAATATCCTACAAGTAGAACTTCAGTAGGGCTTCAGAAAAATTTGATGGAGCCGTGAATGGACGATAGTTGGCCAACGGCTGCGACTCTGTCACTGCCAGTGCTTATCTCTGCTGCCACCTTGAAATGGATAAAGCATAATCAACGATGTGACAGCTGCATCAGGTTTGTTCCGTGGTTTCTTACGCTGCCGCGGATCGCTGGGCCGTTTCAAATTTAAACAGGTCTGAATTTCCAAGCGATTTTCATCGGTGGTGCAACTCGACGCATGTATGAGCACAATGTAGGGCAAGCTGAGTCATCATAAACAGCCAAACGAGGGCAGCGTTTCAGCACCAATTACGCTTGGCACCTTGCAGACGTCGAGTGCTCCTTACTTATAATATCACCACGTGGTTGCCTCGTCACTTCCGACCAAGTTTCGTCATTTTTACGGTTAAGGGGGCAGGCCGTCCAGCGGTGCGCAGAGCTCCAGCAGAAAACGTTTTATTTAAAAAACCGTCCACCGTGCCTGAGTGAGGTCTGCTTACGAATGGCATCTAGCTATCGTTACGCATCCGTATACGTTTTTCATATCTTCCATTTCTTTCTAAAGTAATTTTTTGTCATGGTGAAAATAGCTCGAACGGACATATTCATGGTAATTTTTAGGAATGAACATTCTGGCACAAAACATTTAAAAAAGGAATAAGGACGTGCATAAAACCTAAATTTTTATTATTACGTCATAAAATGGTAGGGTCTCCGCTGAAAGTCTCATAGAGGCACGTTATCGACGGCAAGACTGCGCGCCAGTTCAGTGCTTTGCGCGTAGAGGCGACGAGAGAGTTGATACGCATGTATCGGTCGCCCCTAGCGTTCCCACGCTTATGGGCCTGAGAAGGGCAAAATTCCTTCAACCAGGCGGCCACCTCAACGCGAGCTAATGAAGGTATGTAGACTAGCTACGCGAGCCACTGCAGAAATTATACGTATCGACCATTCTCACTCACACACTTGCGTCGTTGTACAGACGGTGCCCATAAAAATGGCGTAGTAAATTATACAACATTACGTACGTGTTTTATTTTTATTAGACATTCAGCAAAGTCTATAATCCTGCTGAAACAGTTTTCCCGTATACACAACGCCTGATCCAGACGTCGCAGTTGTCGAGCAATACCAACTTCAAAAAATGTACAAAGAAATGTGTTGTATCGTGTCGTTCCGTAGAATTCAATACAAAAACAAAAACGCAAGTTTTCGCGAAAGTTATAGAAATCCAAGATGGTGGGGACTGATCCCGAACTGCGGAGTTTAGCCTACACACAATCCAGTTTGCGATTTTTTAGATTTATTTATTTCATTAACCCTACTTAGCAATACAGTCATTCAGGGTGTTTTTCAATTCTACCACCATAACTACTACAATTTAACAAACAGTGATTTAGTTATATAGACAAATACTTTTTTTCTCTCGCCCCCTTGAGTGTGTGTGGGAGGGGTGGGGGGGGGGTGTCCCATACTCCGATGTTATGAGAGTGGGTGGGCGGCTGTTCGTCTGGGCGGCCGTGATTTAATCTAAAAATTGTCCTGTCGATATAAACAAGGTGAACTTGTATTGCGGATGTCAGCCCGATGTCGGTCGGATGTCGGCGAAGGCGACGGACGGAACGCCGGTCGGCCGGCCGGCCGGGCGGGCCAGCACGGCGCGGTGACGTCATGCGACATAACAGTAGCTGGTGCGCCGGGATAACGGGAAAAACCGCGCACCTGGGTGACTGGAACAGGTGCCCGTCTAGAGTTTGCCAGGAGGGGCGGGGAGAGCATCTTGCCCCACCTTCCCGTCTAGGGAGGGCGGGTCGGGTCGCCTGGTACAGTCGGCCAGCGGGAACCGTTATCGCCATGTAACACCCCGCCATTGTGCTGCTTACTGTATGAATCTCCAAGATTGCGCTCCGGCTTTGAAACACTGACGCTCGGCTTCGCTCCTTTTGCAGAAACGTACGTTTCCGTGTCATCATTTCGGATTCACATTTTAAGAGTTGTTTAATATGTTTGTGCTGAATTTTAATTGTGTTGCGCCGAGAGTTCTAGTTCCCACAATTTTCTTGCGTATCCAAAGCAGGGCAGGAGGAGCTGTGACGCCAGCCAGGTCGCCACTGTCAATCATTTCCTCAGCTGCCGCGTTTGGGGGGGGGGGGCGACGGGGCAGCGGGTGGGTCTGCCTGGGAGTGGGGAGCGTCGAGGCGAGTCACCCTCCCTCAAAGGTCACATGGAGCTCGCCTCTAGTGCAAGAGTCAGCACTCAACAATATGTTGACCCCGCCTGCATGAATTTGCAAGTGGAACTGGAGATATTTATGCCCGGTTGCACCAACATCTTCCCCGATCCGAAATAGAACGATCCTAGTTTCGAACCAGGATCCAGTTTGATCTTGGTTCCAGTGTAAAAGTGTTGCACCAACAAAATTTAATGATTCTGGATCTTCGATTCGTCGATCTTGGTTACAGAGGGAGAGATCGACATTAGGTATGAGATAAATTTTGCAATTGGTTCGTAATATATGACGTCATGGAAGTAGGTATACGTATTTTTCACTATAGATAGAACTAGATGTACGATATTTTATGTTTTAAGTGAATTTTTGTTGTACGAATTTTAATAAATAATATTAAAGTTCGTATAATGTTGTTTTAATTTCCCAATAAAATAATTGAACGTAGTTCTTTGTGTTGGCGTGTTTTCAAACTACATTTGTCGACGATGGCTGCTGATCTTGGATCGAGATTTCGAATCGGCAATTTCGGCGGTTCGGAATGAACTTCATCTCGATCTCCAGTCCATATCTGGACTCGAATGGTGCAACATTTATCTGTGACGATCTTAGATCCGATCTCGGATCGAGTTTCGAACAATGATGATTCAACCGAGCACTAAAGTTTGAGGTCTAGAATAGTTGGAGCATTATAAATGTCAGCAAGCACAGTTTCACGCACCGTCTTTATATCGGCCGTCACTATCATTTTGTAATATACTATAATAAATGAGTCCCTCACTTCATAAAAATTATGGTTAAAACATTTGTCATCGTTTATGCATTAATACAAAAATTACTTCATAGAACACTTGGAGAATCTACTATTTGTATGCACTCATGGAATGTTTCTCTTTATTTCAGCCTTTATAGCTGACATCCGCAAAAAAAAATGTAGCAACTTTTTAATGCAACATTTTCTTCTCACGCACTGCACACTATTTAGCAGCCCAGGCAGACGACGCGACGATAGCTTTTCGAATCACGGACCAGCTTGGTATAACCAAAGTGGCGAGAAGTAGAGGGGAAGATTCCGCTAACGGTTAAACGTCATGCCGTGGGTCGCGTAGAGGAAAAAAGAGACTATTATATAGGGGGGGGGGGGGTAGCTATAAACAAATAATAATTATTAGCAAGTACTGCATCGTAAACGGACACAAGCCCATCACCGCGACCTACGCAAATGGAGCCCATAAAAAGTTAAATGTCGGTTATTAAAGCGGGCTAGATCAACTACCGGCTCACGCGTTGTTGACATGCTGGAATGCACCTTGCTTGCCTGTCGCCTGCCAAGGTCACGGCAGAGATAATAACAGGATATAATCTTCGTCTCCTTTCCTCATTCTTTCCGATGCCGAGCCATCAGTCACTTCATGTCACATACAAAGATTCGGCATGCATTTATAATGCTACGTATAGGTCCTGTGTGCAGTTTGTATTAGGATGATTATTCAAGATTCACAACTGCGATAAAGTCAAACCTAGACAATAAAAGTTTTGCTTATAAATTGTTCAACGAAACAAGTAAATTGCAATCAGCGCGGTGAATTTCCGTTCATTTATCCCTAACATCGAGGAATTTAATTTTTAAGCGTTGGGCAATAAAGTATTAAAAAGGAATCTGTCTGAAGAAAGAATGATTCTTACAGGCTGTTCACGATAAAGTGAGCACGTTTGAAGACCAAGTTACTTTCTCTCCTTTCAGCTATTTTTATCCTTTAACCTTTTATGTCTCCATGTAAGTAATAAAAACTGTGCATATATTCCACAGCACTCGGAAGATGACGTCTAAGGCTAAAATAAAGTATATTTATTGCCTATTGACAGTTATTGCAAATGAGAGGGCTTTTGAAAGTGCTCACATTACCGTGAATAACTTATACATAAATGTGCATGTTCAGTATTGTTTGTTGAACGAATCTCCGAAAATTCACTGAGTAGGCGATAATTTCCAGGAACATATCCCTAGTGTCAAAGTACCGCGGTCTCTTCAGGGTCTCCCGTTGGGGCCAGTGGCGCAACCAGAAATTTCTCAGTGGGGTGGTGGGTGGGTTACATACACTGACTGAAGCGAAGGGATACAAGTTTCGCCGATATTAGCGCTGCTGATGCACGCGTTAGCAGAAGATTACCTCGCCGTATTAAGAAAATGCATTGCAATTAACAGCAGATACGTATCATGCCACAATTACAGGCTTATTAATAATTTTAATAGACCCTACTACTTGTCTATGGCTTCATAGCGTAGCTCTGCATGCAAAAACATTATTATTATTTTTCTTTATATCCTTACAATTCGGTCGGTATGTAGAATCACCTCGAGCACCCCCAGCAACATATTTCGGATTCGTGAACCGTGGCCGCTGCAAATTTTTATTCATCTCCTCCTACTTGGGCTTTTATTTCCCGGTGTATGCACAAACTTGGAGGTAGAAAGTGTGCCACGAAATTCCGGCGTCCTTGCGCAGGACGTGGTCCAGGAGGTCTGCTGCTCCGTGCAGATGCTGGATGACTTCTCGAGATGCTGACGAGGCAGAGATTTTGTCGTCGAGTTCTCCCCCCCCCCCCCCCCGTCATCCCAATTCGCTACCTTCGTCACTCACAAACCCCTTTGCCGTTTAGCTGACGACTTGCGCCTCGCTTCGGCCTCTCTTTCTCCTCGTCAACATCTACTTCAGCGTCTCATGGAGCGAAGGCATCGATCGCGCCACGGCGACAGCCACTGTTAATAGCCGCCATGAAATGAATACTGGTCGCGACATAGCAGGGGCCGCGGTGGTGTAGTGGTTAGACTACTGGCCTCCCACCTAGGCGAACCGGGTTCGATTCCCGGTGGGGTCGCTCCCGGATTTTCGCATGTGACGATTGTGCCGGACGATGCCGCTGGTCGGCGGGTTTTCTCGGGGATCGTCCGCCCTTGCATTACGGAGCCGCTCCATACTCACCTCGCTTCACCCTCATCGACTCTCGAAACCTCGTTGTTAAGAGCCTTCTAAATCTCTCCACTACTACACTCGCCAGGTATTGCCATATAGTAGGTAAGTACGCAGAGGCGAAGTAGCATAACAGTTCCTTTGATATGAGCGCACCGCACCCATTCACTGGTTGGCTGCCCGAAACTGTGGGAAGGGCCTTGTGTCTGACTACTGTATGCTACGGAATGTTTGCTATTGGTTGGGCTGACAGCTGGCGGACAGCTTACCACTGGCTGATTGGCGATCGGCGTTCTCCAACGCCATGTTGCTGGCGTGTTCGCTTCGCGGTATGAGCGTCTAGTTCACATCTGCACCTTAGAAAAACGGTCACTGCTCCTACCAGCATGCATTTTAACGGGCACACTGAGTAACATGCGCCCAGTAAAGTTGGTAAATGACGCTACGGAGAGAAAGTAGTTCCATGTCTTAACCTCGAATTAAAAGTGTTAGGTAACAATTTGTGATAACTTAAGTTATTTATTTCGCTCTCTGTTTCTTAATGAATATAGGTGTTCAAATTAGCGGATTTGTAGATTATTTACTTGTCTAATAACTCCACAGTTTCACTTGATCGACGCATGAATAAAGTGATGAGGCCCAAGGCAGTATTAATTTTACTTAAGGCGGAAGAATACGCAACGCGCATACAAGTAGATCTTAAGCAGGGCTTTCAAAAGTGCCCGTTTTACCGTGAACGATACTATTGAAGTTTGGGAGATAGGTATATAAAATAATGTTAGTTATGTTATAATATAGCGCTGTAAGTGTATGTGAGGGGGCCGGGTGTGCGAACTGCTGGCGAAACCCTCTGCGACTGACGACATGAACAGCTATTGTTCTGGGCGGGTGGGCGCGGGCTGTGCAATCAGACCGGAACAAACAGCTCTTAGCGGCGCGGCGGACTTGCGGTATTCTTCCCCCGCCACGTGGTGTGCACGTGTCCAACACTCCTCTGTGTACTGTCATACCACAGTACCGTATATAAAGTTGTGACGTCACAAACATGCTGTGTACGGCAACACCACACTTGGTGTTTAGTCTATTCGCAGTTTCTTCAGACTTTTTGATTTGATTGATTGATTAATGCTTTTAATCAGACGGAAACAATGCTAGAGGAATAAAAGAACAGTAACGGAACAGTAACAACAAAACCCATTATGCCAGTACATTCACTCTTCTGCCAGTAAATGAAGAGTAAAACAGCAATAAACGGAAAACAAGAAAAAAAAAAGGGGGGGGGGAAGCAGTGAAGAGAGGAAACTAACCAAAACCCCCCAACGAAGCTATTAACTAATCCAAAAACAGTAAAAGGACAGGAAATGGGAGGAGAACAGGGAACAAGAAATCTTATAAATTAATGATAAGACTAATAAAATCAATTTAGAAGTTTCAGTAAAACAGTGTATATAAACATGTGTGAACGTTTGTAAAACGTGCGGATGTTAGCCCCCGTAATGCCTGAGTAAAGATCCTAATTCAGGACGTGTCTCTAAACACATAGAAAACAAAGACTTTGAAAATAATAAAAGGACGGATGGACGGCCTTCGTAATGCCGAAATAAAAGAAACTAGTAAGGCCAAGCCAAGAATGCGGTACATGTATGGGTGTTAAGCCCCCATAACTCTGATATAAGAAAACGGTTAAACAAGACAATAATTAAATTGGCAATGAATAAATAAGTAAAGTAGTAAATGTAAAGAAACTAAAAGGAAGCAAAGGAATGGGTGTGAGCCCCCCTCCCCTCCCCCACACACACTTTTTGAATCAAACCTTGGAAAACTCACCCCATGAATGAGGCGCTTGTTTGTTTCCTGAACTTGCCATGTATCTCCTTGCGTTAGCATTAAATTACCTTGTATTTGTTTCGTTGAACTGTTACTTATATATCTAGATACCCGGGAATTCCGCGAATTCATTTGACGACAAGCTAGACTTACACATATACATTGGATCGCAGATTGTTAGCCACGCCCTGGACGCATTTGAACCAATAACTAATCTGCAAGAAAATAAGGACCGAATCCCCGCGCTACCTATCGTGACAATACATTTTTAGGACAAAATTTTATAAATTTTATGGTTTTGCACTTACTTGACATTATTGTGTTGTGATTTGAGAGCATATGATCAGTCAGGCTTCAATAATAAACGTGATAACTCGGGTATAGATTGTTCACGGTAAACTGAGTATTTTTGAAAGCTCTGCTTAAGATTTACTTGTGTGCACATTGTGTATCCTTTCACCATATATACAAATTATATTGCCGTGGATACTTCACTTATGCGTCCGTCAAGCGTAACTGTAAAATTATTAGAAAAGTAAGTATTTTAAAAATTTGTTGATTCCTGCACTTAACGCGCATAAAAAAAAAAAACAGAATGTGAAAAAAATAATTCAAGTATTCACAAATGTTTTCCGGGCATTTATGATTTAACGTTAAGACGAGCGGAACAACTTTCTCTCCGCTGTTACCAACTTTACTGGGCGCATGACAGTTGGTGAGCCTGTTAATGCAGGTAGCGGCGATGACATTGAAAGAGGTGAATTAATCGTGAACAGCCTAAACACGTTCCCTTTGTTTTTTTTTTCTCACGCAGTCCAGGTGGACGTAAGGAAAACAAACAAACGTGTTGCGTTATTCGC
The DNA here is from genome assembly GCA_029891345.1 of Dryococelus australis. Taxonomy (NCBI): domain Eukaryota; kingdom Metazoa; phylum Arthropoda; class Insecta; order Phasmatodea; family Phasmatidae; genus Dryococelus; species Dryococelus australis. The sequence continues at coordinate 56,002,280 of CM057003.1, forward strand.
AGGCAGGGCACGCGCCGCGGAAGACTGATTTGACACAGGCTGTTCACGGTAAACTGAGCACTTTTGTGGCCCTATATACTTTTTCCTTACAGTCATATTTAATTCTTTAACCACGTTTTTAAATAAATATTGCCATGTAAGTTGTAATAAACATAGTGCATATTTCACCGCACTCGCAAGTTAACGCCTAATGCTAAATAGGACATTTATTGACTACTAGCTTTCCTGTGCTACTTCGTTTGCAATTACATTTAGGATTTAGAATCGCTCTAGCCACTGCCCTTGGGAAGGAAAGGACAGCTCATAGACAAAAGAGAAATACGTGACGGAACGTTTTTTTAACAGTGCTTTTTTTTATGCAGTAATCCTAAGAAAAGCTTAATCCAATACATCCCTGATCATCATATTTTCGGAACCGTTTGAGACATCTCGTTGAAAAAAAGACTAATTTGGCCCTCGGGTTATATAAATTAGATGTCAATACATTCAGTGGTTTTAGAGTTAAATCCGGTCGGACGCAGACAGGGGAAAAATTAACAATAGGTATGGCTTAGTAAAGACTGTTCACGATAAAGTGAGCACTTGGAAATCAACATTAGAAAAATGTCACTGCCCCTGTCCACGTGTATTTCAATGGGCTCACTGGGCGACAAGCGCCCAGTAAAGTTGGTAAGGAAATATGGAAAGTAGGTCCATATTTAACGTCGAATAAAAAGTCTAAGGTAATAATTTGGGATAACTTTAATTATTTATTTCGCTTTTCATTTTTTTATTGCATCCGAAGTGTAAAAATAACCAGATTTGTAAAATATTTACTTTCCTAATAATTTCACAATTTCACTTGACCGACGCATGACTAAGTGACGAGGTAAACGGCAATGTTAATTTTACGTAAGGCGGAAGAATACACAATGTACATACACGCAGATCTCAAGCAGAAGCTTCAAATGTGCTCATTTTACCGTGAACAGGCTTTAATCAATCATACTATATGAAAAAATAATTAAAAGTGGAGAATTCGAAAATCACAGACAGACATTTCTATTTTATTTAGTTGTATTGACTATGCCAAACGAGAGGACTTTCAACAAGTGCTCGCTTTACCGTGAATGGCGTGTAATGGCGGCCGCGGCCTCGACCGTTGCACCACGTAGGAGGCCCGGTTTTTGACTCTGGAGCATGGCTCCGGGCGGGAGAGACGAACCTCGTGCGTACGCCAGCAAGAGGGGTAATATGGAAAAAAAAAAAAACATAAGGACCCCGTCTCGTTCCCAGGAGGGCGGTTCAACCGTCCGGCCAATAAAAACCGAACCGGTTGTAATAGAAATTGGCGGGGGTTTGTTTATCGGCCCACGCTTCTCTCTCCGCGTTGGCGCGGGACTCCCTGGTGTGAAATACTGTCCGTAATATCTGTGTTTGCGCGTATGCGAATAACTCCGTAAATAAATGTTCTACGAATACGAGGTTTTTATTTTTTTGTTTTCACCCCAGGAAAGTTAAGAACACCGATATACAGCCGGCGATTTCTACAATACCTGAACTCGACTAACTAACTTAAATTACTGCATGAACAAGGATATACATTCTTACAACACAAGACAAAAATGAAAGACATTCATATCGCAGCGCACCGAACAAAGAAATTTGAACAAATCCCATTCATCTCATCAGTAAAATTGATCAATAAACTTCCAATAACACTGAGACAGCCTTTGAGATACAAGTTGTCTGTTTTCAAGAAACTGCTTTAAAAGTAGCTCTTAGAAAATGCATATTACAGTGTAGATGAATATTTTTAGTGAACATAATATGCTGTATATTTTGCAGCTGTGTAATGTTTGTAGTTTGTGCATTGTAATCAATAAGTTATTGTAGGCCTACTATGTTTATATTTTAATTAGTATTATATTGTAATTTTTGGTATTGTATATATATTTATGTTTATCTTTATGACAATTCCCATCACATTTGTTGTGTAAAAGTCGATGATAAATAAATAAATAAATAAATTAACTCCATTAGAAAAACAAAATTTCAATGCACTCTCCATAGTGAATATTTTTCGCCTGTTTCCTCTTCGCACAGCTATGCTTCTTATCTTCCCCAACCACTCTGATATCTCGGTGATCACGTGACTAGCAGAGAACGACCAGCAGAATCGATTGGTCCGCGTAAAACTGTCTTGCAAATAGAACATGCTCGCTTTCGTAGGGTTGCTGCTTTGTACAGCGTATTCTCGCGTGAGATTTCGTACGAGTGTGTCGTCTTGCACGGATTTCGCGTGATATTTTGCGTCTTGTAAAAGCTGACTTACACACGCCGGGTCCCGGGAGGCAGAGGGGGTTGTCCGAACCGGCAGGCTACCACGTGGAACAAGCCGCCCTGCTTTCACGTAGACACGGGCGCCCAAACACGGCGTGTAGCGTGGCGGCGTGGTCGGCAGGGATGTGCACCCGCTGTAGTTCGGAGAGCAATGTTCACGGCTAACTGAGCATTTTTAAAAAATCAGCCTTTGTAGAACGTCACTGCATATATTTTAACGGGCACGCAGTTAAACATGTTCCCAGTGAAGTCGATACAGGCTGTTCACGGTAGAGTGAGCACTTTTGAAACCCGGCTCGTTTGGAGTAATAGCTAGGGGCAGTGATATTTCGCGAAAAGATTTCGAGACAAGATATAGTTCAAAGCACTGTGGGCTCGTCCAGCTGAAGCATGTTCTGCTCCGTGTCTGCTCACGAATCACGAAGGTAAAGTGTCGGAGTTACGGAATCCTGAGTGGCTCGGTCAAATGCGGAAATGACACCAGCAGCCAATAGATTTATAACAACAGCTAAGGTGTATGTATTGTATGGAAGTGTATCGTGTGCTCCGATTTATTCGCGAAAAATCAGTGGCACTAGTAATAGTCAATAAATATATTTTATTTTAACCTTAGGCGTTAACTTCCTAGTGCGGTATAATACTCACACCGTGTTTATTACTTACATGGCAATATTTATTTAAAGAACGTGGTTAAATGATAAAAAATAGCTGGGAAAAAAGTACCTAGGGCCTAAAAAGTGCTCACTTTACCTTGAACAGTAGGTTCATGTCTTGACCTTGAATTAGAAATGTTTTAATAACGTTTATGAATACTAAAATATTCTTCGGTTACTTCTTTTTTTAAAATCCATTCAAGTGTGAAAGTTAGTAAATTAATATAATATTAATTTTCTTATAATTTTAAGGTTTGATTTAACCGACGCGTGAATAAAATGATGACGTACGAAAACCATGAGTATTTCTCTTAGTTTTGTACCTAAACTATAGTAAAATTTTGCACTTCAGGATGTTATGGAAGGACAGCCCAGGCTTAGGAGGTGATGTACGCGGATGGTTTACTATGTGTATAGGTTTTATTTATCTGTTTGATGTTTATTCCTTCTGAACGTACGGATTTAACTATTATTGCTCTTGAACGTAGGCGCTTTTATGCCGGGACGGTTTACACATAAAAACGGCGTGCCCAAATTTCTAACCCGGAACTTCTTGTTGCGTTAGCGAGGCATAAAGTTCACCTTGAATCAAGCAGTTTGGTGCTAACGGCGACTGCCATCTCCCATTGGCGTAGGCAGAAATTTATTTAGAACTGGTTTGGCCGTGGGTGGCTGGGAGGGAGGGGGGGGGGGTGTTAAAACAGCGCCTTTAAAATTATTTCAGCGGAAGAACAACAGTGAATGTGGACACCTTTATATTTTATTATTAGGGATAGGAAAATTGAGCGAGTTCAATGACCTGTAGGCTAGACTCCACAGTCATGTGTATACTCGAGCCTCACCTGTGTGTTCATTGGCTGCAACTCCACAGAGTAGCCAGTGTTACACCTCACCTGGCAGTGTTGGACTCTCTACGTGTTTCATTGTAAGTCTGTTATTGGCTCAGAGGGGTCCAGGACATGTTCAATCAACTGTGATCCAATTGCAAAGGTGACTTCACTGTATATGTGTTAGACGTCCATCTTGTCCCGACATGAATTCGCGATATTTTCCTATCCCTATTTATTATACTGCGTACCAGCATATGTATATATATATATATATATATATATATATATATATATAGTTTTTACTGTTTTATTATAAAGTTTAATTTACCTAATTTCTTATTTTACTAATAGCTGACTATATTTATTTATTTATTTTAACGTGCCTTTCACATTTCGTAGAGGTCCGGAGATGGGGCGTGAACCCGAAAACACCACCATCCATCCCCCCCTACCCGTCTACGCCACTGAATAGTCGCGAAATCCAGGAGGAAATGACGCAGTGGGAACTGCCTCGTCGTCGTGTCATTACTGTGACGTAACGCCACGCGCCCACTGCGTTCCCCGTCCTTGCCGCAGCCGAAGAGTCCGTCCAAGGCCACAGCCCTCTTCTCCGTCGATACTTACCCCCCCCCCCTCACAAAGTGACCCTGTACCTTGGGGGGGGGGGGGGGAAGATATCGACCCGCGTTCCCGGAACTCCACCCTGCCTGCCTGACTGCTTCCAGTTTGTCCTCGCCCTGCCGCCGACACAGGTGCCGCAGTCGTTGTTGACACGCTCGACCCGCATTCGCGAAGGCCTGGGTTCGATTCCCGATCCGGATCGTTTCCAGAAATTACTCCAGGCTAGGGTCGGGGTGGACAATTCCTTCCCCGTTCCTGCTTGTCCCGACACTTTGCTCTCCGTCTCTAATGTCCCCACTTGAGTACTTTCGAAAGCTCTGCTTAAGATTTACTTCTATGCACTTTGTGTTTTCTTCCGCCATATGCAAAATTAACGGCGGTCAAGTTAAACTGTTGAATTTTAAATAAAAATTAATTTTTATTTAAAATTTACTAGTTCTTACGCGTACATGTACTTAAAAAAGGCGAGAGATATAATTTCAGTATTCACAAATATTTACCTGGCACCTCTAGTTAAGCTTACCTTCTGTCGTTACCAACTCAACAACTGGGCGCATGCCAGTCGTGCCCGTGAAATACATGCAGATGTATCCAGTGACATTTTCTAAAGGTTGATCTCAATAGTGGTCAACTAACTGTGCACAACCTATACCTACCTTGTCGCCGACTCTAGCCAGGTGATACCGCACAACCATTAAGACGTTTCGGCACTGCATTAAGGCACTCGCCAACCTGGAACTATTTTCCGCGTTTGATGACAGGGTAAATGAGAGATAGTAATGAAACTTGGGCATACGTCATATAATCCATTTCTTCTACTGTATTTGCCACGCTCTTAGTCGGTAACTTTTCTGTAACTACTACCTGACTCGAGGATAATATCTTGTAATATACTTAAGTTGTAAGGCTGTATGTAGACATGTTTTGTAGATATTTCCATGCTACATTTTAAGATTTCGGGGTTTAGAAATTACGGTTTTGGCTGTTTGGAGAGCTTTAAAAATAACGTCTCCGGTACGCAAGATCTGCTGAAAGATGTATTCCGTACTCCATACACACGAAGTACTACACTTTCCTTTATAAACTTTTTTTTTTTTTCACAGATATACTCCAATGCAGTTCCCACGCGAGGTAGACCGCCGCTTTTAAAGTAAACGGGAAGCAGCTTCCAGTGCGCCCGACATACGGATGATTATTTATTTACGTATTATGAGGAAAGTTTGTCCAAGTGATGTCATGCAAGTGCAGAGAAACTGCATTGTCGCTATTGGCTTTAACTCGGGACGGAAAACCACATCCAATAGTTATACTGAGAAAGGTACGTCCACAATTTTTTTTTTCCAGAAAATTCTGGTAGAAATTATTTACAATTTTTCCTGGTCGTACAGCCAATTATTACATGAGTAAATTTATCGCTTCCTGAACGTGTTGTAATTTTAAAGAAGTTCGTCTGTGTATGCCCGGCAATTTCCTTAAATAATACAATTATTCTTTAAAATTCTTTCAGGCATACATAAAAACGTAATTTTAAAGGTTGCAACGAACCTATTTTTGGTTGGCTTACGACGCTCTCCAGTATGCCGGGACCAAAATAATGTACCAAGATTATTTCTCGGGAAAAACTTCTTTTTTTTTTTTGTGGGGACCATGCTCATGGAAAAATAATGCAAAATAATCAGTCATGCATACCTTCCCTTTTGCGTTTTAAGTCAGTTGAATAATCATCCTGCGTAATTCTGATGTTTAATTTTTATCGTGAATAACGTACAGAATTTAAGGTTGGATGCAAGGCGAGCTCGCTAGCGCTACACCTTATCTCATTCTCACACAAAACTTTCGCATATTGTCCCGCAGAAAGCGAATTTTCATACAGGTGACGAATAAACATTTCCAGTTTTGTTACTGGTTATTTTGTGCTACTTTAAGATATTTTAAGGTATGGATGTAAGATTTATCAAACACCCTAATTTCTATTGATCAAAACTGATATTGCTGGGAACTTGAAAAGTTACCTAGCCCCTAAAAATACGGAAATAAGTCCTTTGCTTCTTCGTTATGTACAGTGTTCACGTCGATGAATAGCGGGTGCTCGTAAAAACTTGGTTAAATAATGGAAATTTATATGAAACTTGGAACTGCAGACACCCTGTTGAGCTACTACAGAATAGAGAAAAACGTATTCAGTCGTTTACTCGTTGATTGTGTCAGAAAACGGGCCCTTATGCCATGTGCATGATTGTTAGAGCCCAGAGTAATTCGCGAATTCGTTCGGCACCGAGGTAGACTTCAAACATTTGTTAATTTCTACTACTACTGTGATTGGATCGTAGTTCTTTAGCCACGCCCTGCTTAGCTGTGAGCCAGTAATAATCCGGAACCAGTAGTGCGAGTGAGTGTTGTACAGAGGCCTCACGTGAACGCAGCAACCAATAAGCAAACGATAGTGTCTCGAGTGTGTAGAGGACTGTCGAGTCTAGCCTGCTGCCACGTCAATCCGCGAAATAATCGGGGCTCTAATGATTGTATGTAGTTAAACTTTAATTAAATATTACATGCAAAACGTTCACTCAGTTTTAAGCAATACGTAAAACGTTGTGGAAAAAATGTAGTATTTTAAGCTAGTGGACGTAATCCGACTTGACTTCAAATCATCTGTGTTGGACTATCTCGCCGTGATGCAAGGTTTCCTGTTTGTTCGGCAGTTGTCCGGTATGTTCATCTCTGGACGCTGACTGGAAGATGGGCTGTTTATCCGGGCGTGCGCTGAGAGTTCGGGCCGTGCGAGGCGCTAATGAAAATCCGCACGTCCTCCCCACGCTAAAGCAAGGTCGATAGCCCGGCTAATAGGAACCGTTTTCGTAGCTTGCAGTAGCCAATCAGATACAAGGACATTAACCCGTATTGCGCAGCCAATCAGGGTAGCTGCCACACCATTTGTTGTCCCTGTGCTTATCTTTAAGGGCACCTGTTTTTCGCGAAAAGATTTCAGGGCAAGTTGTGTTCCAATACACTTCAGTTCAGAACCACTTTCGTGATTGGGCAATTTGAATAGTTACGCGTCTTATTTGTCTGGCCGTGAATCACGGACGGTCAGTTTCGAAGAAACTTAATTCTGATTGGCTCACTCGTAAACAGACTGTACTCACGCAAAGACAAGCAACCAATAGTCAAATGAAGACTGCAAGTGTGCACATAGGATATTGAAGTCTAAAGGCTGTTCACGATAAAGTGAGCACTTTTGAAATCAACCTTAGAAAAATGTCACTGCTTCTACCTGCATATATTTTAACGGGTGCACTGCGTGACATGCACCCAGTAAAGTTGGTAACGATGGAGGGGAAAGTAGTTCCATATTTCAACGTCGAATAAAAAGTGTTAGGTAAGCATTTGTGATAACTGAAATTATTTCTATCGCTTTCCGTTTTTTTTAATATGTGCCGAAGAGTAAAAATTAGCAGATTTGTAAAATATTTATTTTTCTAATAATTTTACAGTTTCACTTGACCGACGCACGAAGAAAGCAATGAGGCCTATGGCAATGCCAATTTTACATTAGGCGGAAGAACACCCAATGTGTATACAAGTAGATTTTTAGCAGGGCTTTCAAAAGTGCTCGTTTTACCGTGAACAGGCTATAACCTCCTAGCCCCTAGCCGAGACAAACTCCCTGGAATGGAATGGCGGACCTTAGAAGTGGGACGGCGATTGACAAATGATTTGGCCTGAATCGTAAGTCCTCAGTGATGCAACCGGCATTAGCCGACAAACTCGGCACAGCCAGAAGAAAAACGACATGGCAGCGCATCCGCCGAAGATACTCCAAGGCCGAAGTTGGCTGGTGGCAGCACGCAATCTTTATCGATCGTCGTCTGTAAGCACATAAAGTGAGGCGACCTCGGGCTGACCCCTGCGCGCTGACTAGCTATTCGATGTAAACTACTGTAAGACAACCTCTCTCTGTTAGTCAGCACGCCTTGCGAAAGAGCATGGTGGGAAAAGAGGTGTGTGTGTGTTTGTTATGTATCTCAATAAGTGCGTTTCCTGCTGCGCTGTAGTAATTCCTCTTTCGCGTCACTTCTGAACGTCAACACCAGTGTTTTTCTATCAGTTCAGCTAAGTCATTACAATTCCTAGAGTTAGTAAGATACAGGACGAACCATGGGATGGTAAACAACGAAACGAGTTAATCTCCGTAAAACCAAAATAACCCAGGACGTTTCGGGAACTGCAATCTGTTTCCATCAAGCGAGAATAAATATGGCGATTGGTAGTGAAGGCGAGGAAGATTCTGCAAGGAAGCAGTGCATTTTAGAAACCTTGTACGTATATATAAGCCTAGTGGTGTAATTTTCTCGATTATTCTTAAAAATGTATATTTTCAGAGAGTGGAAATGTCTGAAATTAACACTTTCGCAGTTAATTTACACTGTAAAATTCCAGTACAGAGAAGTGCAGACACCTTTGCCTGTATTGCCCTGAAAGTCTCGTAGAGGCGCGTTGCCGACGAGAAGATTACACGCTAGTTCACTGTCTTGTGCTTTGAGGCGACGAAGCACCTAATGCATGTGCTTATGTCGCCCTTAGCGCTTCCTGCACCTCTAGACCTCCTATACGCTACATACCTTCAGCCAGGTGGTGTAAACAGTTACAAACAATCTAATAAAAAAATCATCCTTCTTCCGTTCCATTTTTTTCGCCCTAGTCCTCGAGTCGTAAACGCGTCAATTACACTTACCTTTTTGTAGTGCGATCTGCACGTATGCGAAATGGCGGGTCTTGGCCGGCGATGGCATATCTGCGTCCAAGTTCCGGAATACCATAGTATAGATAAATACACAAGTACGTTCCCAGGCGCTGATTGGCGAACGGCATCCCAGCACTTTGCTGGCCAGTCCCGCCATTTTACTGGGGTGTGCGGGATGGAGTTCGCTCTGCCTAGGGCTGGTTCACCTCCCTACTATAGGCTGTTCACGGTAAAGTGAGTACATTTGAAAGCCCTGTGTAAGATATACTTGTTTACACGGTGTGTATTCTTCCACCTTATGTAAAATAAACTCTGCCATGGGCCTCATCACGTTATTCATGCGTCGGTCAAGTGGGAATGTGAAATTATTTGAAAATTAAATATTTTACATATTTGCTCATTATATGCTTCGATGCATTAGAAAAAAAGTTAAAGAAATAATTTACGTTATCACACGTGGTTGCCTAACACTTTTTATTTGACGTTAAGATACGGAACTACTTTCCCTCTATCGTTACCAACTTTAATGGGAGTACGTCACTCAGTGCGCCCGTTAAAATATATACAGGTGGGAGCAGTGACTTTTTTCTAAGGTTTATTTCAAAAGTGCTCACTTTGCCGTGAAAAACCTATATTAAGCTGACCTCCGATGCGTAGTTGGTTCCATATAAAGGCTTACAGTGCAAGAGGTTCTGGGTCTGTGTCCTGGATAAGGCATGTGTGCGAATTTGTGTTCTGCCAAGGTGTCGTGAGTTAGTCTTCTTGCGTAGAAAATGTCAGTTGTACGCGTCTCAATAAAATTTACCTTTGTCAAATAAGCACACGCATTAAAAAAGTATCACTAGACCTTAACATACGACTCCCCAATGCCTCACACATTATGTTGATATCCTGATTCGCCAAAGGGCGCAACAAATAATAATAATAATAATTGTTATTATTTGCGTCGAGCTATAGTTGCAGGTACTGTTGTCCTAGAAAGTCCACCTCATAACCGGCCCTAGGCCGTGTAGACGTGGTACTGTATTGTAGGTGCTACGGTCATATAGGCAAGTAATCGTTGTGGTATATATTTCTCGCAAACTAAAAAACCCTCTCAGCTACAGTTCAAACACTGGGGTAGTTTCTGGAGCAGAACTACGCCTAGGCCACGCTATTTCCGCTCCTCGCATGTGTTCGTGCACTGGGCCCGGAACCAGACCCTTTAAAAGGTAGATAGGGGCCTACACCATTTTAATTTTTGAAGCTCCCCATCCCCCCTCCCCCGACAACCCTTCTCACACATGGGAAAAAAAATAAACGCAAAATAAAAAGTTTACCAGTCGTATATATTTTGAATATTTTCATTATTAACATAATACAACAATCATTAGTCAGAGTGGCATTAACTCATTTATTTAATAAATGCTTCTGTTGTTTGTTCTGAAATGCAAACAAAGTCTATATCCTAAATAATTTGAGAGCCGTTCTGTGAAGTTAGGCCCACGCGAAATGGTCCTGCTTCTCCCTCCCCCTCCCTCCACGTCATCCTTTTGCAATCATAGACTATAGATGAAGTAGACAGCTTATTCGTCTTCTGCGCATGTACCCAACATTGTCCTACCCCAAAGGAACACAACAGTCAAAATCACATGGTTAACAGTGATGAACGTGTTTGTTTATATCTTAATTTTTAAATGTAAATGACTATTTTATTAATAAAATACTTTCATCAATTTGAATTTAATCAAACTGCATGGCAAATTGGTTAGAGGAAGTATAAAAACGTATCAAAACACTTGTTTACAAAATAAGTTTTCTAACCAGGAAAGCAGTTCAGTTGGGACACGGAGATTAGATCTGTGTACCTCATCTTTAGTCTGTGGTTCGTACTCGTAGGCGCTCCGGCGTGCATGTTTGCTCAACGAATCACGTTCATGGAAACAACAGCTGCGGAATCGCTGTTCCGCCAAAATGTCGGCACGTGTTCTGAGCTCGCCTCTTTGTCCTCCCCCCTGCCTCCCTAATCGCCTTCACCCCTTCCAACGCCAGAGCTCTAATAACATGTTTAGGAATTTTTTGCGCGCACTTGATTGTCCGCTCTTCGCGCTTGACATGCGGCCAGCACTTTTTTTTATCATCATTCTCTTGCACAACTGTCAAAGGTCTTGTTCAGCAAAAGGGTAGACTGCGCGGCGCCCATATTGTGGACTTTTGCGATGCTCTCGGCGTGACTAACACAGCTAAAACAACCAGTTAAGTTTGTCAAACAACACTTTTTACCACGCCACAGAAGTTTGTTTCGCCCACGGGTAGTTTTAATGCTTTGTTTCTTCTATCCACTACATTGTGTATCCTTCCGCAACATTAAAAAAACTTGCCAATTATGATGGTCCTGATAGATTGTATCCATACGCCGTTCACGTGTCCTACACAAATTTCAGAAACCGAATGTGGCACTGTTACGTCACTTGTAACTAGGTGTGTGTGTGTGTGTGTGTGTGTGTGTGTGTGTGTATATATATATATATATATATATATATATATATATATATATATATATATATATATGCATAAAATTCAGTGCCATCAATTTAAACAGTATACTTTTAATAAAACGTTATGTCGTAGATTTTTTTTTTTTTTTTTTTACAATTTTCTGCCAACCACCTACTATTGTAGTGTACAAATTCAAGCGGTTCTCATTTTATCCCACGTGTATGATCTTACTATCCAAACATCAAAAGTTTGGTTTCGGAAAGAGGTGTTTAATATGTCGTGTGAAATCCTAATATATGTATGTATGTATGTGTGTGTATGCATATTCCTGCTAACATATCGATAACTCGTCGATATGTAATTAAAACTGTTGCCAAAATTACTCAGAAAACTTTAATCATTTCACTTTGCAAACTAGAAATAATATTCTACATGATTTCCACATGTGTCAGTTCGTGAAAATAACAGGGAAATACTTGTATGGGGAAGTCCATTCGCTCACGAGAAAGTTAAGCGGAACATGTTTTTGCTGGTTCGAGCAGCTCATATGTAGGGATAGGAAAATTTCGCGAGTTCAATGACATGTATGCTAGACTCCACAATAATTCGTATAGTCAAACCTCAAATGTTTGTTCATTGGCTGTTGCCCCAGAGTTACCCCACATTTGACATTATGGGATTCGATTCTTCTTCCCTTGCAAGTCGGCTGTTGGCGCGGAGTCGTCCAGGGCGTGTCTAATAAACTCTGATCCAATTGCAAAAGTGACTTCAGTGTACACGCATTTGAAATACATCGTGTCCTGAAATGAAGACGCGAATTTTTCCTATCCCTACTAATCTGCTTCTTGGTATAAAATACGATTCTTTCCAAGCATATTGCGACATACTTTCGTAATCTGCATATTCCACTTCTCCCAGAGTAATTGAGGATAAAGAGGTGAAAACAGCCGCTTACACAGTGGATTCAAACCACACGCGCCAGCAAAATGGCGTTACTGGACAGCAACGTGATGCAACGCCGTTCACCAATCAGCGCGTAGTAACCAGCACGCTAGCCAATCAGTAGCGAATACACACGAGGCCCGTTTCCTGAGCCTAGTGCAGCCGATCGGAGAATCGAGTACTCCAACAGCGAAAGAACCGTAAGGCCATTTCGTTTCTGTATGTGTTTCTACTCTGTACGTTCATCCGGGAGCCAATCATGTAGAGACTGTTTTGTTTTGTGAGAATCAATCCGACAGTTTTTTAACACTTTGAATGCGGTACAGATTTACTGCTAATTGAGACAAGCTAGAAGTAAGTCACCTATATTCTTCAACGGATGACCTTCAGTTCTCTAGGTCAGTGTATAGGCTATTCACGGTACAGTGAGCACTTGCTTAAGGCCTCTCATTTGGATTAATAGTCAATAAATATATTTTATTTTAGCCTTAGACGTTAACTTCAGAGTGGTTAAAGGATTAAAAAAATGACTGAAAGGAAAAAGTAACTAGGGCCTCAAAAGTGCTCACTCTACCGTGAACAGTGTATAGTCCCATTTACAACCGTCCTATTGGTTTACGCAACACCGGACACACTTACTATACTGCACAACGTTCATTACTGGCCGTCTCGCTGCCAATATAAAACCGGGTTGAAAGTTTCCCACTTAAATATTCCTTCCTGCGTAGACTAATATGCAATACATCCTCTTCATTTGAGTAGTTTAGAGTGTTTCTGGCGCAATACGAAGTTGCAGAGAACTTTATGAAAACTCCTGGCTAAGTAATATTTCTACACCCGCGTCTTTAAAGAACGCGAATGTTGTAATATTTCGACAAACTTCATAAACCTCGGTTAACACTTTGAGGACTACGCTCGAGTGTAGTTCGAGAAAAAAAAAATTTTGAAAACTTATTTTTCATTGAAAAGAAAACTAGCATTTTCACGCAGACATTGTACTGCCTGTATTTAACAGGATCTTACAAGAACTCTACAGCTCGATAACGATAACTTCCCGGACAACAAACATATTTTTGTCGCGTCTCCGTAAAATGACAGGTGTAATTGTAAAACATCTTACACAGATATAGACATTTGATTGGGACAAAATCAACTCAGCTCCTCAGTGACTGATGACCAGCCAATAATGAACGTTGGAGATCGCAGTAAACGTGTCCATTGTCATGTTGGCCATTAGAACGGCAGTGCGTGGGAACACATTAGAGACCAATAGAACATGTGTTGCTGCAGTGGTGGATGTAAGTAACTCACTTCTAACCTGTCTTGGTTGTCTTGTAAATGCGTGCTGACTAGGGATAGGAAAATTTCGCGAGTTCATTTCAGGACAAGGTAGACGTCCAACACGTGTACAATGAAGTTGAGTTTGAAATTGGATCGTAGTTTATTAGACATTTCCTGGACGACCCTGAGCCAATAGCACGCTTGTAAGGAAATAAGTAGCCATTCCCATACTACCAGGTATGGGGTAACACTGGCTACTCTCTGGGGCAGCAGCCAATGAATAAACAACTAAGGCTCGAGTATACACAAAATTTTGAGTCTAGCCTACAGGTTATTGAACTCGCGAAATTTTCCTATCCCTAGTGCTGACCTCAAAGTGCTAAATACAGACGACATCGGCAGAGGAAGATGGACAGCGGAGGATGACAAAGTCGACGTGGGACGAACTGTAGACTGGGAGGTTATGGCACCAAGCAGCCACAGGCATTCGATAAGCGCGAGTCCTTGGTAATGGCGTGTGGAGGAGGTTGCACTGGAGCGTCTCGGAAAAGTGCGTCGTCACCAGAACGTGCTAGTTTTCGCGCTCCGGGATAGCGTTGTGTCAAGGGCCCTGGGGTTTATCTCCGCGGATTCAACGACCTTTCACAAAGGCGCGGGTCTGACCGCAGGGGTGACCACGACAAGTTGCCAAGTTTCGAAATCTGGCATCAGCTGCTCTCGTCCCCCTTCCCCTTCTACTTCAACTTCCACTCGTTATCTTTATCCCTCCCTCCTCCATCGTCATGTCCATTCCGCGAAGTTAAAACTTCTTTCTCTTATTTTATCCCGCGCCTTCCTTCCTCGCCCCGCAGCTCATCCTCCCTGCCGGCCGGTCCGGCTTGTTTTCTTCGTGACGTCACGCGGCGTGGGGTCGCCTCGAGGTGACTGGCGATGCGCATGGTCTAGTTTTGATGTGCGTTGGAAGATGACGCGCGCAAATGTTTTTCCACGTGACGTACGTATGATTTCTGGCGCTGACGGCAAGGACGCGCGGTAGAAAAGTACATACTACAGAGGCGAAATGGCGTCGCTGTTTCCTTTGGCGGGGGCGAACCCATCGTCTGATTGGCTGCGCGTGGCTCTGGGAACGGGCCTTGCGTCTGATTGGAAGGCACTATGCGAAAGGTCCCATGTTGGTCGGGCTGCCGGCTGGCGATCAGGTTACCTACCAGGCGCTGATTGGCGAACGGCGTTAAAGGCTCTTCATGATAAAGTGAGCACTTTTGAATTGAACCTTAGAAAAATATCACTGTCTCTACCTGCATATATTTTAACGAGCGCCGTAAGTGACTTGCCTCCAGTAAAGTTGGTAACGATGGATGGGAAGTAGTTCCGTATCATAACGTCGTATAAAAATTGTTATGTAATAATTTATGATAATTTTTTATAATTTATTTTGCTTTATACTTAGTTAAACTGTCGAAATGTAACAATAAGCAGATTTGTAAAATATTTATTTTTCTAATAATTTCCCAGTTTCACTTGACCAACGCATGAATAAAGTGATGAGGCCCATGACAATGTTAATCGTACATAAGGTGGAAGAATATGCAACGTGCATACAAGTACATCTTAAGCAGGGCTTTCAAAAGTGCTCATTTTACCGTGAACAACCTATACAACACGTTGCTGGCGTGTGCGACTGACATTTGTGTAGAAGTAGCGAATATTTTTTTTTGAAGAGAGACATACCAGCCGCCATTTTCCTGACCTTGAATTTCTCACACTGAGGTAACATTTTGCTGAGAAATACTACGGCGACATTGGAGTGGTAGTTCGTGTACGCCATGAATTTACAGGTAAGATTGTCGTTTTGAGAAAATTCAAATATGGTCTTACGTATCAGCTGTTAGAAATGGTTGAGTGATAAGTTTGTTCAGTGGTGGTCATAATATGGAATAAATCGTATATCGTACAAATTTTAATTTACGCTTCCGCCTTACAGTTTAAGATTTTTTTTTTTTTTTTTTTTTTTTTTTTATCGTAAAGACCGAAGGAAATGAAATTTTATGACAAAAACGGAGTAGCGGAGTACGCACTTGCAGTAGGCTACTTTTAGTGCAGTGAAATATTGCATTCTTCTTCTGAAAACATTTTCAGTATCATGAAGTGATCGTACAATTAGAAAATTCAATAAGCATAACGAGCATTTTATTTGTGTAACTTGTGAATTTTAAAGAAAAATTGTTGATTAAAAATTTTTCGTCACAAAATATCAAGACTAGAGAAATAATATTTGTCATATTGTAACTCTTTAAAGCGTATGAACTAATGTTATCGGTTGCTATAATTTTCGGTTCATATTTCCCATTAAAAAATGTGTAATAATTCTTTGCGAATAGCTTGATATAATTTTTGAGGTTGTTGCGCTTGCCTAGAATTGATAAAATTATATTTAAAATTGTAGGTAATTTTGAAATTAAGTTTATATACTACATTATATATACGGCATCGTTACTAATTAAATAAATTAATAAAATCTTGACTTAGATGTACTTTCAACCCTGCCATGTCAAAAAAATTACCTACTCCAGAACTATATATATAAAAATATATGAAACCATAAGTGTGCATTATATGTGCCACCATGACATAATGTGTATGTTATGCAGTTTATGTGCTGCGTTGTTATTGTAACATTTCTGCCATCAAGACAGCAATGTGGCTAAGATAGACTTCTCGGATAGGCTGAAAAAACAGCTGCATTTTTCATATAAAGTGTTATCACAGTTTTTCTTGTTCATCACTGAAATGGTTCAAGCTGATAACAATATTGCTGGCAACCGCAGCTGGAATCGTGCAGTGACAGTGAGGCAGAAATGGGGAAGTTTACTTGCGGTAAAGGAAAAAGTGTTCAGCTGAGCATGTCTGAGTCTTGTTATACTTCGGCACGCTTACGTAAGGTTTTCCCCCCTTGCGCTGGCGGGGTGCTCTACAAAAAATTTCTAAAACGAGGGGTTAAGTAGCACCTATATATTTAATATAGGCCTACTATAACTAGATACGATGGTTTATCGCAGGAAAAGTTGACTGCTTACTATGTTTCAAAGCACTATGAACACGTCAGAAAATTTTCTTTCATTATCGGTTGTCATATGTGTATGACTGTGACGTACTTTCCAATTTTTTCTGGGCCAATAAGAATGCTGACACTAAGTCCGACGCCATTATGATTGGTATGAAAAATGCTAAACGAAGTCAAAAATTTATAATCCAATCATAAACGTACCAGGATTCTGCAGTGTTTTGGATAATATACCGGCTCAAAATTTTTTCGAGATTTTCCAGTGACAAACTATACTGTGATTAAAGAACGAATGATGAATTACGCAAGGCTCATGAAGTCTTCAAGCCAAGCTTTAGTCCATGCCTCTAATGATCATCCGAATATGTATTTCGCTTTCAGCGTGGTATCTAGCCGCAGTGCGAAATCAGGTTCTTGACCTTAAATATCAGCTGGTGGGTATTTATAGTATCGCTGGCTGTAACCTTGGCAATGAAAATAAAAATACTGATAACGTATATACACTCGCGGTCGTGCACAGTAATAAAACTACAAGGAAGAGGCGTGACGGGCTTTGAAACCTAAAGCCGCCCGAGTAGCTTGTCTTGTAATTAAAGTATTGCGTGCTGGATGACAAGGTACAGTACACGTGGGGTGTGAAAATGTGAAGTTCCGATTCCCCATACAAATAACATTTAGCTAACTATAAAATTTGTATTCGAACTCTTTGAACTTCCACAACAACCAAACTATTGCCTTTTTATACCATGAGTTGAAAGACAACGTTTTTAAGTTGGATTCGTTCCTAATAATTAATTTTGACTATTCAAAATTATTCATTAATTTTGTTGCTTTTACGGTTCCCATTTATTTTCCCACAAACAGGCGTGAAATCAATAGGTGCAAGCTTCGAAGATCGCCACTTCAAATACGAGTGTGGAGGACTAAAATCCTTCTCTTTATTTTTGAAAATTATATTCGTGATACATAATTAATTCTGTCTTATCTGTCTGACCCGAGGACAGGATTTTGACTTTTTTTTTTTTCCGCAAAGAGATCTCAAATTATGAAACAGTATTTTCTAAAAATACATAACGGCTCTTTTGTAGGCTCGTCTGAACACAAAACGGACGTATGTGGGTATTCGGCATGGATTTTAATCCTTAACTTTTGACGTATGATTACTTAGTTCGTTGCATGAAAGTTCATAGCATACATGTCTCGCATATGTAAAACCTAATGTATTTTCTCTTTTTACGTGTAGAGGAATATAGTCTGTCTCATAAGCACCGCAAAGGAACTTATAAATAAAATCAGATGCTAACAATACCTCCCCGGTGGGAGGATGCTCATATTTAAAGGCTGTTCACGATAAAGTGAGCATTTTTAAAATCAACCTTAGAAAAAGTCACTGCTCCTGTCTGCATATATTTTAACGGACGCACAGAGTGACAAGCGCACAATAAAGTTGGTGACGATGGATGGAAAGTAGTTCCATATCTTAACCTCGAATAAAAATTGTTAGGTAAACATTTGTGATAAGTTAAATTATTTCTTTCGCTTTCGGTTTTTTTGTTAATGCATCAAAGTGTAAAATTGAACAGATTTTAAAATATCTAATTTATCTAATAATTTCACTGTTTCAGTTGACCGACGCATGACTAAAGTGATGAGGCCCATGACAATGTTAATTTTACATAAGGTGGAAGCATACACAAAGTGCATACGAGTAGATCTTAAGCAGGGTTTTCAGAAGTGCTCATTTTACCGTGAACAGTGTATAAATAAATGCAGAAATAGAAGTCAAGTTGTACAGGTAGGGTCTCTAGTGGAAAGTTACCGCGTGTTTCACGTGGCAGAGGTTAGTAAGAGCGCACAGTAAAACCGCAAGAGTACTTGATAATACAAAGGCAAAACAACCGCTTATACCGCGAACTTCAGCCATCACTGGTCAGCAGAACGTTGTTGAACGGCATTCTCCAGTCAGCGCCCAATAGCGTACTCGCTAGCCGGCCGCCCGGCTACCGTAGTATGTAGTCGCCGCCCAACATAAGCCTCGCGCAGCCAATCAGAGAATGGGTACGCCAAGATCAAAGGCAATTCCCAGCTATGTTAAAAGTTTGCCAACCCAAAATTTTCGTCACTAGGTAAGCGCTAGTGTCGACAATTGCCCGATTTTCTCTTTATATTTTTTTTTACGTTAAAAAAAAGGGATGATGATAATAATCATAAAGATTACTTTGTAAGTAAATAAAGTCTTTGTCTTTTATCATTCACGTTGTTTAAAATTTTAGTTTAAAGTTACATTTTGGAATACTGCGCACCTAGCAATGGAAATGTTCCCTATGGCAAACTCTCAAATATGAAATCACGTTTTGTTCCCAACCTGAGGGCCGGTTTTATCTTACAAGTTTTACTTACTAAGCCTGCGTTTAAGAATGAATTAACCAGGATTACTAGTCGATTGCATTTCACCACTGTCAAAACGCGATTAACTTTTAACTTACCAGAGTTTGAGTTTAAACACCCATTTTCGGACGTTTAATGTCTTAAACTCCTCTTGCGGAAGAAATATGGCAGCCGAAACATATTAGAATACTTTGAAGGTTATGATAAATTCGGCAGACGCCTTCGTTGCGATCACAATATTAATTGAAGTTCCTGTGATGTAGTTTTGATTGATATTTCTTATATGAATGAATACATACCGAAATGTAAGCTAGATTGGCTATGCGAAAGATACGTGTCATAAACACTTTTAATATTAAATTAATTACTGATGTTATGTATGTTATGTCAAACTGTTAACCTACATTAAAATTATGTTTGTATTTTATTGGCTCTTTAAGTTTCTACATATGGCAGCAATAATAAACATTTTGATGCACGAGGGCAGTGAAAATATGATTCGTGAAAAATCATGTTATATGTTGGCTGAATTAAAATCCGCAGCAATTATTATTCAAACTTGCGATTTCTCATTCACTAAAATTATTTATCCTGTTATATTTTACAACATGATAGTTTTCACATGCTGTTTCCATCAGTGTTTAATATTGATTATAATTCATGTATTTCTTTCTGTCAGGATTCCAAAGACAACACAACTCAGATTCCATAGATTAGTAAGCAATCCTTGACACCGCCTTCTAGATGCACCATTTTCTTCAAATGTCGGACCCTACACTTAGATTTACTACACGGGTTTAGTTTTCTGCTAGATGTGCGTGGTGAAATGCTTCGATCTTAAACGCCTGTAAATGAAGAGTTAAAACTTTACTTTCGTTTAGTTAAACCGAATTAAATGAATAATTGGTGAAACTGCCCCAGTGGTAGAATAAATGTTAGTTAGGGCAAGCCACGCCTCATACGAGCGCGGAAATAGCAACGCGCGCGGGCGGTTCCCGCGGAGAGAATGACAGCATGTCGTTCGCGCACTTCCTTTTTGCGCGCGCAACCGCGCTAATGCCAAGGCCTGGCAGCGTCGATCCGGCCGAGCCGAGGCCAGTCAGTGCAGTTCCGCGCCCAGTCGCCAGGAGTGCTGCCCGCGCACCGGCCGGCCGGCCGCCCGCCCGCCCGCGACAAGTGCGCCAACTCACACACACAACTCGCCATCGCCGCCGTCGTCGCGCAGCGCGCCCTTGCGAAACTCTCGTGTGCAGCGTCGCGGAAATAGAAGGGAATGCAGTTGGCAACGCCACTTTGCCGCCGAGAGTAAGTGTTTGCAGAAAAACTTTTCTTCTTCACTGTCTATCCTTGGGCGGGCACTTGTGTCGCGAAAACTTAGCAGTGCGCTTTGAAAAAGTCCTTCAAGACCAGGAAATAAACTTTGTATATTTGCACTTCTTGCTTACTGGTGTCACTAAATTCGCTATCTGTTTCTGCTAACATACTGACTGTACGTTTTTATTGCTTGACATGAAAATAAAATTTAAATGTGCATCCACTAAAAATGTATTGTGGCCAATACAAAATATTTTGTTGAAATAGACTATGCAAAATGTTTCGTGGTAATAAAAAAATTCTACTACATACAATCTGTACAATACTTTTATAGGTACAGAACATTTCGTAAGGTATATATAGCTATTTTACAGTAACTACAATAATTTTATCCTAATATTTTCTCACTCAAATACTTTATAAGCATTTGTTTTGTACATTCACGTTTTTTTTATTTAGTGAGCTTTTAAAATAATATCATATATAGTATTTGAATTATTATATAATTGTAAACAGATAATAAATTGCGCAGTTTCGGAGAACTTGACCTGCTGTTAGTTTGTGTTTGTCTACTTTTTGTTATTATTGTTATACAAAAATATGTAGTTCTCTTTTATGAACAGCTTAACTTGAATGTTTTCCAATTCACCCCTTCGTCCCTGCTGCAATGTTAGGAATTCAGTGAATTAGCATGTGGTCAAAACGTGATTTCTTTGCACTGTGCACACAGGTTATATATAAAAAAAAGGAAAGAATGTACAATGGTCTTCGTTTGTATTCACTTGATATCGTACACAGCATAATCCTATAACCATTGCATTGCGTTGGCAGCACTTATTACTCGGACAACAACGTTTGAAGTGAAACAGAAAATGGCATTATCGTTTTCCGGCTTTGTTTTGTTGTATGCACAAATCTTAAAACATGTGTAATTTGATCTGCAGAGTCGTTACAAAGCACTCAAGTTAATTTCAGTTCGTTATTACATTTAAATTTAAATGATCGTTAATAATACCCCTTTAACAACTCTGAGTTACATACAAATATCCGCGGATGTATGCGTATGTAACAGATCGTTGACAGAGCCGTATGTAGGAGCCTATATGTTTTATTTGTGCTAGATGGTGGCACGGCTGTGACGAAGAAATAACTCCCACTGTGTTAATTTTATTTTTCCACGAAGAAAAATATTACTAAGACGCCTGTACAGTTAATTTGCTGTTCAGTAGTGGCCTTGCGCAGAAATTTATTTTGTATGTATACGATTGTGAAAAAATATTTACAAAATTAAATTGTAATTCGTAAACAAGTTAGCACACAGCGTATAAATACAATACTGTAATACAGTTTCCATTGGCACACGAATTCTAACTCTTTCATCACAAAGTTCTGATTTAAAAATTCATATTTCTGTTTATTTAGGAACGGTATTTTAAAACCTTTTGACGTGTTTTGTCGCCGTTGTAGCTCTTTTATTCGGACGAATAATTTAAGAGCGCAAACATTGGCTGAACCGTGTGTTTATGTTTTAAAAATTCCGGTATCGGTACATAAACTTCATAAGTGGCGCAGAGATGTGGATCACGCCTTTATCTTCACTGATATGCCATAAAATGATACGATGACGTCTTAGAAAGCTCTCGCATTGCTTGCTGCGCCACTGCAAGGCTGCGCGCCATTTCCGTGTTTGCACGTAGTATAGAGGCGATAAAGAAATTCGTTAAATGATGCGTGCGCCAGTGTAGCGTTAGGCACGACCCCTTTAATATACACACTGCATACGTGCAGGTTAATATTGTGACGCCTCACACACTTTGGACGCTGTTCTACCCAAAATTGCGTCTATTTGAACACGACGTGCTGAAAAATTTACCGTGATCTACAAGAAAAATGCATTATGTATCTGCCTGGAATAGTTGGAAAAGACGTGGCATTTAAATTGCATATGTAGTGGTGCAAAGGTAGAAAGATAAGCAAAGTAAACAAAAAATATTTTCTAATGTGTTGCAAACAAACATTAAAAAAAACAAAGGAATGATCAAATAAATCAAAAATACAATACCTCATGGCTTTTGCTTTCTGAAAACAACACTTTCTGTCTCTCTTTAATGAATTGTGTCTTATGTATTCCATTTCTGCTCAAACGAGGGGTTTAATTATTTTACTTGGGTTTCTTGCTCTGCAAACTGCTTATGTACACGTTGCCACGTCCTTGGGGGCAAGGGCGTAACAATATCTTAAATATCTCGTGGTTTGGCGGGAACACTGACAAGTACAAAGAGGGAGTTGGGTCTCTTACCCAGGGGCTGATCATGGAAGGATTTGAGGTGGGGGGGGGGGCACATGCGGCATGACACCCCCCCCCCTTCTCTGTCTCTCAAACCCCACACATTCACATGAAACTGCCCCGCGAATGTTTTAAAGTTGAAATTTAAAAAATAATTTTTTTTTTTATATCCTGATTTAATTTGATTACGTAATTTAAAATTGTTACCTAAAATTGCGAATGTGTCCCCCTCCCTTGAATATATGATGCAGTACACGCTTTGCGCGCGCTCTTCCAGTTAGGTTGGCAGCTAATTATGAAAAATAGTACCAAGTCTTAAAAGTGCATTTCGAATGTATGTTGACATTCATTGTAATCAACATATATATATATATATATAATATATATATATATATATATATATATATATATATATATATATATATATATATATATATATATATATATATATATATATATATATATATACACACACACACACACTCGCAATTAGACTACCGCCCGGTGGCAAGTTCTCTCAACTCTCCTTCACCCAACCAACTCCTTTTCCACTCCCTTCCTGAATTTACCAACCCCTCTCATAGATACCAATTCCTCCCTCAACACATTCCACTCCCTCACAGACCTCACAAGCATGGACTGCCTACCCCGCTCCGCTCTCTACCAAACCCTCTGAAGCTTCACACTGTTGTTTCCTCTTCCTCTAAACACCCCGTTATTTAGCTTGCAGTGTAGCCCTCCCCATCCTCCCTCTTCATTCACCAACCTGTACATACTGACTAACCGTTCAACTTTCCTCCTGTCCTTCAATGAGCTCCACCCCATTTCTTTCATCATCACTGATGGTCTATAGTTCCCTTCTTCCTCACCATCTTGCCTCTGCCTTCTCCACGTACCTTTCACCCATCTTGCTGCCTTTCTCTGCACCTTTTCCGTTCTCGCACCTCCACCTCCACATACGGGTCCCATACTGCTGCAGCATATTCTAACATTGGTCGTACCATTGTGCCATACGCCTTCTCCTTCACCTTACAGCTGACTCCATTCAGCACCCTTCCCAGCATACCCAGAGCCCTTCTTCCCTTTGCAACCACCCTCTCTACCTGTTTTTTTCCACCTGAGGTCTCCCTGCAGTATAGTCCCTAGATACTTACATTCTGCTGCTTCATCTATCTCTTGTCCCTCCCATCTGTGCATGTCCTTGCTTATCATCTTCTTCCTTGTGAACCTCACTACCTTAGTTTTTCTTACATTTATCTTCATTTTATTTTTTTCTGGTCCACAACCATATCTTATCAATGTCCGCCTGCAAATTTCCGCCCCCCTCTCCCACCTCAGCATATACAACACAATCGTCTGCAAGCAATTTGATTTTTCCCCTAATCCCCAAACCCATGTCATTTAAATAACAAAGGACCTAGCAAGCTTCCCTGTGGTACCCCTGACGTAACCTCCTCTTCCTCCGATATTGCCTCCCCCACTTTCATCCTCTGCCTTCGCTCCCTGAGAAAGTCCCCTATCCATTCCACTGCCCTCCTGTCTGGTATCAGCGCCTCCACTTTCCTCATCAATGTCCCATGGGGCACTTTATCAAATGCCTTCTCAAAATCTATGAAGCAGGCATCCACCTGCTTCCCCTCATCAACTACCTGCACCAGATCCTCTAATAACCCAGCGAGCTGAGTCTCACATGAGTAACCCCTCCTGAAACCATGCTGGGACTCTTCCAACCAATTCCTATTGTTCATAACCCTCACCACATACTGCACCACCAGCCTCTCCATTGCTTTTCCTGTACTTGATGTGAGACTCACCGGTCTGTAGCTGCCAGGCCTCCCCCTATCCTCTCCCTGCTTGTGTATAGGTACCACCATAGCATCCTTCCAATCTTGTGGTAACTTACCCTCTCCTAAGAACTTTTTTAACAGCACTTCTAAATATTTCGCCAACTCCTTGCCACCAAACTTTAGTGCTGCGTTTCCTATCCCATCTGGACCCCCTGCCTTACTGCTCTCCATACCCCTAATTACCTTTTCTATCTCCCACTCCCTCATCTTAAACTCACTAAACACCCCCCGAACCCTGTTTTTCCCCCTATTCCAACCCTCCTCTGCCTCAAACACTGACAAGTACTGTCCTTGCAGCATCTCCGATTTTTCTTGGTTATTTGTCACATGCCTACCATCCCTTCCTGTTAGCAGGATCCTTTCCTCTCCTCCCCTTAACCTCCTAACATACCTAAACAATTTCCCCCATTCCTTGCCTTTTCCTTCTTCCACCATGTTCCCCAGAAATACATTCTTTGCATGTTTGATCTTCCTTTCAAGCTCCCTACCCATTTGTTTCATAATTTCCTTAGATCTTAACATCCCTTAATTTCTCCACTTGGCATGTAATTTTCTGCACTTCTTCAGTTTCAAAATCTCCTGTCCATAATATGGCGGATCTCCCCCAGTCCGTAACCTTTTCATTGGCACAAATTTCTCCAACATAACCTCCATTAATCCACTAAACTCCCTCCACAACCCCTCTACATGCTCCTGCATAGACCATTTTTTAAACCTGTCTCTCAGGAATATTTCTGCCCCCTTCTTGTCTCCTCTCCCATACTGCCACACCAACCTTCTACCATTTGCACTTCCCTCATCCTGCCAATCCCAATTTCCACAACCGGGATATGATGGTCGCTTATACCATACAATACTATTGCACCAACTACAGCATTCCTAGGTCTGACCAACACCAAATCCAGCACTGACCCAACACCCTCCTCATTCCATCTCGTAGGTGTTTCTACTACCTGGACTAATCCTCTGTTGACTAACTGTGCTGCCATTCTCTGCATCATGCTACCCATTCCTTCTGCACCCTCTACCCATTTCACCCCTGGCATATTCAAATCCCCTGCTACAACAACCCAATTCATGTCCTTTAGTCTATCGACCCTCTCCTTGATCATCTCAATTGACTGCCATCTCTGTCCTGGTGGTCTATACGCTGCCAGCAGAGTGATTTTCCTATTACTACCACCATTCAATTTAATCTACATTATCTCGACATCCTCACTAACCCATTCTACCGCCCCTTTTAGTCCTTTCCTTACACACACCATTATTCCTCCTCCTTTCCCATCCCTGTCTCTTCTGAAGATAGTGAACTTATCCTGCCTACACTCAATGTCCAGTACTTCCTCAGTCAACCAAGTCTCCACAGCTACCACTATATCCGCCTCATATCCTTCAACCTTTCCCCAGAAGCCCTCCAGCTTGTTGTACACACTCCTACAGTTCACCACCATTATCTTTATACTAGTACTCTGCTTTACCATCCTACATTGCTTACCTCCTATCTCCACCCCTGCGGCATAATCAATGCTATCCTCTCCATTTCTCTCCCCTTCCGTTTCCTTGCTTCTAACTGATTGCTTTTTTAACAACTGCTGCTCTTCCCTGACCCTCTCCATGCAGCCAGCTACTTCTCTACCTAGCAGATCACATAGAATCCTCTTTCCCTGTTCTGTGGGGTGAACCTGGTCCCTCCCTACACTTTCCCAACCTACCCATTTCCCATTTATGACAAAGCGAGATGTTTTTCTGCTTCTGTGGGGTACGAAACAGTATGTCATCAACACATTTAGGTTCCCGACAATTGCACTTTCCACTGATGCACGAATAAAGTTATCAGGCCCGTGACAATGTTAAATTTTACATATGGCAGAAGGATACTAAATTAGCTGGAAAGTACATCTAAAGCAGGGCCTTCGAACGTACTCAGTAACAGTTTAACATATCTTGTCAAAAATCACACCCGAAAAAATTGTTCCTTTGATACACTAAGTTTAATAAAAACCAGAATGCACACCTGAATCACTGTTTGACTGTGAAAGTATAGGAGTAAGATAACAATTTACCTTGGAAAGAGCTTACAGTCATGTTAAACTACGTAAACAATCTGTAAACAGTAATTTGTTTTAAGCTGGAAATATATTTGATCGCTTAGCGGACGTTGTCAGTGGTAGGGGCTTCTTTCGGGTGCTCCCGTGTCCCCTACCACAGGTTTTCCATTTCACATAGTGCCACATGTAGTTTAATGCATTTGCAAGGTAACAGAACCGGTTAATATTTACGAATGGTCTGATGTTATGTCAGAACGTAAGCTTCCATATAGAGTAAGCTAAACTAAAAGCTTGTAACGTGAAAGTGAAAATCTATTATTTTTTTCTCTCTTGAGAGAAGGAAGCAAGCCTTAGTAATGGATTTTATGTAGATTAATCCCGAACAGATGCAATAAATTAGTGTGTATCTTCACGCTTACTACTGGCACGATAATATGACTTTGAAGTATAAAAGAGCTCCGTTATTCATGACATTGTTTATTGACTACATCATTTGAAAATACCATTTTATTTATTTGATTTTTGCTGAATATTCCGTTTTATTATTTTTAAATACACAGCAATTATCATTATTGATAATTTTTTCCTTATAGCCACCTGGTCACTGGAAAACACGTTTTACATTTCAATAATCACAAATTTACTGTAATGCTTGAGGGAAATACCAGGTTCCAGCTTACAGGCGCGTTTAACCTAATATGTATGTACTTTGGTACGTACAAGAATCAAACCTGGCTCTGCGTCACTATAGATCGTCGTAATTGTTAGACTGACCTTTGAAAATCTATTGGCGTTGTTGTCGATAACGTCACAATACTGCCGTTCAACGGTACGTTGCTGTAAGATTATCTTTACGGTTTCATAAACCTTATCAGTTAACCTTCCGTTTGTTGTGCATGAAATTACCCTTTCGTATCTCGTGCGTAAGTTTTAACTATAATGTATTATTTACTATAGAGTTACAGTGACGTATGTACAGCCGGGTGTCCAAATTTGTCTAGCACACATTAGGTTCTGAAATATTAGGATTACGTGAATTAGTAACAGTTACCAGAAAAGTGCATTTATTTATGTTGCCAAGAAATTTAAAATAAGAGTCGTTGCACTGTATTAAAAGAGAAGCAATAGTAAAAAAAAAAAAATTAATTTCATTATTGTGAGATCCTGTTACTCTTTTTCATTAAGAACATTATTTTCATGCCGTTTATTCATACATTATTCAAATTAATATAAGTCATATACTCACAAATCAAATACAGATACAGTTTTAGTGGATTGTTAGTTAAGTGAATATTATGTGTAACGTTTTCGCCTCTCCTGTATAACTATCTTCCCGGTATTGGTCGTCACTAACCCTATGTTCAAACTCATTCGCCTGCCAAGTGCAGTTAACTTGCTTCGACCCCTTCAGCAGTGCACCGAAGTCATGAAGTCACTGTGTCGCTGTTCGTATACTAAGGGGACGAAATCACCCTCAAATAGCCCCTCAGCCAAGGACACATTCGATGTCCCCTCCACGTACCCTACACTGCACGTTTCGTTATTCGGGCTTTTTATAACAGCCTTACAATACCGACAGCCTCTTCCCGCGCCATTTGTTGGGTCAGTGTGGGTTTTCTCGAGGCACTCCCGTTAATTTCACCATTGCAATCGCCACTTCTCCGCCTTCGCCTCTCTGATCCCAATCGGCGCTGAAGACCTCAGCTCTTATACTTTATGTCTAGTTGCATTTCAATTGGATGGTTCTAGTTGTAACGCGTTACATACCTGCCCGTGGATCACAGACGTTCAGTATACGGGAATAACCTAACTCTGGTTGGTCCATTCAACTTCCGCAATATTTTATCACTAAAGCCCCGACTATCTCGCGGATTAATTTGGCAGTGGGTCAAACTGCCCAGTCCTCTACTTGCTCGAGCTATTATCGTCACCGTACGAGGCCTTGTACAGGACTGTTGAAGACTCATTCACAATAACGCTTCCTGCTTGTTACTGGTTCACAGTTCGAACACTTTGTGTTTGAAGAAATGCCGTCCCGTCATAACAGTAGGTCAAAAGCCAAGCGCTTGGAATCTATAGACTGTTCACGGTAAAATGAGCACTTTTCGAAGCCCTTTCATATGGAATATTTGCCAATAAATGTATTTTATTGTAGCCTTAGGACGTTAACCTTCGAGTCCGGTGAAATATATAAACTGCGTTTATTACTTGCATGGCAATATTTATATTTAAAAAAAGGTGGAAAGATAAAAAAAAAAATGGCTGATAGGAAAAATGTAACTAGGGCCTCAAAAGTGCTCACTTTACCGTGGGCAGCGTAGTCACTAAATGAATCAGCGAAATAATCAGCTCTCTATTTATCACGAAGACTCGCACTCGGTAACTAAAGGAAAACTTCAGATGTGTAAGTCGGGTACTGAAAGCTAGCCTGCTTGGAATTGTCGCGAAAATCACGTGTGCCTAGCTATAAGAAATGGTTGTTTGGGAGGAATGTGTTTTATTTTGACGGCCTCTTGTAAAGAGGCACAAGTTCGTTTGAACTGCTGCTTTAGCTGCTTTCTCCATATGCCAACGCCTAGGTCTGTTTAATTTATATTTCTCCTCATAGAACATCTTCCAGAACTATTTTGCTTCCAGCAGACGAACCACGGAAACCGCCCGACCTTGCAATGTCAGTAGGAGGATAAAGTCGCGTAATTTTTTTTTTCCCCGCCTGGTAAATTGTGCGTCAGCACGGGGATAATCAGACACCTGCCCGCCTTCCTCAGGTCGCCTTGTATTTTTCCAGACTCGCTGGCTCAGCACGACAAGCGTCAGTTCCACTTCGACACGCAGATTTGAGCCGGCGACCGTTCGCAGAACGCAGGAAGCGGCCAGTCGAGTGTTTGTTACGCAACACGGAAGTAGGAGGGGGGGGGGGGTTGGAGAACTGGGTAGCCTCCTGGGAAAACATCTCCCAAGAAAATGACATGCAATTACGGCCAGAGGTGCCAACTATTTCGCGAAGAAGTCTCTAAAACGACGCACAGAAGTCAATAGAAAATCACTCAATTGTATTGTAAAATCTATTTCAATTTAAATATTATTCATTATTGCTCGTAACAGTTGCATACCGCTACATACATAAATAGATTTGCCAGACATTCAAACAATTAAAAATTAAAAGAAAAAAAAAATCCCATCTGAAATACTTTAAATAAAGTATTGGCGAAACATAAGTGCAAATAACACAGTACGTACTCTCAAACTATATAAATTGTTAAAGGCTGTTCACGATAAAGTGAGCAAGTTTGAAACCAATCTTAGAAAAAAGTCGCTTCCCTGTCTGCATACATTTTAACGGGCGCACTGAGTGGCATGCGCCCAGTAAAGTTGGTAAAAATGGATGGGAAGTAGTTCCATATCTTAAGATCGAATAAAAAGTGCTAGGTAACCATTTGTGATAACTTATATTATTTATTTCGCTTTATGTTTTTTTTTATGCATCGAAGTATAAAAATAAGCAAATTGGAAAAGTATTTACTGTTTTAATAATTTCACAGTTTCACCTGACCGACGCATGGATAAAGTAATGAGGCCATGGCAATGTTAATTTTACATAAGGCGGAATAATACACAACGTGCATTCAAGTAGATCTTAAGCAGGGCTTTCAAAAGTGATCATTTTACCGTGAACAACCTATACTTAATTAATTTTCCCAAGTGCCCAAAGCTTCGCATAGGACGGGGCCAAACCGTATCGTTATTCCCGCAAAAATATACTTCGCACTACTAATTATAAAGTGATAATTACTTGTCGTAAAACATGCAATATCCGTGTCAAGATATAATCATGCTCTCCCGAGTGTACATAATATATTTCGGGAGAAATAAACAATTCTGAATATACGTTGCAAATATGAAATTTGGCCACCAGGCCGTCTTCCAGATCTGGTGAGAAAGTCATCAAGTTGGCAACTCTTGGTTACTGTGGGGAATGAGAGGGGGCGAGGATTTTCGTGAAGGAAGACGTGCGTGCCGCTGCACGTGAGATCAGAAGACACCTTCCCTAGCATCCGTGGCGGTGGAGACACCGCTGTATAGTCTGTCCCACGAACGAGTGCACTTTTTTTACCATATAAATATCTTTATAGGATGTTCACGCTAAAATGAGCACTTTTGAAAGCCCTGCTTAAGATCTACTTGTATGCACGTTGTGTTCTTCCGCCTTATCTAAGATGAACATTGTCGTGGTCCTTACCACTTTATTCATGCGTCGGTCGAGCGGAACTGTCAAATTACTAGAAAAGTAAATATTTATCAAATATACTCATATCTACTTTTTGAGGCATTAAAAAACACAGAAAGCAAAAGAAATAATTTAAGTTATCACAAATGGTTTTTATTCGACGTTAAGTTACGGAACCACTTCCTATCCGTCGTTACCAACTCAACTGGGCGCATGTTACTTAGTGCGCCCTTTAAAACATGTGCAAGTATAGGCAGAGACTTTTTTCTAACGTTGATTTCAAAAGTGCTCACTTTATCGTGAACAGCCTTTATCTCCTTGTGCAACAGACGATGTTTGCAAATAAACATTCAACTGACTGTCAACCCGCCCACTGTGTCAACACAAAAACATTTGCCGTGGAAACAACTGCACAGAGGGCTACATTTACAGCTGCCAAAAGTTTGTGAGACAGACAATACCTGGGGTGGTCTTCCAAGAGTACTTTAATAACTAAACTACTTTATTCTAAGTGTTATGTGAAGTTAAGATCCGAAGGTAGGGCGGGGTTTTATTGCGTCTCAGGGGTAACCCCCTTCCGCCTACTAGGAACGAATCATGCAAGGAGACATGCATCGCGTCAAAGAGGGATTGGGGAGCCATGGCCTGCACTTTGGGGCCATGACTACCTCCCTACGTGTACTTAGAGCTAGTCTTAACTATGAAGAGCAAGGGAAAAACCGTCAAGAGGGGCGTAAAAACCCTTGCGACAGAGAAGTAAAATTTCAAAAATTATTGCATGCAATCAATTAAATTAAATAGAATGCTACAGGAGACAGTGTGTTTGGAAAACATGCTCTTAGTTAATTGAGTTGAAATGACTAGTAGAGAGGGGGCAGACGCTTCGTTTATTCTTAACTTGGTGCCGGCAGTAACCAGAGAGGTGTTTGGGCGTCTCTCTGGTGGGAGAAGTGACGCTATTGGGCCGCTTCCCCCCTATCTCTTCTATGAACCGGAAAACTAAAGGAGAGAAAGTGAGCTGCCGGTAAGTATCAGCAGGGCTGGCTCTTACTGGTTTTTACTGGAACATTAAAATACTGTAAGGACCTGTGGATGAAAAGACATATTAAGCTAGCCTAATTAACCTATAGTAATGTCCTAAATATAGCCTATAGTAGCATATGTCCTCGGGGACATATGTATCTAGAATAATGCTGGGCTACCTCACAGCGGTCAGTCTCTGTAGCCATAGGCTGTGACAGAGCATATGTACGGCCGTGTGCTGTAAGTGCACTGAGCTTTGAGAAGAGTGTAACTGGCCCGGTGAGGGTGATGATGATAGAGGGGAGAGAAGGGGATAAGAAGAAGGAGTTTGCTCTCGACTCGCGTTCGCCTGGCTCGGGGTCGGGATAATTGTGTGGAGATGATGCTTCTTCTTGCTGTCCGCCGCGGGCGAGCCATGAGTCATGTCCGAGCCAAGACGAGCTGGTCGGCGCAGCGGGGGAAAGAGTTTAACCGCCTCACCGCGCGCCGCAAGGTTGGTGCAGACGCGAGCACGCAACCACCCAGACCCAGATGAAGCCATAAAAACAACTTGCCGTGTGTTTAAATACGTACGCAAATACGTGCGTGTGTATGTGCGAGTATAACCTGCATCACATGGACGTAAAGCATTAATTATGCTGTATCAAGATGTGATTGTCACGCGTACTATTGCCGCTGGCTATACAAACATTTTCTGGTTTCACTACACCCTCTAACTGTCTGTGAATAGACCTTAATTCAATGATCTATAAAAATAACTCATGGTTCTTTACACTATCGAGCCGACTTAATTTCTGTAGTTAAAATAAGTGTTTTACTCTTGACTGGGTTGCTTGGATAGAGACATGATTTATCGTGGGAAAGGTTGACTGTTCCTAGGTTTCTTTCATTATTGGTTTATGTGTGTGTGGCGTTACTTTCCCATTTCTCTGAGACAATGATAATTATGACAGTCTAAGACTGTCCCTAATATGACAGTTATAACTGCATCAGTACCATGCAGTGTTTTGGAAAATATGTTGCCTCGAAATTTTCTTGCGATTTTTCAGTGTCTCTTCTACGCATGAATTTCGATCCTCCGTTCGTTTCAGATCTTTAATTGACTCAGAAATCCTGTCCTGGACTACTTGTCAGGTCAACTTTGGCACCCTTGTAAAAGAAGTACGGAAATAGCAGTGTTTGGAGTGTGCTCCTTCACTAAATTTTTTCCGGTCGTATGCCAGGGCTTGTGAGCGCTAGCGTGGGACGGGGGTGGGGTGTTGCCTTTAGGTCGGTCCTCTACCTCGCGCTTGAAATGCGTGGCAGCGTGCTTGAAATACGAGTTTTTTTTTTACAGTATTAGGTATTAATCGTGCCCCAATCTGTGTACCTACGAAAAGAAAACATACTCCAGAGGAGAACGGAATTGCATCTTGAACATCATGCAATTAATATAAATATTATTTGGGAAGCCTCCAACATCGCTAAAAACGGTATTTTGTTTTCAGGTTACCGTATCTTGAAACGTACTATTCGGACATAAGTGAAACTACGATGAAAGCCTGTATTGAACTTTCCTATAGGCTGTTCACGGCAAAGTGAGCGGGTTTGAGGTTCTAGTTTTCAGCCAATTTTTATCCTTTAACCACATTTCAAAATAAATATTGCCATGTATGTAATGAATACAGTGTGTATATTCCATCGCAATAGGAAGCTAACGATTAAGGTCAAAATAAATATATATTTCTTGGCAATTATTCCAAATGAGAGAGCTTTTAATAGTGCTCACTTTACTTTGAATAGCTTATATACACTTTCTATGAGTATACCGATAGGTTATCGCTTGAAGCAGGACAGGAACACTGCACGCCAGTTCAGAGCCTCGCGCCTAGCGACGATTGCCCAGGTGACGCGCGTGGCAATGTCGCCCTTATATCTTGCGCGCTTTTTGGCCTCAAACACAGGAAATAGCTCCAGATCGGCATCTCACACGCGCACCTCGGCGCTGGGAAGGCGGCGGGGACGGCACACAGGGATTAGGCGCCGCCGCCGCAGAAAATGCCAAGGGCAGAGACCCGCGGGGGGCAACACTGACCGCGGCAACTGCGATAACGCTGAGGTGAGCGACGTCACGCGGGAGGCGACCTTCAAGTGTCGCCGAGCTACCGGGCCCCGGCCTGCTGTCTCTCTATCGCCATACCCCCCCCCCTCCTGCCACCTCCTGTACTTGCCTCGGGCGGTGTGCGTACACGCCTGCACATTCGAAGAATAATCAAATATTTATTTACTTATAAGTGCGGATAGGAAAATTTCCCGAATTCACTTCGGGGCAAGAGAGACGTCAAACACATGTACAGTGAATCCACCTTTGCAGTTGGATCACAGTTCGTTAGACACGTCCTAGACGCCTCTGAGTCAATAGTAGACTTGCAAGGAAACAAGTAGTGAATGTCATACTGCCAGGTGTGGGTAACACTGGGGCAGCAGCCAATTAACAAACAGCTGGGGCTCGAGTGTACACGGGACTGTGGAGTCTAGCCTACAGGTCATTGAACTCGTGAAACTTTCCTATCCGTACTTGTAAGCATACAAGACAACAGTGATCTCAATCCGATTAGCTGCACCGGCATTTACGCAATGGAATGGCGATGGCAGAAACTCTAGCTGCAACCTCTTTTCCCCACCCCCCTTCATAACTCTCTTATCCCATTTAGACCCAATGTACACAATTGTGTACATTACGCATATGTAGGTAATTTTTAGTGTGTACTACACTCCAGAAACTCAGTAGCCAAAGATCTTACCTGTGGGTGAATGATATTTTCAAACCATCTTACTGGTATAGGTCGTAATGGGTTCATATTACTGTAGCCGAACATAATATGGTCTACAGCTCATTGGCTGTGACAACGAAACAAGTACTGTTTCGAAATAAGTACAGCACGTATTATAAAATCTCTTGTTTGCAACGCCTGAAACAGCGGATTAAAGTGGGTCTGAAATTGTTTAAAAAAAAAACCAGTGTAGTTTGTCAGAACCGAATCTACAACTTCCCTGATGCGATGATGCACGCCTGGTGGACAGCTGAAGAGCTGAATGACAAATACTTAAGAGGAGTGTGAAGTGAAACATTAGTTTGTGAAATCGTTGTTTGTGCGTATTCGCGTATCTCGGTAAATATATGCTCTGTAAACACGACCTTTTACTAGAAAAGGTAAAAAACTATTATCTACGACTATGTTTTTACTTTTAACATATTAAGTACGTTCAATTCCTGACAATGGTCAAATATCGCATTTTTGAAGCTTGCCTATGCAGTTTCCTTAACCGGCAAGAAAAAAGTACAAACGTACGGACGTAGTTTAATCTGTGGGCTTTCATTGCGTGTAACAAAATCCCACTGTTACAGATCTGATTTGCACAGTACAGGACCACGACGGAAACACTGCACGCCTTGCGCGTAGGAGCGATAAGGCACTAGGCGTGCGTGTTAGTGTAGCCCGTATTGCTCCCTCGCTTCTTGACCTTGGACGTGCAGGTTCACACTCCTTTTAACAAATGTCAAAAATGATATCCACACGGACGGGAAATAATCTCATACCGCAAGCACTACTGTTCACGGTCTTCTGAAGGACTAAGCTAGCATTGGTACGCGGTACATGCATTCATGAAAAATAATATTTTAGAACACAACACCTACTGGTGTTTGATGTCCATTTATTTAAATGGCGCAATTTAATTACGCCCTCGCAGCAACAGTGTCTTGAATATTAATCGAGCCGGACATGGGTATCTGCAACAGAGCTGTGGCATTGCCTTGCCTGTGCGCTACCAGCTGATCCACAAAGATACTCAGAGGACGAATCCTCACCAATGGTTGAACCACAAAACATGCAACAATGTAACAACATTCCCAGCAAATATATGTCTTCTTGGACTATAAGCAGCTAATACTGGTTTTGCAAATTACATTAAATAAAAAATATCATCTATGGACACGAAAAATTTATTTTGGAAAGCATTGACCAAAAAAAATCAGGAACTATGTATGTATATATATATATATATATATATATATATATATATATATATATATATATATATATATAAATGGTTAGATATTACATTTTTATTAAATTCATTTTTTGGTTCACATTCGTTATTTTTATTTTAGAAAATTAAAATTATTTGTACGCCTAGAAACAACCAAAAGCAACACGTTCTAGGTTCTTATATTTATAATCATTTTTGTAAGATAAATATCTAACCAACGACATGTGTAGGCCTATTACGAGGATTCCCGTAGCCCCGACAAAAACAGCACGACATGACAAAAACAGCTACCATGACACAACACAGTTTACTCACACTCCGATGTACTAAACAAGTTATTGAAATCAAGTTAAGTTCCAAATTTTTTTTCTCCTTTTAAGATGCATATTTTCCAGTGTATGAAAAGCTATAGTCATACAATTTCTTATTACATTGTTGTACTCTTTGTCGTGTCGTACAACACAACGAAAACATAAATAATATCTTATCCAAAAATTGCTGGTCGTACAATAGAATTATCAGACTTTCGTTAGATTTATCTAGTTCTTAACCGACTGTTTAGTTTTAAGGGTCCCATCTGCCTGGTGCTTGAACTGCGTGCAGAGTGTTTGAAATCCTGGCTTTTTTGACGAAGCTATCAAACGTGCCCCCAGTGTATCGGCGATGGCGCTCTTGTAGCGCGTGCCAATGTAACCCTTATAGCTCCCGCGCTTCTCAAGGTGGGGGAAGGAGAAAAACGGTGCAAGGCAGGCGGGACCTTTAACTGTTGTATTATCAGAGCTATGTGTATCCGGGTTACTTAGTGGTAGTTGATATAAATGCAGAACGTGGTGTTCAGAGTGTTGACCGGCGTTTGTTGGTGTTGTTGCGCAGGAGTCTCTGGAGCTGAGGAAGCGGCTGGAGGAGATCCGGTTGCTGGAGTCCAGAAAGTCGGCGAGGCTCATGGACCAGGATACGGACTTCGCGCGGCTCGCCGACATGGCGGGCGACCGCAAGAGGACGTCGTCGCACTCCATCGATGTGCCCACCGTCCACGGGTGAGCGCTATGCCTCCTCTTCTTTACACGTTCGTCACAGTTAACTTACCACTTGCATGATACCAACCACTGAAAAATGCCACTGCCGCTACTAAGGTTAATTACACGCATGTTAGGAACGAAACGAGTTTTCGTATTGGGATAGGGAACATTTCCGCCGCTAGGTAAGCGCTAGTGTTCCGAAGAGGTCACTTTAAACTAATATTTTAAGCTACGTGAATAATAAAAGAGAAAGATTTCACTTAGTTCAGTAGTTATTTTATATTTGATTTATGATTATTGCAATTATTTTGTTTTTTAACGTAGAAAATATAAAATAATCCTCTACAAAAGCGACACTAGCGCTTACCTAGTGGTGAAAAATTTTAGTTGCCAAACTAAAAGCATTAGCTTCCCAACCTGAGTAGAAAAAAATCTTACCCCTATCAACATAACAGGCTCACTAGCTGGAAAATGCTCACACATTAAAGAGGGCAACGACGGAGGGAATGTACTTAGTGCGTTTCCATGATTGTTCCGCAAGTAGTTTAGTCACGCCCTGGTCGTCTCCTTAGCCAGTAACAAACAGGCAGAAATAATTTAACCATATCACGTGCAGCCAAGTCAAATAAAAAAAAAAAACACGCTTGTCGCTGTGGCATCGGCCAATAAATAAACAGTTGTGTCCCGAGTATGCACTGACAAATCTAAGATTCTGCCGAAATAATTCGCGGAATGCATAAGCTACTTATCAAGTAAAAGTGTTACGTGTACATTTGTGAATACGGAAATGTTTTCTTTTGCTTCACATTTTTTAATCAAACCTTTGAAAAATTACCCCCTGTATGACGCGTATGTTGTTTCCCTAATATGTCATGTATTACAAGCACTTCATGCACGTGTTAACATAAATAAATAAATATATTTAATCCGAACTTTTGCTTACATTCTGTCTAAATCATAATATTTAATTTAAGATTAACATGAATAAAAACAGGGAGAAAAAAAAGGCGTGTTGATAACGCCTGGAAAGAAATAGTTCTTATGCAAAATAATATTACAATGAGTGCGCATGAATCAGGTGCGTTGTCCCTTTGGTGTAATCTACTGTATACTCGGTTAAGCTTTGTTTGCACGAAGCGGAGAAATATTCTGGCCGTAGGACTTTAGCAGGGCTTCAGAAAAGTTGGAAGTAACTGTGAACAACCTGTGTGTAATGATTGGCAGGTGATAAGTCATCGCAAGTCATGTGCGAAGGATGATGACGAAGGTATGGGTTCCTCCTCCCGCCTTGTCACGTCGAAGCGTCATCAGGTTGACACAAGTGAGCGGCTGCCGTCGCTTTGTCAGGCGAGTCAATGACTTCCATGACCTCCAAAGTCACTGTCAACAGCCGTCGACATGCTGGCGACACTATCCCCCCCCCCCCCCCCCGTTTACAACCGAGCCGTCGAGGCTAAAGGGCGGAGCGACGACCAACGAAAAATACGTTGTAGGACTACGTCAGCTTATTTTGACGTGAAGAGATAGCGGCCAGTCTTAAAATGCGACTTTCGGAAACCTTCCCGTCAAATTGTCTTTACAAAGTCGTGGCCTGAAATCTACAGAAAGTAATGTTGACCAGTATTTCGAGCGAGTTCTGCTAGCGAATGTCATTTAGGAAAGTGTGTAACGTTGATGTGACAGACTTCGCGTTCTCTCGCAAAAAAAAAAAAAAATTCCCACACGTAAAACAACCCGTAACAGTAGTCGTATTCAGGAAGGGTACATTTGTAGGAGCGGTTCAACCTCTGGCCATATAAAGAAAAATAAATTGGGTTTGGCTGTGTTGGGAACACGGCGATTTGTTTTGCGTGAATACATCTACGTTGACGCGCTCGGACGCATTGATGTTTTTTTTTACTTTCCCGGCACTGCTCCACTCGATCATATGGAGTTTTATGGGTATCACTGGATTGCTTTTGAGATGCTCGTTCCAACCGTATACGACTTCTGCATTTCGACTTGGCTTTTTGACGCGTATAGGTCGAAACTGTAATTTTGTACCTTAAACGCATACAATTTCTCCATAACCACGCCACATAAATGTTTTTTTTTACACACAATCGATTTATCTTGACGAGAGCTGTCGAATGAAACTGAAATGAGT
Organism: Dryococelus australis; assembly: GCA_029891345.1. Classification (NCBI taxonomy): domain Eukaryota; kingdom Metazoa; phylum Arthropoda; class Insecta; order Phasmatodea; family Phasmatidae; genus Dryococelus; species Dryococelus australis. Next base: position 56,041,547 of record CM057003.1, read on the forward strand.
GTCGTAGCTTCTCCTAGTCAAAAGTTATACTACGCGATAGTTATGAAACGCGGCGAAACGAACTCAAAATTGCCCCCCCCCCCCCCGGGACGTGCGCGATGCTTCGGAGTCATCACTCAACGTAACATATTCTTTGATCCTTTGGCAATCGAGTGGTGTAATTGAATTTTGAATGTAGACGATAGATTCGGAGCTCCAATGCCGAACTCTATCCCCCGATTTTAATATCATCGGATTTTCTGGATTGCCTCCCACTATGGTCGCAAGTTTAAAGACGTATTCACGTCAAAACATACTATGTGGTACTGAATTACACAGTACGTCATTGCCAACCCGCTTTTTATAGAACAGAGCTAGTGCTTCTAGGTTTTGGAGATAAATCCATATATCCAAGGCGTCGGGAATTAGTCCCCCTGGACGACGAGCCAGCAGTTGGTGAAGGAGTCAAGGGTGGTGTACTCGGCGAGTGTTTACATTGGGGCGACAAGTAGTGGGCGTGGACTCCGGCTTCTGTACGATCCCTCCCCCCCTCTCCATCGCGTTCCAAAACGGTGTTGCATATTAACCTTCAGGGCGTCGTATACGGAGGTGGCTGCCAGGGTCGGTCGCCCCAAGGCGAATCCTGTTCCGTCAGCAAGCTAGACACTTTCCTTGTTGGTAATCGCCTGTCCCCCTTCGCTGTTTGCTGCTCCGCAACATTATTGTAACTGACTCGCCGTTTCAATTTAAAAGCACTTTTGAAATTAACCTTTACTGCATAAGCTCTTGGTAAAGTTGGCAGTGTTGTAGAAAAAGTAGATGAGTTGAGATATTTGAGCGGCTCTTGAAAACGAGGTGAAATGAGGTCTCGAGTGTGTAGAGGACTGCCAAGTCTAGCCTGCTGCCACATCAATTCGCGACATAATCGGGGCTCCAGTTATGAAAGAAAATGCGTAAATCCAAGATGGTAAGGGTACTTGCCCCTTAAGAAATCTGTGACAGAATCTCGCCAACTCGATGCTGGCCGATACTCGCGTGTGCGGCGGAATAAGCAACGCTCCGCGCGCGATCCACGGCCGCAGCAAGACGTGACGGAACTACATTCGAAAGTGAGTGCACGCGAGACTTTCACGTTCCTCGCTCAGAACCGGAGATTCGTCTCTCTCACGGCTCGACAGATCAGCCCGGGCTTTGGCCGATCCCAGGTTCGGTTACAAAACTTGACGGCGCCCGGCCCTGATTTATGACGGGCCTGACCCGATTGGCGAACGCCCGCGTGTTCTGCGCGTGCAGCTTCGAGCATGTACATTTACGTGGAGTTGCCTTTGGCCATTGTTTTCTATGCTGTGTTGTGGCAACATGATCCCTTATCAGCTGGTGCGGGGCGGTTCGGTGGAGGTTGGTCGTTTTGTGCAATGTAGTCACGTGTGAATTTGTTTTGAACAACTTCCTTCCCCTTTCTTACTGTAGTCTATTCGCGGTTTCTTCACACTTTTTGAACTCAACATTAGGAAAATAACAACGCATGTTTGGCTGCTTCCTAAATATGTCATGTATAGGAGCACCCCAATTTCGCGAAATGATTTCCTTACATGCTAGATTTCAATGTATCAGTAGTTTTGTTATGCTAATTGGCGGCGTGTCTTTTCTTATTTGACTGGCCAATCATAACTGAATGACTCCTATAGTGTAGATCTGTGATTCGCTGGCAGACACCTAAGACGTGTTATACGGGAACCGTCCAATTACGAAAGTGAATCTGAGCTACAGTGTTATGAAATACAACTGGTTTTGAAATCTTTTCGCGAAATTCGGGTGTCACTAGTCATGTATCATTATCGTTTTATACATGTAACATAAAATACCCTACTTTTGATTAAATTGAACTTTTAGTTTGGTATACTTGATCTATAAATGACAATATTTTATTTATAGCTAATTTCAGTAAATACGGAGAGGATGTAGGTGTGTTGGTAATGTCTAGTAAGAAATAGTTTTTATGTAAAATATTATTACACTGAGTGCGCACGAATGTGGTGCGTTGTCCCTTAGGTGTAATTGTCTAAGCTTTGTTTGCATGAGGCGGAGGAATATCCTGGAAGTAGAACTTCAGCAGAGCTTCATAAAAGTTGGAAGTAACAGTGAGTGGATTATGGCAGCAGTTTTTCACTGCAGTATCGCAGAGCACTTCAAAACACACAGAATAAGCAGCCACACCACGAATTCAAGCCGCATATGCCAACAAAATGTCATCACTTGTATATCATAACACTATAGCTCAGATTCACTTTCGTAATTGGACGGTTCCCGTATAACGCGTCTTAGGTGTCTGGCAGCGAATCACAGATCTACACTATAGGAGTCATTCAGTTATGATTGGCCAGTCAAGTAAGAAAAGACACGCCGCCAATTAGCATAACAAAACTACTGATACAATGAAATATATCATGTGAGGAAATCTCTTCGCGGAATTAGGGTGTCCCTACGTATAGTTGCAAGTAGCCAATGCAATCAAAAATTGCGCTCTAGTAGGTACTAAATGTTAAAAAATAAAAACACGAATTTTGTAGGTCTCTACAAATTATACAATCGCATTTCTATCCTGGTACATGACCAAATATGCGCTGCTCAGGACTGTCAGTTGTTGCTGACTGGATCACGGTTGGAATAAGTTGTAGGAAGTCCTATTCTCTTCCTGTGTATACAAACTGTGGGTGTACAATGTACCATAGAAATAATGATGATAAAAATACGCATATGTTTATAGCTCTACATTACGTATCTTCATATCGTTCGTGCTTACAGTGGTTAGGTATAGGTAACATTTCCACAAACATAAATAAAATAACAAATGTAATACTATTTCAAAAGCTCTGTGTGCCACCTTACATCTTCGGAGTTGAAGTAACTTATTTTCAAACGTAGGGAACTCAGTGTGCTATTTTCAGCATAAATTATAATTCACAACTCTAAATCGTGACTTAGCGCTTCAGGCACCTCATCTTATATCGACCACATTTTCATCACCATAAATATAAGATTATAATTTGATACTTCATGCAAACAGGACGTACATTACACCGGTGATTGGTCATAGCAACATGTATGCACTCGTATCCTTCGTCATTGCATGTCTTACGAAAGAATATTAATGAAGTGCACAGCCTTTTGCTGAATACACTCCGCTTTTGCAGTGTCACAACTCAGTATTCCATGCTTCTCTTCCTTCGTTCTTTTTTTACACCCTTTTGCTAGGTGAATTTAAAGGTTGAGGGTATCCTCCCTGGTGACTTGCAGCCAATATAAATCAAACCAACCTTGCCGCGCCGCAGTTCAATTTCGCGCCTAGTAATCGATTCTTCAGGTCGATCATGATACATCGCCTCGGTTCCGGGAACTGAGCCTCGCTGCGTGACGTCAACAACGGGAGGCCCTTCACCTGGCTAAATGCGAAATCTGCAGACACGTACGAGAAAAAAAACATGTACTTTGAGAGCATGAGTCGCTTTATTGTCTCTCCATTTGACTGTGCCTTCTCGAACACTCACAAGTCGAGTAATTAGGGAAGTAGAACTTGCAACCATGCCTTGCCACGTATTTAAATGGTGTGTACACGTTCCCGTAAGCCGACATCAAAGTAATTTAAGTACTTTGTCGTCCGTTGACGGCGTCGTTCCTCGCGCGGGTGGTTTAAAATTTCTTCTGATTTACTTCTCGCCTTGTGCACGACCACAGCCCGGCTTTTCCCACCGAAGCCTTCTCTGCCTGGCGGAAAGAACGGGAAGACCTTTCTTCCGCGTATAATTATTTTCCTTACCACGCAAACTCTCCTTTTATTTTAATTTTTTTTTTCGTTATTTTCTTTTTAGTTTTCGTCTCGCGACTCGAGTAGATTTTTCCCTCTTCTTTGCGCCCTCTCCTTTGCAAATACTCTGCCCCGTACTCGCCTCCTTCACCTTCCCCCTTCTTACTCCCACCTTCTAAGGCCACGTGGTCTTTTGTTGATGACGCAACTCCTTCCCCGACGAAGCACGACGGCTGGCCCATATCATTAGGCGCAAGCGTGCAATGTGTCCCCCTCCCGCTGCCACCCTCCGGTCCTTTCGCTCAACACCGTCACGCCACAATTAGGATAGCGGCGCGGAAGTGGCGCTCGCAGTGGCGGAGCAAGAGACTAATTGGCGCCCCCGATTCGCCCGCGTGATTCGGGTCCTACCTTCACCTCGGCGAAGACTAGGAACCCTCACGCCTGGAGGAATTTCCCTAGCCGTCTCGAGCCGCCGTTCACCACACACGCACGCACTCACGCACATTTCCCCCCCCCCCCCCCCCAAATCACTGTCGCGGTTCACCTCCTCGCTTGGTTGCGACAGAACGCCGCCAGACCTCCTGCCGCAGATACGCTTGCCAGCTATTGTTAAATATTGCTGCACCGGCAGTAACCACACAATTGCAACCAATCGACTGTTACGTAACGGGAAAAAAATAATATAAATAGGACATTTTTTATAATCGGCATATTATTTTCGTTACGTTAGTGCTGTTTGAGGGCAGAATTTGCATTAAAAAGCACTGCTGTCTGCACTCGTTATGCCAGGAATTAAAAAGGAACTCACCTCCCCAAGACTCACGGATGGATGTTCCGCGCAATGAGGTTCTAATTGAATTCCTGTCACACGATACTTGCAGCTACACCAGTATACGCGAGTGTATTTGTATTTATTTTACTTGAACTGTAATTACAGGACGTTCTTTCCCCACAGCTTCTGCATTGTCAATTAATGTGTAAGTATAAGTAGCAAAGTAGGGACACCCGAACTTCACGAAAAGATTTCCGCTCATGCTAAATTGCAATACCCTACGGACGTACCAGCAGTTTTATTTTGCTGATTTGTGGCGTGTCTTTGTGAGAAGACATGTTCTTATTTGACTGGCCAATCAGAATTAGGTAACTCCGACTCTGTTCGTCTGTGATTCGCAGACAGACATCTAAGATGCGCAACACCTAGATCATCCAATCAGGAAAGTGATTCTGAGGTAAAGTGTTATGTAAGAACTGGTCGTAAAATCTTTTCGCGAAATTGGGGTGTCCCTAAGCATAAATAAGTGTTTTGTTGTAAAATCGTTCATAATTTTCATATAGCATCACTAAACTAAATTTACACTTTTTTTTGTTCAGTTGCTTTATCGTTGTTTCTCAAAACAAAATAAACAAAATTACGACTGTTAAACACCCACACACACACACACACACACACACACACACACACACACACACACACACACACACACACACACACGCGCACACACACGCGCGCGCGCGCGCGCGCAGGGAACACACACAGATATATATATATATATATATATATATATATATATATATATATACACACACACACACACACACACACACACACACACATTCACCCCCCCCCCCCACCTCCCCTTCTGATTGGCTAAAATTTCAATCTTTTAAGAAACCTTCCACTGAAAGCTTCACACGACCAATTACGAAAACGTCCAGCAGTCGTTTAGATCTTCCATAGAAAAATCCATACCAGTGGCCATGCAAGCTCGCATGGAATCATCCAAGAAGACTTCCATCCTGTCACACAAGTTTTTAGTCCCAAATCTTCCACTGCTTGGGTCCACGAATTCATTCCTCTTCCGGGCACGTGGGAATTTTTTTGGGCGGATATTATTATGTGGGGAGTGTTGTGACACCGCTGTGGGGTTTTCTCGGCGTCTTCCCGTTTATCTTCGTCCTTTTCTTCGCTCCATCGCTACTTCGCCCTACGCTCAATCCATACGTTCTTACAGCCGTCCGGAACGACGGGTCTGATGTTCCTCGGGTATGTCTGCATTTACCGACAGCCTCCGTTATATCATGACGACCCTGCGAGACCCGCATGTTTACATTGCACTTCAGTAATGCAGAATTAAAGTAAGATGTAATAGCGGACGACGAATAGTTTATGTCAGACGTGCACGTGAACTACCTCAGGGTGTGCCGGTGTTTGCTGACAGTCGTGTAATCATGGGCACGCAGAAGTTCCTGATAGTTAATAGACACTGGAAGATCGCGAAATAATTTTCAGGCTACCTAGTATCTTCGCTAACTCTCTATATAGCTTATCATTTTATGACTGAGTGAACAAGTTTTTGACTCCGCTAAGTTATTTGTAGACCAATCACAAACGCATTGCTTAGACTATTGGGATCTTCATTTTTAATTGGCCCGATGAAATTGGTTATAGGTTGTTCACTGTAAAGTTTGCACTTTTCAATGCCCTCTCATTTGGAATAATAGTCAATAAATACATTCTATTTTAACCTTACACGTAAACTTCAGAGTGCGGTGGAATATATACATTGTGTTTATTACATACATGACAATATTTATTTTAAAAGGTGGTACAAGAATGGGAAATGGCTGGAAGGAAAAGGTAACTAGAGCTTCAAAAGTGCTCACTTTACCGTGTACAGTCTATAGTAACTTTATTCATGCATGTCAGGCGATAAGGAAATAAACTTGTAGCACATGTTTATAGCCAGGTTCTTTTGTTGCAGGTATGAAAACAAAAGTAATGTACTTGAATCATGTAAAGTGTGATTTTAGTCTAGATATGCCGTATGCAGCAATGCCCTATCCGACATGGGGAAATACGAGAGTTTAATTTGGTAAACGGTTGATTAAAGTGTTTTGTCGCGGGACAAAGAAAATAAACCGAAAGTCGTTGCGGGTGAATCGTGCTAGAATGGTTGGTCAGGATTTCCCTGTCTCACAATTTCGGGCGAGGCAGGGACTGGTTCTCAAGCCTCGACGCTCGCAACAACAACGTTCAATTAGCAGCACGCGGGCCACATCCGGCCCGCGAGACACCGCTAAGTAGGCCCGCGAGGCGGCTCCACTGACGGTAATGGCCACTTTAGGACAACTGGAGCGTCCAAACTGCCGCCCGCAACGTTCCGACCTACGTACGACCTCATCTCATCTCCGTGTGGACCATGGAGGCTGCAGTCACAGAGTACTTGGGGAAACAGAAGTGAAACTGCAGCACACGCCATCAAAATGGCGGCACTCTCCGGCAAAATGTTGGAACGGCATTCGCCAAGCAACGCTTGGTAACCTACTCCACAGCCGCAAGCCCAGCCAGCATACGCTAGGACGAAGTGCAGTTTAGAGTGGTAGATGTGGAATGGAGAGATTTGGGCGGCTCTTAACAACGAAGTCTTGAGAGCCGATGTGGTTAAAGCGAGGTGAGTATGGAGCAGCGCCGGAATGAAGGAACGGAGGAAAGGGAAGATCCCCGAGAAAATCCGCCGACCAGTGGTATCGTCCGGCACGATTACCACATGCGGAAATCCTGGAGCGACCCCGCCAGTGAGTCGAACGCGGTTCGCCTAAATGGGAGGTTTTGTTTATACATTAGGTGCTGTCTGGGCGATGCCATTGCCATTTTTAACAAGGTACTCGAAACTGTCATGTTCCAACATTGTAACACCCAAAGAATTTATGCATAGTGATCGTATGTGTCTTATTTGGTATTGCCATAGCTGTGGCTGTTCGGCTGACTAATAATGAGAAAGTGGGAGGGGAAATGATTACCATCGAGCAACTCAGTGGAATTAAGATAATTAAGGACGCATGGATTCCCCCATAAAACCCCTACATTTTCGTTCAGTGGATAACAGATTCTATTTGTCTGCTCTTATTTGGAATAAAGTAGGTATGGCGAAGGCTTCTGACATCAGTGCAAATATCGCGTCTTTGACTACAGAAAGAAAAGAAATACTGTCACTAATAGTCCGATGCCTTCTCGGAAAAGTGGTATTTTTCCGTTATGTACTTCGTAATTCGTATTTGCATCGAATAATCAATGGCAGGTGACTCACGTGACTGAACACAGAGTAGAATCGAATTTTAATTTTATTCCCGCAATGTTGGTGCTTTCTCGGTGACCGACGCAACGTCGAGAGGAGAACACGTTATCCTGGAATCAGTTGCGTTAGCGAAATACGAGCCACTGAAAGTCAGTAAGCAAGTTGAGTAGTTACAGACGGGCCAAATTGCTCTAACAAGTATAACTCGCACGTGGTCTGTAGCAAGGAACTATCCCCACATGAGAGTGGAATACGAAAATCACGACGGCCGTACCGAGAATTGAACACGTGTCTCCAGCGAATCAGTGAAACTCTGACCGTGCAATAACAGCGAAGGTGCCACTGATATCCAGTGGAACACCTTTTTACTGGTTGTCACTTTTTTTTTTTTAACCATTTTCCCTACTTGAGGATCGAGGTGGAGATTAGCTGCGGAAAACGTACGTGTGTAGGAAGCTGCGGTGGTGTAGTTGTCGTTAGACTACTCGCCTTCAACCGAGGTGAACCAAGTTCGATTCCGGATAGGTCTATGAGGATTTTTCGATGGGGGAAACGTGGCGGACGTTGATAGTGGCGAGCGGAATTTTTCGAGGACTCCTGTTTTCCCCGCGATTGCATTCCGCAACTGCTCCATTACCTCCAGCGTAGCTCAAAGACGTCGATGTCAAGCTCTGGACAAAACCGCTCACCTCCTGCCTACGTGTGTGGGCTGTACTTCAGGCACTGGCGCCGGGTCTTGTGTCTGAATAGCTACCAGGCTGCGAAAAGTTCCTTCGTTAAACACGTGTACACTGAAATCATCTCTGCAATTGTATCAGAGTTTATTAGACACACCCTGGACGACTCTGAGCCAATACCACACTTGCGAGGAAACAAGAAGCGAATCCCATACAGCCATGTGTCGGGTAACACTGGCTGCTCCCTGGGGCAGCAGTCATTGAACAAACATTTGAGGCTTGACTATACAAGTATTGTGGAATATAGCATATAGGTCAATGAACTCACGAAATTTTCGTATTCTGTGGGCTGTTCACGGTAAAATGAGCACTTTTGGAAGCCCTGATTAAGATCTACTTGTATGAACCTTGTGTGTATTCATTCGCTTTATGTAAAATGAACATAGTAACGGGCCTCAACACTTTATTCATGCGTCGGTCAAGAGAAACTGTGAACTTATTAGGAAAGTAAATATTCTATAAATGCACCCATTTTTGCACTTTGATGCAAAAAAAAAACCCAGAAAGTGGGAGAAATAATTTAAGTTATCACAAATGGTAACCTAACACTTTTTATTCGACGTTAAGATATGGAACTACTTTCCGTCCATCGTTACCAACTTTTACTGGGCGCGTGTAACTAAGTGCACCCGTTAAAATATATGCAGGTAGAGGCAGTGACTTTTTTCTAAGGTTGACATCAAAAATGCTCACTTTATCGCGAACAGCCTTTACCTATTGTTTGTACTACCGGCTGGCGAGTAGGGTTACCAGGCGCTGATTGGCAAACGGCGTCCCGGCATTTTGCTGACTAATATTTTGCCGGAGTGTGCGGCTGGCTGGACTTAACCTCTGTATCCCCAAGTGCTGTATGGTGATGTCAGCGGCGCTTGTTGGTCGGGGAGGGGGTGGGACCTCAGTGACCTGCAGGACGTGTCCCCAACTGGCTCCTTGCCCCTCCTCTCCAACGCGGTCAACCCTCCTCGACACCCCCCTGCCCCCCCTCATGGAAACACACTTTGCTGGCGAGGTGAGGACGGTGTACCCCACGTACCGTTCCGTTCCGCTGGGCGCCTTCCGCGTTCCACGGCGTCCTTCGCCAGGCCCCAACTCGCTTAGCGTTGCACCCGCGCGTCCCCCCCCCCCCTTTTTGAATCACAGTTCCTAGTTCTCACTACGCGGCCACGCTCTCGGCAAAGTAGGTAAAGGCTGTTCACGATAAAGTGAGCACTTTTGAAACCAACCTTTAAGTCACTGCCCATGTGTGCATACACTTCAACGGGCGTACTGAGTGACATGCGCCCGGTAAAGTTGGTAACGATAAATGGAAAGTAGTTCCATATCTTAACGTCGAATAAAAACTTTTAACTAACCATTTGTAATTATTTAAATTATTTATTTCGCTTTCTGTTTTTTTTTAATGCATCAGTGTGTAGAAATTAGCAGGTTTTTTTAAGTGTTTACTTTTCTGAATATCTCAAAGTGCACTTGACCGACGCATGAATAAAGTGATGAGGTACATGGCAATGTTAGTTTTACATAAGGCGGAATGTTACACAACGTGCATACAAGTAGATACTAAGCAGGGCTTTCAAAAGTGCTAATTTTAACGTGAACAGCATATACCCTGCACATACGAGGTTCGCAGTTAACCCCTTCAGGTATGATAGTCCATATAAAGGACGTTGTGCAAGATGTCGATATTATAATGATGTAAACTGTACACAATAGAAAGCAACCTCCGGTAAGAGTTGAGTTGAGTTTAAAGATTTGGGCGGCTCTTAACAACGAGGTCTTGAGAGCCAATGAGGGTGAAACGAGGTGAGAGTGGAGCAGCGCTGGAATGCAAGGACGGGATAAAGAAGTATAAGACATATTTGCGTGTTGACTTGGTAGCGCATCGTAAGGTAATGGATTAAAAGCGACGTGGAAAATATGTGAGAGTTCAATCCCGGATACCTCCTAAATTTGTCTTAGTTTTTTTAAATTGCGGTAAATTGTGCAATATAAATATTAAACTATCGTATATATGTTTATTTCACGTAATTATTTGGCTAAACTCAATAAAAAAAAATTTAATTAGCTACTGCAGTCGGTCGTCACTTATTCAATTAGTGAAATTTTTTTTCTGAAACAATCAGTTATTACAAATGGTTACCTAGCACTTTTAGTTTGACGTTAGTATATGGAACTATTTCCCATCCATCGTTACCAACTTTACTGGGCGTATGTCACCAAGTGCGCCCGTTATAATATATGCAGGTAGAACCAGTGACTTTTTTCTAAGGTTTGATTTTAAAAGTGCTTACTTTTTCGTGAACAGCCTTTACGATGTGATACGATGTGTCTGTCAAAGATGTCTGGAGGTTCTAGTAGCTACTTTGCGTGGCATTATGATAAATTCTACTATTTAATTTCGTTCTACTTACACACGGAGCGTTTTACGGCGACGCCGCTTGATGACAAAAGGACTGATACTGCCGCTATCTGCCACGTGCGCAGTTGGTTGTGGAAGCACGTGTGGCCGCTGTCGCCTGCGACCCTACAGACAAGCAGCGCTCGCGCTGATAAGCCGTGCCAAGACTGCATCTCCGGCAGTATTTTATCTCGCCTCAGCAACAAGCCACCCGGGATGACTGACTTTGTAACCGCAGACATCCCCCCCCCCCCCTCGTCCCACGTGCTGGTGATCACACAGATTCATACAGCACTTAGAGGAGAAACAGAACAGAACATATCGAAATGGCACCAGTACCCAGCCGAAGGCCATAACTGGTCTCAGTTACTTGCATTTAAAATAAATTTAGAAAATGGTAGAAACATAAAATTTGTCGCGTTATAACATTTAAAAACAAGTTAAATTTTAAAACAGAGGCTTAAAATTATCTTGTTAAAGTTTAAACGAAAAGGTCACGTTATAATTTATAAATGCCAAAAGTTAACATTGCTCTGCCTCCACCCTTGAAACCTCACCTCGTCATCCTCTCCGGAGACAGAGGGGCCGACAGTTGTAATTTTGCGAGGTTCCGTCGTATGTTTGATGTTCGTGTGGGTGTTGTGTAGGTGTTGTATAGTGTAAGTGTTGTTTCTTCAGTTTATTTGTGTGGGTCGTTCGACATCAATATACTGAATTCTATTATTTGTATTGATACGTGATTTAAATTTGTGAGCGATCAAGAGGAACATTTAGTAATATAGTTTCTAAATTATACTAATAGTAATTATTAATGCATACTCTATCTTCTATCCAGATAGTATAGGTTTTCTTTGATTAGTGTTAAAATTTAATAAGGAAAATAGTTCTAGAAACCACTGCCAGGTGAACATTACTACGGAATAGATAGGTTAACGATTTTGAAGGGTTACTACGGTGGGCTTGGAAATTTCTGGGACCTGGGGGGGGCGGGGGGGAGGTGGATCCGGGAAGGCGGTTATTCGCCTGGGTGCGAAACAGCCGCTCGTACCGCGAACTCCAGCCGTACGCAACAGCGAAACGATGGAACGTCATTTGCCAATCAGCGCCTCGTAACTTACTCGCCAGTCGAGAAAACTTTGCCAGTAAAGAAGCTTTCGCAGCATACTGTAGCCAATCACGAGGAAGACTGGGCACTGATGCCTTCGTGTGCAACGTGCTCACGATCGACCAAGGATACGGTGACTGAACGGATATCAACGGACATAAAGGCTGTTCACGGTAAAGTGAGCACTCTTGAAAGCCCTGCTTACAGTCTACTTGTATGCACGTCGTGTATTCTTCCGCCTTATGTAAAATTAACGTTATGGACCTCATCACTTTATTCATGCGTCGGGCAGGTGAATCTGTGAAATTATTTGTTAAGTAAATACGTTGCATATCTGATCATTTTTACACTTCGATACATTATAAAAACAGTGAGCGAAATAAATAATATACGTTAGTAAGCCGGTTGCCTAACACTTTTTATTTGACGTTAAGATGTGGAACTACTTCCATCCATCATTACCAACGTTACTGGGCGCATGCCACTCAGTGCTCCCGTTAGAATATATGCATGTAGGAGCAGTGACTTTTTTCTAAGGTTTATTTAGGAAGTGCTCACTTTATTGTGAACATCCTTTACCCGTGATAACGTGGGTGGACCACCTCTCGAATGAGCGAGTGAAGAGATCTGGGCAGCTCTTAACTGCGACGTCTTGAGAGCCGATGAGACTGAAGCGAAGTGAGTACGGAGCAGCGCTGAAAATGCAAGGGCGGGGGAAACGGGAGATCTCCGAGAAAACCCGCCGACCAGCGGCATCGTCCGGCACGATGCCCTCATAAGAAAATCCTGAGTGGGAGGCGAGTAGTTTAAACACTTCACCACCGCGGCTCCATCACCTCTCGAAATCCCACGTAAAGTGTTTTAACCTTTCACGGCCCCACGAGACGCGTGCGTAGTAGCTGTTTCGTTTCAGAAGCGAGAGCGTTTGGACACGTGAGCAAAAGTCGACCGTATCGCCAGCTCTCTCTCTCTCTGCACGTAAACACACCCCGCACAGCGGAGGCGGGCGCCCAAACATCGCCGTCGATTGCGCCCTGCAGTTATTTATCCTTGATTCGCGCGCGCGCGAGCAGTTTCGAAAGGCCCGACCGGCAGGCGAGGCGCCCTCCTTACAGAGTGAATTACTGGCTGCCGACCACTGCGAACTGAGCGCCTGTAATCACCGCTTTCTGGGTCGGAGGACCAGCAAGCAGTCTCCACGCTGCGCGCTAAACGGCGGTTTGCCAGCTCAGGCTTCGTGCTTCGGAGTGGGCGCTTGTCAGCTTACCGATATGGACCTTTCTTTACACCGGCTCGTAACCCTCTCGCCTGGTCTCCCTCCGAACTCTGTTCGTTTTGTCGGGAGAAATGGATGCCCTCTTGGATTGGTCAATTTTTGATACATAAACGTTGCCTCGATAACTATGATTGAAGTGCCTCAAGTTAGTAACGCATTACTTTTAGTCCGCGTTTCAGATTGACACAACTAAGTAAATTATTACTCCCTAGATCTGTTAACACGTCCGAGAGCAGCAAAAACTGTAACATATTAACAGTCCCAGTTCTGGCTTAGGCTATTCGCGGTGAAGTAAGCACTTTTGAAAGCCCGCTAATTTGGAATAATAGTCAATAAATATATTTTATTTTAGCCTTAGATGTTAACTTCCGAGTGCGGTGGAATATGCACACTGTGTTTATTACTTACTCGACAATATTTATTTAGAAAGGTGGTTAATGAATAAAACATGGCTGAAAGGAAAAACTAGGGCACCAAAAGTGCTAATTTTTACCGTTAACAGCGTATATACGTGCGTCAAACTACATGAACAATGGGAGTAGTAAAGCCTGTGAGACGCGATTGCACTTTATTTTCGCCACAAGTTGTTCGCGGTCCGCTATGATCGTGAGGTGCCTTCGCGTGTGGCTGTTCAGTGCATAGTCGTGGCGCGCAAAGAGCGAGCGGATTAACTGCGGCGTGACGTCACAGCGACGGCAAGGTAGGATGGCGCAGGAGGGTTGCGATGCGCATGAGCTCACCTCTGGTTCGTACCGCTGCACGCTCATCTGCTCACCACTGGCTTCGCATCTCCCTCCCTCCCTGACTGGCCCGTGGTGGAAGGTGCTTTGGAAAGGTGGGAGGCGGAGGGGGTGATTGCTTGCGGGCGAGGCCGTTGTGTGAAAAATTGCTGTCTTGTTTTATTCATGCGGCGGCGCGGCGCGTAGCGGTGGCAGAGGTCGACGACGCCTTTTGTTTGCTTCACAAATTTGTTCTCGCCGACCGCCTTGGGACGTCGTAGCGCTGCGATTCGGCCTTCCGCAGACTCGTTGAGCGTGCAGAGGCATTAAGGACGTTGGCCGCGAAGAAATCTGTTATTTCAAATTTGTTTGTACAACACACTATTCGACTCGTAGGCAATATCTGAGACTACTTTTTCTCAGATATTTTTTTTCTTAGATCATGTGTCAAAAGTCTAAATGTTACGGTTTTTGTATTACACAAATAAGACAAACCAAACTATTAGCAGAAAATTTAACAAGAGCAACATAAAGGTGTTGTCGTAAAAAAATTAATTCTAAGCTATACTTTCCGAAAGTTATTTTACAAAAATTCAGGGGCAGACAGAAATATACAAGAATTTAGTTATTTACAGCAATTTTTTGAACTTGGGAACATATTTTCTCGTAATATTTTACAGACGTCTTGAAGTATCTCTTCGCATATTTTTCCAATGTGAATTTTCTCATTTACGAACGTAAGTCAGTTTTTATTCATTGTGGAGACCCGGAAATTTCCCAAATTCATTTCAATACAAGCTATATTTCAAACACTTGTGTATTTGACTTCCTTTTCCAATTGGGTCGCAGTTTGTAAGACACGCCCTGAACAAATTCGATCCAATAACTAAAATGCAAGAAAAAAGACCACGAACTCCCGTACTACTTATTCTGGGACAAAACTTGGATGTCAGCCAATGAGCTGTTAGTTGTGGCTAAGGGTTTTAACGTTCAGCTGGTTGCCGTATGAATCCGCGAAATGTTCGGGTTTCTAATTATTTGTAGTACATACATTTGTAAAACAGCAAAATTGTTAGTATGACATTCATTCACGTAGAAACTATGAGTTCATTTTTTTTTTTTTGCGAGGGAAGAGTAGTTACTGATAACATCTTAAATTTGTAGATAGGCTATTCACGGTAAAATGAGGACTTTTGAAAGCCCTGCTTAAGACCTACTTGTATGCAGGTTGTGTATCCGTCTGCATTATGTAAAATTAACATCGCCATGGGCCTCATCACTTTATCCATGCGTCGGTCATGTGAAACTGTGAAATTATTTGAAAAGTAAATATTTAACCAATGTAATAATTTGTAAACTTCGATGCATTAAAAAAATCAGAAGGGTAACGTAATAATTTTAGTCATCAGAAGTGGCTACCTAACACTTTTTATTCGACATTAAGATACGAAACTTCTTCTCAACCATCGTTACCAACTTTACTGCAGCGCATGTCACTCAGGGCGCCTGTTAAAATATATGCAGGTAGGGGCACTGACTTGTTTTCTAAGGTTGATTTCAAAAGTACTCACATTATCGTGAACAGCTTTTAGTAGGTGGTACCAATATAAAATAACACATTATTTCGTGGCCCACGCACGCCCTTCAGGCCTTCCTGGCCTGTGGACTGCGTTGCAGTGCGTTGGAAATACACGTTTCCCCACGAAACTCTTAAGCGTGCGTCCAGTGTGCTGACCCAAGAAAAGAACACACACTTTACACGAGGCCTGTTGAGTGATTTCAAGACTTCACGCACATTAAAACAGCATCACAGCACTTTATCGTAGCTCAAGATGTCCTTTTACAAAGCGCTACTTCACAAAATATACGCGTCAGATACACACAAAAATACTCGAGAAAACTGCCCTGAACTTTGCTACGGACTTTCCACCAATTAAATGTTACAATCGCCGTTTCACCCGTTGAGGAAGGCACAAATTTACAGGCTCTGAGGACAAGATTGTAGTTGCCTATACTCGCCACTGCAGCAATATCTATCGCGCTGTCCTCTGTATTTCCACTTACCATCGTCCTATTGGACCTGGATACACTGGTCAGGCCTACTGCACTCTGCTAAGTTGATTACTAGCACGTTCTCGGCCAATTAAGTCGCGCGTTGACTGTGTGCCAATTAATGTATTGTGACAAATGTTACAGGTTTTACAATCTATCGTGTTCTTTCAGGAAATTATTAAAAACAATAGTTTTGTTCATAAGAACTTAAATATAGACTAGTTGTGATGTACTCTTATATTCCGATAATGTCTAGCGAAATAGTAAAACTATAAAAGAGTAAGTTTCTTCTTCAAGAGGAAATACATTTCCTTATAAACGTAGTCCCGCGTATGTACATGCAAACTCCTCAAAGGTTTCTAGTTCCATAGGTACGCGCAGTACGGAGAGAAAACAGCGCGCCAGTTCAAAGCCCTGCGCTTAGAGACGATAGCGCACTTGAAGCGCGTGACGGTGTAGCCCTTATAGCTCATGCACTTCTCGCAAAACGGCCTGACTTGCGTAGTAAAATGGCTGATCTTTTTTCGCGTTTCACCGACCAATTTAGAATCCTTCACAACACGGCGGTCATCGTTCTTCACCTTTACCTCGCGGCGTGGCATTTCATTCATTAACTTACGCAATAATAATTCCTTCAGTGTGTGGAAACAAAATAAATCTTTCCTCTGACTGTTGCCAATTAATCAATAGTAGATAATAACTTGCACAATGGAGCTTATGGAATGAGCTTTCGTTGCTCCATTGCTCAAGAATCAGTCAATTATATGGCTTCGACTCAGGAGCAGCTAGACTCTGAGCATTCGTTCGCACGTTTATCGCTAGAGTGCATGCCCGTATCGAGAAAGAAGGAATTGTAACATTTTCCCAATATACCTTTTCTTAGTGCATTTGTTCAGGAAGGTGTCAAATGCATTTTGGAAGTTACCGAGTGAATATAGTAGCGACGATTAACATTTCTGTATTTGTAGGTAGAAATACAGTAGATTTCCTACACTTCTTAAAAGTTAAAAACATTGTTTACAATCGTGAACGTTAGTTGGAAATTATCTTATAATGTAAAGTTTAGCATTAGTAGAGACGATGGTGTATTCGGAGAAAAGTTTACTATTTTCTAAGTTTGAATATATATGCACGTGGCATAAAAGTTTTCTTTGTTATTGGCTTTCGTGTACGTAGATATGACGCAACTTTCCCATTTCTTTGGGTCAATGACCTTTTGTGATCTGTCTTCGAAGTGTTGCGCCAAGTCGAAATGCATCACGCAAACACGGAGTACCTACTTCAGAATTCAAAGGTGAAACAGCCGCTTATACAGTAGACTCCTGTTTGCACACGCCAGGAAAATGGCGTCACACTGGCCACCGAAATGTTGAAACACCTTTCGCCGATCAACACCCGATAACCTACTCGCAAGACGGCAGCCCAACCTACCGGGTACCATTCACAGCATGCAGTAACCAATAAGACACGAGGGCCGTTCCCAGAGCCTCCTGCAGCCAATCAGATAATGGGTACGCCCACATCAAGGGAACTGCCACGCCGTTTCTTCTCTGTGCACATTATCCACTCTGTAATGAAGTTATCGGTACTCTAAGGTATTTTTTAAAGAGATGCTGGCCCTGAAAAATGTTCGCTATTTTCCACTGTCACGTGAGAATAATTACACCAAATCAACAGCCTGTATTGATGCTGGTTTCTGCACATGTGCAGCGCCGAACGTAATTTCACTTGTTCGGTAGCATACCGTACGCAAACGAATGTATCCGGCCGGGATGTTGTACTAGCCCTTTTATTCCCACCTTAATTTATGGTTGCAGGTTTTGCAAATAAGGGTGAGTGAATATGGAGCGGGGGAATGAAGGGGCGGGGGAATGAAGGGGCGGGGGGAACGGGAGATCCCCGAGAAAACCTGCCGACCAACGGCATCGTCCAGCATGACTCCCACATGTGAAAATCACGGGGGAATCGAACCCGGACCGGATGGGAGTCAGTCTTAACCACTACACCACTGCTGCCCGTATTCAATGACAAAGGCTATTCACGGTAAATTGAGCATTGCTTGCGCGGCAATGTTTATTTTAAAAAGTGATGGATGGATAAAAAATGGCTGATAGGAAAAAATAACTAGGACCTCAAACTTTACCATGAACGGCCTATATCCACTTAGTCATATCGTAGATATGTAAAGGCTGTTCACGGTAAAATGAGCACTTTTGAAAGCCCTGCTTACGATCTACTTGTATGCACGTTGTGTATTCTTCCGCCTCGTGTAAAATTAACATTGCAATGGGCCTCATCACTTTGTTTATACATCGGTAAACTAAAGTTGTGTAATTATTAGGAAAGTAAATATTTTACAAATCTGCTAATTTTTACACTTCGGCGCATTAAAAAACCAGTAAGGGAACGAAATAATTAAAGTTATCACAAATGGTTACCCAACACTTTTTATCCGACGTTAATATATGGAATTACTTTCCCTCCATCGCTACTAACTTTCCTGGGCGAATGTCACGCAGTGCGCCCGTTAAAATATATGCAGATAGAGGGGCAGTGACTTTTTTCAAAGGTTCATTTCAAAAGTGCTCACTTTATCGTGAACAGCCTTTAGCACGGTTCACGAATCAATTATCCCATAGAAAATAATTGGGCACCCATCATCGCAGATTACAGCACTGCTCAAATATAATCTTCCTATGCAACATGTCGACAATTGTCTATAATGAGCATAAAAGGGGTTAAGAACTGAAAGCACGACTCAGATGTTGTTTCAGTGTTAACGTGCACCACTGTGAGAAATATATTGGGCGGCGCGCCCCACGACAGTAGCGGCTTAGCTAATTTTTGTTGGCGAGGAGGCGGCCATGGCCCCAATCGCCGGCACGTCTCCGCGATCCCGTTGCAGCACGCTGCCCGCATGTCAACACTTACTGTGTGCCACGAACAGGCCCACCTCTTTGCTGTGTACGACCTATCGATACATCGCTCACGATACGAACTCTGCTTATTAGTCCATAATAGTGCGTGTGAGGCCGCGGTGGTGTAGTGGTTAGACTACTCGTCTACAACCTAGGCGAACCGGATTTTTTCATATGGGAATCGTGCCGAACGATGCCGCTGGTCGGCTGGTTTTCTCGGGGATCTTCCGTTTCCCCGCCATTGTATTCCGGCGCTGCTCCATACCCACTTCGCTTCACTCTAGTCGGCTCTCAAGGTCTCGATGTTAAAAGCCACCTAAATCTCTTCATTCATTCGATGTTAAGAGCCGCTCAAATCTCTCATATCTAGAGACCTGAAAAATTCGCGAGTTCAATAACGTGCAGGCTAGACTCTAAAGTCTTATGTACAAATTTACCGATGTCAACAGTGCATTGGTTATCCGCTGTCACAGTGTAAGGCGACGATTGGGCCAGCCGTCTCCAGGAGGTGTCAAACACGTAGACCAATGGCTAATGTTATATAGACAGACGTGTTTTGAACTCTAGCTTGTCCCGAAATGAATCCGCGAATTCTTCAGGTTTCTACGCATATCCATTCCAGCAGGTGGTTGGTTTTGCATTTCAAACTAACCTAGGAGATAGTTTGTAAATAAGTATCTCGTTTTCGCGCTGTAAATAAGTATCTCGTTTTCACACGCGCATGCGCAGTGGCCAAGGTCGCAACTGTCCGCAGACGAGTATTTTTCATCGTCTGGATCCACTGTAACTGATGTCTAGGGACCTGCAGAATTAGCGTTATTATTTGTCTTCGCGTTAGACGTCGCAATCCCGTGAATACTCAAGCAGGCATCGTTAGTTCATTGTTTGGTTGCGTGGGTGTGAAGACATTTTCCTTCTAGCTAGACTGCTTATAATTCGGGCACGCGATTATGAAGTGCAGATTAATGGGCACGGAAATTTTTCCAGGGCGTGCCACATGGATCACGGTCCAACGACAAAAGCATCGCAAACTTAACACGTGCTTAAAATATTACTTGTCGCTTAGAAATAATACACATTTTGTAGGTCTCTACTGATGTCCAGACCTCAACTGGAGCAGTAAAGACCCCCCCCCCCTTCCAACTGGAATTTTGATGACCCCCACGGACTCCCGTACTCATATTTATACTGGACTCGCTTGTTTACTGTGGCTTTACTATCGTCATCTCAGTTCTGCAGTTCAGTTTTTAACTTTCTCTTCAGTATCGAATATCTTTTGTAGTTTGCATTGTAACTGAGGTGAGAACCGCATGATACTGCAGGTACATAGTATTACATTCGTGAATTAACTGTAATGACTTAAATTTTACTTCGCAAGAGTGATGTAATGTTTAGTTAAATTTATTCGTTTAATTGAAAATAATTGGCAAGTTTGAGTGTAAGTGGTTAACTAACCCGAATATAATTTTTTTACACGTTTGTTTTTCAAGATTTTGTAAAACACTTCATGAGATGTAAATCAGTCGTGTTATTTAGGATCAGTGACATCGGTAAAGCTGACTTCAGGTGTAAAAAATTACGAGTAGTCTAAAATTAATAACCTAGGCCTTTGGGAATAAATAAGAACATGTTCATTGTCCCATAATTAAAAATAAAATAAAACAAAATTGATATGAATGCTTGGCCAACGAGCCCTCCGTCGCTTGCAAATGGACATGGGCGTAGAAGACGTGTGGCTGTAGTAAAAAAAAAAAAAACTGATTTTTAAGGCGGATCGACACTATAGGCTATTCGCGGTAAAGTGAGCACTTTTGAAAGCCATCTCATTTGTAATAATAGTCAATAAATTTATTCTAATTTTAGATTTAAACGAAAACTTCCGAGTCCGGTGGTATATATAGTGTTTACTACTTGCATGGCAATATTTATTTTAAAAGGTTTCTAAAGGATAAGAAATGGCTAAAAGAAAAAAGTAACTAGGGCTTCAAAAGTGCTCACTTTACCGTGAACGGCCTATAAGAAAATTTACTTTCTACGCTGTTGTAAGAGGAGAAAGGTAAGTTGGGACGATGCTCAACCAGGGACTCGCGTTGCCTGATGTGGCGAACCAACAAAAGTCGGTGCACGTGCCGCTCCTGTTTTGCGTAACGCGTAATTGTATGCGGGGTTGGGGATCGAAAGGGGGGGGGGGAGGTAGGCCCGCTCTCTCCCGGTGAAAGGCGCCTGGCAAAATCAGCGACCGACGATGGCTGCTCCGTCGGTCACGAGCGTGTCGCGCGCTGTGCTGCCTTTCTCCGGCCGAGCTCGGAGCGGCCACAGGACCGCAGGATAACTCGGGTAAATGTTCCGCGCCGGTCTCTCACTAAAAGTTTCCGACGTTAATACGTCTTTGAAAATCAGACCGACACGTGAGGTACTGGGACGGAAACGTAGACGTACAGGCTATTCACGGTAAAGTGAGCACTTTCCCACGCTGTTCCAAAAAGTACTAACAATTAGTAAATATACTTTATTGCAGTCTCAGACGTTAACTTTTGAAAGTGGTGAGATGTATACACTGTGTTTAGTAGTCACATGGCGATGTGTACATTGAAAAGTTGAAGAAAGATAGAAATTGGCTGAAATTAAAATTTTAGCAGGGCCTTAAAAAGTGATCTCTTCTAGCGTGAATAGCCTATCCCTAGGGACAGCGGAATTTCGTAAAAAGATTTCCAACACCAGTTGTATTTCGTAACGCTATAGCTCAGATTTACAACTGGACTGTTCCCAAACGCGTCTTACGTGTCTGCCAGCGAATCGCAGATCTATACTATAGGAGTTATTCATTTATGATTGGTCAGTCAATAAAAAATTACGTCTCACAAAGACACGCTTCCAATAAGCATAACAAAACTACTGATACATTGAAATCTAGCACGTGAGGAAATCATTTCGCGAAATTAGGGTGTCCCTACCTATCCCTAACGTTCGCAGGGTGACCAATCCCGACACTATAACGCCGTGATTGATAGCACGATCGATATAAAGGCGGTCTTTTCGTTCGGGTAATACGATGAAAGCATGTGAGAGACTCGAGTGTCAAAAGAAAGATCGCATCTAGATCTGTCGATTTAAGATATAAAATCGGAGTATCCATTTCTTTTCTTTCATTTAATTTCCATATCCCAAATAAATTATTATTCTCGTAAAACCCACGACTATGTCGCCCATAGAAACCCCGATTTTTCTTTAGTAAAAATTCATCTGTTACTGCTGGAAGACGTGTGGGCAACAACTTTAATATATTTTCTCTTTCTTTGTAATGCCTTACGCAATGTGTTACAGCCCTTGATTGTTGCGTAATACACTTCTCACTGACTTATACTCCATTTCAACATACATCTGAATAAATTGTGCTGGCAAATAGAGCATGTCCTACGTCGTCCTTTTATTTTAACACGACAGTTGTCCCGGAATAAAATTTTGAGCTGAGGAA
Source organism: Dryococelus australis (assembly GCA_029891345.1). Lineage (NCBI taxonomy): Eukaryota > Metazoa > Arthropoda > Insecta > Phasmatodea > Phasmatidae > Dryococelus > Dryococelus australis. The sequence continues at coordinate 56,064,087 of CM057003.1, forward strand.
ATATTTCTAAGAAAGGTCGGTAGTTTCAACTCATTCACATTATTAGAGCTTGCGTGGCCCTGAGCTTATTTCTGATGGCTTGGGTGTCGCTTTCAACAGAAAATTGAGTCTCGACCAAAGCGTGCGGCCTTAGATCAGGGCGGCTTATCCCAGCCCAGACTTTCGTGTGAGCAACGTTGCCAATGTCGTTGAAATTTCGCGTGGTAAAACCGTTTCCCCCGCCACTGAATTCCGATGCTGCTCCGTACTGATGATAAACAGACAGATCCGAAATGGGGAGGCAATTCTTTTGATGTGATCATACGCGTTCTAGGACTCGCCGTGTGAGTCTCTGGGAGAGGGACACGTGTCTGATTGGCTACTGCATGCTGCGGAAGTTTTCCCAGCTGCCGGCTGTCGAGTGGCTTGCCAGACGCTGATTGGCGAACAGCGTTTCAATATTTTTACTGGCAGTGAGACTAGAGTGATGACCAGAACATTCTTTCAAAGATAACCCCAGAAATTCAGTCCGCCCAAGGACGGTAGCGGAGGAGTCCCGATAAGCTTATCTGGCGCACGCGACGGCTTGCCTTTGTAAATCTCCGCACTCTCCTGGGGTTATCGCTCACCTGGCCTTGGCAAATTCCTTATCGCTTGTTGGAGAGAAATAGGGCAATGTAAGCGATGCAGAGTAGCAAGTATGTAATAATATGTGTTTGAAGATGCCTGCTCATAGCCTCATCATCTGAGACAGAGATCTGGGTCGCCTGCCGCCTTGCAATTGGTTGTCTGTTGGGTTAGCTGTATATACAATAAAATATCGGATGAGAGTCTGTTTCAGTACTTGTGATATGTGGTGTAGTGTAGAATGCAATGTGACTTCACAGCAGCCAGCACCAAGGCATAGGTGGCCGTTTCACCTCTGTAAGAGTAAGCGCTCTGTGCTTCCACTGCAAAACCCGTTCCGCGGTACATCATCATCAGATGATGCAGCAGGATTATAGGTTTGCTCATTACGAGCACGTCGCTAGTTTACCGTCTTCATTTCTTCGCGCAAAAGCGAGGTTTACCGAGGAAAACTATTTGTTTCTTCCGAGAACGTTTCCTGCAGCAAACTTGTCATTTGTCACTTCTAAGCAGTTCATGTGAAGAGTTGAGGCAATAAACTCTACAGTTTGCTGCTGGGAATAAAGGTTTATCTTAGCGACAGAGTATTCATTTGGACATTGTAAAATAAATTATACTGTACATGCCAGATCAGGACATTGGGAAAATATTTTGTACAGCTACAAAATATTTGTGACAAATAAAAGTATTCTTTATTGATGATCATTAAACTCTGTGCGATTAAAAAACAAAACAATAATTTTGTGAAATCAAAAAATATATACATTAAGAAACAGTTTTGTGAAATCCACAAAAAACTGTATGTTTTTATCGACTTACGTAAATTAACGGAAAGCGAAAAAAAAAAAAATCACGACACCGTAGAGCGAATTTGCAAAAACGCATAGAATGCAAAGGACACCCATCATTTAGCTGCGCGATTACAAGAAACATTCAGTGCCAGTTATTTTGGTGATTCCTGGAGCAGGTGGCTCATTCCCGTCGGCCAGGATTAATCAGTATCTTTTACCGACCCACCCCTAACATCGTTTAAAAAAAAACTGTCAAAGGAGCAGCTCATATATTAACAGATTCTAAGTTTTGGATGTAGCACTTACAGACAGTAATTACCCATTGAACAGTTTCAGTTACATAACATTAGGCGTTGCACTGAACAAAATTTTTGGTTAATACTGTACACGACGCTCTGTCATGTCGGCGGGCAGTAAAACCCTGTGTTTTATGTTACTGGCAGTTGTTGTTTCAACGAATTGTATTTCCCGACACGTAAAGGACATGGCTTACTGAACGCAGTTTTCGTTTGACTATTGGGTGCTTGGCTTTATGTGAGAACAGTCTCTTTATGAGTACGCCAATCAGAATTAAGTTTCGCCGATACTGAATGTCCGTGACTTGTGGCCAGACAAATAGGACGCGTAACTAAATCAAATGATCCAGTCAAGAAAGTGATTCTGAACTACAGTGTTTTGGAATACAACACGTCCTAAAATCTTTTTGTGAAAAACAGGTGCCCCTACCTATACATTGTATGGAAATAATACCACATGTCAGACAGCAAATGTAGGAATGTTTAGTGTCGTTACTATACAAGTTTGGAAACTTCCCTACGCATTTGATTGTTTCGTGAGCGAATGTAGGAAAGGTACCATGGATGTATGGAAGGATAGTTTACAATTCGCACTTGCTCACTATTCGTATACATTGTTATGGTAATTTTACGAATAATTTCTTAGAGTGCATCTCGCCAGCCGGTAGTTCAGCTTATACGGAACCTTTCGCATTATGCACTGGCCTATTAAGGCTCGGCATCACAGTGTATTGACATGTGTGGAAGAGGGCCAAATTTCTCTCCTTGTAGTGAATAGATCGAGCATAATAAAATACGTATTATTTTAATTATAGGTAAAAATTTAATTAGAAATACAAGTCTGTTAATATAGCTATTTGGTAAGATCTGAGCAATAGTTCTCACTCAAAAAGGCATGTAAATGTAACACTTTGGATCGACGTATTGCCACCAGTTTTCGCTCTTAAGCCGACACTAGCGGTTTTGATATCGGCTACTATCTCCGAGAAGTGTGTTTGATGGAGGAGGAGGAGGAAAAAATCTAAGAACGCAGCAAAATTGTCAGCGGAATCACGGGATGGGGAAGGGGTAGAACCAAACGGAGGGGCGGCATTCGTGTTTGCTATCCTCCAGGTCCGTGGACTCCCGGGAACATTACGTTTCTGACTGAAGCCGAGCCTTAAATAAAAGTCATGTTTCCAGAGCCTCCCGTAGCCAATCAAACGCCCACATCAAAAGAACAGCCACTCCATGTCGTGCCTGTGTACCTACGTACTCTGCGGTCTGGTGGCGTACACCGTGACATAACTGTTCTCACCGCCTGCACACGCCAACGAAAACTTGTTTAAGCAGGGAGGCGGGGTGGACTGCATGTCGTAACTCGTTGCAGGACTGACCTCGTTTGACCCACGTCGTGTTCTTCCTAAGTGCAAATTTCACGTACACAGTGTGTGTGTGAGCGCCTCCCTGGTTGACCCCACTCGCGGCTTGTTGCTAGCGGAAGAACTGTCCTGCTTTGCTGTCCGCCTGTGGTGTAGGCACAGGCAGAAAATATAAACGATTATTACGTGAGAATTCCGTGTCGTCAAGGAACATCATGTAATTACATGGCTTCTGACGAACCCTAGCAATGCAGTTTAATTGTCTAATACTAAAGTGAGTGAAGAGATTTGAGCAGAGAGGTCTTGAGAGCCGATGAGGGCGAAGTGAAGTGCGTATGGAGCAGCGCCGGAATGAAAGGGCCGGGGAAACTGGAGATCGCCGAAGAACACCCGCCTATCAGCGGCATCGTCCGGCACGATTCCCACATGCTAAAATCCGGGAGCGACCCGGCCGGAGATTTGACCCCATTCGCCTCGGTGGGAGGCGAGCAAGCAAACCACTGGCCCACCGCGGCCCCTCCAATACCTAAAAAATTGGAAATTGAGTACTGTATGTTGACAAAATATGCTACGAAAAAGTCGTGGTTCGTAAATATTTGCTATTGATGTCACGTTACGAAATACTTTGTAAATAGATTTTTCTTTTTGAACTTCTCGTCCTAATTAGAAATAGGGAATAATTTATTTTCGAGGGATCGCGCATTAGTTGCCGATGGCTTTTATTGTGATCTATTTCTTTCCCAGAGCAACATTCGAGGCTATATTCGTATATTTAAAACATAACTGACATGTTTTGCAATTCCCAAAAACAAATAAAACGTTATTCTGAATGATTATTTGCACATTTGACTAACTATTTCATCATGTTATAGCGCTAGTAAAAGTGTTCTTTTCAAGTCAAAAGTCAAAACAGTGTAAGAGAAAGCTAATGGATTGCATTCTCAAGTTTTTTTCTCAACAAGATAAGCTTGAAAAAAAAAATTACACAATACTTAAAGGAGCCCTTACAAGGGCTAATTTAATTAAGCATTTGTTAGTTGTTAATATGATAGGGTTGAAATATGTGATTCACATGCGCTCTCGTGTGTTGTAATGATCTTCATCATGTTAACGGGTGGTATTGTTAGTTATTTTTAAGGGGTTTCATGATACAAAACAATTCAAATCGTAATAAATATGTGACCACACCTGTACCTTCAATACTATACGATGAATATGTTCCTACCAGTTCGTGAAAACGTACTGAATTTGGCAGCTACACGTGAATCTCACATGGCTTCTATAAAGGCGATAGTGCATTTTAAACACGCTTGAGTGTTGACTTTATAGCCACCTACCGCTTACACAAATTATCCCGGGTAGGGCAGGCAGGCCCTACAGCGCAAATGTCGCTGGGGCCGTGGTGGTGTAGTGGTTAGACTATCCACCTCCCACTTAGGAGGACCGGGTTCGATTTTCGCTTGTGGGAATCGTGCCGGACGATGCCGTTGGTCGGCGGGTTTCCTCAGGGATATCCCGTTTCTCCCGCCTTTGCATTCTGGCGCTGCTTCATACTCACCTCGCTTCACCCTCATCGACTCTCAAGACCTCGTTGCTAAGAGGCGCCCAAATCTCTCCACTTACGCCAAAGTCACAGAGGCGAACGTCGTAGAGTTTCTGCAGCGAAGGTCGGCGTTATCGCGCGTGGCTCTTTCCTCGGGCCGCCTCATGCCGACGCAGGCCACTGCATTTTCCACATTCCGTATCGCACGAGGCCAGGGACGGGCGCGCAGCTGGGGCGGCCACATGTGCCGCCGGGCTTGCGCGCGGCCTGATTGCGCACTCTACGTCTCCTTTGTCCGTCCGCGGGGTCGTGACGCGCTGCCCAGCGGTCGGGATCAGGTACTTCTTCCCCCCCTCCCCCCTACTACTACTTGTTCAACTCAGCGGTGACTCAGTCGTCGACGACGCTTACATCCGCACGTCCTCGCGAGTCCGCTATGCCCTTAATGTGGGTTTACCATTAAAGACTGAAGAATTGGGAATTGTCCTCAATGACTCGATAAGCACACGGTAAATGAACAATAAGAAAGCTTTGCAGTTTATGATTGAATTAGCAACTGTTAAGTCTAGTCAATCAAAATCGTAGGAGATGTAAGCAACCGAAATAAGCTGGAAAAACGGACAATTTATATATATTTAATTATATGTGGTTACTACTTTAAAAAAAGTGTGAAATCTTATAGAAGGGGGAACCGATGCCAACATTAGGCATTTATATCAATAAATCTGAAAAGGTTAATTAAAGCCAATTCAGTAACCTCTTCCACGAAAGAAAACATGACCATGAACTATTCTCTAAATTAAGGGGATACTGTCTCTCGATAAAAATAATTACTTTCATGCGATTTTACAATACGACATAAACTAAATATACGCTGTAAATACAATTTCCCACCAACAACAACTGTATCTGTGCTCTGATTGGCTACTTCGTCTTGACTTGTAACTAAGATATAAAATAAAACGATTTCTTAAGTCACGCCAAGAACGCACACGACCCGTTACAAACACGCCCACGACAGTCATAAACTAATATTCTTGAATACATTGAATCATATCTTAAGCACACTGCGAACTTATTCTGTTAAGTCAATCGTAAACCCACCTTCACACAAAGCCAAGTAGCCATTTTGCCGAGAATCTAACAGAGGTTATGCGGAATGAGTGTTATTTTACTTTAGGGCGATATTCATCTCGGTATATTAAACGAAGATTATGTAAATTAAATAAATAATTAACGAAGAGGAAATATATGAATTGATAATTTTGAATAAAGTAAACAATTGATTTTTTTTTTGTTTTGAAATAAACTTTTAATATAAATTTTAAGCCATTTTTTTAAAAAGGTATGTAAAATGCATTCCTGGATAGTATGTTGAATGATTTCCTTAACACGATACACATTTTCACAAAGCTCGCAGAACCGATTTTCAATTGTCTGAACTTTGGCTTTCCAATTGTGATGTGTATTGGTGGTTTCGTCAAAGGAGAGGGAATGTAAAGTCAAATGCTAAAGTGTTATATTGTGTAAGGGCCTTAATTCTACTCAGGTTAGGAACAAAGCGAGTTTTCTTATGGGAAGGGACAATTTCCGCCGCTAGATGCGCAGTGTTCCAAATCTACGTGACTAATAAAAGAGAAGGATTTTACTTAGTCACGAAGTTATTTCATGTTTGATTTATGTTTGTTGGAATTATCCTGTTTTTTTTTTTTATTTTTATCGTATGAAATAGAGAAAAATCTCGTACACATGCAAACACTTACCTAGCGGCGAAAATTTTATCTTGCCAAACTTCTAACATTGACGTTCCCAACCTGAGTAGAAGTAACCTTAGCCGGGCCATCGTTGGTGAGTAGAGATCGGGAAATTTCGCGAGTTCAGTGACATGTACGTTAGAATTCACAGAGTTATATTCAAACAAACACACGTCAATGTCCCATTGGTTGCTTGCTGTCAGGGCGGATGGCTTTGATTGGGCATGCATTTTGTTTTAATTTTGTTATTGGCTCAGAGTTCTCGAGGAGCTGTCAAATAAAGCTTCGACCAATTTGCAAAAGTGACACGTACATGTTTATAATTTATAGCTCGACCCTAAATGAATCCGCGAATTTTTCATATCTCTTCTGATGAGTAGGGGTAGTGAAATTTCGCAAAAATATTCCAAGGCACGTTATATTTCAAAAGTCTGTAGGGTCGTTTACTTATCTTGATTGGCCGAATTACTTTTTGACACGTGTTAACTGTCTGCACACGAATCACGTAGGAGCCGTGCCGATGTTGGAGAATTCTGAGTGGCCCGGTATAATATGAAAATGCCTTCTCAAACAGAGAGTAACCAATGACAATACACAAACTGCTGTAAGGTGCTCATAGTATTGAAGTCTACCGTGTACTCATATTTTTTCTCGAAAAATCACCAAAGGCTGTTAACGATAAAGTGAGCACTTTCTAAATTAACTTTAGGAGAAAGTCACTGCTCCTACATGCATTGTATTGTAACGGGCGCACTGAGTGGCATGCTCCCAGTGAAGATGGTAATGATGGATAGAAAGTAGTTCCATATCTTAACGTCAAGTGAAAAGTGTTAGTTAGCCAATTGTTATAACGTATAGTATTTCTTTCGCTCACTGTTTTTATAATGTATCGAAGAGTAAAAGTGACCATTTGTAACATATTTATTTTTCAAATAATTCCACATATTTACATAATCGGCGCATGAATAAATTGATGAGGTCCATGGCAACGTAAATTTTACACAAGGCGGAAGAATACACGACGTGCATACAAGTAGATCTTAAGCAGGGCTTTCAAAAGTGCTCATTTTACCGTGAGCAGACTATAGCTAAACTGATGAGTGATGAGGCACGCTGCAGACCCGAATTGTGCATACACGCCTGCCAGGTCTCTTTCTACTCATTCTCCCTTCAGTGACGTCATCCCCATTTAGTTACACCGCCTGCACATTCTTTTTCTGATGATGTAATCATCCTCCATCACGACGCCAGAACTACTTGAACATCCTTTCGTCATAGCTGCGTCATGCACGAGGCCTTGAAACCATATTCGAAAGATAAGGTAGGCCAATTCTTTGTCTTCTGCGTATTCCGCATTTACCCAACACTGACCAACCCCATACCAAACAAAGATATCAAAGCCGCGTGGTTAACAACGATGAACGTGTTTCTTTATATCTTAAATTTAAAAAGACAAGCATTTTTATATGTATAAAATACTTTTACCGATTTAAATTTAATCTGGTTGCAATACAAATTGGCTGAACTGAGGTATACAGACATCTCAAAGCGCTTGTTTTCTCAAAAGAGTTCAAACCAAAAATTCTGTTCACTTCGTTTCTGTTAGTGGTATTGGCAGAAATTGCAGAAAAGCACTTGAATGTTGGGATACGGCGACTGGTCCTGTGCAGCTAGCGAGATTACTCTACCTCATACTCACTCTACGCATGAAACAGCCAAATGGAAGTAAAATGAGCACTTTTGAAAGCCCTGCTTAATATATACTTGTATAAACGTTGTGTATTCCTCCGCAGCATGTAAAATCAACATTACTTTGGTCCTCATCACTTTATTCATGTGTCGGACAAATAAAGCTGTGAAATTATTAAGAAAGTAAATACTTTACAAATCTAATAATTTTCACGCTTCGATACATAAAAAACAAACAGAAAGCCAAAGAAATAATTTAAGTTATCACAAATTCTTTCCATCAAACGTTACCAACTTTACTGGGTGAATCTCACTCAGTGCGCCATTAAAATATGTGCATGCAGGAACAGTGACTTTTTTTCGAAGGTTCATTATTAAGATGCTCACTTTATCGTGAACAGCTTTTACTTGAAAATAAAAAGGTAAAACAGCGGCTTTTACTGCGAACTCCAGCCGCCACACACGCCAGTAAAATGGCGGCACTGGCCAGCAAAACCAGCGCCTTGGTAAATCAATCGCCAGCCCGCAGCCCAGTAACAGGAAGAATTTGGAAGCATACAATAGTCAGTCAGACGCAAGATCCATTCCTAGAGCCTCGTTTAGCCAATCAGAAAGTGGGTATGCCAAGTTTCCGCCACGGCATTTCGTCTCTGCATACTTACCTACTGTGTTGTATAACCTTTATCTGTAAAGAATACATAATCTGGAAATAATCTATTTTGTTGACTGACTACTTTGCTCACGTTTCAACGTGAAAAAGGGTGTGTAGACACTTCGTAGCGTGCGAATCTCTGGTAAGTCATCGTTAGATACAGGTGTTTTTTTCGCGAAAAGATTCCAATACCAGTTGTTGTGGTTGGCTGATTTTAAATGTCACGTGCCTCAAGTGTCTGTCCGTGAATCATGGACGTTCGGTACAGGAATACTTTATTACGATTGACCGAGTCAAATGATAATATGTCTTCTCACGTAGACATGCGGCCAATAACCAAAGGAAGTTGGTGTTCTGGACGTAGAATATTGAAGTCTAGCATGGCCATAAATATTTTCGCGAAATGCACCTGTCTCTAGCCATCGTTGTTGAATCGTCTCTTCTCGACGATGTTCCGGGTTAGAATCACGAACTAATCGTGAATTTAAGCGTCTTTTAAAATCTAAGTTAGGTTAGTTGAGTGTGTGAGCCCCTCTCAGATGAACTTTCCGGTGTAAACGCGGGACATAAGTGAAGTTATGCTCTGTTCGCTTCATCGTGTCGTTGTCACCTCGTCGTTGAATAGACAATAGATAGCGACACCCGACTTTCGGGAAAAGATTTCCGCGGATGCTAGATTACAATACCCTACGGGCGTACCAGCAGTTTTATTTTGGTGATTGGCGGCGTGTCTTTGTGAGAAGACGTATTCTTATTTTAATGGCCAATCAGAATTAGGTAACTCCGATTCTGCACGCCTGTGATTCGCGGGCAGACACCTAAGACGCGCAACGCCTGGACCCTCCAATCAGGAAAGTGATTCTGAACTAAATTGTTATGCACGGTCGTGGAAATCTTTTCGCGAAATTCGGGTGTCCCTGACAATAGAGAATAGCGTCAGTTTTGTCGCTGTGATTCCTGCTGACTTTGTGTTTGAATTATTGTGGGAAGACCCCGACACAGGAGGTAGCGATACGACGACAGCAGTTAGAACCACCACCACCAGACGAGTGGAATTCTCAGTAGAGACACTCGGCGTCGCTTTGAAACCCGGAACGAAAAGTGATCCAAGTCCCATATAACTTGTCTTTCTTGGCCTGAGTGTCTTTATGCGTTTCGCTTGGCATTGCCGCAAAACATACATAAATAGACAAGTGATATCGCGTGTCCGCGCTATTGAATTTTATTTTTGCTGAAGTTTTCGGAGGGAAAAAAATTGTAATTGCCGCCCTTATAGGTAGAGACCTGAAGAATTCGCGGATTCATTTCGGGACAAGCTAGAGTTCAAAACGTGTGTGTTCATATAACATTAACCCTTGGTCTACGTGGTGTTTGACACCTCCTGGAGAAGGCTGGCCCAATCGTCGCCTTACACTGTGGCAGCAGACAACCAGTGCACAGTTGACATCGATAAATTTGTACATAAGACTTTAGAGTCCAACCTGCACGTCATTATGAACTCGCGAATTTTTCAGGTCTCTGCTTATAGATAAAGCCACGAGTATTTCGCGGATTGAGTTGGCAGCAAGCTAGGTTGGGCAGCCCTCTACACTCTCGAGAAATTATCGTCTGTTTATTGGTTACTGTGATCAAGTGAGACCTCTGTACACTCACTTATACTACTGCTTCCAGCTTTTTACTGGCTCACAATTAAATTGGGCTTGACTAAAGAACTGTCCTCCAATCACAACATTAGGAGAAAAGAACAAGTGTTTGGAGTCTATCTCGCCTCCGAATGATTTCGCGATATACTCGTTGCTCTACTTATAGGCTACGTATTCGTTATGTTTCATTTTTACGAAACTCCTGCGAAATTCATTCCTTGTGGGCACCGAATGTTTGCCTCTTGAGGGAACACAAAGATATTTTTTTCTACGAAACAGGCATGTTTCTCGTTTTACTGGAAGTCTTCGTCTCAGTTCAGTGGATTTCGGGTGGGTGTTTGGTTCGCCCGCACTCTAACGTTCGATTAGACGTCCTCGGATATTTGTTTCATTTTAGCTTCACCGAAGGCTGCCTGCTACCTGCAAAGTTTCGCTACCAAATTGTATACATCACGCCGCCCTTGCGTGAGTAACGTCAGAACATTTCCAGCTCACGATGAATATCGCCTTTTAGTTCATTATTTATGGCTGGGATTTTAATATAAGCGACAGGCAGCATGACCCAGTGTATGTTGACTTTTCCTCGAGACCTTGGACTAATGCAGATGTAAACGCGAAGTAGTCTGCTCTTTACCTTATGTATGAATTATGACTACAGTCCTACCGTCTCACGTTTCAGCTCGGCATCAGACTGAACTCCATGGGCTAGACTCGAGTGATAGTCTTCTGCCTGTAGTGTTAAATATTTTTCACTGGCTCAGAGTTTCACAGAACATGACAAATTAAGAGAGGGTCAGTAACACGTGACATCTACGTGATTCTTTGGCGCACAGCTTATCAACAGAACTACAACACGATATGGTAATGTGGTTAATGATGAGACTTAGAGAGTAGGCCAGTCCTTGCCATTAACAGTTTCCCGGACGTTTCTCATCGTTTCCACGTAAGAAACCCGAGCAAGCTGTAGCTAGGGACTATACGTTAATTTCCAGAACAAAAGAAGACAAAGGAATTCCGCAAAAGGACTCTGATGTAAAAGGAAAGTCAAAGAACTCTTTGTGTATTTCAAGCTAAGCTCAGCGAAGTTGTAGAATGCCAAGGTTGAAGAGTATGTTCTGTGCGAAATATTTCAGTTGCTTCGACTTTTTACCTAAAAGTCGGGAAGACGCGATCGTTGCACGTGAAGTAGTTAGTTGTACGTGCAGCGAGGGGAGGAGGTGATGGGGAGGGGTGTTTCTGCAGCCTGTGGGACATGCAAGTGGTTTCCCACCTGCACTTCCACTGCACGGCCTTGATGTCGATGCTGCAGGAATGGAGAAGGGAGAGGCGAAGTGGTGTAGGCGGATGAAGTTTACGATGTGAAGAGCACCGTTGACTCACCACCCACCATCATCCAGGCACAAGTCTCGCAACGATCACGTCCACTCATTGTGTCCACGTGCACTGCTACGTGCTTTGAGTTCTTCATCCGGAAGATCCGAAGGCGATTCGGATTTGCAATCGATTACTCCAGTCTGACGTTTCACGATCGTGCATCAACAGCTGCGCGTGAGGCGACAGCAAACCATCGCAGCTCCTTGTACAGATTTCACACTTGTGCAAAGATAAACTCACTGTAAGACAGTGATCGTACGGAGTGGAAAATGTACGGTGGATCCAATATACCCGCCAGAAAACAAATCACTGCCCCCGCGTAATACCGTTTGTTGGTGTAACAATTCAAAGTCCTGGTTATGAATGATCTTTGGCAACATCACACAGCAACTCGTTGCAGAATGCACATGAACACAAAGCGAAATAGCGGTGCAATGTCTTCGTTGTAACTGTGGGTAGCTGCTGAATTGCGCGATACTCTAAAAACGGGCTCCACTGGCTATGAAAAATTCCGTGTTGTCTGTTCAGTGTTGACAAGGCATGATTGTAATCGAAATGGCTGGCTCTTTGACGTTTCGAGATCCGAATACACATTGCAGATTTGCTTTCTGCATATTTGGCAGTACTGTGCGCATGGTATTGTTTGCTTGCAAATAAAATATTAGATAACAGAATCTAAATGGTAATAACGTCATCATTTTTGTCTACCTTTTGACAATTGCATCTAAAATAAAAAAGCAACTCTTCCATTCCCTGTAGGCATAATATAGGACCAAAGAGAAGCCTTAATGGTGTTGGGTAGCAAAATTCATTATTTTATATTTTTGCCAAACGATTTCTAACTGGTATACATTTAATTTAAGATTATTTTGTTATTATCAGCAAATAAAAAATATCTCATTTACTTTTGCGTAATAATACGGAAAATTACAATTTAAATGTTAAGGCGAGAGATTGCGCTAGGAATTTATATGTAAACCGGTGTTCGCGGGCTGTGGGCATGGTCCCAGGAGCAACAGGGCGTTTGGCAGCGACTTGCAAAACACGCCGGGAGATTTTTCTCATTTTTTCCCCCCTCTCCATCCCTCCCTGTTGTAGGGGGGGGGGTATTTTTAGCCCTCCCCTCCCGCCGTGCCACTGCGTGAGCAAGTAATAATAACACAAGCAAGAGCGAGCAGTGGCCGGTCCCGTCACGCCAGGTAAGTGACGCCAGTGGCTGTGACGTCACCACCGCCTTTTGCAAAATTGCTTTGGCGCACCCTCTCGTTTCTATCTTCGTGAGCGATCGGCAGGCCTCGGCTTGCGACACGCCGAGGACGCAGCAGCCGTCATCCGCGCCGATAATAACACACAGCCATTGCGCAAGCAGCGCGCTTTGTCGTCGATCCAACAGCCCTGCCCTACCTGCTGCCTGCACACCTGACTCTTCGCCCCACCGCCATTCCAACATTAATTTCGAGTTTCGCCACGCTACTGTGTTATTCGTAGCGACACCCGAATTTCGTGAAAATATTTCCGCGCATACTAGATTATAATACCCTACGGACGTACCAGCAATTTTCTTTTGCTGATTGCCGGCGTGTTTTTGTAAGCAGCCACATTCGTATTTCACTGGCCAATCGGAACTAGGTAACTCCGATTCTGTACGTCTGTGATTCGCGGGCAGACACCTAAGACGCGCAACACCTAGATCATCCAATCAGGAAAGTGATTCTGAGCTAAAATTTTATGTAATACAACTGGTCGTGAAATCTTTTCGCGAAATTCGGGTGTTCCTAGGTATTCGTGTCGAGTGGCCGAGCCTTGTTCTACACACAACTCAAATCACCTGGTTCAGGTGTAATTTGTATGTGTCAACGGTAACCCACAAAGCTTACATCTAACAACAACTTTTGGTTCATTTATGTTTGTGGCTTGGGACGTGTAGTGAGTGAAGAGATTTCTCGAGAGCCGATGAGGGTGAAGCAAGGTTAGAAACCCGCTCCGGCACAATTCCCACAAACGAAAATCCGGCGGCGACTCCAACGGGAATCGAACATGGTTCGCCTTTGTAAGAGACAAGTAGTCTTAACCACGACACCACCGCGACCCGTTGAAACGTGTAACGTAAATATCTCTCCGTGATGTATATAAAATAAAAAGTAAAGCGTCGAGTACACCTAAGTATTGATTATGGCAAATATTTCGGATCCTTATTTATACTTACTTGCCTTTGTCAATACTGCAGAATTGCGTATTTTTGTAAGACCATAGTACGGTAGGTACATTATATACGGAGTAAAACGTTCTCTTCTTACCAAAATGAAGTATAGCGTACTTTATATGATATATATATATATATGATATATATATATATATATATATATATATATATATATATATATATATATATATATATATATATATATATATATATATATATATATATATATATATATAATTTTGAGCGTGGCATCGAGTATTGACGCCAGTCATATCGTAGTTTATCAGATGTGTCCACAGTTTAACTAATTGGATCGAATTAATGGAGAAAGACACTGGCTGCATTCACCACAATTTTTTTTTTTTGCTGTGTGCAGCACAGGATATCTGTAATCACCCTTAGATCCAGCACACTCACGATCGCTGTCACACTGGACTAATTACGCGTGGAAGTGATACTAAACAGTGTTAAAGATTGGTGCGGTCTCGTCGTGTGCTAGTGGTTGCGCCGTCTCCACAGAAGAAGGAAGGACCTTAATTGAAATGGAAATCATTGCCGCCTGCATAATCCGGCCGTCGTCCCGCGAGTTGACCCCAATACGCGGGCGGGTGGGACCGTGTTAGCTTTCTGTCCCCAAAGCGAGTAGAGTGAGTGAGAGGACTGGAGCGTGGAGAGGAAGGCGGAGAGGGAGAGAGAGAGAGAAAAGCCACTTAGCGGTTCAGAGGTCGCGACCCAGTTGGCCGGTAGGACCGGAGATAGATAGATAGATAGATAGTTGGAAGAGGGAACAAAGAGGGAGACAGGGCTTGCTGCCCCGCCATGTGGGCCACAACGCCGGCCGGCGAGCGCGGCAAAACTGCCCTGCCGACCAGGCGTACATAACCGCGCCAGAGGTGTGTCACTGTATACGGCGCCGCGCCGGCTACGTTGCACACCGTCTCGTACAGATCGTCGCCGCAACGTCTCCCTGCGTCCGGCGGTTTATATAGGCTTTTTACGGTTAAGTGAGCACTTTTAGAGCCCTAGTGAATTTTTCCTTTCAATCATATTTTATCATTTAACCACATTTTTAACTAAATGGTGCTGCGTAAGTAATAAACAAGCTGTGTATATTCCACTGCTCTCGGAAGTCAGAATCTACGGCTAAAATAAAGTATATTTATTATATTTATTGACTATTATTCCAAGAGAGGAAACTTTCAAAATTGCTCACTTTACTGTGAATGGCCTATACATACACTCACCTATTATTAGAGACCTGAAGAGTTCGCGGATTCATTTCAGGACGAAATAGAATTGAAATAATTATTAGAGGCCCGGAAATTTTGCGGATTCATCTGAGAACAAGTAAAATTGCATTTACGTGTACATTTGTGTTTGTGTTTCTGTAGGTAATAATAGTTTGTTAGATACGTACCCAACGACTTTCAACTAATAACGAATCTGCAAGGAAAATAAGCACCGAATCCCGTGTACCCTGGTCTGGGGTTAAACTGGAGCAACAGCCAATGAACTACTGACTGAGGCTTGAGAACACAAAGGTTTGTGGAGTCTAGCTTGTTGCCGAATGAATCTGTAAAATTTCCGAGTCTCTAATAATTATACGTTTGTAGTACATCTGCGGTTGGTCTGTGACTAGAGGTAGTGAAATTTCGCGAAAATATTTCAAGACAAAGTTATATTTCAAAACACTGTAAGGTCGCTGTGAAATCGCACAGATATTAATTACCCATTGGTTGATTGCTGCCACAGGGGAAAGCGATGAATGGGAGTGCATTTTGTTGTTATGTTACTCATTGACCCAAGGTTCTCCAGGAGGTGTTAAATAACGCGTGGACCAATGGCAAATGTGACACACATATAAGAGTTTTCCGACTCTAGCTTGCCCCAAAATTAATCCTGGTATTTTTCAAATCTCTACATATAAGACACTTCTTAGAGGACTCTGAGCCAATAACAAGAAGGAAACAAAATGCAAGCCCAGTTAGAGAATGTCCCTGAGGCAGCAAGGAACCAATGAGCAGTTGATGTCTGTTCGAGTGTACAGACGAATGTGGAGTCTATCATACAAGTCACTGAATCGGCGAATTTTTCGGGTCTCTAGCTGTTATGCAGAAATTCTTCGTTTTCCGTCATAAGTCATAATTAGTAGGGATACCCAAATTTCGCGAAAACATTCCACGACCAGTTGTGTTTCATAACAGTTAAGCTGAGATCCACTTTCGTGATTGGATGATATAGATGTTAATACCTCTTAGGTGTCTGCCCTCCAATCACAGACGTACAGTATCGTAGTTACCTAATTCTGATTGGCCTGTCAAGTAATGGCGCAGTTATGGGTTTAATTATGTACAACGATATTCGTTCCTTATTTTCTTGTAGGTTAGTTATTGGTTCAAATTCGTCCCGGGCGTGTCTTACAAAACTGCGATCCAATTGAGACAGAAAGTCAGATGTAAACTTGTTTGGCTATTACTATTAAATTGGAATTATGACACGAAAAAGAAGAAATTTCATCAAAAGAGGTGAAGCTGTGACAAGCAATAAGTGCATAGAAATTTAGTGTGCACGAAGAGTCTTACTTCCTAAAGTCAGCCAATGGAAACGCATCATATAAGTGTTGTTTGGAAACGAAATAAAAGCAACAGTTAATTGAGAAGTTTTTTTCGACGCTCATTAGTTTTTAACTTGCAAGATATATAAGTAAATTCTTTGGTCTTAGAAATCAAAATAGAAATGTAAGTTCGTTTTGATGCATGTTTTTTCTGTGACTGGTTTAAGTCTTGGGAACTGGAAATTGTAGTCTCCAAATTGTTCTATTGTGGAATTTAAACAAAAGTGTCACAGAAAAGGCACGTAACAAAACATACTTACAATTCTGTTTTGATTTTTAACATCAAAGAATTTATTTATATTTCTTACAAGTTTAAAACAAATGAAAGTCGAAAAAAACTATTCAGTTAACCGTTGTTTTCATTTCGTTTTCAAACAACACTTAAATTAATGAATGGACTGTATGTACTTTCGTTTGGACCAAGGAGATGGGAAAACGTCTAATTTCTGCTTCATGTGGTTTATTGTTTTACTCTGTTGCTCTTTTAGTATCCTTCCGCTATACGCAAAAATTAACATCTCCGTAGTGTGAGGACTATTTTCACGTTACGATCAAGTGAACATGTGAAATGGTTATGAACTTAATATCTTGCAGTTACTCTAATTCTTACATTTATGTTCACAGGACAAGTATCAGGTATAAGTTAAATGAAATATATTCACTTGTTCATAGTTGGAAATTCAAATTTTTGTTCGTTTTACGCGCATAAAAATTGCATACTGGCAGTAACACATCTATGTTCCTAACAGTTTCACAGTTACACTTGACTGAAGTATGATTAAGTCATAAACTAAAAAGACTGCTTATTCGTCGTCTGCTCGTGTACCCAACCAACATTGACCTATCTCAAAAGAACACAACTGTGAAAGTCGGTTAATTAACAACGATGAACGTTTTTGTTTATATATTAATTATTAAATGACAAGCATTGTTATAATAATATACTTCTACCAATTTTAATTTAATCAGAACGCATTATAAATTGGCTAGAGGAAGAATGAAAACATCTCAACAGCGCTTTTTACTAAACGGTATTCGAACCTCAAATCCAATCCACGCTGTCTACCTCATCGTCTGTGGATTAAGTCATCCGGGTCTGCGAAACTTCATTTTGAGCAGAAAGGAAAGAAATGTTCTCTAATGCTAGCTGACGTACTGTGTTAAAATTTAAAAAAAAATACCGGACGAAATGCACGGGGCGTTTAAAATGTAGGAATTATCGGGAAAAGAAACTGGATGTTCCCATGTTATTGCAATTTTCGTGCTGAGGCGGTCAGCAATGTCTTCTGTTGTTACGGACGATGTTGCATCGTGTACGCCATCTGAACGTGCACAGATTAGAATTTTCGCCGCAAATGTAGCCACGAAAAGTGGCTGCTACATTATTTTACCGAATTCGTTCCGATCTTCGAGAATCGCGCGGCAAAGCAGCTTTGCAATTTTCCCATACATACCAGGAACACATGAAAGACGTGGAGGTGGTGCTTGCCGTCTATCCTTCCACGTTTACGTCATCGCCATTTGTAAAGAAAGTGCTGTGGCTAACAATTAATTTAACATTTTTGAATTAGCATTTAGAAAATTATCACTTTTTGTAGCTAAATACATTTTAACGGAAAAAAAAAAAAAAAAAAAACTTATTCTCTGCATTTCCTTTCCAGCAATAAAAGGCATCGGACTGAAAGAATAATGAATTAATTCAGTGTAAATTACATCTTAATCAAATGGTCATGGTTAAATTGCTTCTTGCGAATGATTTCCTTTCGTTTTTGGTCAAATTAAGGATTAGCTTGATTAATAATATATTGTTTCTAGCAATACCACCACAAACAATGTCGTTCCATCGACGCATAGAATCCGTGCGTGGCAACCACGTACCAGCAATGGCAAATTCTTTTTTTTTTTTACCTCACTTTGTTTGCAGTTCTAAGTTCTAAGAAGAAGACGAAAACAATTTTTTGTGAGAAATAATATATTTTTTGACGGACTGGGATTACGTGCTTTTTTTGCTGCTAGTTTGCTAGGCTGACTGGCTGGCAGGCAGGCAGGCAGGCAGGCAGGCAGGCAGGCAGCAAGCGAAGAATGCGCGCCAGCCCGCTTTTATTCCCACGAGTATCAGGCGCACATAACAGGCTAAGAGGTGGCGCCGAGCTCCCAGGCCATACTTAGTCGCGTGCATGACGATTCGTTTCGAGTTAAGCATATGGTAATTTATATTTAGTATTTTGTAAGGTTTCGTAGGGACACTGCGACATTCAACTGTCTAGCACGCCATGCTACTATTATTTTGGTGTTATCATTATTCCAAAATTAAAAGCCCACGAAGTCGTACCATAAACAGTAATTATTCCTTAAAGTTATAAGAGGGTCGTTTAAAATTTAAAATAAACAATATGTAGGCTATTCGTGGTAAAGTGAGCACTTTTAAAAGCACTCTCATTTGGAATAATAGTCAGTAAATATGTTTTATTTCAGCCTTAGACGTAAGATTCCGAGTGCAGTGGATATGCTGTGTTTATTACTTACATGGCAATAACTATTTAAATAGAGGGTTAAAGGATAAGATAATGCTGAAAGGAAAAAGTAACTAGAGCCTCAAAAGTGCTCACTTTACCGTGAACAGCCTATCAAACAAATACGATGTGTGGTTTTTATTTAGCAAAAAATTGTGTTAAGAGAAAATAGCTATTTTATGAATATTTCAGTAACTTGTTTTTTAATTCCAATACCCTCGTCTATATGTATATGTTAACAAAAAGTGCCAGTCGGGACACGGCCTGAAGTAACAAACTTTTTCTTCTTTCTGACCAAAGTCGCGTACGTGTCCTTCAGTCACCTGCGCTGGATATAGGTAAGGATTATCCAGGCATCGATTGTGTGAGATACTAAAATTGTTAAGCGTAAATTTGTTACTTTTACGATTAGCTATATATCTCAAAACAATATTGAACGTCATAAAATCTAAACCACTATAATATGTTGAAACATTAAAATAGCTATGTCCCCAAATTCCCTAAGAAAATTACTGAAAACTTACCAACTAGGTAGCCGTTACATTAAAGCATACACAGTAACTTACTGGGAATGAGATTTATTTTTCTGAATAGCCAGTAGGCAGAGGTCATACGTTACAACTCATAATTTGAAGTTACGATACCATTTTGAATTTTGAACTCGGACCACTGACAGTTCAGGTATTTTACGGGCATACCATTTTTTTTTTTTTTTTTTTTTTTTTTTAAATAACTAAACTTTTAGAATAGTTGGCGATTGGCACATATTAATGTCAGCAATACTGAAGTGTCATGGTTCAATCTTCTGCAGCTCTTTAGCTACACAAAACGGCAGTTTCGTTCTGCCGAGAACGGCTACAAGAAGAACTATCAACTAGTGCTATAAAACTCTTTTTCGCACTCCTCCCTCTCGAATTATTTATTCTCCCGCTAACATCCGGTGTTATGATGTGACCTCGCGTGCATGCTGGGGCGGGTTCGCAACGTGGTAACCTAACCGGTTAGGGCGCGTATCATTTTCGGATGGCGGTCAGCTGTGTGATAAGCGAACTTAGGGGGGCCCCCCGCGACCTTGGCCGATTTCACGTGGCCGCCCTTGTACGAGGAGTTTTCCCACCAGCTGGCCTTCACGAACAGCTATTCGCTTTGCTAGCCAGTGTTTTCACGCACTCTAGTCACACGTCTCTGTACTCTTCATGGACACTGTCTTTAGTACAACACCACTGTACGACACCTGACACAAACAACATTGTACTGACACAATCGCAACACCGACACAAACAACGACAACCGTCGACCCCTCTGTCTTCGGAGGGGATGGCGGGGAGAGGGTTCAAGGATGGAGGCAGAGGAATTTTAACTTTTGACATTTTTAAACTATAACTTTTTTTTTAAATTATTTAATTAATTTTAAGATTAGAATAAAATATAATTTTAAAATTTAACTTGTTTTTAATTTTTATAACGCGATACATTTTATGTTTCGACAATTTTCCAAATTTATTTCAAATTCTAGTAACTAATACCAGTTATGGCCTTCAGCTGGGTACTGGTGCCATTTTAATATGTTCTGTTCTGTTCTGTCTTCAGTAAAGCTGCTGTGACACACAGTTCTTAAGCTCGGTTTCGCCTATTACACTGTAGTTCTTCGTTTCCGTGTCCATGAGTAGAGACCCCGAGAATTTCGCGGGTTAATTTCTAGACATGTTGGAATTCACACACATGTACGTTCATATCGCGTTTGTAATAAATTGGTCGACGTGTTGTTTGACACCTGGAGATAAATGAACCTATAAGGAACACCACCGCGGCCTCCTATATGACTGGAGCTGTGCGCTCTGTAGGCCCGGACAGACGTCCGCCCACGTGAGTTTCCTCGCCGTGGGGGCTGCGGTAGCTGAGCGGTTAGCCTGCTCGCCTCCCACCATGACAAACCGGGTTCAATCTCCAGCCGGGCCACTCCCGGATTTTCGTATGTGGGAATCGTGTCGAACTATTCCGCTGGTCGGCGGGTTTTCTCGGTGATCTGCCGTTTACCCCAGCCCTTTCAATTGCGGCGCTGCTCCACGTTCACCTCAACAACCCTCACCGGCTCTCAAGACCTCGCTCTTCGCCGTGGCAGAGACCTCGCACCTCGGCGGCCGTGACGGCAGGGAAAAATGTACCGGAAGAGCGGCGCGGACGACCGGAAGTGAGGCGAGGAGACGGGATCCCAGGCCTCGCGGAGAAAGTGCGGACGTTCGTCATCGCGAATACAGCAGCAGCTCCAGAGTTATAACCGTGGATGTTGGCAGCGTTCCCTCTTGTGGTGGAGGGGAACACGCCAGTGCTGCCAGCTCCGCTACAACCCACACCCGCCTAGCTGCTCTTGCGCGAGGTCCTCCTAGTATAGCGGGCGTACGCGACACCTAGCCCCAGGTATTATTAGCACTTTGTTTGGTGCGAGCAGCTGTCGGGTAGGTCGCGACCTTAGCTTCTCCGCGGCACGTTTTCTCACCCTGCCAGTGTCATTTCACACTTCTTCATTCTCAGCAAAATATTTATCTATGCTGTTCACTTCTCGAATCAACGTCTGAAAAATGCCTAGAGCTAGTGATTTTTCTTGAAAAAATATGAGTATGGACTGTTCACGGTAAAGCTAGCACTTTTTAAGGCCCTACCACCAGCCGTTAGCCACTAATAAGTAGGGATAGGAAAACATTCGCGAGTTCAATAAGCTGTAGGCTAGACTCCACAGTCTTGTGTAAACTCGAGCCTCAAATGTTTGTTCATTGGCTGCTGTTCCAGAGAGTAGCCAATGTTACTTCACACCTGGCAGTGTGACACTCGCTACTTGTTTCCTTGCACGTCTGTTATTGGCTCAGAGCCGTCCATGGCGTGTCTAATAAACCGCGATCAAATTGCAAACTCAACTTCAGTGTACACGTGTTTGACGTCTATCTTGTCCTGAAATTAACTCGCGAAATGTTCCTATCCCTACTAATAAGTATGTTTCATTGCAGACTCAGAAATTACCTTTTGAGAGTGGTGAAAGTATAAATTGGCAACAGGGAAAAATTTGGAAGGGCCTTGTGCTCATTTTACTGTGAATAGCCTATACACGGTAGACTTCGATACTATAAGCACCCAACAGTAGTTTGTCTACTATTATTGGTTGCTGTCTGCTTGAGAAGGCTTGATCATATTATTTGACCGGACCACTCAGAATTCAGCAACATCGGAACGGCTCCTACGTAATTCGCGTGCAGACAGTTAACACTGAGCAAAAGGTAATTCAGCCAATCAGGATAGGTAAACGAACTTATAGGGTTTTGAAATATAACTTGTCTTGAAATCTTTTCGCGAAATTTCACTACCCCTAAAAATGCCACTACCTCTACCTTCATATACAAAGTGTTTTTGAATAACACGCCGAGATTCAAACCACAGCATCTATGGACTAATATAAACAAAAAATCATCGTAACAAAATTTTTGGAAAGGTCATTTAGTATTTTTATTTTCAAGTTGAAGTAAAGCTAAACTGGCAGCAACCGCATACTACTCAATTGCTAATCTTGCATAGTTCATGTAGTTTGACACACGTGTCCTGACAAGTAGGGGTCCATTACCCCTTTGAGCGATACACGAAGCACAATTTCGCTTCTATGTTCCTAAATATTTTTTAATTAATACCATTTTTCTGTGCGTCTGGAATTCAGGATACACGGGTTCGCAATTTCGTTCGTGACTGAGTTGTACGTAATTATATTTCTTGGCGCTGTTATTATTATTTTTTAATTGGCGCAGTGTTATATATAGGACGTCTCAAAATAAAATCCAGTAAAAAAAAAGAAAAAAAAATCAACTGATCGTTTGAAGTTTTTCGTGTCGCCTCGCATAATCAAGCAAAAGACTAGCACACCTCCAGGTATATCGCGTAGGCGCAGAAACTTTGGGAAGGAATGAATGAACGAACGTTACCAAGACGACAGTATAGGAAAAGTTCCTGCCCCCTTCCTTTCCTTCCCCCTCTGCTGTCCGTTTTCGATTCTTCACCTCTCATCCCTCCCACCTGGGGAATTTCGCCAAAGCGGAAGTGAGCAAGGCCGACATCTTTCACCGCCGCGGCCTGGTTTCCTTCTCTCCGGGGACCGACGTTGCACAAGAGTCGCGTTGCCATTTGTATGACGACCCCACTTCCGCCGCCACACCCACTGCCGTCATTTCCGTTCGCGTGTTAAATCCTCTGTCAAGAGGTAGCTACACCTAGGGACACCCAAATTTCGCGAAAAGATTTCCGCGCAAGCTATGTTTCAACACCCAAGGGCATACCAGCAGTTTTATTTTGCTTATCGGTAGACACTTGCAAAATTCGCGTTATTAATTGAGGACATGTTAAGCGAAAAACACTTTTCCTTTCCAGTACACATGTCATTGGACCATTATCTATTTGATACGCCCTGTGTAAGTCTGCTCCAATTAATGAACACTTCACAATTGTGTGCCCCAATCACGTTCAGTTCACTCAGAAAGGGTGTGACTTAACTTTCATTTTAACTTTCAAATTTTAGCTTGATGTCAAAGAATAATCCGAATTTTGCAGGTCCCTACTCATTGGCCACGAGTCTTTGTGACAAGACATTTCTTACTTGACTGGCCAATTAGAATTAGATAACTTCGCTACTGTACGTCTGTGATTAGTGGGTAGACGCATAAGAGGTGTCACCTGGATCATCCAATCACGAACGTGGATCTCAGCTTAACTGTTATGAAACACGACTGGTCGTGGGATTGTTTCCTCGAAATTTGGGTGTCCCTAACTATAGTCCATTCATCGTTACTTCCAAATTCTCCTGAAGCCCTGCTAAAGTTGTACTTCCAGGATATTCCTCCGCCTCGTGCAAACAAAGCTTAACCAAGTCTAGAAAATTAGACGAAAGGGACAGCGCACCGCATTCGTTGCAATTAGTGTGATAATATTTTGCACAAGAACTATTTCATACTAGGCATTATCAAATACCTATTTTATCCCTGTTTATATTCATATTAATTATAAAAGAAATATTAAAATTTATAGAAAAAATGTAAGTAACAGTTCAATGTAAACAACAATAACATAATTTTATGTTAACTGAAGTATAAAACCCTTGTGATACGTGACACATTTAGGAAACGATTAAGCACGTTGGGGTGATTTTTCAAAGGTTCGATTAAAAAAAGTATGAAGAATCCGCGAATATATTATACCGGGGATTTCTTCTTACAGCCCGAGAATATATAGAAGAATCCACGGACGTTAAGCTGCACAGTTTAGATTTGGCGGAAAGGAAAACTGTGGGTTTCTGAGTATTTTGGTAGGGGCTGACAGAGTGGAATTAACCAAGTCTAGAAAATTACACCAAAAGAAGAACGTACCACATTCGTGTGCACTCAAGTATTTAACATAAGAACAATTTCCTACTAGGCTGTACCGATATACCTATTTTCTATGTGTTATTATTCGTATTATTTATAAATGAAATATTATAATTTATTGATAAAATACAAGTAAAAGTTCAATTTAACCAAAAATAAAGTACTTTTATGCTAACACAAGTATAAAACGGCATTGACACGACATATTTGGGAAACAACCAAACACGTCATACATTGGTTTTTTCACATACGTTTGATTCAAAAAGTGTGAAGAACCCGCAAATAGAATATACTGAGGGCCATCTGTTTTTCGTATAATGTAATTTTCCAAGGCTAATACTCCAAAACTCGTTAGTTTAGAACCAGTATCGTGGTTGGATGATATTTACTCGCGCGCGTCTTAGGTGTCTTCTCGCGAATCACAGACGTGCAGTATCGGAGTAACTTTATTCTGATTGGCCAGTCAAGTACGAAAATGTCTTCTCACAGAAACACGCCGCCAATAAGCAAAATAATACTGCTGGTATGACCTAACTCTATCTCTGTGTACTTAAGAGATAGCCGCTAGGAGAGCTGGAATTTGGGCGGCTCCTAAGAGCGAGGTCTTGAGAACCAATGAGGGCGAGGTGAGTATGGAGCAGCACCGGAATGAAAGTGCGGGGGAAACGGGAGATCCCCGAGAAAACCCACCGACCAACGGCATCGTCCGGCACGATTCCCACTTGCGAAAATCCGGGAGTGACCCGGCCGGGGATTGGACCCGGATCACCTTGGTGGGAGGCGAGTAGTCGAACCGCTTTTTTTGTGGGAGGGCGGTTGTTCGTCTGGGCGCCCGTAATTTAAGCTACAAATTCTATTTCTATTTAAAAGCATCATTCACAATTCCTAGGAAGGTGATGAGCTATTCTGCGCTGACCGAGACAACTCCCCGACGGGTATCCTTTCGGTCGCCCCCTGTTTCGCCGCCCCCGCCGGGGAAAAAAAATAGCGAATCTATATAACTAATATACTGTTTGTTAAATTGTAGTAGTTATGATAAAATTGAACACCCTGGATGGCTGTACTGCTAAGTAGGGTTAATAAAAAAAGTATAACCGCTGAGTCACAGTGGCCTCTAGAGAGGTGTTCGGTGCTGTAGACAAGTGGACTGGACTGTCCGCTGCGGACAGCACTTTCTCCGGCCTCGCCATCCACTTTGGCATTTGCAGACAGAGAGGCGGCGACAGTGGCCGCAGGCGTTATCTGGAACAGTCTGTGAGCGTGGTACCTTTCACCGTGCGTCCCCGTGGGAAGCGGAGCCCCTGTGAGTTACTCGTGTTCCACCCGCTCGTCTGTTCGACTCCGGCCTCCGGCAAGGCCGTGGACTGACCCACAGTGTTCCTCCGTTCTCTGCACCGACACTATACATGTTGGCGTCACTGCTGCCTCCCACGTAACACACACAGTTTCACTGTTCACTTGCGTAATCAACTAGGCCTACAGGGTTGAAATTACACGACCCAGTCTCTTTCCCCTAAGCGTACTCAACATCCGAAATTTACGTGTGCGTCGTTTTGAAACGAAATTAGGGTTAGTTCAGTTAAGTCGCCTCCCAGTATTAAAGTAGCGACGTTGAAAATCAGTGTTTAAGAATACGTTGCCGTTTTACATCTCTCGCTGTTAGTTTTAATTCTAAGCGCGCTTTTAGGTTAACTAAATGTTTCCTGAACATAACTCCCCTGAGCTCCCGCGATAAAAATATCACAGGTTACCTACTGTTTTAGTTGAATTAGTAGTATTCGATAGTTCTGGCCACTTTAACATTTTGGAGTCCAAAATGGGGGAGGTAACCCAACAGTATTTAATGTCACAGAATCTCTGAAACTAATACCATTTTTATAGGCTACATTATAAAAATTATTTATTGGTGTACGAACTAAGAGGAACGTGCATCTCATTTTTTAAATTAACCTGTACAAATGCTTATCTTTTAATATCGAGAAAATTTTTCTACAATAAAACGGGTTTGGAAGAAACAAGGGAGGGGAAGAAAGTAGAGTAAGTAAAAATATAAATACGCGTGTATATTTATAACAAGCATTTTAAGGTGTGTGGAGGAGGTTAATTAACACTTTGAGGCCAGCACACATTTTCAAGACAGCTAAGACAGGTTAGAAGTGAGTGAGTTACTTATTTATATCCACTACTGCAGGAACACAGGTTCTATTTATTGGTCTCTCTGTTTTACCGCCCACTGCCGTCCTAGTGGCCAACATGACAATGGACACACACGCTTACTGAAAAATGCTAGTTTTTTTTCCCCCAACGACAATGAAATTGAAAACTATTTTTCTCGAACTACACTCGAGCGTAGGTAGTTTCATTCCATTTCGCGGGTTGAGATGGTGTAAGGAAGGAGGAAGGAGGAGGCCATGCTTGATAGAAACAGAAAGCGCGCGCGATCATTCAAACTGGGCTTTGCGCGCCACTCGGCATTGCTGGGTATCAGGCGAGCAGCGACGGTAGAGAGGTAGCGACTGTGACTCGCTTGCCGGTTCTGGACCCCGCGCCGAGTAGAGCGCCATTCTCTCTCTCTCTCTCTCCTCCACGACCAGCTGACAGAGTCTCCCGGGGAGTGCCGTTACAGCCCGCCACTAATTGTTCGGATAACGACCCCGTGGGAATTTTGGAAGACTTGCTGGGCAGCGCGCGTCGACCCGAGTCCCCACCGCCGACAAGCTGGCTGACTCGTGCCACGAGCGCTCAGCAGCCTATTAGAGTACAGCGCGGGGACTTTTTGCACGTTCGTCTGCTTGCAGATAAGGACTGGTGTGTAGGTAGGGATAGGAAAATTTCGCAAGTTCAATGACCTGTAGGCTAGACTGCACAGGCCTGTGTGCACTATAGCCTCAGTTGTTTGTTCATTGACTGCTGCCCCAGTGTTACCTCACACCTGGCAGTATGAGAATCGCTACTTGTTACCTTGCAAGTCTGCTATTGGTTCAGAGGCGTCTAGGACATGGCTAATGAACTGTGATCCAATTGCAAAGGTGACTTCAATGTATACGTGTTTGACGTCTCTCTTGTCTGGAAATGAATTCGCGAAATTTTCCTATCGCTATCTGTAGGGCAGGCTACACGCTACTCCATATATTCGAGTGCTTCTAGCAGATACAGTATTTTCATCAGCTGCTGAATTTCAGAGGAACCAGTTTTCTCCCAGCTAGGTTGAACTTCATTTCATTTAGTTTCTCTTTCCTTGCGATTTTATTGATGTGTCTCAGTCCTTCAAGATATAATTAAACAATATGTGTAGTGATAGTGAAATTTCGCGAAAGATTTCAAGACAAATTATATTTCAAAACACCGTAAGGTCGTTTACCTATCTTGATTGGCTGAATTACCTTTTGCCACGTGTTAATTTTGTACACATGAATCACGTAGGAGACGTGCCGATGTTACCGAATTCTGAGTGGCTCGGTTAAATATGAAAAACGCCTTCTCAAGCAGACAGCAACCAATGGCAGTAGACAAACTGATGTTGGGTGATTATGTTATAGTATTGAAGTCAACAGTGTAGTCGTACTTTTTCGTGAAAAATCACTAGCTCTGTGTATAGCTAGACTGAAAAATTCGTGGGTTCAATTGGGGACAAGATGTACTTCAAATAATTACACGCTTATGTTCCTCCTGTAATGGTCGATGAACTATTCGCCACCACATGAAGGAATCAGAACCCAGCAGTAGCAGAGTTTAGCGGTGGTTTAGAGGGCTTCAACACCTCCCTTCGAACTTGATTTTACACTGGATAAAGTGAGATTATTCTTGAAACCGTTACGAATGCGGCATTAATGCATACACGTAATATGGCAAAATGAAATCTTTAAAAAGCGTTTACATTGCCTACCCACTAATTACTGACATTTATATGTAGCATTAAAACTGAAGGCATACTGGCAAGCGTGGGGTTCGAACGTAGATAATGTTGTGACATCCTCAAGAACCGCCTTCCTAATGGGTAGATTACCTGAAAATTTCGCGAATCCAATGACCAGGAGACTAGAATTCATAGTGTTGCCTTCAAACAATCAGATGTCACTCTCTCACTGCTTGATCGCTGTCAAGGTGGGTGGCGTTGATTGGGCATGCGTTTTGTTGTAGATTGTTATTGGCCAGAGTTCTCCAGGAGGTGTCAAATAAAGTGTGGACCAATTGCAGAAGTGACACGTACGTACACGTTTATGATTTCTAGTTTGTCCCGAAACGAATCCGCGAATTTTTCTGGTCTCTATTAATGGGTGTATAGATCCGCTACTGTAACCCAATTAAAAAAACACGCACCAAACTGGATACTCAACGATGACTATCACTGTGGCAGCAAGAAGCTAGTAAGCAGGTGATGTACGTTTGGGTGTACTCCAGTGGTAGTCCGACCATTCGACACCTACCATGGTGAACGAATTCGATTCCCGAGCATAAGGTGGGGGGTTGCAAACCCAGATTTCCACACGTGGGAAACGGTGGACATTTGCCGTCGGCCGGCCAGTGTAGTGAGATTCAAATGAGAAAATAGTGCGCATAGGTCCAAAACGCGTTGGGCGAGTCAATTGCCGCTGTACGAAGGGGCGTGAGATTTGTTCAGTTCAGCAGTGACAGTGACCGAGAACGGTGCTCCGCACGTCCATATTACCTGTCAAAAAGTTATAGGCTGTTCACGGTAAAATTAGCATTTTTGAAAGCACTGCTTAAGATCTACTTACATGCGCATTGTTTATTCTTCCGCCTTATGTAACATCAACATTGGCATGGGCCTCATCACTTGATTCATGCGTCGGTCAAGTGAAAATGTAAAATTTTTAGAAAAATAAATATTTTACAAATCTGCTAATATTTACACTTCGATACGTAAATAAAAAAACAGAAAGCGAAAGAAATCATTTAAATTATCACAGATGATTACCTAACACTTTTTATCTGACGTTAATATATTGAACTATGTTCCACCCATCATTACTAACTTTACCTGACGCATGTCACTGAG
The DNA here is from genome assembly GCA_029891345.1 of Dryococelus australis. NCBI lineage: Eukaryota > Metazoa > Arthropoda > Insecta > Phasmatodea > Phasmatidae > Dryococelus > Dryococelus australis. Next base: position 56,093,542 of record CM057003.1, read on the forward strand.
TGCGCCCATTAAAAGTATATGCAGGCGCAGTGGCTTTTTTCTAAGGTTGATTTCAAAAGTGCTCAGTTTATCGTGAACAGCCTTTAGTCTCGCAGCGTGGTATTTAACAGCGCTGTAGTAGAGAACGATGTAATCAGTTCAGTGAGTGCTGGGATGAGCTCTTACCTACATCCTCCCCTCCCCCCCCCCCTTATGTTCCCACTCGCGAAACTCCGCCAAGATTATTTTCTCATTTGAACTTTACTCTGTCCCGCATGCTGCGTGTCCATCTCACTTCATCCCCATCGTCTGCGAGGCTGTTAAAAGCTTCGCCCACATGTGTCACTCACTCTAGTACGTGCAATCTTTTTTTTTTCGTTGTACCCGCATGCCGGGGTGTGTGCCGGAACAGCGAGGTGCCCCCCCCCCCCCCGTCAACTGGCATCGTTGCACCATGCGTCCTTGGCGCCCGTAGTTTCGCAAAACTCGCCGGCGAACCCCGCTGGCTCGCCGACTTTCCACGCGCGGGCGACTAATGCCCCCCTCCACCACCTCTCCCCACACCCCCTGTCACCACTTTCACGAATTGCACGGCCTCGCATCGCCACCCCCAACTATTACAACTGCTACTGCACAAGTCGCTTGGATACACACGCAGTAAAAAAAAAATTGTACTGGTTACCAATTATTCCTTGGAAACTAGTTGCCTAAGATTTTCTTGTAACTCCACAGCTGAAGTACTGTATATAGTCCATTCATGGTTTCTTCACTCTTTTTTTGTATGAAACCCTTGAAATATCATGGTTAGTTGTTTCCTAAATATGTCACGTAATACAAGCGTTTTATTCATATGTGTTAACATAAAAGTACCTTATTTTTATTTAAATTTAATTTAAACTTAGGCCCATATTCTACACATAAATTACGACGTTTAATTTATAACTGATATAAAAAACAGGGAGAAAATAGGTGTGTTGGTAGCGCCTAGTTAGAGAGAGTTCTTATGCAAAATAATATTACACCGAGTACGCACGAACGCGGTGGGTTGTCCTTTTGGCGTAATTTTCTAGACTTGGTTATGCTTTAATTGCACGAGGCGGAGGAATATCCTGGAAGTAGAACTTCAGAAAAGTTGGAAGTTGTTGTGGACAGCTTATACTTACAACACATCACATCATTTTAGAAAACATACAAAACTGTTCACGCAGCTCAATATTCATAATAAACTCGAATTTTTTGACACTTGCTTGATAAAAATTCAAATTTTACGCATTCCACATTAATGTTTTGTGAAATTTACTCTTAATTATCTGTAGTCTTACAAAAATAGTTTTGACAACTACTTGCCAAAGAATTTCTTGTACAAATACAAAAAAAAAAAAAAAACATAATGTAACACAACTCCTCCTCCCCACTCACACCCACCACCACCCAACCATCAGTTGGATGCTGTTCGATTGAAATAGCTAAATAGCTAGATATTTTCCCCTTAACCAAGCAGCGCGGGATGCGGTGCATTTTTCAGTAGCAGTAAAAAAATATGTTTAGGATAAATTATGTATGCTCCAAACTAAGTTAGTGTACTACGCTGAAGAAAGTTATAAATGTAAAATTATATTGCGACTTTCTCTCTTCATTTTCCAGAAGGCTTTGAATGTACGTCACGACCCCGACCTTTTTTCACTGCTTGTTACCGTACCATGCTACGGTTTTGCAGCGTAAAGTAATTGATGAAATTGCACGTTTTATAGCCAACTGACAGATAGTATTTTTATTAGAGCGATTTAGTTCACATTAAGTATTTTCATTCTAAACACATACACAGTGTGGTACGAGTCATTCCAGCAAAGTAAATTAACTTGTCTCGTGTAAACAGTCAAGAAACACGAGTTCCTGCGTGCATTATCTTTGTCTGTCATCATATGAATAATTGCATTCTTCCATTTTGTATAAGAGTTTTAGATAACATAATGACACAAAAAAAAAGTCCGCAATGAATCACTGTTTCTACCCATTACTTCGTCGCAGCTGTGCGAAGTTCTCCAATTTCCATAAGAGTACAGCATACCAATACGTTGAGCGTTTTTCAGCAAATATGCGTATTTCAAGCACTCTACAACATAGTTATCTCATCAGGGGGCATGAGCGCCTTGAACATTGTAAACTATGATGGCGAGATCAGTATTTTTCATACTAGAGGCGTGCCTTTTTAGCTTTCTTGTTCAATAACAATGGCAGAGTTAGTTTTACTCGTGTGATAGGAGTAAGGTTAGTTTGACACGCACATGAGGCCACTTGAAGTAGTGATCAAACATCAAGCGATAGGGCGCACAAGTTCTTTGTGACTCAGGGCTGGCACGTTTATCACCTCGTGGTTAAATGTGCCAAGTAGATAAACGTAAGATAATTTTATCTGAAGGAATGTGTTAGTATCAACCACTAAAGTATAAGCTGGCAGTTAGCTGTCTGTCAGTTAACAATTACACATGAAAAGTAGCTACACAGACTAATAAAAACAAGTTCACTGGTTGATTCAAAATTAATTGACTTTTGGTACTTTTGAAAATTCTCTTACTGCTGTTTTCAATCTTCTTGTGCAAGAATGTAGTATTTTATGGAAGTTTTTTTCGTTCTACCACTAATATTTTCCCCAAGTGGTAGAACGAAAATATTTCAATAAAGTACTACATTCTTGCACACGAAGATTGAAAACAGGAGCAAGAGAATTTACGAACACAAATCACATTTTATTGGGGGAGGGGGGGGGGGAGAAGAGATCGCGATTGCAATTCGAGATACCCTCGTATTCATGGTAAAAAAACATGGTAAAAGTAATCTATAAATCAGTTTAATATAACGGTAATCTTGTTATTTCATTCGCTACTGATGTACACAATTTAGAATGTCGTTAATGTAGTTGTTTGACGGCTATATTTACCCGCTACTTTGATGTCTCATTTAACTTAACAAGTAGTTTAATCAGTGGTTAAGAAAAATCCAGATACCGATCAACATTTACCTTGAAAATAATGGTTACGTGGCAGCTGCATGCACTGATGAAATGATTCTCAGTCAAGCAGGAGATAATCTCCTTAGAGAACAAGTAATGGCCGACGAAACAAACTAAATTCAGAATATTCCGCACAGAGGCCCGGTAGCTCTGACCGCTGAACACTGGTGCCAAAGCATAGCGACAGTTTTCAACTAGATGTATGCAACAGTATGCAGGTAACCATTGTTGGCATTCCTTGCTCGCGGAGAAAAAAAAAGTGTCAACTGCAATGCCGTCTTCCCAGCACTATGACATTTAGTCTTAGCGTAATAATTTTTGCTTGTTCACTAAGTGATAGCGCGTGATCAGAATAACGGCGGTAACGATTAACATTTTGCTAACGACAATTTTACGTAAATATGTTGTTGGTCTATTGAAATACGCTCATAACAAAAAGGGACTTCTTATATTTTTGTACCTACAGTGTTTTATACCAACACTCTAAAGACAATGAGGAGATTTTTCCATCACAGGAATTTCTACTTTACAGATGAGACAGCTCACACTTCTTACCGATAGACCGATGATTGGTCCAGTAGTATAGTAATATTATGTCATCTCATATAGAAAATTGCGCTCAGTAACCAAAGCAAAGTTTCATAAGTGTAGACTGTAAAAAAAAATTCTGGTAAACTTCCTAATCTGTAATGGAAGTTTTTAACGTATACAGTATATGGAAATAATACTACATGTCAGTCTGAAAATATGGGAATGATTAGCATTGCTATTATACAAAGTTGGGAACTTCCCTGTGCTTTTGACTATTTCCTGAGCAACTGTAGGGACGTTAACATGCTTGTATTGGAAAGTAATTTACTATTCACGCTTTGTCACTGTACGTATATACTGATATGGTAAATTTACAAATAATTTCTTAGAGTGTACGTAGGCTACTGAAGTCTTAGCGTGTGCGTAAAAAAATTCCTTAAAAAAACTGGAGTCTTGGAATTTTTTTTTGTGGAAAAGAAGTTTTAAATGTGGATAGCTTATACATTAAACTGGCCATCGCATATTTTAGCCCCGATGGTGGCTCTTTTGTGTACGAATAGTCGTTAAGGGCGGGAAGCTATATACTCGACGGGGCCGACAATGTCCCTGAAAGGCTGCAAAAAAGACCATAAAAAAATGCGTTAAAATTAGCAGCTGTGGGTCTGAGAAAATTCAGTGCGCGTTAAGGAGAGTAATCGATTTTCTTGAACGCCAGTGGCGGTTAAACCAGTTGCAGGGAACTGCTAATGAGTAGTCTCCATTCATAATAAATTAGAGCGCTGCCACAATTTGTAATTGTAATCGGGTGTTCCGCAGAGCAGGAAGAGGTAGTTTACAAGGGCTGTTGCGGTGCTGTGACCTGTATGTAAATTTAATCAGTCATTAAAGGAATTTGTTATACGTGGCTAGCTGCGCTTTGATGTTTATATGGCATGTTAGCCACAATCTAAGCTTCTGGAATCAGGTTGAGGCGGGGCGTATCTGGTAAGTGTGCCTGAGTTATTAAGTTCCTGGCGAGGTGATGATTGCCTCGTATCTGTAACAAACCGCACCCTACATTACATCTAGTAAAAATAATTGTAAGCAATTGATTATATCTTCCTGACAGAGTTTGATACTTCCACAGCAGGACTGGAAAATAATATAATTAAATAAAATGTATTTTTACGTTTATCATCTTGTGGAGATAGCACTGCCTCTGTAGAAATTTTATTTTGTGGTTTAAGTAATTAAATTGTGTGGCTACGTTTAAAACATGAGTTTTAAGTCAGTCATAAACACACAAGAGTTCCGTCTCTGTTTCTCTACAACTCCGTAGAGTTTCACATGTGCAGTTTGCACAGATCCTTTCATTCTTCCCCGAAACCACAGAAAAAGTGGTAATTCTGCAATTCATGAGAAAACCATGAAATTTGTACCGGAAACTTGTTACAAAATATTTGACTTGGATGGCAGTAACACGACGTACACTTAAGAATACAGAGTTGAAACAGTGGCAGTAATGTTAGCTGGTGATCTTCATAGCCAATTGGCCCTCCAGATCTTCATCTATACTCGTAATGTCTTGTGCTGTTGTTCATCTACAGTGGAACTCCTGTATTACACATCCTGATTTCACACACACGTTTTTTGGTCCCAATGTCTGTTTTTACAGCACAAGTTTCCCTCTTTTTATACTTTCCCGCAATGCGCAATATTTTTTCACCAGTTCTTTGAAAAGTGTAAAATAGGGGTTTCACTGTGTTCCATCTTCAGTTCATAGGGAGACTTAACAAGAGATGAAACAAGCCATTTTTACCGCGAACTGCCAGGCCAATAGGAAACCTTTCGCAGCATCCAATAGCCACTCAGACACAAGGGCCTAGCCTTAGCCGATCAGAGAATTAGTACGCCAACAGTGAAATCCCGTCTCTTACTTTGCGCCAGTAAGTAACCATCGCCAGTTATCCTACGGGAAAATTAAAAGAAAACTAGCATTGTTTACCTTAGGGCCTAAATGCGCTCCTGTCTAGGTCGTTTGACGATAATGTTCACAGTGTTTTTACTTCCCATAGAGGAACTCTGGCGCGACGTAACTCGAACACATCCATCACCCCTGCGAAGTGGGTCAATCACAAACCCCCCCCCCCCCTATTTAAATCTCACTCTCTCTCTCTCTCGCCTTCAACAGCGACATTCTCATTACATTTCTCTGCGGCAGCACTTTCGCCTCCCGACACGAGCCATATCCGCCGTGTCGAGTAATACCCCCCCCCCCCCCCCATCCCACCCGGTAAAACCAAACATGCAGAGGTTTGCCCAACAGCCCAAGGACATGTCGTGCGTGACAGGATTGCCTAAGGTACGTCGACTGCGACGTAATTTCACGTCGGGCTGCAAAAGCTTCAGTTTTCCGCCCACTTATTGTTGCAGTGTACGACGGCAACAACCCATAGACTTAAGATGTGCACAACCCTGACTCGTCTGTCACCAGTACGACTGGCAAAGTCACATGGTCAACATAGATGAACATGTTTGTTTTCATTTGATTTTTCAAAAGGCATGCCCATTTGTACGAGTAAAATACTTTGACTAAGTTTAATATATTCTAATTGCATTGACACTAGGTTAGGCAAGTGTACACACATCTTGAAGCACCTGCTTAAGTTACATAAAGAGTGTTCTAAGAAAAGCAATTCAATGTTGTAAACGGCGGAGTGGTAATGCGCATCTATAATCACCACTCTAACCCATTTTTTCTCTTGCGGTACAACCAAGGAGTACGCATAAGTATAAAGAACAACCGTGGAATCGGTGGAAATTGAATTCATTGCGACCATCACAAGTGGTAGGATATGGGAATATTTTGACCTAAGGCGCCCAAATTAGCAAGTTTACTTCCCCTTGAAAAATTGAACAAATGAGTTAAAAAGTTTACTGTTTAAGCAGCTATATTAACATATTCGTGTTTGCAGCTATGACAACGCGTAGGTGTGCACTATACATTGCGTTATCGGGTTGCTTAAATTGCACATTACTTTTGCAAGGCCTTTTCCGAAATTACTATGCTAGGAAACCAGTACTCTCAACGCACAAAAAAAAAACAGCTATGAAGTTACACCCAGACGACTTTCTCGTATTGGAACGCAAGGAAAGCTATCATGTGCCCAGCAGAAACTTCGCTTGCGATTTGGAATGGCACGAAGCATAAAAACTCTCATTTTCGTGTTCTACTACACACACACGTGTGTGCGTAGCAGATCACGAAATGGCGTTTCGGCATACTATGACTAGGAATAGGAAAATTTCTCGAGTTCAATGACCTGTATGCTAGACTCCACAATCCTTCGTATAGTCGATCATCAAATGTTTGTTCATTGGCTGTTGCCCCAGAGTTACCACACATTTGACATTACGGGATTCGCTTCTTCTTCTCTTGCAAGTCCGCTGTTGGCGCGGAGTAGTCCAGGGCGTGTCTAATAAACTCTGATCCAATTGCAAACGTGACTTCAGTGTACACGCGTTTGAAATATATCTTGTCCTGAAATGAAGACGCGAATTTTTCCTATCCCTACCTATGACGCTATACATCTGCTCGCGAGCAATCTGAGAGGCTCGTAGCATTTCTGCTTTACAGAATAGATAGTAGATAAGTTTACAGGGACGAAATGGTGTGGCGGTCGCTTTGATGTGAGCCTACCCATTCTCGGATTGGCTGCACGAGGCTCTGGGAACAAACCTACTGTCGAAATGGCAACTGCATGCTGCGAAAGGTTCCCTACCTGTTAGGCTACCGGCTGGAGAGTAGGTTACCAGACGCTAACTGGCTAAAGGCTGTTCACGATAAAGTGAGCGCTTTAGAAATGAACCTTAGAAAATAGTCTCTGCCCCCGCCTGCATATATTTTAACTGGCGCACTGAGTGACATGCGTCCAATAAAGTTGGTAACGATAGATGGAAAGTAGTTCCATATCTTAATTTCGAATAAAAATTGTAGATAACCATTTATGATAACATAAAATTATTTCTTTCACTTTCTGTTAGTTTTTTTAATGCACCACAGTGTAAAAATGACCAGATTTGTAAAATATTTACTTTATTAATAATTTCAGAGTTTCATTTGACCGACGCATGAATAAAGTGATGAGGCCCACCGCAATGTGTATACAAGTAAATACTAAGCAGGGCTTTCAAAAGTGCTCATTTTTACCGTGAACAGCCTATAACAGTATGTATTCCAAAATTTTGTTGGCCAGGGACGAAATGTTGGTGGCGTGTGCGGTTTGGCGTTCGCGGTATAAGCGTGTGTCTGCTTTATAGAGGTTGATGCATGAAGTAGGAAACAACGATCAGGCGCCACTACGCAGAGCAAGGCTCCATCATCAGCAGGTGCTGTCGAGGACACTGGTTTACAAAAGACAGTAAACTGCTGCTGTTGTGATTAACGACGAACACCCATTCACGAGTAAGAGGCGAGGAAGTAATTGGCCAGTTATTCAACTCGGTGGTTTCGCTGCTAGAATGCGAGTGTATCACGTCCTTGGAACGTAACTTGTTTCACAAATTCTTTCTCCTGAGCCATGCGCGCAGTACTGGGAAAAAATTGCTGATAGCGGGGATAGTGGGCGACTCGTACCAATGTTGCTGGTTCTTGCTGACAACTGTAAAATTGTGTTCCTGCTTGATGTTATTAGTGTTGATTAGACTTCGGACACTCCCCCAGTGTAACTTATTTCTAGGGACCTGCAAAATGCGCGGTATTTTTTTTTAGCATTAAGCTAAAATTCACAGTACTATAAATACTCGAGCCGGCGTCGTTCCTCCATTGGTTGCTGCCTGGATGCCCAGTCACTCCATTCTTGAGCTAACTGCTCGTGATTGGGTCGCACGATTGTGAAGTGTTAATTTATTGCCATAGAGCTACCCGGGCCTTTTCAAATAAAGAATGGTCCAATGACAATCATATTGCCAAGGAAACGTGTTTTAAAGTTTAACATATATTCAAATAATAACGCGAATTTTGCAGGTCTGTACTAATTTCCGTACTGGCTCGCTGGTTTGTCGCCAGGAAAATATTTGATCATACTCCATAGCGAGGCGAGGGCGGATATTGGTGTCCACGCCCATTCTTAGGGGGCGTAGTACCCACAGCACCTAGATACGTAGGTATCGAGGTCATTAGGTAGAAGAAGTAAGAACAAGGAACAAATTGTCCGTTGCGTGCAGTAAGGAACAATGCCAGCATTCGCTTGAAGAGATTCCGGGAAACCATGGAAAACCGAGATGAGACTGGCCGAACCGGGATTCGAACCGAGTTCCTACCGAATGCGAGTCCAAAGACTTACCACAGCGCCACCTCTCGGTAAAGCGGCCTTTCTATTTATTTGTGTTTGGCAGGCACGACGCCATAATCTGACGTCGCAGTTAAGGTGTTTGTCAAACAGCGGGATGTAGAAAACCCTTGCTTGGTGTCTGTCCAGCAGGTTCGGGGCGATCCATCTTGAGGCGATCCTCTTCGCCCGCGTGCGCGTGGAGATCAAAGAGACCGACCCGGCAGCCTGTGCTCGTAGTGGGAATGGGCGGACAGTGGAAACAGTTTACCGTGCATCGTCTCGGAGTATCTACGGGTATATGACGTCACATTACACGGAGGACTAGGTTTCGAACTGGGGGTCCTCTGAAGTGTATAGCTGAAGTCGCCGCAGCTCCGCCAGGCCTTGGGGACACTGGTGTGTGAGGTCACGTGGAGAGGGATATGTGTTGGTTACAGTTAGCGGTCTCCCCCCCCCCCCCCCGATGTGTTTCCCAGGCGTGCTCGCTAATGTGGTACAGGCACTCCCGCGCCCAGTAAAGCATGACGTAGAAGTTGCTGAGGAGGAAGCGTAAGGGGGGGGGGGGGGGCAGAGCTCGAGCCTCTGCCGGCCCGGTTGGCACACACCGCTGCACTTGCGCAAGGAGAGGGGAGATGAGCTCCCCCCTCCCCCATACATAGCTCCGCCGGGGGTACCGCCAGTGTGGAAAGCCGGCCGGCGAGAGAGAACTTCGCTCGCGTGGCTGTGTTTCCTAACGACACGACATGGCGTCCCCGACCCCGCGCGCAGCCGCCGCGACCTCGTGCCACCAATAGAGAGCCACCAATCACAACTATCTTTGCTCCCTCCCCCTCCCCTCCTGCTGCAGCAAAACACACCTGCCACGATCCGGCCCTCGCTCACTCGTCGAGCCACAACTTGACATACGTGCTCCCCGTGTGTTCCGATAATTAGACACTAGGATATTTCGCGGATTCGTTCGACAACAAGTTATATTCCACAACGCTTTTTGGGGCCGCGGTTGTGTAGTGGTTAGACTACACGTCTCTCCACAAAGGTGAACCGGATTCGATTCTCGGTGGGGTCACTCTCGGATTTTCGCATGTGGGAATCGTGCCGGACGATGCCGCTGGTCGGAGGGTTTTATCGAGTATAGGCTATTCACTGTAAAGTGAGAACTTTGACAGCCCTGTCATTTAACGGTGGAATATAAGTTAACTTCCAGGGGCGGTGTAATATATACACTGTGTTTGTTGCTTAGATGGCAATATTTATTTAAAAAGGTGGTTGAAGGATAAAAAATGGCTGAAAGGAAAAAGTAACTGGGACTTCAAAAGTGTTCACTTTACCGTGAACAGGCTATATCTCTCGTTTCCCCAGCCTTTGCACACCCGCGCTTCTCCATACTCACCTCGCTTCACCCTCATCGGCTCTCAATACCTTGATGCTAAGAGCCACCCAAATCTCGTCACTCACTCACAATCGTTTATGCGTTGGAGTGTCATTTAGTTATTTATTCGTCGGTGCTCCAGTTTTATCCTAGAGCTGTTTTCACGGGACTCGTTCCTTGTTTTTTTTTTTTTGTAGGTTGGTTATTGGTTTAAATTCGTCTAGGGCATGTCTTACACATTGCGATAGTTACAAAATAAAGTAAAATGTGTACGTGTTTGAAGTCAGGCTTGCCCCCAAATGAAATCGGGAAATTTCCGGGACTCTTAACATGGCGGGACGAAGTAAACAAATATGTCGCATGCTTGCGCAGCTCTATAATTTTATCTCGGTCGTAGGTGTCATTTTCGTGACCTCTTCACTTCTCCCACCCCTCAGAATACGTTGTTATACAGAGCAGAAAGAAATAATTAAGTAGCCAGCCTCCGTCTCATGGCCATTACTGGTTTTGCGATATTTTATTGACAAGCGGTCTGGAATCTCTCCAGATATCAGCTGAGAGACCGACCCGTAACTGGTTAGGTGCGCAGGAGTTTCCCAGGGCTGCACAGTCAAGTATTTATGCAGGCTCGTAACAACGTCATCGTAAACCTGTACAGTAGATGAAGGTCGGGATACCGGCTTTTTATCTTAGCGACTGCGCCGAGATGTGCAAAGTTTTCTGCTGGTTTGGCTTGAGGCTAGGCTTCACCCTTCCAGCAGAAAATCTTCGTTTCCGCGTCATAATATCGGATTCAGAGTAATTGCTGACAATGTATAATTATAGAAAATCTACATTTGACGAGTTTTAATATTTTTGTGCGTAATTTTAATTGTGTGTTATCTGCTTGTTGTGAAAAGACGAGGGCATATTTATATTTTATCTATAGGTTCTCGACTTTTTACAAAAAGCAAATATAACACAGTTAGAATTACGCACACAAATATGAAACAACTGGTAGAATGAAAAATTGTACACAGTATTCTGACCTTGCTAAACCAAGGACGTGGCAAGGCAGGATTTGCATAAAAACTTGTCAAAACCAATAAAAACACTAATAATGGCAAACGCCACGCAGAAACAATTTTTCTCTGCAGTGTAAGGGCAATTAAATGTTTAAAACGATTCGTAATAGAAACAAAGAAGTATGGTCATGTTCTTTTATTTTAAGGTCTCGTTTCCAATTTTTCTTTTCATTCACATTTCTTTCACAAATATTACACATGGAAAACTTCCTTGGTTAGCTTTCTGGCATTTCATATAAAAGGGTAACATAATTATTTCCTTCCCCATATATGACAATTTTATACTTAAAAATATGTACATAAAACCCAGGTTGCCAAGAATATAGAATACAATGCAACCCAATTCAGATACCAATACTTTCGCTGATATTCAGCTAATATATTTATACTCCTTACTTGCCAAATTAATAAGTAAATACAAAAGACCATCACAAAATATATTGAGCAGGTGACCCCAATTTACCCTAGTCACAAATGGCTACTAGATATATTTCTGTCGCACCTACATTTACCATTGTCATTATTACATCATGTTTAATTCCTACACTAGGAAAGACCCCATTTTGGTAACACATTACTGGTCGTCAAACAATAATTATGTTTAAATTTATTCGCAATCCCAGGTAGATGGGAGCAACTGCTAAGCAATGCCAGTCTTAATTCCAGCGAGTAAATTGGATTTCTGAACAAGCCCCAAACTTTGTAAGTTTCTCATAAAAAAGTTCTAAAACCAAGGAGTTTCGCATAGCTCCTACTTAATACCAGAAGTTGAGCCCATAATCAACGATTATTGGCAAGTGTTCACAAAAAGTTACAAAATGTTACCAAGGTTTGCAATAGTTTACAAAAAGTTGAAAAATGTTTACAAGTGGTCGCAAAACTTTACCCATGGTTTCTAGTGGTTACCACCACTTTACGTCTTGGTGACGACATAGCCACTAAAACTTGGTTACAAAAGTAGCAGTATTGGGTTTTTGGCTAAAAGGCCAACATTTCGCAAAATTTAAAAACTTTGAATTATTTTACGGCCATTATGGCCCCTGTCTAACGTCAAAGTGAAGTAAGTGACCTGTTCGCTTGAGGAGCCTACATTGGTGATTCAATAAAGTGCTACTCTCATGGTAGAAACTAGTCCCCTCGAGGTCGCTGAACTGACCCCGAGAGCAGCGCGTGCCGGCATTAAATACACCGCTCCGCCTACTTGCACTACCAATCAATTTAATTTTTCCCTTAAAAGTCGTTTTTATAAGAAATCGTGGGGGTTTTAATTACTCCTGGGAGGGGTCAAGCTATTCACAGCCAATGGCTGAAAACTACCATTTATGGTGACCGACGCAGCGGACACCAATCTCCCTTAGGGGGTATAACACAATGAAATTCAAAACATCCAATGAGATTACAAATACACCCTCAATTTCCGTCCTCTTGACCAAGATGCCGGAAGTAACGTAACAGAACGTCATGTTTTCGGCGGCGCGCGTACCTTCCCAATCTGGTTACCAAGCTGGTCGCCGACTGTGCTGCGCTCCCACGACGAATCACAGAAACATTAGTCCGCTGCACACTTCTTTGCCAGGCCTTGGTGTTGCTGCACGAGAAAATTAATTATTATTCCGGGTAGCTCAAATATTTTAAAAGTATTTTGTAGTCACGTGAAGCTGGCAAGAACATTATAATTCTATTTTATTAGTGTTCTAAACCACGTCGGAAAGTTTTAAACCTTGAAACTGCGTGTGTGAATGTTCGTGCGTAACGGATCGTTCGCTGCACAATTCAACAGGTTACCAGGTAGACACAGTAAATACTTTTTGTACTGCACGGTCACAGCCTCCAGTGTTCTAAAGTTGTTTGGTTTGGCAGTTGAAAATTATTCACAGACGTGCGGTGACGGGTCCCCCGTCACAGTATAAAACGTAGTCGCCCGGCCGCGTGTGTCTGTGTATTCGGATAAGGCTTCTAAACTACTTGATGGATTTTGATGCGGTTTTCACCATCCCTTAGAGAATTTCTTGAGGAAGGTTTAGGTGTAATACATTATTATTTAATGTAAGGATAGTAGAGTAATGTCGACGTTGTCTAATCAAGTCGGAAAAAAGCCGCTTTTTGGGCGCTTACATGGCTTACGCTAACTATACCATAAGAAATACACCAACGTAATGTACTACAGAATTGCAGATCACAAAAAGTTCTACAAAGAAAGTCCGGGAGAGCATATGATTATCTTTTAAGGATGACCCACATTAACCCTTTTTGTCTTTTAGGGGTCACTTATGAAGACTTTTTTGACAACACAGTATTGATCCTATGTTAGTTACTTTAAGCATTTAGTGTATATACTTGCTATAAACCTAAACAACGCCATATTTGTAAATCGCACCCGAGCGAGGCCGGGGTGGGTCGCTAGTTTATTATGATCGTACACTGTCAGTAATTACAATGAATCCGAATTCATGGCGCGAAAACGAATAATTTCTGCAAATGGCGTCGGGAGCGGAGTTTGTGCGGCAGTTCCACTTCACACGTTCTCTCGCTTAAGTTTCCGCGATTTTAGTTTCCTTCTCCTGGAGCCGCCGTCCACGTGAAAGGAACAACCACGCCGTCTCTTCTCTTGTGGAATTGCATATAGGCTGTTCCCCGTAAGTGAGCACTTTTTAAGGCCCCTCTAAATTTTTGCTTCCACCCTATTTCTGTCGTCTTGCTGCTTTTTAATGCAAACATTGCAATGTGACCAATAAACACATTGTATACATTTCACCACTCTCAAAATTTAACACATAAGGCTGCAATAAGATATATTTATTAGTAGTTAAGGGCACTGAAACGATTTTTGTGTTATCGTTGTTTGCGCCTAAACGCGTGTCTTGGTAAATAAATGCTCTGGAAATACGAAGTTTTGCCAGAAAAGATAAAAAAAAAACTATTATCTATATCTCTATCTTTTTACTTTTATCATATTAATTGTATTACTCGAGGAAAAAAATCTTGAACATGGTCAAATATCACATTTTTTAAAGTTTGCTTATGAAGTTTCTTTAAGGGGTAAGAGAAAAGTACAATCATACGCAGGTAGTTTGATCTGTGTACTTTCATCGCGTGTAATAAAACCCCACAGTTACTGATCTAGATTACGCAGTAAAGCGTTAGGACGGAAACACTGTGCGCCTTGCGCGTAGGAGCGAAGAAGCACTAGGCGTGCGTGGTGTCGCCCGTATCGCTTTCTCGCTCTTGACTCTGAACGCGGAGGTACATAGGACCCTTAATGACTGTAGGGAGAGCCTTAAAAAGTGCTCACTTTACCGTGATCTGTGTTCGTGACTCACGAGAGTCGCAACGCAACCCGGCACGATGGTGGCCTGGCAAGTGATGAGGGGGGGGGGGGGATTACACAAGTGGGCTACGTCGTGCCAGGACGCGTCAACGCGGTAATATTTAGAAGAATGGGGCGGGGCGAGAGAGAGAGAGAGAGAGAGAGAGAGAGAGAGAGAGAGGGCTGCAAATAGTCCTTTGGAGGGGAAGCCTAGTCAAGGTCCGTCGCTGGGGGGCCGACCATGGACCGCCCGGAGGATGTTACCCTTACCTACTGGCCTAGGGAGGGGGAGAGGTGGGGTTCTGCGAAGGGCAAACATTCTGCTGCCGACAGGCCTCTGCAGCAGCTGTAAACAAACTGACTTTCACCCAGAGCAAGACGAGGCAGCCACAAAAAAAAACCGCTGTGCGTGCACGCAGACGCGGAGGCGCCCGACGTCGTGTCGCGGTGTAAACTAGTAAAGGCTGTTCACGATAACGTGAGCACTTTCGAAATCAACCTTAGAAAAAAGTCACTGCTCCTACCTACTAACGAACGCCCTAAGTGACATGCGCCCAGTTAAGTTGGTAACAATGGATGGGAAAGTAGTTCCGTATCTTAGCATCGATTACAAAGTGTTAGGTAACCATTTCTGTTAACATAAATAATTTCTTTCGCTTTCTGTTTTTTTTTAATGCGTCGAAGTGTAAAAATGAGCACATTTGTAAAATATTTACTTTTATAATTATTTCACATTTTCACTTGACCGACGCATGAATAAAGTGTTGAGGCCTGTGACAATGTTGATCTTACAGATGGCGGAAGAATACACAACGTGCATACAAGTAGACACTAAGTAGGGCTTTCAAAAGTGCTCATTTTATCATAAAAAGAGGCGATAAGAGGATACGTGGTGGTAACCCGTCTAGCAGGCCCAATCTACCCGCGACTTGACTCATATCCTAATCGCGGAGTCTGCGACCCGGGAGTGGTGATACGTCACGATATATATATATATATATATATATATATATATATATATATATATATATATATATATATATATATATATATATAATCCTCCAAGTTCCTTACGGAATTGCAACACACGTCGCATATTCATCGACTGTCGCCTCTTCTCGAAGTCATTTCCTCTCTCCCCTCTCTTCTACTTCACACGATATTCTACTATTTATTACTGTAGGCTCGTAGCACAGAGTGGATAAGTACAGAGACGAAATTACATGGTGGTTCATTTGGTGTGGACGTACCCCACCCCTCCTCTTCCCCACACGAAATCCCATCAAGCTCCCTGGTTGGTCGCACGAGGCTCTGGGGACGGGTCTTGTGTCTTGACTGGTTACTGCTCGCTGTGAGAGTTTTAATCCTGGTTGGGTTGCTGGTTGGTGATTGGTTGGCGAACAGTGTTCCTACATGTCGCTGACTAGTGACGCCATGCTGATGTCGTGTGCGGTGGTAGTTTTCGGCATAAGCCGATGTTTCACGTGTTCTTGAGCACTCTGTGCCGGGACTGTATGCATTGCATTTCCCGCGACAATCCGGCTTAGTAGTAATTACTGTTAGTAGACGTAGCTGCCTCCAGATCGCTATTGGCTTTATAATCCGCTTGATTTTCAACAGTAGGTGTTAATTTTCTAGACCGTTGTTAATTATTATTTTGACCGGTATTAATAGGGCTGTGTTGATTATTAATTAAATTAATACATAACCACATGATTGCATCCGTTTTAGAGCTAAAGTTTGACTCATCTCTTAAGGAATAACACTGACAGCATCTCCTTGCCATTTGTTTGCATCAGAATATCATTTCGATACGTAAGTTGAGAAATTTGATATTTTAAAATAGTGCTGTAGAAACTTGACAGCAGGCCCAGTTAAAAACAATGTGTCGACTAGTATTTACTCTTACGGCGTCCAGAAAAAAAAGTGCTATAGGCTTTCACGGTAAAGTGAGCACTTTTGAAAGACCTCTCGTTTGGAATAATAGGCCATAAATATATTTAATTGTATTCTTAGATGTTAACTTCGGAGTGCTGTGGAATATACGCACTGTGTTTACTACTTACATGGCAATATTTATTTGAAAAGGTGGTTGAACGATTAAATGTGGCTGAAAGGGAAAAGTAACCAGGGCCTCAAAAGTGCTCACTTTACCGTGAACAGCTTACAGCTAGAAAGTACCAGCAGCACACTTTAGAAACAGTTCACCAATAGCCACTTCACTGCAGTGTTTCTACTTTCGCTGATAATCTCAACTCATGCTCTCTCTTTCTGTCTCTCGCTACAGACAACTTCCACACAGAGCACGTCAAAGTCTTACAAAAAAAAAAAAAAATCAAAGGGCTGGTGACCCTTCACTGGACGTTTTCTCTCGTGATTTACGTCGCGATTTTGTGCAGAACCAGTGAAAACTTACGGGGCAATTACAGATGCTGCAGTACACTCACTTGATAAATAACTGTCACATAACCAGCTGTGTCTGGTTGGTTAGTTATTCATCCCACATGTCAAAATCATACATTTTGGAGTGAATGTTCCAACGTTTTCCGTAATATTCTACGATCTGTCATTGGTATTCAAAGTTTTTATCAAGCAAATAATTTAAGTATGCGTAAAGCATATGCACCGAAGTGCCTTAGGAACTGCGCTATGTTCGTTTATTCACGCAAACAGATGTGAACTGCTCATTTACTGTGCCTCCACTATGTTGCGTGTGTATGAACGTCTGAGTGTCTTCGAGGCGGCGTCACATCATGCGGGCCGTTACAGAAGTGACGTAATCTATAGTCCATTCACGGTTAGTTCCAGCTCTCCTGAAGCCCAGCTGAAGTCTTACTTTCAGGCTATTCCACCGCCTCATGCAAACAAGTTTAACTATGTATAGACAACGCACCACATTTGTGTGCACTCGATTTTCATAATATTTTGTATGAGAACTATCTCTTACCAGGTACTGCCAACACACATATTTTCTCTCTGTTTTAATTTTATTATTAATAATTAAATTGTTACAATTTTAAATATAAAATAAAAATAAAAATTAATTTTACCTAAAAATAAGATACAGGAGTATAAAACACTTGTGATACATGAAGCAGTTGGGAAACAGCCAAATCGCCATACATAGTGTGATTTTTCAAAGGTTTGATTCAAAAAGTGTTAAGATACTGCGAATAGACTATAATAAGTGTTGAATTCAAACCTGTTCCTTATTGAACGCGTGAATTATTCACGTTTCTGTCTATAATTGCTTTATGTGTGCTCTGTGTGTCAGTGTAGCCAATAGAGACGAAGAAACCTCCGTTTTCACTAGTAAATAGAGGTAAACTACATTTGAAAATATATATATAATGGGGTCAAACGAAATTGGCAAGTTACGATCCACATCTAAACGCTGCCAGTTCGCCCACGCGTTCATTACAATCTATACAGTGTTGGTGTTGTAAAACAAAGTTTTCCGTTTCGTTGTCCTCCCGAAATACACATGAACACACAGCAACACGCCCCGCAGGCACGAATACCAACTTCACCTTCCACGCACTACGAAGTAAAAATGAAAGTAGCAGAAATCGTGCCGCATCATGCATTGCGCATGTTAATGCGCCAGCGTAAATTTACGACTGTAGGGGCGACGGGGGTTGAGGAGGTTTCCAGCCGCGCTTTCCAACTCCAAGATGGCCGCCAGCTGACGAGGAGAGGTGGATGGCTAGCCTACTTCCGCGAGTAAACAAGCCCGTGTCCCCCAGCCTTGAGAAGGCCGCCAGGGCTTCGCTTGCAGTCGGGGGGCACGTTCAGTGAGGCGATGACGTCAGCGGGATTTCACGAGCGGCCAAGACTCTTAAACTTTCCGAAAACACCTGATGAGCGTTTTGTTTTTCCTGGCACTCAAGGACGTCCTCTAACTGTGAAGCACGTCCGCAGATCTGGACGTCAGCTGCTTGATTTAGCTAATGTATTAATTGAGCGGGTGTTCTGTGATAAAGGCTGTTCACGATAAAAAGCACTTTTAAAATCACCCTTAGAAAAAAGTCACCGCTCCTGCCATTGTATATTGTAATGGGCGCACTGAGTGACATGTTTCCAGTAAAATTGGCAAAGAACGGTAAAAAGTAATTCCATATCTGAACGTCGAATAAAAAATATTAAGAAACGATTTTTGCTAACTTAAAATTATTTATTTCACTCTGTGTTTTTTAATGCGTAGAAGTGTAAAAATGAGCAGACTTGTAGAATAGTTAATCGTCTAATAATTTCACCGTTTCATTTCATCGATGCATGAATAAAGTGAGGAGGCTCATGACAATGTTAATTTTACATAAGGCGGAAGAAGACACAACGTGCATACATTGTACTCCGTGCTCATTTTTACCGTGAATAGCCTATAGTAGTTAATTTTTCTATTCTCGCTTCTAATTTGCAGTAATTGACATGTTATGCATAGGTTAAGATCACCACGCACAGACATACGAGAGTCCATTAGTGTGAAAAATAAGTGTTGCTCTCACCCTCTCCTTGCTCCACTTCAACAAACGAAAGTTATTTCTCTAAGCAGAGTACTTTTTAACAAGAGTTACATGAAACAAGTTTCAAAAGTATTCTTAGTTTTCCCTACACTTGAAACATTAATGTATATGTGTACGCACGTGGCTACATCTGTGTTTGAGAGAGAGAGACAGAGAGGGACGGACACACACACACACACTCCACACACACATACATACATACATACACACACACACACACACACATATATATATATATATATATATATATATATATATATATATATATATATATATATATATATATATATATATATATATAATCCACCGGCCAGAGACAACGTCCGGAGCCCCGCAGGAATTGGGTAGCGATTGCTCTGACCACTACCCCACCGCGACCCCTCTATGTGTGATGGGTTGGGAATATAAGACACTTAAATTTAATTTGCAGCGTGAACAAAATCATTACTGTGGAACGTTCCGCTGTCTTCTTACCACTGATAATGTGCGCTGTTGCTCTGACAATATACCATTGTTTAGTTTTTTTTTTTTTTTTTGCAAATGCGGGACGGCAATAATGTGCGATTTCACATGCAAGTAACAAAACGCGGTCATTATAAACACTGCCCCTGGTCGGATTATAACTAGCAATTAGTCATGAAGTGGTGACCTAGAAAATTTTTCTGACAAGCGTGCTGTGTATGTGTGTGTGTTGTTGCGTCTTGTTTTCTGTGTGTGTAGTCACATAAACAACCACCTTTGAAACACAAAATATAGTTACAGCCACTGATTTCACGCGAATAAATGGGAGCACACGGTAGACTTCGATACAACATGATACACCTCCGCTGGTGTCGTTTCGCATTTGACCGAGCCGCTCAGAATTCCGTAACTCTCGACACAGTACCTTCCTGATTCGTGCGCGCAGACAGTTAACACGGAGCAGAAGATGCTTCAACCAATCAAAAAGCTGGAAGAGCTAAATGTGCTTTGAACTGTATCTTGTCTCCAAATCTATTCGCGAAATATCACTGCCCCTAAATATACAGTAGGCTGTTATTTATACGTGGAAACAAACTCCAAACGTATGTGACACGCATCGTTTGTGAGTACACAGATGAGCAAATAAACAGTGGACGGTAGCTTTTCCCACTATATATATATATATATATATATATATATATATATATATATATATATATATATATATATATATATATAGGCCATTCACCTTTCTACCTTTCCGCCACTGTTAATGTAAACATTGCAATATTCACTAATAAACACAGTGAATAAATTTCATCACTCTCAAAAGTTAACGTCTGAGACTGCAATATAATATATTTACTAAAGGTTGTTGCATTTTGGGAGGACCTTAAAAAGTGCTCACTTTACCGTGAACAGTATATAGGTATATGAGTTTGACATAGGCAGTGTAGCTTTATTGTACTTACAGAATTTGATAAAATTTCTTTCTTGTCTGTTATCTGACATGAACTCAATGTCGGAGTATCGGGAGCAAATGTTAAAAGGAGCCGCTGATGTAAATTTCCTCTCTTTGCACCGTGTTGTTAGAGAGCTCTGCACTAATGTAGCTACAACCACGTAGCACAGAAGAGCGGGGTCGAGCCACGACCTCCGTGCACACTGGCTGTTTATAATGCCTGAAATGCACACCGGGCAGGTGACAGGTGGGGTTGCGCGCTCATTACGCTGAGTGCTGTTTATCGATTCACTTCGCATCAGTCAGACGCGTCTCCCGTCGTGGGCGGGGCATGAAAGTGCCCGTAGTCCGTAAGAGGAAAAAAAATACAGTTCCGTCCATTCGTTTACGTGTTCGCGTGCGTTTTAGCCGCGTGGTTTGTTACACCACAATATCAGCGTTGACATTGTTATAACAAGTTGTTTTGTGTATATACGATGAAACTTATGTAGCATACAAGATGGTTTAGTAACCTGTGTATCTGTTGATATAGTTCACTCACGGCTAATTCCAACTTTTCTGAATGTCTGCTAGAGTTCTACTTCCAGGATATTCCTTCCACCTCATGCAAACAAAGCTTAACCGAGTCAAGGAATTTTCCACTAAACGGACAACGCATGGCATTCGTGCGCACTCTGTGTAGTAATATTTTGCACAAGAACTATTTATTACAGGGCATTACCAACACACCTGTTTTCTCTGTCTCCTTACTCATATTAATATTATAAATGAAATATAATGTATACATAAAATATGATTTAAAGTTCTATTTAACCAAAAATAAGGAACTTTTATGCATCTTACGTTAACACAAGTATAAAACGCTTGTGTTACAGGACATATTTAGGATACAACCAAACGCGTCATACTTGAGATAGTTTTTCAAAGGTTTGATTCAAAAAGTGTGAAGAAACAAGAGTGTCCTGGACCTGTGGTCACGCGAATTAAGTACGGAATTTGAACTTGGGGACATTGTACAAGAGTATTGACGCGTGGAGTCTAGGTTTAATTTGAAATCAGGATATGTAAAGTTCGTATGCCGCTTATTTGGTGCCATTTTGAGGTTATTGGAAAACACGAATTCGCCCATATTCTATATATTGTACCTTTGTATAAAAAACAGTATCATTTGATTTAAAGGTTTCGTTTCTCTTTTTATTGATTAGATATAAATAATCTATTTGTTGCATTTTCACACTTTTTGAATCACTCCTTCCAAAAATCACCCCATGTATGGCGTGTTTGATTGTTTCCTAAATAAATCATGTATCATAAGCAATTTATACTTGAGGTAACATACCAATATCCTATTTTTGGTAACTTAAACTTATATTTATATTTTATTTTTTCTAATGTATATTTTATAATTAATATGGATAAAAGCGGAGAGAATATATGTGTGTGGTAATGCCTAGTAAGCATAAATCTGAAGAATTCGTGTATTCATTTGAGGGCAAGATAAAATTCAAATAGGCCTAATTGTACGTTTGTTTTACATCTGCGGTTGGTCTGTGACATATAAGACACTTCTTAGAAGACTCTGAGTCAATAACAAGAAGGCAACAAGATGCAGGCCCAATTAGAGCGTATCCCTGGGGCAGCAAGGAACCAATGAGCATTTGATGTCCGTTCGAGTGTACAAACGAGTGTGTGGAGTCTATCACACAAGTCACTGAATCCGCGAATTTTTCCGGTCTCTACTAGTAAGAAATAGTTCTCATAGAACATCGTTAAAACTGAGTGCGAGCAATTGTGATGCGTTGACTCTTTGGTGTAATTTTCTATGTCAAGTTAGGCTTTGTTTGCATCAGGCATTCGAAAATCCGTGAGTGACCCGGCTGGGGACTGAACCAGGTTCGCCTTGGTGGGAGGCGAACGGGGAAACCGCGCATAAACAGCCGTACCGTTTAGTTTCTGTGTGGCCTACGTATCTACTAGCAATGACCAAGGCAAGCAAAGAGGAAACTAATTAGGACGCTGAAGACTTAGGCGACGTATAAGGACAAAAAGTAATGGTATGACCAGGTTCCAGACTAAAGGACTGAACTACGGGGGAGTGGGATCGAAAAGGAGTTCACAGGCCCCCCTCTCCGCTGGCGGTTCCAAAACTGATAGCTGGAATTGAAATATAAGAATATATAATCTGAGTAGCAGTAGTTTAGTGCCGCTATATAAGCATAATATAATCATCAATAGAATAGAATGTCAAGAAATTAACCCTCAAGCTGCTAGGGGAGTCAGGGTGGAATGCAGGAAAACCGCGCCACTCTCACCTTCCAGGCAACTTGGTGTAGATAGTTGTGATATTACATAAAATTGTAATCCATAAAGACTGTAATGAGAAAATAAAGTATCAAATTTAAAGAAAACAAATAAAAAATAAACATCCTATACCTAGGGAAAGGGGCTTTTCGCGAGTTCATTTCAGGACAAGATAGACGTCAAACACGTGTACACTGAAGTCGACTTTGCAATTGGATAGTACTTTATTAGACACGTCCTGTACGACTCTGAACCATACTACCAAGTGAGAAGTGACACTGATTACTGTATGGGGCAGCAGCCAATGAACAACCATCTGAGGCTCGAGTATACACATGACTGTGGAGTCTAGCCTACAGGTCATTGAACTCTCGAAATTTTCCTATCCCTTCCTATACCCCTGTATTACCCAGAAAGGGCACAGGTACACAAAAAATATGTGGCTGGCCTTTGGCTGGCCACGAAATAGAAATCTACTCTGTGGCTGAAAGTCGTTCTGAAGTAAGTTGTTTTCGAAGTAAGGGAAACTGCTACGGAGGCAGAACTGCGTGGAGAGGCGTCGCCGACGACGGCTGTATCAGGCCAGGCAGTTGTTTGCCCGGCTGTTCTTGACCGCTGATAACCGGCCGGCAACCGATGGCCGCGCCCCTGCTCAGATACCCGGCCATTGCCTCCCGCTTCCAGAGTTACTACCACCGCCACGCGTGCATGCGTACGTGCCATATCAGAGGGCCACTCGCATTTGCGTCTCACTGTCTTTCGCAAACGGAAAAGGGGGGGATTTGGAACATTCTTCACGCTTCACTCTTTTTTTTTCATTTCTTTCTTTCTCTTTTCATGCTAGAGCAGCAATTGAACACAAAGCCGCAAGCAGCATCGATCTTTCGTCGTTTTCGTGGGACTTATAAACTGTGTAATATCCCTTAAAATTGTTGATCTTGATAGTATTAATAATAACAATATTATTACAACACAAAGTTGTTTTATAGTAAAGTTAAAGTATACCTCATTTTCTTACAATTTGAGTTAAAGTAACATTCTTTGCATGTTACCGACGTAACGATGAATAAAAAAAAACTACTCTGTATGATGTACAGTAATTACATAAAAGTCACAGAGTTTATTATATTACCGACGCATATCATACGTAAGAAAAAAAAATGCTGCTGCGTTAGTACAGTAATATTAAAGTGATTAAATTTATTAAAATTTAGTAAGTACAAATTGAAAGTCGACAAGAGAACGTGCGTATAAATTGAAACAATTCAGCCGTTAACGTTTCACTTAGTCCGTTTATTGTTTAAGAAAGCATTAAAAATATTTTTCTCTCTCGCTTTTAACTCTATTGAACACTTCAAGGGTAACTTTTCCTGAAATATTAGTTTAATTTAAGTATTATATTTTATACTTTCCAACGAATTGTATTGTGTATTGTACAGGGCTTATTAACGTCCCCCGGCGATAAGGCCTGAAGGTTTATCAGGGGACGGCGTACAAACTAACTTATGACCTTACTTACACTAACACCCCTGCCTTACCTGAGATTCGAACCCAGAACTTCCCGCACTCCAGACCGGCGGCAATCGACTGCGCCACGGGAGGTCGGCTGTCCAACGAATGAAACTGACATCTACTAGCTATACAAAATGGACTACATAAAATTGAGTCTTTCGGGGCTAAGTTACACTTTGGTAATAATTATATGCATTAGTATAACTGTGCCATTAAAATGAATTAATAAACACTTTTTCTTCAAAGAAGCTTTAATTGTACGCAAATATTCGACATTTAAACGTAAATTTAGGGGTGTTGTGTTAACTGTTATACATCAGAGAGAGAGAAAGAAATAGAAAACTTTTATACCTCGGTAAGCTATTATATAGAATGGCGGTTCCTGATATGTGTTGCTGGGTAAGGAAAAAAGGGGGAGGGGGAGACAAGACATAACCTCCTGAGAAGTAATTGGGTTCCAGTCCGTCCAGGCCGTATATGTACGTGACGTTTTTAAGGTAACGTTTTAGAGGCACCTGTTTTTCGCGAAAAATCTCAGTAAAATGTGTGTTCCAAAACACTACAGTTCAGAACCACTTGGGTGATTGGATCGTGCCAATTGTTTCGCGCCTTATCTTTCTGCCCGCGAATCACAGACGGTCAGTAGTGAAGAAATTTAATTCTGATTGGCTCACTTATGTAATAGATTCTCTTCACACAAAGACAAGCGACCAGTAGCCAAATGAATAGTGCAAGTGTGCACGTAGGATATCTGTCTAGCCTCCGCGTAAATCTTTTCGAGAAAAACAAGTGGCCCAAGCTAACGTTAATTGAGTGGAGTGAGGGATAGCCTCAGCCACTGACAAACAGAGACATCTAGAGACAACAATGAGAAACTGCGGCTCGGGGAGTAGCTGCGTGTCGTGTTGGCCACAACGCGAGAATTCCTCTGGCGCAACTTCTCCCGCGTGCCAAGGCTACCGCTGTTTCAGTCTTTACACAAGTGTGCAGCTTGGCTCAGGGAGCCGAAATCTACAGGCGGAGGTCTTCTAAATTCACGGTACTGTCTGGATACCAACAAACATTGTAACCGCCACAATTTTTTTTTTCAGCCAAGAGTTTGTGTAGTACTACCTAAAGAAATATTCTAGCGAATTACGACTGTTCAGCGATAGACTGACCAATCTCCTGTAACGCGGTCAGACAGGTACATGACGTCACAGCTAGTAATATTGCACATCGTGATCGGGTATCCGAAGAGCAGTGAAGTCTTGCTTGGCGTCAAACAGTAACGTGAATTTCGCATGTTTCCATGTACAGACCTTGTTGAGTTACTATTCTCTCAGGTCACAGTCGCGTTTCCGAAGCCAGGAACCAGATGTAAAACTTATTCATGATCTAAAGTTCTACATGCAAGAGCAAGGAAAATTCTGTTGCACTCTTTATTAAGGGTAAGTATTAAAAATAATCATTTCGCTTGTAAAAGGCCTGCATAGCAAATTGTATAACATAAATTTCCTGGTTGCCCTGTTACACTTCCTGATTTGTTCCGTGTTTACCGAGACAGTTGATTTTCAAATTCGTTTGTGAGAAGGACGCTAAAAATTACATTAAAATTTTAGAAAATTAGAGGTCTCCAGTTTTCAGTGCCTAGTTGTAAAAATAGTCTTGCGAGTCAAACCCTGTAATCATGTATACCAGTTTTCCACTGGATGAACAGTAGGAAACAAATATAATGAAATCAAAGTCCCTTAGACAACGTTAACCTCGGTGAAGATGGGTACTCTAGATTCGTTTGTGTTCGTTCTTTTTCGGATACGTTCGGTTTAAAGGATACTCAATACCTCGAATTCTTAGCTTTTTATCATATGGTTATATGCTGGCAACAAAAAGCGTGAGCTGTTTACAATTTGCAGCTTTAAAAATAAAAGTCGGACGCAAAACACGGCACTATCGCCTCTTTAATTAACCTGTTCATAGTGTACACTTTTTTTTGTACACAACGCACATGAAGGTTTTCCTTCGCCAGGGTGCACTGCAAGTCTCAATGCCCAGTGATTAGAGCCCCGTTTATTTCGCCTATTCATTCAGTGGCTATGCATATTTTAAGCGCTTGTTATTTTGTCGTACTGTTATGACGGGACAGCATTTCTTCAAACACACAGTGTTCGAACTGCAAAAACAGTAACAAGCAGGAAGCAGTATTGTGACTTGAGTCTTCAACAGTCCTGTACAAGGCCTCGCTCGATGACGTGTAGCAAATTAACACACGATAATAGCTCGATTATATAGACTACTGTGTAGTCTAACCCTCTGCTAAATCAATCCACAAAATACCCCTGTGAGTACATTATTCGTGAAACGTGCTACTTTCGTATAGATTACCTCCTTTGCAACTTGTGAAACGGTAGATAAATTCGAGTTTGAATTGGTAAACTGGTGTGTGGGATGGCTTCGTGAGAGGTGTTATGTTGGCAGCTCCTGTGATGTAACGACACCGTCGCGTGGTTGCCCGATGCGGGCGACAGATGGTGTGTGATACATGCTCACATCCCTCCTCCTCCATCTCCTCCTGCCTATTGACCGGTGCGTACACCCATCCCTACACGAGGTTCGAGCCCTTGAAGGCTGTTCACGGTAAAGTGAGCACTTTTAAGGCCCTTATAAATTTTTCCTTTCATCCAATTTCTATCTTCCCGCTACTTTTAATACAAAAATTACAATGCAACCAATAAACGCAGTGTATACACTTCACCACCATCAAAATTTAATGCCTGAGGCCGCAATAATATATATTTATTAGCGTTTAGTGCCTGTTGGGAGGGCCTTAAAAAGTGCTCACTTTATCGTGAACGGCCTATAGCAATTTTCCTGCTGGTGGATCTTCTTCCGTCTTACATTCACTTCCGAGAGTTCTATAGGCCATTCACGGTAAAATGAACACTTTTGAAAGCCCTGCTTAAGATCTGCTTATGTGTACGTTGTGTATTCTTCCGCCTTATGTAAAATTAACATTGCCATAGGCCTCATCACTTTATTCACGCATCGGTCAAGCGAAACTCGGAAATTATTATAAAAGTAGATATTTTACAAATATTTTCATTTTCATAAGTCGATGCATAAAAAAACAGAAAACGAAACAAATAATCAACGTCATCACAAATGGTGACCTAACACTTTTTATTCGACGTTAACCCATTGAGACCTAATGTATACATTTGTGTACAATACGCATGTGTAGGTAATTTTTGTCTGTACTGCACACTGCGAAATTAATTGACCAATTATCTTACCTGTGGGTAAAAGATTCCAAGGAGCCTGACTGGTCCAGGCTCTAATTGGCTCATATAACTGCAGTCAAACAAAATACCTACAGCTCAATGGTTATACCAACGAAATAAGTGTCACATCGACTGAAGTACAGCACGCATAATAATTTTCTTTGTTTGCAACACCAGAAACCATAAATTAAAGCGGGTCTAAATGGGTTAAGATATGGCACTATTGCCCACCCATCGTTACCAACTTTACTGGACGTATGTAACTCAGTCGTTAAAAAATATATAGGTAGGGGCAGTGATTTTTTTCTAAGGTTGATTTCAAAAGTGCTCACTTTATCGTGAATAGCCTTTATCCCCATGCATGATATACAATTTTTTTTTAAACTAGTTGCAAAATCGTTTTTGCAACACTGCACTATAAATACGCCATGTCTACAACACACTGCTATATAACAGCGTAGATACGAACATATAGACGAAATGGCGTGGCGGTTCATTTTGTGTTGGCGTACACATTCTCTGATTGGCTGAGCGAGGATCTGGGAACGGGCCTCGTTTCCGATTGGCCGGCAAGTAGGTTACAAAGTCGCTGATTGGCGATCGGTATTCCAACATCTTGCTGGACGTTGACTCCATTTTCCTGTCGTTGTGCGGTTGTAGTTCGCTTTATAAGTTGCTGTTTCACTTCCGTATTCTTAAGTACTATTTGTAGGCCTATATATGAAACATACAAAATTAATCCTCTATTTCCATGTTTATAGGAAAATACTTTTGGAGTTATAAAAATAATTTTGTCGACCAGTTCCTGAGGATGTGTTTGTAAAAGTATGAACAATTTTTTACTGTGCGAGTATTAGCTTTTTTAATACCTGTGGTCCTATTTTTCTGCTATTTTTACAAGTTTTTACTAGTTCGCTGTGAAACGTTTGACAGGATGTTTTATAACAATGTGTTTTTGTGACTCCTACAATATTTTATTCAATGCGATATTTACGATTTCTTTGTTAGACACATCTGTATGCCAAAGAAACTAGGCGTATTATATTTTGTTGATATTCAAGTAATTATATTTTCGTCAAGTCCCAGACTGCTGTTCTCGCGTGTAACGGCCGTGGACTTGGCACGCAAGTAGCCTGCCAAGGCTGGGGAGGTAGGTCTTGGTAATTAATGTGAGAACATGCCTGTTTCTTGTGAAAGTTAACAATGCTCGCAGTAAGTTATATGTGAACAGTAGTCATTCCTCGTGAAGTGGGAGCGGTAGACGTAGGGCCTCCTGTTTTTCGCGGTTGGATGGTTTCATCTCTCACGCGTCTTAGGTGTCTGCCAACCAATCACCGACGTTTAGTGTCGGGATACCTTATTCCTTATTGGCTTAGTCGAGTAGAAAATGTCTTCTGACACGGGCATGCGGCCAATAGCCAAAGGAAACGTACAAGCTTACACACACATTTTTTACGCGAAAAACTAGCGGCTGTAGTATACCCATAAGCTCTTCACATTTAATTGAACATCTTTGAAATCAACCTTTGAAAAATGTCACTGCACCTTACTGCGTATATTTTAACAGGGAAGCTGACAGGCGTGCAGTCAGTAAAGTTGGTAACGACGGAGGGAAAGTAGTTCCATGAGTTAACGTTGCATTAAAAGTGTTGGGTAAACATTTGTGAATACTGAAGTGATTTGTGATCAGGCCCATGGTAATGTTAATTTTACATGCGGTGGAAGAACACAAAATCAGCGTACAAGTAGATCTTAAGCATGGCTTTCAAAAGTAATCGGTTTACCGTGAACCGTGTATATTAGTATTTTCCACTTGACGTAGTTTTCATGCAATACTGCGGCTTATCCCACAGCTCCGTGCAGTCAGTCTATACGGCCAACTGGCGCCTGCGAATACGCTCACATCTATGGGAGAGCCGAGCCATTTCACTTCTGTATAACATGCCTATTCTCTGTTCGAGCCCCGCACACTGTACGAATGAATCAATTTGTATTCGAATCGATGTTACAAATGGTTTGTACAAATTCACCAGAAACTAACACCGGAAAGTCTTGCACAAACAGTGCGGTAAGAATGCGAAAAATAACCTAACGGCATGAAGTAACACTAATAAATCTTTTATAAAAGTTTTATAAGTGATATGTTATTGTTGACTGTTGCCACATATTTGCTGCTGCATACATTTGGCTTGTTGAGGTTTAATTTTGCCATCGTACTTTGGTTATCGCTCAGAAAAAAGAAATATACACATCATAGAGAAAATAGTCGAGTCTCCGAATCCGTTATTATGGTATCGTAGCTTTTAATGAATATAGCTGCTGTTGTCTGTTGCCTGGAGATGACACCATGAGGTTTCCATGCAGAAATTCGCATGATATAGTTCAAATACATCTATAATTAATAAGTTGGCTCCTGTCGTCTTTAGCATTCCTGCAAAACATGTCGATAAGGGCTGTGCGTATTGAGAATTGATGGCGATATAGCGCAAATATTGATTGTATTGATATCGCAAAAATAGGATAAATATATATTGTAAAAATTACGTATCGCTAACATCGCATATCTTTAACGTCGCATATCACTAATATCGCATATCGCCAACACCATATATCGTTAACATGGCATATCACTAGCGTCGCATATCGTTAATATCGCATATCGTCAACACCATATATCGCTAACATGGCATATCACTAGCGTTGCATATCGTTAATATCGCATATCGCCAACACCGTACATCGATAACAACGCGGCACGCAATTTATTGCTCTACACTGTTGGACCGTGGGGCCACGGTGGCTGAGCGGTTAGACTGCTCGCCTCCACACCAAGGCGAACCGGGTTCAATACCCGGACGGTTCACTACGGATTTTCGCAAGTGGGAATCGTGCCGGATGAATGTCGTTGGTCGGCGGGTTTTCTCGGGGATCTCCCGTTTAACCCTCGCTCTTTCATTCCGGCTCTGCTCCATACTCAACTCAATCACCTTCATCGGCTATCAAGACCTCGCTGTTAAAGAGCCGCCCAAATCTCTTCGTTCACTCACTGTTGGGTCGTATTGTAGTTGTGATATTTGAGAAATATAGTTTTGTGATCGATATCGCTTGGTCGCAGCCCGCGCGCAGGTGTCATCCGGTGAACCGTATTCCAATGTACGTAATCCAGGAAGGAGAGGTCTTGTTAAGGGCGTATGGGGATGGGGTTACGGTGCGCGACGCGTTGGTTGCGTGTCAGCTCGTACGGCAACAAAAGCGGGCGCCGCTGGTCTCCGGCAAACAAAGGCTGCCAGGTGACGCGTAGTATGGTTCCGGCCCGTGTCATTGCCCCCCCTGGGTCGGTTTGTCGAGGAGGGGACACGGACCCCCCTCAGAGGGCGTCGCGCTGTCTGGCCGGGCTGCTGCGAGCTGCTTGCTCCGCCCTCGGTTGTAGGCAACACGCTCTAATTAGTAGTATTTTGTCTGCCCGCTGCTATTGGCACCACTGCTTTTACGACTGGCTTCGTTAGGCCTGGGATGACGATGGCTTGCTGCTAAACTAAGCTCCACTCATTATTAAATTACTCACTTTTGTGGCTTGACTCATGGCCCCTCGCATCGTACGCTGTAAAGCAAACTCTCGAAAAAATTATTTTTATAATAATAAATTATTAAATAACTTCCTTCAAAATTAAACAAAAATTTAATTTAATTTAACTGATTATGTAACAGAGTTCACTACTTTTAATTGGGATCAATGTGGGGGAGGGCTAATGCCCGATAAGAGAAATGAATAACGTTATATAGGATGCACATTAATGAACTTAATTAAAACATATTATAGAATTCAGTTATGGCCATTGGCCGAGCACCTATCAAATTCTTAATCTCTTTGTCGTTAAGCAAACTATGCGACTAGATATCGTATGTTCTTGCAGAATACGAGTTGTTTCTTCACCTGTCCTGAAGATGGCGTGTACAGCAGACGTTAGGAAAGCAAGGTTCCGGGTATTCTCAACCGCCCGCACTAGTTTCGGTGGGGCGGGGGAGGGGTTGTCCTCCCTAACTCCTCACCTAGTGAATGGCAGCGGTACTCACAGGGCAGGAAGCCGAGCAGGCATACCGCTGGGAAAGGAGGCTTCCTGAAATCACTCCTTTCCGACAACTTCTTCTAAACCTCGGACATCCACGACTCGCCCTCTTAACTGTTTCACCGCGCCGCGCCGGGTGTATTTGTCTTTGGTGCGGGCACCAAGGTCGGCGCGATGTTTAGAAGATAGCCTCCTCCTTTCGATCCAAACTCAACAGTCCGATATTATGTTACATTTTAGAAAGGGTGAGAAAAAAAAGGGGGGGGGGGCGGGTCACCACTCTACTTTTCAGTGAAATGATGTGTCGCCCCGCTGGGTTAAAAAAACAGTGGTTGGTCAATACTTATATATATATATACTATATATATATATATATATATATATATATATATATATATATATATATATATATATATATATATATATATATATATATATATATATATATATATAGTAATTTTACTCTACGTGACCAAAACAGCAATATTCCTGTAAAAATTATTTTATTGTTTAAAGTTTAAAACCTTGGCTCACTACGTGCATAATCGCATGCACAAACATACAACGCTCAGTATGAGAGAGAGAGAGAGAGAGAGAGAGAGAGAGAGAGAGAGAGAGAGAGAGAGAGAGAGAGAGAAGAAGAAGAAGATTAAAATGAACACGGGTACTGTCACAGAACGTTTGAGACTTGCCTGCCTTCTGGAGACAAGATGTCGGCACCTATGAACTATCATGTGGGTAGTGTATGCACCTTTGTACGGGGTTCCCCAATTCCCTCTCTTTGGTCCCGTTGCTTCTCCAGTCTTATTGGGTCAGTTGGGAACACACACACAGTTTCACTGAGTCTACTAGCACTTGCATGCTGGGGTCGTATTGTAAAGTATAGGCTATTCACGGTAAAGTGAACACTTTTGAAAGCCGTCTCATTTGGAATAACAGTCAATAAATTTATTTTATTTTATCCTTAGACGTTAACTTCTGAGTGTGGTGCAATACATACACTTTGTTTATTACTTGCATTGTTATATTTACTTTCAAAAGGTGTTTAAAGAATAAAAAAATGGCTGAATGGAAAAAGTAAGTAGGACCTCAAAAGAACTCACTTTATCGTGAACAGCCTATAGTAAGGAAAACACTTGTAACATTTCAGTTGAATTAGTAGGCCGAAATTCTGGTCTCCTTTTTTTATTGATTCGTTGTTCTTCTCCAACAATTTTGACAAAAAAATTATTTCATCTTTCCAAATAAATTTAATAAACCTCATTCATTTTAATTATCAGTAATTGCACCTTAAAACAATTTGCAACAATTTTGCTCTTTATTCAAACATATTATTAATTATTTTATCAATTTCTTCTTCATCACCCATAACCTCTACATTACCTCTGCATCAATAAACTCGTGACATAACCAAACGTTACATTGCATTTGCTTAAATCATATACTAACCCTTAATTGGAAAATGATCTTAATTAATTGCCACCACAAGCAAATAATCCAAAACCAAAGACAAATATGTAGTACCTGGGAAACCGTAACGTTCGCCCAGTCGGAAGAGAACCAATGCATCTGCTGGAAGTGGGTCGGGAAGTAAAGCTACATGACTGGACATAGTTAGTTTGGTGGCCCAAAGCGTGCGCAAAAGAATTCGTGTTGCCCGTGATGCATTTTTTTATATTCGCCGAATTAAGGGACAATTAATCAACCGTTTGACTGGAGCACTGTCTCACAATACCACGATGCTATTTTTTTATACGCAATTGTGTCAGACGAAAGATGGCATCCTGTACTGTAGATGCTTTTTATTCCGCGTGGGTGAGGGTTTAATCATTAAAAAAATTTTGACTGCCGCCTTATTTGACAAAATAATTACGTATTATGTGACATATTTCTAACAGGTTATTATTTAAGCGCCAAAGTCGAGATTTCTCTTGTAGCAGTAAATAAATACACCGTAAAAAATAAAGAAGTGTGGTTATTGTAATATTCCACAAAGAGCACCTTTGAAAGTATTGTCAAGTCAAAGAGTCACTTCTAATTTTTTAACTACTGTTTTATAAGTTCACCGATTGCACTTTCTTTATAAGTAAATAGTGTGTAGCTGATTTGTTTTCTGAGACCGACAGTCGGCTGTATGTACACTGCAGTAACTTTTTACATTCATATAACCCAATTAGCTACATAAGCTGATGCTAGAAATATTCCAGGGTATTTAGTATCAGTTGCCTACCTGAAGCGAAAGTTTTGTATTGAGCACGTAGAAACAAAGGCGAAAATGATTAGTATGACCTAACATGGTGGCGCTGCAGGATCGATCATAGAAATTCATTTACCTAACAGTGCTGAGTTTTTGACAGCAACCGACTGTCAACATATTTCGCTCTCTCCATAACTAATTTGCCTTACGCTCACGACTGTTTTATTTAATAATTATTATATTTTACTCCACGATTCCTTGATTTACAAACTATAAGATGAAATGCGTAATAGTTCTTCTACCAAAAAATAGTGGGTCGATTGCAGATACGTAAAACTGTAAGAAGTTTATTTATTTAGCCTAGTCAGCATAAATATATTATAAATGTATTTTTCCGTATTTAGTATGTTTCATTTGCTTGCACAGGATTGCATAACTTTGTAACAAGCGCGTGACCTTTGGTCTTCGTAACAATAAAATATAGGCCTACAATTATAAAGTCTGTTCACGATAAAGTGAGCACCATTGAAATCAACCTTAGAAAAATGTCACTGTCCCTGTCTGCATATATTTTAACGGACGCACCGAGTGACATGTGCCCAGTAAAGTTGGTAATGTTGGATGGAAAGTAGTTCCACATCTTAAAGTCGAATAAAAGTGCTAGGTAACAATTTGTGATGTCTCAAAGTACTTCTTTCGCTTTTTTTTTTTGGCACGAAAGTGTAAACATGACCAGTTTTGTATAATAATTAATTTTCTAATAATTCCACAGTTTCGCTTGACCGACGCATGGAGAAAGTGATGAGGCCCATGGCAATGCTAATTTTACACTAGGCGGAATAATACACAACTCGCATACAAGTAGATCTTAAGCAGGGCTTTCAAAAGTGCTCATTTTACCGTGAACAGCTTACAGGTTACTTATCAGACACACTGTATACATAGTAATACTGCAAGTATGTAAGTTATCAGTGGCGTGTAGTGAGTTTTTTTACAGGGTAGGCAATTTATACTAACAAACGCAACTTCCAACATTGCTTATCCTCCACATGTATTTACCGTTTTATAATACCTAACATTAGTAATAAAAACGGAAACGAAATGAATGTAATAATAATTAAAAGAATATTATTTAGAGAGTGTATTACAAATGATTAGAAAACTCCCGTTTTCGCGAACACTTTCATCCACTTTCCAAGGAAAAATGTCGGACTGGAGGATGCAAATAGAACGACTCCTTACCCTACCGAAGGAACGCCGTGGAGTGTTGTTACTTGTGAGTTCGCTTCATCGATTTATCACTAGTCGCCCACGTTTTTGGAAATAACTACTAGGTAGCAGCACTATGCGTGTACAGTACGGGAAGTACGAAAACTCTGTTTCTCGAATCGGAAACGGTAAACTCTGAATCAAATGTGTTTAAAGTTACGGTGAAACTATAAAGGATCAAACATTTTCAATATGTATAGGGTGAAAATTGCTTACCTTGCGTCTATGGAATAAACGCCACTGTAAGTAATTGAGTAATTGACTTTATTGCAGTCAGCTATTTACAGCTCAACTATGAGCATAACGTGTTCCACAGAGTTGCAGAGCTCGCGAGAGTCGCACTTGCACTGCGACGCAATTGGCCCGTAGGCACGTCCCGTAGGCACGTCCCGTGGTAACGAGTGTAGCTAGTCTATTCCGCTCACGTTATCACGCGACAAGGTGAGCAGCTGAGCTGCTCGAGGTTAGGTAACCTTTCTCGCTTAAATAATTGCGCGCCCTTGTAACACAAAAATACCCCGCTGCCTGCGTGCGTGCCTCGCTAAGTACTCTCGGAAATTTCGCTGCATGTTGACCTATCCCAGTGCCGCACCCGTCAACGTTTCGAAAGAGGTAGACTTTGCTCTCACGCTAATATACTTGCACCATTATTTATTTTTCATTATAAAACATATTCATATCCGTATTTATTTTACCTGTTCATTAGTGACATGGTGTAACATTTCAACTCATACAGATGTTCCATAGTTTCTTATCAATTAATAACTTCACTTGCGCATTAATTTTTAATTTCAAGTGTGGCAACATAATTTTTTTTACCATAAAATCATTATTAACACAGTATAAGAATACTTACACAGTGGAGCCTGTGAGCACTGTAAAAAATGATGGGAAAATTACCTGACTAGTGTAAGGTAATATTCGCAAATTTGTGCGGGAAACGTAGTTTTCCTTACAGGTAAGGTAAAATTACCGCACTCTGGAGTAAAATTCACGAACATGGTTATGGAAAATCCCATACATGGGTAGGTAATTACCGTACGACGTGCTGATCTCGTCAATTTGTAACTATGTGTTTAGTTATACAAGCTTTATGACATGGCTGTTTATATGTAAGGCATAATTACCGCACTGTGGAGTAAAATTTACGTACATAGCCGTGGAAAATCCCATAAATGGATGGGAAAATTACCTTACGACGCGTGCATCTCTTCAGCATTATCTCCTAGGAGACGTTAAGTTGTTATATTCCACAAGCAGTAGCTATAGCTACAAATTCTGACATGTCAGAAGCCGCCAGTAGTGTTACTCACGAAAAAGCTATGTTCGTATTGGTGCTGCTTTCGGACCTCCAACAGTACCGGCCATGATTAGCTGCTATGAGTATACACTCATTTGGCGGACGTAAATTTATATTAAAAAATAAAATATTTCAAAATAGGATGTAGCTGGTTCACTGTTCACAGAAAAATTTTGAAAACAACTTTTGAAAATAAATCCTCGCCGCTATCTGCAAAATTTCTCTACGTGAACACTTACTCGAGTTCTAACAACATTGCTGACAGCAAATCATGAACATTACTTCCCTGCTTTTATTCATATTGAAGTAATGATGGTCGTAACTTATTTATGTTTTTGATACAGGGAGATGTTAAAAATAATTATGGCGGGAAAGTACTGCCAGGTAAAAGTATAGGTTACCATTCTTCTGCGGACTTTGCAGGCGTCGTAAAAGGCATTCGGCGAAAATACGTTTTCAAAACCCAATATTCACAGGCTCATATCTTCTTTAATATTCCGCCTACGTATACAGTGTCATGTATATTTTCGACTTTATTTTGCATAAGGAACCACTTCCCGTAGTTTGGGGGTTTAATTTCCGAACAGCCTTTGTGTATGTGTATACATTATATATTATATATATAGTTAACCTTGAACGTACAGTAGAGTCCGTTGCTGTCGCTGACATGTACAGAGCGGAATGGAGAGGTCAGTGTCAGTCTTAAAGTGGTGGAACAACACAATTGCTTTGCGTGCTGTGAACGCCATTGCGACGGCAATGTCTACGTACTAGAATGAGTACCTGAAGAAAAACTGCTACAGTCGTGATGTACGTAAGTGGTTAGCACCTATTGCGTAACAATATTTGCTCTCCCTCTATTGAAACGTGTCACAATGTGTTCTAGACACGTCTAACCACTCTTTCCCTCTCTCCTTTTCCTTATTACAAGGTTTTTCATAACTGCTCGTTAATTGCTTAAATAACTACTAGCTATTGTAGTGTAATGTCACCCTAAACTGTGTGGATTAATTCGAGCGTTACTCAGAAATAGGACCGATAGTTTTAACTATGCCTCCCAATATGTGTTTTAAGCGTGCTTGAAGTGCTAAAGAGGGAACAAATCACCGGCGGATTAGTTTAATGTAAATTGTGACACAAAACTTTAGCCAGCGGTCTTGTTATGCATCGACACAGACAACTTGATGCATTCACACTTCCTTTGAAACATTCATTCTTGTCATATATTGGTAGAGCCCCGATTATTTCGCGGATTGATGTGGCAAGTTGGCTAGACTTGGCAGTCTTCTACACACTCGAGACACTATCGTTTGTTTATTGGTTGTTGCGATCACGTGAGGCCTCTGTACAGAATCCTTCAACACTCTCTCACGCTACTGTTTCCTGATTATTACTGGCTCACAGTTACGCGGGGTGTGGTTAATGAACTATGGTCCAATCACAGTAGTGGTAGAAAAGAACAAGTGTTTGGAGTGTATCGCAATGCCGAACGAATTCGCGAAATAATCGCGGCTCTATCTATTGGGTTGCTTCGCGTGCGAGGGAAAAATTCTACTGAACGCGGTTGACATCCGGAGAGAACATTGAACTGGATTTTCTATCCAGGATCCACCATCCCACGAAGTTGTCTGAGGGTCTTCCATGGTTGTACGAGCGAAGGTGACGCCATATAAGAGATATGCACAAAGAAGTGAAATGGCGTAAGGCTTTCTTAAGTCTACCCATTCTCTGACTTGCTGCGCGAGTCTCTTGGAGTGGGCCTTGTGTCTGGTTGGCTACTGCGTGCTTCGAAATGGTCCCGGGCTGTCGGGTAGCAAGGAGGTTACCAGATGTTGATTGGTGAACGGCGTTCGTGCACGTTTCTGGCCAGAGATGCCATTTTGCAGGTGTGTGCGGCTGGTGTTGGTGGTATGAGCACAGAGTACCCAAGAGTACAGAGGTGTATCAGCCGCTTACACAGTGAACTCCAATCACACACGTCAGCAACATTTCATGGACGGCCGGCAGAATGTTGGTATAGGTTTTCACGGTAAAATGAGCATTTTTGAAAGCCCTGCTTAAGATCTACTTGTATGCACGTGATATATTATCCCCCTCTATGTAAAATTAACACTGCAATGGGCCTCGTCACTTTATTCAAGCGTCGGTCAAGTGAAACTTTGAAATTTTTGGAAAAGTAAATATCTCACAAATATGCTCTTTTTACACTTCGATACATTAAAAAAAGTACAAAGCGAAAAATATTTTAAGTTATTACAGATTGTTACTTAACACTTTTAATCTGACGTTACGATATGGAACTATTCTCCATTCTACGTTACCAACTTTACTGGGCGAATGCCACTCAGTGTGCCCATTATAATATGTGCAGGCAGGGGCAATGACTTTTTTCTAAGGTTCAGTTCAAGTGTGCTCACTTTATCGTGAACGGTCTTTAACCTACTCATCGGCGCTGTCGGGCCTTGTGTCTTGACACAAGGCCCGTTCCCAGAGCCTCTCGCAGCCAATCAGAGAATGGGCACGCCCAAGGCGAACCGCCACACTATTTCCTCTCTGTGCGACTACTGTGGCGTTATCGTGGGCTGCCAAGACAGCTACAGTCTATTCGCAGTTTCTTCACGCTTTTTAAACCAAACCTTTGAAAAATCACCAATATATGACGTGTTTGGTTCTTTTATAAATATGTCATTACATGACATACTTTTTATACTTCTCTTATTGGCTATTCACGGTAGGTTGTGTGTTCTTTCGCCTTATATAAAACTATAATTTCCCTGGGCCTGATCGCTTTCTTCAAGCTTCGGTCAAGTGAAACAGTAACATTATTAGAAAAGTAAGTATATTAATAATCTGCTAATTTTAAAAAATTTGACGCATTAAAAATAACGGGAAGCGATATAAATAAGTTATCACAAATGATTAGCTAACAATTTTTATTCGGCGGTAAGATACGGAACTACTCCCAAATCATCGTTACCAACTTTACTGGGCGCATGTCTCTCAGTGCGCCAGTTAAAATGTATGGCGGTAGGGGCAGTGACTTTTTCTAAGGTTGGTTTCGAATGTGCTCACATTATCGTGAACAGCCTTTAACATAAAAGTATCGTATTTTATATTTGGTTAAATTAGAGCTTTTACTTATGTATATTATTTACACATTATAATATTTTATTTTTATTTAATATGATTTAAACCATTGAGAAAATAGGGTGTTGGTAGCGCCTAGTAAGAAATAGTTCTCATGCAAAACATTACTAAAGTGAACGCGTACGAATGCGGTGCGTTGTTCCTGTGGTGTGTAATTCCCTAGACATGGTTAACCTATGTTGGCATGGGACAGTGGTGGCGCAGTGGCTAGGGCACTCCCCCCCCCCCGGCGATCCGGGTTCGA
Source organism: Dryococelus australis (assembly GCA_029891345.1). Taxonomy (NCBI): domain Eukaryota; kingdom Metazoa; phylum Arthropoda; class Insecta; order Phasmatodea; family Phasmatidae; genus Dryococelus; species Dryococelus australis. Next base: position 56,133,357 of record CM057003.1, read on the forward strand.
TCTCCGGCGGGTTCACTCCCGGATTTCCGCATGTGGGAATCGTGCTGGACGATGAGGGTTGCCGGCGAGTTTTCTCTGGGTACTCCCGTTTCCCCCCGCCATTGCATTCCAGCGCCGTTCCATCCTAGGGTCTCATTTAATTTCACGTCCGGGGATGACGGGCACATACGGGTCCCAGCTGGAAAGTCCGTCACTCGCCCTGGGTTCACTCCCCCACTCGAGTTTTTTTTTTATGTTGGCATAAGGCGGAGGAATATCGTGGAAAAGTTCGAAGTAGAATGCAAACGGACTATATCCCAATCGCCAAGGATCGTGCACAGCGCCGAGCCTCGCAGCGGACAGCAGAAAGTAAACAGACCGGTGGCGACGAACCTTGGCCCAGCCTTGGAGCGGCATTCCTGATCGCGGACCTCGTTCAACTTCGCCGTTCGCGGGTCTCTTAAGAAAAAAAAATGCCCTTCCTGTTCGTTGTCGCGGCGAGGTAGCAGCGGCGACACGTTTGTTTGCAACACCCGCTGCGGCGACGACTGCGCCAAGGCTGATCGCTGCACTCCTGTACATAAATTTAGAACCGCGCCTTGGACGGTACACCTGTTAGTTTACTGCGCTCGCGAGTAGAGCAAGAAAAAACATCCTGCCATCGTATACGCCGGCCGTTGGCGAGGTTTACTCCCTACTAAAATAGCGTGGGTGAAACTTTTTCCGACGAACTACTTTAATAAATAGCTTGATGTCAAAAAGTCGTACTCGCCTATGTCCAGCTCACGATTTGTTCAAAAGGATCCAGAACATATTTTGTACTGGTAATCAAGTACAGACATTTCTTTACTTACATACCTATGCAGTCTGTCATACGCTGAATTCGTACTTTCGTATAGCGATTAAGAAAACAGTATAAATAGCAATTCTCCTTTTTATTAGAATAGCCGGACATGTGATAACAGTTCTAGTACTGTTGAAATCATCACTTAACGTTAAATAAGTCAGTTGATACACAGTAATAACAAATGTTACAGTTTGTACCATAACTTGGATTATGTAATTACTTAGTGTTCAGGGACAGAACGTAATGTGTAACAAGCAAGTCTTTGATTAAACTTTCGTACATCAATTGTTATGTGGTTATGGACTTTGAAGTTCGGAATTTAAATTTTAACTGCGATATTGGACCACGATTTTCTTATGCTCCAAGTCTTCTATCTTGACTAAATGGATTCTGCGATGCACCAGCCCAAATGTGCGAAACGGTTGCACACATTTTCAGTAACTGAGGGGACGAACTAGGTGATGCAAATAACCAAACGCGGTCTAGAATAATCACCTGCAGCGGGAAAGAGAAAGACAAGAGCCTGCCGTACGAGAAGATGACGTGCGCCGATTTAGAGCCGTTACTTTTGTACGACTCCTTTCACTGATGCGAAATGCCAGGTGTGTTGCCCATTAATTCCTTTGGCAGGCTTTATGACGTTCCTGTTGCGGTTTTCAGAGTCCGAGAAGGTCGAACTCTCTAAAAGGAAAATCTGACGAGAACTGGTTGTGAGTGTGTGTTGCTCTTCATCTTCGCATCCTCGTGTTGTGGTAGGACTGTCCCTACCTGCTGCGACATTGTGCTTTAGTAACACCCACTTATTCCAAGTACACTTAAATCACGGGCTTATATTGAAACACTACTGATAATGGGTTTTATGCTAACCCAGCTGGCGAGATAAGCAGATTACTTACTATTTTTCCCCAAACGCAATACAGAAACACACACACACACATCCCCCTTGCCCGAGAATCGAACTAAGGATTTTAAGACGGTAGTAGCTTTTCCACCTTCGATTAATTTTTGTTTCATCGTAGCGTACTTTTTAGGTCAAATATTTGAAAAAGAGGACGATCAGACAATAGGACATTATCTTAATATGTATATTTTTAAGTCCATAATATTTTGCCCGTATTGATTTTGTTGTATCTTTAACTTTTATACATATTAACTCATTATTTATTTTTCAGTCTCGCATGTGAAAATACACGCTGCAATTAGTTCGTTTTGGTTCAGGAATTTTGAAAAGTAACTCTGTGTGTAATAATAATGCTTGAATTTTAATATTAAATCATAACTGTACACTGTAATTTTTTTTAGTGAGCTTCCTTAGTTTTATTCTAACTTTTTAACCAATCCCTAGTATGACATTGGTAACATCAGTACACTTTTGACTAATTCCTTAAAATCTGTTGGAAAGATTTACACGTCAGATACATGCAATTAGTTTTATTCTAACTTTTTAACCAATCCCTAGTGTGACATTGGTAACATCAGTACACTTTTGACTAATTCCTTAAAATCTGTTGGAAAGATATACACGTCAGATACATGCAAATACATAGTCTGTTTGCGGTTTCTTCACACTTTTTTGAATCAATACTTTGAAAAATAACTCCATGCATGACGTGTTTGGTTGTTTCCTAAATACCGCAGGCGATTTATTCTTGCGTTAACTTAAAAAGTACCTTTTTTTTTTATTAAATTGTACATTTTTTTATATTTTATATACATTAATAGTTATTTCATTTATTATTAATGTAAATAAAAACAGTGAGAAGATAGGTGTGTTGGTAATGTCTATAAAGAAATAATTCTTAAGTAGAATATTATTTTAAGCTGAGTGCGCATGAGTGTGGTGCGTTGTCCCGTGTTGCAGTTTTCTATAGGCTGTTCACGGTAAAGTGAGCACTTTAGAGGCTGTAGGTACTTTTTCCTTTTAGCAATTTTTTTTCATTTTATAACCACCCTTTTAAATAAATATTTCCATGTAAGTAACAGACAGAGTGTGTTTATTCCATCGCACTCAGAAGTTAACGTCTAAGGTTGAAATAAAATATATTGATTGGCTATTAATACATATGAGAGGGCTTTCAAAGTGCTCACTTTACCATGAATAGCCTATATACTAGGTTAAGGCTAGGCTTTACCCCTTTGGCAGAATTTCGTCGTTTTGGCGTCGTAATTTCAGTTTCAGAGGATATTATAGGAAATGTTTGTTTATAGAAAATTTATAATTTACTAATTTTTAAATACGTTTGTATCTAATTTTCACTGTGTGTAATTTCCTACTTCCAAAAAGGCAGGACATGTACCAGACTTTTTACAACGAGCAAATAAAACACAAATAAAATTACGCACAAAAATATTAAACAACTCGTAAAATGTAAATTTTCTGTAATCGTACGTTGTCAGTAATGACCATGAATCCGAAATTATGACGCGAAAACGAAGAATTTCTGAAAAGAGGTGTAGCCGAGCTTAATTAAGCTTTGTTTGCATAAGGCAGAGGAATATTCTGGAAGTGGAACTTTAGTAGGACTTCAGAAAAGCTGGAAGTAACGGTGAATGGACTTTGCTCAAGAGCTCTACATTGAACCTTGCCACAGATTTTCTACCAATAAGATACGGCCACCTTTGAAAGTTCAATAGGTACAACAAAAGCATTTTTTTTTCTATCAGTGCTTGGTTGATGGCCATAGCTGAACTCTATTATATATATTGTATGATAAATTTAAATTTACAGGACCTTCCATTTAACATCATTAAATTTTCTCCATTGGGTAATAGCAGAAAGGGGGATCTTTGGACAACTTTTTAATCCCCCCCTTCCCGCACATTAATCCCAATAAAAAATCATCATGAACTCTGCCATATGCATATGCAGCACGACGAGGATAACACTGCACGCCAGTTGATAGCCTTGAGCGTAGCGGCGACAGCGCACTGGATGTGCGTAGCAAAGTCACCCTTATCGTCCTCACTCTTCTCGGCCTCGGCTCTAGGTAGGCGGGCGTCTCAAGGCGTACAGCCAGCCACGGCACAGTGATCGGTCGGCTGTCGAGGCTGATAGTGAAACAGGTAGCCAGGTCACAGGAGTCCCGACTGCCAAGGTCACGTGCTGTCGGTTGGGAAAGTTACGTCCAAGGACTCGCGACGCACGCCAAACAGATAACAGTATCTGTAAGGTCTTGTCTAAGTGGGCATTATGGTCGCAGCGTGACGGCGCAATCGGTGCGAGGACGTTAATGTGTGTTAATTTTGTTACAGGCGTACAGTTGCAGCAGCGGACACTGTAAATGGTGACAGCAACAGGAGATAATTACAAAGTGTTCAAACTACTTCCTGCCCCAGTAAACAGCCTGACTTACAAAAAAAATCCTAGCTCTTCTCCATTCATTTTTATCTGTGCAGTGTATAAACAATAATATCATTTGGAGCCATATAAATTACTACAGTAGATGTAAAGATTTAACCCATTTTGACAAGTAGACAATTTGTTCCAAATTGGGAGACATCCTGAGGAACTGCGCTGATGGCAAAATTGGGCTAATTATTTTTCTCGGCAATCAGGGCCTTAAATTGCCGCATTTTCCTTACAGAAAATTTTAAGGCTCACCACGTCAAGCCAGGCTTTCTTATTTTACTTTTCGGCAGCGCACAAGTCATTACAGTGTAGGCTGTATTTCGTGAAGTTCATATTGTGTCTCTCCTGCTGTTACGATCCCTAGAATAGCTCGCCAAAAATGATTACTTATTTCTTTTCGACGGTTGGTAGTTAGGAAATACGTAATACAATGAAAACTCTTAACGATTTAAGAAAGGGAAACCATAATGCCTGCTGTGTCATGTCCTAAATTTCGTTACACATTCTACTGTATAATATAGAACTTATGAAAGGGGAAAAATAATATTTGATAAATCCAATATGCAAGGAGGTTCCCACCTTAAGGAGGCCGTGGAAAATAAACTTACGCTATAAAAGTTAATCATTTCTTGAACGTTTTTGGAAACCAATAAAGGAAAACGAAAAAAGAGCAGCCCTACAGAATCATGTTTACTAGGACATGACAGGAAATATTTTACCAGAGTGATATATTTCTGCTGAGGTATTTCTTCTGTTGTAAATTTATATATGTTATCGCGGCGAAAGATATGCGAAGAAAATGCACCAGTACCTATTGCAAAATAAACGTTAGTGAAGTTGGCAAAAACCATTGTCTAGGATCGTCCTGTTTTAGTATTTCCACGTTGGCTCCCATAAACCTGTAGATTTTAATTGACGTATTTATAATTAATGCATGTACCATGTCCTACAATTATATGACGATTAGAGACCCGGAAATTTTGTGGACTCATCTGTGGACAAGTTAAATTTCATTAACGTGTACATATGTGTTTGTGTTTCCATTGTTCCATAGCTTGTTAGATAGACCTACGTCCCGAACGAATTTGAACCGATAACTAGGGATAGGAAAATGTCGCGAGTTCAATGACCTGTAGGCTAGACTCCACAGTCCTGTGTATACTCGAGCCTCAGATGTTTGTTCATTGGCTGCAGCTCCACAGATTAGCCAGTGTCACACCTCACCTGGCAGTATGAGACTCGCTACGTGTTTCATTGTAAGTCTGCTATTGGCTCAGAGGTGTCCAGGACATGTTCAATAAACTGTGGTCCAATTGCAAATGTGACTTCACTGTATATGTGTTTGACGTCCATCTTGTCCCGAAATGAATTCGCGATATTTTCCTATCCCCACCGATAACGAACCTGCACGGAAAATAAGCACGGAATCCCGTGCTACCTGGTCTGGGGTTAAATTGGAGCAACAGCCAATGAACTACTAACTGAGGCTTGAGAACACAAAGGTTTGTGGAGTCTAGCTTGTTGCCGAAAGAATCCGCGAAATTTCCGGGATTCTAACATTTAGAGACCTCAGAGATTCGTGGAATTATTTCGGGACAAGCTAGAAATCATAAACGTGTACGTATGTGTCACTTTTGCAATTGGTGCACCTACTTGAGAACTCGGAGGCAATAACAAAGTTAAAACAAAATACTTGCCCAATCAACACCATCCACCTTGACAGCAAGCAACCAATGCGACATTGACATCTGATTGCTTGAACATAACACTGTGAATTCTAGCGTACAGGTTACTGAATTCGTAAAATTTCCAGGTCTTTGCTAATAATTAGAGACTCGTAAATTTCGCGGGTTCATTTCGGAACAAGCTGGACTCCACAATATTTTGTGTACTCGAGTCTCAGTAAGTTGTTCATAGGCTGATGTTACAGTTTTATCGCTAGGGACACCCGAATTTCGCGAAAAGATTTCAAGACCAGTTGTATTTCATAACACTTGAGCTCAGATTCACTTTCTTAATTGGACGGTTTTCGTATAACGCGTCTTAGGTCTCTGCCAGCGAATCAGAGATCTACACTATAGGAGTCATTCAATTATGACTGACCAGTCAAGTAATAAAATGCCGTCTCACAAAGACACGCCGCCAATGAGTATAACAAAACTACTGATACATTGAAATCTAGCATGTGAGGATATCTTTTCGCGAATTTAGGGCGTCCCTATTTATCACAGACCAGGTACAGCGATATTAGTTCCTTGCTTTATAGCAGGTCAGTTATTGGTTCAAATTCGTCCTGGGCTTGTCTTACAAACTGCGATCCAATTAGGGCAGAAAGTTAACTGTAAACCTGTTTGAAGTCTAGCTTGTCCTCAAATGATATCGCGAAATCTCCGGGTCTCTACTAATAATTATAAAAGATAATCATCAGACAGGGTGTCTGCCGTCAACCAGTCAGCAGAATGTCGTGTAAAAGGGTGGGAGGGTGTTAATAATTGAGGATAATGATGACTGGCAGGCAGGCAGGCAGGCAGCGTGTTCCGGAACGCGGTGTGTGTGTGTGTAGAGGCGTGGGTAGCCCTGCCCACAGCACGCACGTGCCGAGGCAGCGGAGCATGGCGCTGCCACCCGGCTCTTCCTGCGCATGCGTGCCTGCCTGCGAGTGTGCTATGCAAATCTCGCGCTCCCGGAAGTCGAACGTGGCGCGCACATATCACACTCCCTAGGCCCTCGCCACGGCGCTCTCCAAACCCGCTGCTGATCACCGCCGTACCTCCTTGTCTTATCTTTGCGAAAACTCGCTTCATTACTATTATAAGACTGTTCACGGTAAAATGAGCACTTTTGAAAGCCCTGCTTAAGATCTGCCTGTATGTACGTTGTGTAAAGTTCCGCCTTATGTGAAATTAACGTTTGCGTGAGTCTCGTCACTTTATTCAAGCGTCGGCCAAGTGAAAGTATGACATTATTAGAAAATTAAATATTTTAAAATCTGTTTATTTTTACATCTTGATGTATTCTAAAAATCAGAAAGCGAAATTAATCATTTGAGTTAACACAAAATGGTTACCTAACACATTTCACTCTGTGCGCCCCTTTAAAATGTAATATAGGTAGGAGCAGTGACATTTTTCTAAGGTTGATTTCAAAAGTGCTCACTTCATCGTGAACAGTCTTTAGTATTATATTATTTAATAATTAGAGATAGGTAGGGACATACTAATTTCGCGAAAAGATTTCCTCACATGCTAGATTTCAATCTATCAGTAGTTTTGTTATGCTTTTTGGCGGCTTGTCTTTGTGAGAAGGCATTTCCTTATTTGACTGGCCAATCATAAATTAATTAGTACTATAATGTAGATCTGTGATTCGCTGGCAGACACCTAAGATGCGTTATACGTGAACCGTCCTATAATGAAAGTGAATCTGAGCTAAAGTGTTATGTGTTTGACGTCCATCTTGTCCCGAAATGAATTCGCGATATTTTCCTATCTATATTAATAGTGCATAAATTAATTGTTACAGGTTTAACCAAGCACTTCTTGCAACAACCCTTGAAAATAAAACACTGTATTTTAAAGTAGGAGTTTTCAAACTTCTGAGGGACTCCCTCATTCACATCTATGCTTATGTATATACTTTATTAATATTAATATATATACATTATTCATAATTTTCAAAATTTACATGACATAATATGGTTGGGGTAAATTAAAATTGTTAAAAATGTATTTGTTAGTTTGCTTTGCGTTGAAATAAGATTACGGTACTATTTTATTGTTATATGAATGTGCAATTATCATCAAATTACAAGAAGCAACTAAGAACACTTGAAAATGTCTGACGATACCAGGCTTGTAGGAAGGATTATGTGTTAGTCGGAGAGGGGGGTGGGGGTGGGGGGAATTTCGACAGGCCGCCCACGGAGGCCAGGACCTTCGCCGTCATTACTCGTGCTAAATGCTCCTGACTGTGCTTTCTCTCTCTCTCTCTCTCTCTCTCTCTCTCTCTCTCTCTCTCTCTCTCTCTCTCTCTCTCGGCCAACAAGGACGACACTCTCACGCTCTCCCAATTCTCGCTACGTCCCTAAGCGCTACGCTTTAATATGACTCGTTAACCGTGTGGAGTTTATGCCGCGCTAACGTTAATTGATGGCCTTTTATCATACGGAAATACATGCTTACTCGAAATTAATTATCCAGACAGCAAATAATTGTGTTTTACTTTTAGAAATAAGCTGTCTCTACATCCAACGCGGCACATATTTTCTCCGCCACTAGGGGTTGCGGTGGCTGAGCGGTTAGACTGCTCGCCTCTCACCTAGGCGAACCACGTTCACTCTCCGGCCGGGCCACCCCCGGATTTTCGCATGTAGGAATCGCGCCGGACGATGCCACTGGTTGGTGGGTTTTCTCGGGGGTGTCCCATTTCTCCCGCCCTTTCATTCCGGCGCTGCTACATACCTCATACGCTCTCATCGGCTCTCAAGACCTCGCTCTTAAGAGCCGCCCAAATCTCTTCGCTCACTACTGAATGTGGGAAACCTGTAATTTTAGTTAGACGAGATCAGTATTTTATTTTTCCCAAATATTTTCATGAGAACTACTCAGCATACTCAAAAATTTTATAAGTTGTTTGGAGTCGAACCTGTTTGGTCGCCGGGTAGATTCTGAACGCCTGCAAGAGGATAGTTTTCCTCGAGTGATTTCTTTCATTCCCATACCTGGCAAATGCGAAAGCACTTGTAAGTCTTTTTATAGGCTATGCGTGATTGTAATCACTAAAACTGAAAACAAACAGTTTTAACTCTTGTGTATATCACTGTGTTGTGTTAGTGATGTGCTTATAGCAATTGTAGTCCGGCCTTGAGTGTGGAATGCGATGTAATGTAATACTAAAAAAAATAAAAAACTAGAAATGATGTTGGATGGTTTATGAGTGTGGGGTTAGAAGACAGGTACAGAGGCGTGCGAGAGGAATGTCTCACTGACAGAAAACGGCGGCATTGTTCCTGGGGACAGAAGCTCGCTGCGATACGGAAAGGTATTTGTGAAATAATTGGCGCGAGCTGCATAACTAGCACGGAGAAGGGTCGACGACCTCATTTCGGATGTCGCCAACCCCGGCCACCCTTCCTCCTCCTCCTCCTCATCATGCCGCGCGGGGATAGCATCTGAGCCACGTCCAGCCAGACACGGCCGTCTGGATCGTCGCGAGAGCGTGATCATGTTCGCAATAGCCGCGCCGTGCGTGGCTACCGGCTACCAACACCTCCCTCCTCCACATCTCTCACGTCCAGCCTGCGGGCAAGTCTCTCACTGAAGTTTTGTGTGCTATAGTTAGGGATAGGAGAAATTCGCGAATTCATTTCAGGACAAGATATGTTTCAAACGCGTGTACACTGACGTCACCTTTGCAATTGGATCAGAGTTTATTCCTGGACGACTCCGTGCCAATAGCCAACTTGCAAGGTCACAAGAAGTGAATCCCGCATTTTCCAATGTGGGGTGGCACTGGGTCAACAACCAGTGAACAAACATCCGAGGTTGGACTATACAAAGGATTGTGGAGTCTAGCATACAGGTCACTGAACTCGCGAAATTTTCCTATCCCTAGCTATAGCTAGAGCCCCTATTATTTTGCGGATTGACGTGGAAGCAGGCTAGACTTGACAGTCCTTTGCACACTCGAGACGCTATCGTTTGCCTATTGGTTGCTGCGATCAAGTGAGTCCTTTGTACAGCATTCTTCAACACTCACTCATGCCACTGCTTCCTGATTATTACTCACTCGCAGTTAAGCGGTAGTAGAAAATAACAAGTGTTTGGAGTCTATCGCAGTGCCGAGGGAAATTCGCGAACTACTCGGGGCTGTATCTATAGTCTATTCGCGGTATTTTCTCACTTTTGGAATCGAACCTTTGAAAAATCACCCCATTTATGATGTGTTTGGCTATTTCCTGAATATGCCACGTTTCACAAGCGTTTTGTACTTCTGTTAACGTGAAAGTACCAAATTTTCGGTTAAATTGAACTTTTACTTATATTTTGTCTATGCATTATAATATTTCTTTTATAATTAATATGAATAAAAACTGTTAGAAAACAAGTGTTTTAGTGATGCCTAGTAAGAAATAGTTCTCATGCAAAATATTATCACACTTAGTGCGCACGAATGCGGTGCGTTGTCCCTTGGGATTAATTTTCTAGATTCGGTAAAGCTGTATTTGCATCAAGGTGGAGGAATATCCTGGAAGTAGAACTTTAGCGGGGCTTCAGAAAAGTTTGAGTTCAACAGTGCAATATCTCAAAAATTTGTATTCTTGGGGACGCCGAATTTTAATTGTCTGATCACTCTCGCAAATAAGACAAAATTTATGCAATGAATTAAATTAACTTTAATAATATTATAGAAAATTAATTTTAACAAGAATAAACTACCTTTGCTTTTGTAATTATGATTGATTTCTGAGATGTTACGCTGTTGAACTAGCACAGCGTTATGTCCGTATGTTACTCACACCCACAAACCCTAGACAGATATAATACCTTGTCAGCTATTAACAAACGTGTAAAGGGCTGTTCATGATAAAGTGAGCACTTTTGAAATCAACCTTAGAAAAAAGTCACTGCTCCTACCTGCATAGTATTTAAACGGGTGCACTGGCTGACATGCGCCTAGTAAAGTTTGTAACGATGAAGGGAAAGTAGTTTCATATCTTAACGTCGAATAAAAAGTGTTAGGTAACCATTTGTGACGACTTAAATTATTTTTTTCACTGTTTTTTTTTTTAAGCATCGGAGTGTAAAAATGAGCAGGATTGTAAAATATTTATTTTTATGATAATTTCACAGTTTCACATGACCGACGCTTGAATAAAGCGATGAGGCACCATGGCAATGTTAGTTTTACATAAGGCGGAAGACTACACAACGTGCATGTATAAGTAAATATTAAGCAGGGTTTTCAAAAGTGCTGATTTTACCGTGAAAAAGCCCATAAGACAATTAACTGAAAAGAATTGAGAGAAACTGTAGCCCCATCAATTCGACTGCAAATTTAACAGTACTGTTTGGCGCGATTGCGACCACAAAATAACTAAAGCGATGCCTTAAAATCTCGCAAGAATGGTGCATGTATGCTTTGCATTGCTTTTTGGTTCGCCGTCGTCGGTCGCAGACAAAAAGACTGCAGGCTATAATAACGGGCTTCCAAACACTTGCTGCCTCCATTGTGAGGATGCTGTGGGCCACGTGTACTCGAACCACCGCCGAGATCGATCTCGCCACGTGTTGTTCCGGGAGCATCCCGGCTGCCAGTGCATCGGGAGCGTGCCGTTTTTAACGTCTGCCGGCGTATCTTCGCGGAGGCGATCAGGAACCGCGGCGTTTAAAGGTCGTAAGGCGGTCGTCAGCTGTTCTGCAAGGGTCGTAAACCGCAGGCGATAAACTGCCGCTGCCGCCGCCTACCGCTCGTCCAGGATCGCTGGTCCCAAGCCCGCGCGGCACGTCAGTCATTACGCAAAGGGGAAAACTGCGGCAGAGAGCTCATTCGACCTGCACAGTATGCCACTCTCCGTGTTCCAGCACTGAACAACACTGGGGCGCTACTACTTATAGCACCACCAACACTCCGATGCAACTAGAATATATTTATACTAGTTAAACTATTTTAGTCTGTTGAAAATTCAAATGTAAACAAACATATTCCACGTGACTTTGACAGTTGTGTTGGCGATGCTGGGGACATGCCCGGGACACGAAAATCTTTGGGCCTTTATCTTTAGTCTATGGCCTTACGATCGCGACGAGCGTGTTGAGGGAACAATAGATAACTGTGACAGGTTTTAACAGTCGCGACACGATCTTCGTAAGTTATGCACCACGGCCGTGAAGTACAGTCGCTGCTGGAAAGGAAATAAGTTTATTATATTTTTTACATGTTACATATAACTTCATTTGCGTAAAAAAAAAAATTATACTCAATGGCATCACTTTCGCCGACAGAATCATAGTTTAACTTTTTTTCGTAACGTACCAATAAAATAAAACAAACCATTAAAAATATACAGTGAGAAACAGGAAACTATTATCTGAAATCAGAGTAGTTGTTATGAAAAGTTAATTCGAAAAAAAAAAAAAAATCAAAGAAAGGCACGTTGGATCATTATGTGATCTATGTATTATTATTTGTGTTCTAAAAAACTTCATTATACTAAAACCAAAGAGACCATTTTCTTAACGGAAGTTCCATAATATGTCCTGTGATGTGTACAATTTCAATGGAGTTTACCACAAATATAAAATAATTTTTTTGATTATAAAATAATTTTTTGGTCAAGAATCTTTGACGTTCTTTCGTGATAGATAAACCTAAGAATGACCAGCAAACTCTCTCAATTAAAAAGCGATCAGGGTAAGCGGTCGGCAGTTGATGGGATTATAGGTCGCTAACTCACCACGTAATTCACAGATGGTCTGTATTAAACTGTATTAAATTGTATTAAACTTCACCGAGCTATTTAAGTACGCCTCGTGTGAAATTTCTAATTTCAATGTCAGTCCTAGTCGAAGCTGTCCTATACATGAAACTTTGTCATTGTGCATTTGGAGCTGGTTCAAAATTACAACCCGTACAAGTTATGCTCATAATAGGGAATTTTTCGAAATTTTATAGGCGCCGTATTGACATGTTACGATTAATGCCACGTATGCGGTGTGATACACTGCCGAGAATAAGACATGATAGACGTCAGTCGGTAAATAACGAGACATCGCATTAACGAGTATTGATTCTCTGATGATGGCTAATGACGCTATAGCCCAAGTGATTGATTACCCTTGTATTGGAAAATCTCACTGGGAACATCTCTGGCCTTTGAAGTGATGACTTAACTTAACCGGTATCCACTCTTAAACGCGTCTATTTTGGAAGGTTTTCATTGCCGATGACTTTTTCAAAATTGAATAATAATTCAGAGTGGTTCCCCGCTTCTTTCGTACTAAATGTACGTAATATCAGTGGCGTAATGACATGAATATGTGTGTGTGTGGGGGGGGGGGGGAGAGCTTACATTGCCCCTCCCTTAATTTAATAAATGGTGTCAAAACGAGATAAAATGGGCCCCCAAACTTTTTTGTTCGCCGAGATACTTTGATATATTATATAAAAACTCTAATTAATTTTTATAATGTATTTCTGATACTTGTATACATCTTCCCTTCTCGGTTATCGACTCTCCTCTTCCTTTTAAGCAGTATTCAATTTAAGTTTTAATTGCGTCTAAACAAAAGTTATAAGAGAAGAAACATTTCCTGCCTAAAGGTGTGCCCGCTTTGTTTCACCATTACGTGGTATTGTATTTTATTTTAAGTTTTAAAATGAGTGCGATGAAATTATTAATTATACCTCGTGTATTATGCAACACAAGACCAAAATTATATTATAGTAATGTGAAAGTAAGATTTTTTAAACAGGGGGGGGGGGGGGGGGTTTCTTTCTTAAAGGCTGTTCACGATAAATTGAACACTTTAGAAATGAACCTTGGAAAATAGTCACTGGTCCTGCATACATATATTGTAATTGGCGCACTGAGTGACATTCGCCCAGTAAAGTTGGCAACGATGGATGAAACGTAGTTCCATATATTAACGTCGAATAAAACGTGTTAGGTAACCATTTGTGATAACTTAAAATTATTTCTTTCGCTTTCTGTTTTTTAATGCATCGAAGGGTAAAAATGTGAGCAGATTTGTAAAGTATTTGCTTTCTCAATAATTTCACAGTTTAATTTGACCGACGCATGAATAAATTGATGAGGCCCATGGCAATGTTAATTTTACATACGGCGGAAGAATACAAAACGTGCATACACGTAGATCTTAAACAGGGCTTTTAAAAGTGCTCATTTTACCGCGAACAGCCTATACTCAAACTGCGGCTTGCAGCTGAGACTAGCGCGCATACAAAAAAAAAGGAAGCTGACATTATTCAGCAAGGATTCGATGGATCACAGAGAAAGCAAGGTCACACGTCGTGTTGTTATATCACAAAGATATGGCGTGGAAGTTGTATTATGATTAGGCGATAGCTGCGTGACGCCATCTCGCAGCGCGAAGAAGGGCCGTAAAAAAAATAGGTTGTATGTCGTTCTCCCTTGGCATTGTATGCAAAGTGCTGGAGCGGCGAAGACAGTGAACTTGACTAGCTGGTCGTAAACGTATAAGACGGCGCAGGCCTGCCCCCTCGGGCTGCTAATTATTCCGTCAAACAGGTGGACGGCGGGCGAGGCGCGCTGTTAAAGTAGTCGTAACCCCGACACTGTGCATATTCGCCTGCAGGCGTGACCTCGTTTCGAACCGCGCGCCACTCCGACCGGCCGGCCGGCCGCGGATAATTAACTACCACTCTTTCACGTCGGCCACACGCCGCTCCCCACCGTGTTGCCAAATACGCCACTCTGCAGCGGCACATATGTATATTTATGGTCAACACCGAAAGCCCGTCTATAGTCCATTCACTGTTAACTTCCAACTTTTCTGAAGCACTGCTAAAGTTCTACTTCCGTGATATTCCTCCGCCTCATGAAAACAAAGCTTAACCGAGTCTATAAAATTACACCAACGGACAGCGCACCGCATTCGTGCGCGCTCATATTAAAAATATTTTGCATTAGAACTATTTCTAACATAATTTACAGTTTAATTTAACCAAAAATAAAGACTTATGTTAAGAAAGTTATAAAATGCTTGTGATAGTGGCATATTTAGGAAATCATCAAGTACGTCATACATGGGGTGATTTTTCAAAGTTCTCCTTAACCTTTTCAGACCCAGTTTAATTCCCGGTTTCAGGTGTTGCAAATAAAAAATTTTATGATGTGCGCCCTACTTTATTCGTCACCGCATCTGTTTCGTTGTCACAACCAAGGAGCTGTAGGCTATATGTTCGGCTGCAGTATTATGAACCTGTTATGACCTAGACCATAAAGACAGTTTGCAAATCACTTACACATTGGTAAGATGATTGGTCATTGAGTTTCGCAGTGTGCAGTACCGACTGAAAATTGCCTACAAGTGCGTAATGTACACAACTGTGTACTACACTTGGTCTGAGTGGGTTAAGAAAGTGTGAAGATCTCGCGAACAGACTATACGTAACGCGCGAACTGGATTGCGCGCGTCCTTGAAAACTAACTATTTCACATGTTCATGTTTGCCTTCGTAAAGAAATACAAATAACGCTTGAGAATAAGGCGGAGAAAAACAGATCACATGTATTGCAAATACTGTGTTGAAGCTCTTCAACATATGCAAAAAGTAAGAGGCGTGTGGCGGTGACCAATCAGAACAGAGAAGTCGGTGTTGTTGGCTGGAAACTGTTATTTATGTTAATATAAGCAACATAAATGTTGTAAAAGCATACCTTTGTATGTGTATTTTTATAATTGTATTTGTGAATAAAGTACACAGTAATAAGCTTCTCTGCCAGGAAAAGTCTGCTTTGAAAATTTATTTGCTTATGAACTGTTGTGCTGTACGAGGTTAGGTTACGAAGAAAATAGTACATGCTTGTCGCAAGTTTTCATTGGCTGAAGTTAACGGATTATCACTTTAGCTGTGAACCGTAGCTCAAAAGACTTAGTTCCGTGTAAGCGACAACTGCGGTTACCGCATTAATTGGGGATTCATAATTTTTCATTTGTAAATCCAGTTTAATCATTTCCGAAACTACGGCGGGCGGAACACGTGGACACCTAACTCTGGCGGTATCCCTACTGGCCCCGAGAGCGCTCACTCGTGTCTGCACTCTCTGGTCGTCTCAATTTGTCGGGGTAGAGCGCGAAAGAATGAGAGTGCGAAGCTGTGTACTCGCTGTGCTGTCTCGTACATCTGCCATTTTCGTGAGGTTATTCCAGACGGCGGATGCGTTAATGTTCCAAGCCATTGCAGTTAATGAAACTAATATTTAACGGCTTTGACAATAGCAAATGTCAATTACGGCCAAATAGAGGATTTCTCCGCCCATATGTTCGCACTCGTACGAGCCGTTAAAACTTCCACGTGTTTTCATCGTGTGCTGTGTTCGCTGACTTAAAAAAGAGAGCTTATCGTCCCAAATTGAGAGCACGAGAGCTCACGCAAAGAGCGCTCTCTGCGAAAGAGCGGACTGTGGCTCGCGGGTGCGCTGAGTGAGTGTGTCAGGCAGGCGGCTCCAGGAAAACGCGACTTGATGAAGGCGAGAATGAAAACAAACACAGCGGCTTCTGGGGAGAGGGCCTGGCCTGGCTGACGCTGGGGCTGTGAACATCTGTTTTCGCGAGCGAGCGAGCATGGGAGATGTGACACTTGGGCGTGCCCCCCCCCCCCCCCCCCCGTCCGCAATCAACCATGGCTCGTATAACTCTCTTCCCAGCTCTTTCTCACTTCACCGCTCTTCCTCCCCCTCCCCCCCTCTTCATCATCTTCTCACTGTCGCGCCCATTCTCCATCTCTCTGTCCCACTCTCCATCTCTCTCTCTCTCTCCCTCCATCTCTCTCTCTCTCTCCCTCCATCTCTCTCTCTCTCTCTCTCTCTCTCTCTCTCTCTCTCTCTCTCTCTCTCTCTCTCTCTCTCTCTCTCTCTCTCTCTGAGTTGTCACATTTTTTCCACGAATTCAAGTCGTGTTGGGGGTTAACTTGTGGATCGTTAGATCGCTAGGACGTAAATCATTGCATAACTGATGTATGGGAATCGGCAAATTTCTAATCACTCCCACAGTAATTTTTCCAAATATTGGACCCCTAACATCAGTCAGAACGCTAACTTCGGACAACTTACTGAGCTACACTTTACGCAGTATGAAAAAAAAAAAAAATCATATTTTTAAGCGGAAGTTATATCGAGAAATGTATGGATTCAAGGCTGCAGTGATTAGCCCCCTTCTCACTAAAACCTCTTTGCTCCCTTCACTGCTCTGCAGTGCAGCAAAAAGGCGAGGACGTATTTTCATACGTATACAATTGTAAGCCCTATGCAGGTGTAATCAATTTATGCAACCAATCTGTTAATTTTATTCGTTTATTTTTTTCCCCTTTGTGTTCTTTGAGGCACAGGCAGTGGCCACTAACCTCAGGCGCAGTCCAGTAATGGCGTGGACGAATGTTTCGTGTTGCCACATGCGACAATAGGACCCTGTTGTTCGATTAAGGGCAGTTTTCTGCCATACTTCAAATTCAGTCACCTATAAAAGTTTTATATACATGCAGCACACAACTCTTCGAATAAATTAATTAGAAATAATATTTTAATACTTTACGTAAACAGCATACGCTTGTTCAGAGTTTTGTAAAACTACAGTATCTCTTTAAATTCCGATTCTTGGGCGTATATTTTAACTGACTTAGTTGTACGTAATCATCGTTAGTGGGCAGTTTTCCAGGAACCTAATTTCATAAGCATGTTCGTCACACTTATAGGCTGTTCACGGTTACATCAGACTTTTCTGAGGCCCTGCAGAAGTTCTACTTTCAGAGTATTCCTCCACATTATGCAAACAAAGCCTAACGAAGTCTAGACGATTACACCAAAAGGACACCGCACCGAATTCTTGCGCTCTCAGTGTAATATTATTTTACATAAGAATTATTTCTTACTGGGTGGTGCCAACCTATTTTCTCCCGGTATTTATTAATATTATTAATCAATGAAATATTATATTTTAGTCAGAATATAAGTAAAAGTTCAATTTAACTAAAAATAAAGTATTTTTATATTCGCGCAACTATAAAACGTTTGTGACGTGACATTTATAGGAAACAAACAACCACTTCATACATGGGGTGATTTTTCAAAGGCTTGTTTAAAAAAAAAAGTGTGAAGAAATCGCGAATAGACAATTTACTTCAGGCACAATGAAAACTGATGGACATGGTAAATGCTAGGCAAATTTTCTTGCGATAAACCGTCGTCTCTATAGTCTGTTTACGGTATTGAAACCCTGCTTAAGATCTACTTGTATACATGTTGTGTGTTATTCCGCCCTATGTTAAATTAACATTGCCACGGGCCTCATCACTTTATTCATGCGTCGGTAAAGTGTAACTGTAAAATTGTTATAAAGTAAATACTGTACAAATATGCTCATTTTTATACTTCGATGTATTAAAAACAACGTTATCAACTTTACTGGACACATGCCACTCATTGCGCCCGTTAAAATATATGCAGGTAGGGGTAATGACTTTTTTCTAATGTTGATTTCAGATGTGCTCAATTTATCGTGAACAGCCTTTATTAATATGTGAGTGGATGCCTTAGGCGCAGAGTGGATAAGGACATATAGACGAAATGGCGAGGCAGTTACTTTGATATGGACGTATCCAGTTCTCTTATTGGTTACTCCAGGCCCTGGGAACGGGCCTTGTGTCTGATTGGCAGTTGCATACTTCGCACTCCCACCACGGGTCCAATCCCCGGGTTTTCGCAAGTGGGAATCGTGCCGCCGGACTATGCCGCTGGTTGGCGGGTTTTCTCGGGGATCTTCCGTTTTCCCCGCACTTGCATTCCAGCGCTGCTCCATCCTCACCACATTTCACCGTCATTGACTCTCAAGGCGTCCAAATCTCTCAACTCAATGCGTATTTCGCAAGGCACGTTACAGGCTAGTGACGTCATTTTGCTGGCGTGTACGGTTGGAGTTCGCCGTATAACCGGCTTAGGGTGGGAGCTACGGGAAACCAGGCACTGTCATCAGCGTACGTAGATAAGCCCTGGTGTGAGAAACTCGTTCTTCCCCAGTACAGAACCGTGAGTGCAGCACTTGAAAAGTGCAGATGCGCACGTGAAAGTCTCCTGCTACAGGTGGCAGACACTCACTTCATGCGTGGGCGTCGATCTCTACAGCGCCCTCTCTCTCTCCCTCCCTCCCTCCCTCTCTTTTTTCCTTCTCCCCTTTTTCCTTCCTTCCTCCTGTGCATCGCGTGACCTTTCAAACCCGCATTTTATTGTTTAAATACGTATTATATGGTATTTAGATGCAACGACATATTTTAGATGCGATGGTGCGACACAGTTCGTTGCGCAACACTTACAAATCCAGCAGGTTGGCAGACGTGCCCTAACTACGCGCTTGTCCCAATATGGCGGGCGGGCGTTTTTCATAGTGCTTTACGATTGCCAGTGGTGCGTCGCGACATGACAATGACACGGCTTGTTTCTGAACGAAACGTCAAGTTCGTACTAGTGTTTTTGAAACACCCTAGGGAAGTTACAATGTTGTGATAAATATGTGTTTCCAGGACAGGGATAATTCATATACTGTAACGAGTGTTGTGATCGCCGCGTGTGTAAGTGGCGTAGCCGCCATTTCCGTCTATGGTGGATGTGTTGTAATTGTTGCGCACAGGCCAGATGTGTGTGGATTTCAAATATGTGCAAAGTTTATACGTTTTAACCATGAACTGATGTTATGACGAAGTTACTTATTGAAATTCACGTCTGTTTATCACAACGTTGTACCTTTGCGCTAGGTGTTTGAAACACAGTTGTGTAACGAACTTACGTTTCTTCGATTTGAATGTCCGTCACAGTCCCAAAAATAATACTAAGCCCAACCAGATAAATTAAAATAAATAATAAAATAAACCTGCAAACCAGTAAGTACCGATGCATGTAAATATTAGCGGAAAATAATGTTACGGTAGGCCTATATGTTTGCATGTTTACCACTATATTTTTCATTTGTCGATGCTACGTACAATAAATAAGCGACACGAGGTGTGTGATTGAATTTACTGCGTCGTTTCGATGGACTGGTTGTCCCTTCGTTTTAATTTTTATTCCAAACGCATATTAATAACGACAGGGTAAATACTACTGTTGTTTCCGCCACAGTTGTAACAAACACCGTCGTGGCTAAATATTAATGTGTATTATGTGTAACGTGCTATATGTGTGTAACAAATAGTTATAAAGCCGACCTAAATATTGTTATAGGCCTAAATAGTGAACATTCGTAGGAAATGGTTTCTGCAATATGACATAGTTCTTTGAACAGCTGTAAACAGCAACCCACGCATTTGACAGTTATAAAAGTAGAAGTCACATGGCAGTGCTTATGTTTACGTGTAGCGGAAGGATACGTAATCAGTAACCAAAAGTGGAAATTTAGCAGGGCTTCAGAAAAGGCCGAAGTTATCGTGAATCAACTATATGAAACAGATGTGTGGAACGGGCTGTAGTTAAAGGCTGATCACGATAAAGTGAGCACTTAAGAAATGAACCTTAGGAAATAGTATCTACTCCTGTCTGTGTATATTTTAATGGGCGCACTTCGTGACATTCGCCCAGTAAAGTTGGTAACGATGGATGGAAAGTAGTTCCATATCCTAACTTCGAATAGAAAGTGATAGGTAACCATCTGAGTTAACTTAAAATGCTTTTTGTTATTTAATGCATCGAAATGTAAAAATGAGCACATTTGTAAAGTAATTACTTTCTTAATAATTTCGCAGTTACATTTGAACGACGCATGAATAACGTGAAGAGGCCCCTGCCAGTGTTAATTTTACACAAGGCGGAGGACTACACAGCGTGTATACAAGTAGATCTTAAGCAAGGCTTTCGGAAGTGCTCATTTTACCGTGAACAGCCTATACAAACGCAGCCGCGTATTTACAGGCTTTCACAACATGTCACGGGAGGGGAAATTACTTTATCTAATTGGAAATACATGTTGTTGAAATTAATAATTAGGCACGCAACGTAGAAAATGTGTAAATAAAATGCAGCTATTACTTTTAAACAATTTATCCCAGAAACTGGTATTAAAACGATTATAAAACTTGAAAAACTAGCGACTGTTTACAAAACTTGTTTTCTAGTATCGCAAGCGGTGGTGTGTTGTGGAAGTGAGTCTGTCGTTGTTCATTTGAATCTATTATCGCTAATTACTCCATGCCACTGTTTCGTGCATTTGCACTGCTGTCACTCTTAGTTGATGTGTTGCAAACGTAACGGCTATAA
Source organism: Dryococelus australis (assembly GCA_029891345.1). Lineage (NCBI taxonomy): Eukaryota > Metazoa > Arthropoda > Insecta > Phasmatodea > Phasmatidae > Dryococelus > Dryococelus australis. Next base: position 56,154,533 of record CM057003.1, read on the forward strand.
CCTGCAGTCATTGCAGTCATTGCTTTTATTCACTATACGCTATACCTCGACGGGCAGCCATCATTTATACAATTGTGGTACTAAATAAAGAAGAATGGCACTATTATAAAATAAGTAATATTTTTCTTAAAAAAAAGTGTAGGTGTTATATACAATCGCAACCGCGGGTATATGATCCACATGTTTATCCATTCACGGCTGACACAATGACTAAATGTGACACGTAAGTTGAGAATTGGGTAAGTTCACATATTAATTCCGTTGCAGGGCGAACTGCCACGTTTTCAGTAAAAAGTTATTTTGACATTAATTTGAAATAGCCTTTAAGTGTCTCTAAGTTGTTTAATATTTATTTGCGTGTGATCGTTTAAGAACACTATAGCTCTTTCGCAGCTAAATGAGCACTTTTGAATAAACCTACCCAGCTTATACATTTTGTCCGTTGTTTCCTTACACTTCGCGTAAAAATTAATATTGCCATGTGTATGTACACGAACGAAGTGACATCGTGAAATTTTTAGGAACACAGATATATTATTATTACGCCAGCTCTTAGTTTCGTATTCATAAAATCTTCTTTGATTTGTATCCTGTTACGAAAATTTATTTTAATTTTATGGCGTTAATAAATGCAACTTCTTTCGATAATTTGCTGCTAACCCTACTGTATAAATTCCTCTCAGTGTTTACAGTGAATTGTATGCAGTTGAGGGCAGGATTTATTTTTCAAATTGATTTCAAAAGTGCTTCTTTAACCGCAGACTAAAGGCATTATATTAGGTCTAAATGTAACTTGTGGCACAAAACACAATTTTTATATCCATCAATGGTCTTCGATCTCGACCTTTCAATCTGTATATTCTGTTTCTCCAAGACATATTGGAATCTCAAATAACAGATATACGGTAACAAAGGAGTTAAGTTAAAAGTTAAGTTTGGTTAGGTTCGTTTAAATAAGGCTGGGTGATGTTAGGTTAGGTTGGGTTTGGTTATACTAACTTGGTGCACATGAATTCTGACCATGGATTACTATTACTGCACCATGGATTACTATTACTGCTGGAAGAAAAATATAAAAAATATAAAGTTATAAACGTTAATTGCCAGTATTCTCAGTGGTTCCAAATTATTTGATCCCGTAAAAATGTAGATCCTATCGCCTTCTTGCATGCGAAGTTATTTTTTATCCAACAATACAAGCGCATGGGGTTATTTGCAATACAGCATGACTACTTGACAGCATCTCGTGGCGTGGCCCTCCGGGTCAGTCAAAACGGGGGCCCTAAGTGTTTGCAATCAGATATCTATGAAGAGTGTATGTATGAATGTGGAGTCGCAGGCCAACTGCGCATGGATTAATTTCGGTGACGTAACAGTGAACGGCCGTTCTGCCAGTAGTACTGTCAAAAACATACAGCTTGAACTTTTGTTTAAAGTAATTGTTTATGGGCTGTTCGCTGCCCATAAGCAAAATTAACTTAGACGTGGACCCGACAACTTTATTCATGTGTCGATTAATAGTAATTGTGGCAGTATGTGGAACATAGAAATGTTACTGACACGTGTATTAATACTCCAGTGGGGCATAAAATAAACAGAAACTAAAGTGAATAATTCCAGTGTTCATTCATTTAAACACCGGTTTGATACGTCGTTATTTATTGAACTCCTTTTTCTACACCACTGCCTACGTCACTCTGAGCTTCTCAACCGGCGTGTCTGTTATGGGGAAGGGAATTTTTATTTCAGAGGTTTATTTCAAAAGTTCTCTACCGCTAACAATCTATTACGTGTTTTGACAGTTGGATCTGACCAAGTTTTTAATGTAAGGAAGTCATATATATTGAAGTCGGACCTCGGGGCTGAGTCGTGGTTTTTGTTTCTTTGGCCGCAGATCCCGGAAGAGGCGGCCCAGCTTCTCTCTGGACGACAAGGAGGACTACATGGACGAGTGCACTGCCGCTCTGGTGCTCATGTCCTTGTCCTGCAGCCCGCACTCGCCCCACTTCAACGGTAAGTCTGCAGCTCCTTTTCTGCCTCATCGTTGTGCGCTCATGACCTCACTTCGCAACTAAACTATTAAGCCTTCACTTTAGATTTATTATTGTTCTTGCATAGAATTTCTTTTCTCATTACATTGCCAACACTATACCTAGATATAGGAAAATCTCGCGAGTTCATTTCAGGGCAAGGTAGACGTTCAACACGTGTACACTGAAGTTGAGTTTGAAATTGGATCGTAGTTTTTTAGACACGCCCTGGACGACTCTGAGCCAACAGCAGACTTGTAAGGAAACAAGTAGCCAATCCCATACGACCAGCCAATGAACAAACAACTAAGGCTCGATTATACATAGTATTGTGTAGTCGAGCCTAAAGGTCTTGAACTCGCAAAATTTTCCTATTCCTAACAATACCATAAGTTCTCCACTCTGTAGTATGATAACCCACTCAGACCTAGTGTACACAGTTATGTACGTTACTCACGTGTAGGTAATTTTAACAATCATCTTACGTGTGTGTAAATTATTTGCAAACCGTCTTACTGGTCTAGGTCATAATTGGTTCATAATACTGTAACCGAACATAGAGCCTGCATCTCATTGGCTGTGACAACGAAACTAGTGCTGTGTCGAATTAAGTACAGTACGCATCATAACTTTTTTTTTGTTTGCAACACGTTAAACCGGAAATTAAACTAGGTCTGAAAGGGTTAATTAAATGCCTGCTGTTAAAGTTAGATATTTTTTAAAGTTTTTTTTTCGTCCAAACGTGTTTAATTAACGGGGAATTTACTGTAGTTATGACTGAACCCCATCTTCGGAGTTTGTTCACTTGTTAATTTGAAAATCTCTGCTTATGATCAGGTAATCGAACCCATATGCAATAATCCACTTGAGCCCCTTACGTATAGTAATAATAATCTTGGTTTCTAATATAATCCTTAAATATACCGATAACTTCTCAAAATTAAACTTGCCGAGTTGTTTCATACGTTGTGGTTTGAAATAGTAACATAAGTGAAATGAGACACAACATGTGTTAGCGTCTTTCTTTGGTTTACTGATGTTTTTGCTTCGTGTGACAATATCGTCTTTTTGGCCTTCGCGGAAAAATTATCTGCACTCTGTAGGCATAATCCCAGTTAAATTAGTTGGCCAGAGTTTATATAACAGAAAGTCAAGATTTCCGGGGGGGGGGGGTGATGTTGCGGGAGATGTCATTCTGACGCCTGCAATGTCGTGGACGGCATTCATAAGCTTCACGACGCCGGGGGCAGCGTCATTGTACCAGAACCGCCTCGCTAAGATTTCTACGTACGAATACCAGTACCCTCATTCAAATTTTCGTCCATCGAGGACCTTTGTGTTAGTTTTTTGCGTGTGTGAGGCTGGTAAGAAAGAGGCTTGCAACACATAGTATAGGCTATTCAAGGTAAAGTGAGCACTTTCGAAAGTTCTCTCATTTGGAATAATAATCAATAAGTATATTTTATTTTAATCTTAGACGTTAACTTCCGAGTGCGGTGGAATATACACACTGTGCTTATTACTTACTGCACATGACAATATTTATTTAAAAAGATGGTAAAAAGTATAAAATATAGCTGAAAGTAAAAAGTAACTAGGTTGTCAAAAGTGCTCACTTCACTGTGAACAGCCTTTAACAGTACGTACATAACACAGAGACAAAAAGGCCTGGCAATTCCTTCGATGTGAAACTAACCCATTCTCCTGATAGACTGCGCGAGGCTCTGATTGGCTAATGTATGATGCGAAAGGTTCCCGAGATGCCTGCCGGTGACACCATTTTGCTTTAGTTCGCGGTAGAAGCGGTATTTCACCGTATATTGCGTTGAGAGATTTGGACGGTCTTGAGAGCCGATGAGGGTGAAATAAGGTGAGGATGGAGCGGCGCCGGAATGCAAGGGCGGGAGGAAGCGTGAGATCCCCGAGAAAAACCTTCGACCAGCGGCATCGTCCGGCTCGATTGCTACATGCGAAAATATGGGAGTGGCCCGGCCGAGGATCGAGCCCGGTTCGCCTTGGTGGGAGGTGGGCAGTCTAACTGCTCAGCCACCGCGGCCCCCTTCCTTTGGTATTGTTAAGTACTCTGCTTATACGTTATAAGCAGTTGCCGGGGGGGGGGGGATGGAGTGAAGGCAGCTTAGTCGAGGGGAGGGGGAGGTGGGAGCACGTAAGTCTCTCGTGCGGCGTCTGTGGACGCAGGCGGGATCGATGTGCGAGCCTGGAACAATCGACGCTGGCGCCCCGGGAACCGTCAAGCCGTCTTCTTCAGCGGGCGAAGCCGCGAACAATGGAACTTCCCCTACCCCAGCAACGCTGCATAGACTCGCCTCGCTTTTTCTCTCACTCTTTCTCTCTCAAATACTGCTCGCGTCTTTTAAAAAGAGTGGTGCGGAAAGGCGCGAGTAGATGGCGTGGAAATACTCGTCTATCCGATCAATTGTAGACGTTGTATTACACCGCGGATATATACATATAAAGGCTATTCACGATAAAGTGAGCACTTTTGAAATCAACCTCAGAAAAAAGTCACTGCTCCTACCTGCATATATTTTAACGGGTACACTGAGTGACATACGCCAAGTAAAGTTGGTAACGATGGATCGAAAGTAGTTCCATATTTTAAAGTCAAATAAAAGTGTTAGGTAACCATTTGTGATAACTTAAATTATTTCTTCCGCTTTTTTTTTTTTTTAAAGGCATCGAAGTGTAAGAATTACCAGCTTTGTAAAATATTCACTTTTCTAATAATTTCGCACAATCGCCTGACCGACGCATGAATAAAGTGACGAGGCCCATGGCAATGTTAATTTTCGTGTAGAAAACATAACGTGCGCACAAGAAGATCTTAAGCAGGGCTTCCAGAATATATATATATATATATATATATATATATATATATATATATATATATTTATATATATATATATATAATCCAATTCGCGGTTACTTCACGCTTTTATGAAACCCTGCTAAGTTCTACTTCTCCGCCTCGTGCAAAGCTTAAATAAATCTAGAAAATTATACTAAAGGGACAACGCACCAAAATCGTGCACATGCACTTTAATTATATTTTTAATAAGAATTATATGTCTTACTAGGCAATACTAATGCATAGGGAATGGAAGATTTCGCGAATTCATTTTAGGACAGTCTAGACTTCAAGCACATGCACGTATCTGTCATGTTTGCAGTTGGATCGCAGTTTATTAGATACGTTCTGATAAACTCCAGGCCTGAAAGGAAACAAACATCGAATCCCGTGCCACCTGGTCTGAGGTAAAACTGGCTACAGACGGGAGCAGCTGCTAGTAAACATATAGACGAGGCTCGAAAATAAATAATACAGTGGAGTCTAGCGCACAGCTCGTTCAAAACGCGACGCGACGTTTTCCTGTCCCTACCAATGCAGTTATTATGTCACTATATTTATTCAATTATAAATTAAATATTACAATTCATAAATAAAATTTCAATTTAATTAAACATAAGGTGCTGTTACGTTAACACAAGTATAAAACGCTGGTTATAGATGGCATATTTAGGAAACAAACACGTCATACATGCGGTGTTTTATCAAGGGTTAGATTCAAATAAGATGTGAATAAACGACGAACGGGCTATAGGAGTGTTCTGCGCGGCACAGGTGTCGGCGGAAAACACGGCGCGAGTGTGAATGGACCGGGAAGTGGAGGCAACGCGGGCCAGATTTAGCTGCGCGCCTGCCGGCCATGTCCTTATCGATCGGCGGCGGCGGGCGCTGCCATTGGCCAGGACCGGGGATCTATTCCTGGGGCGCCTGACACCACTGCCTCTCCCTCCGCGGACCACCCCCCCTCCCTCGTCCTACTTAGCAAGCCGCGACCAACTGACCTACAGCGCCGCGGCTCACAGTCGCAGTGCCTCACCGCGGAGGTTGGGTCAGGGCAGGGTACCCCGCGGGTTGCATGCCTCCCGGGTGTGCCCCCCCCCCCCCCTACGTCTACATTACGTGGCTACTACTGTTCTCACGCCCAGAGAGCGCTCGCTCTCACGTCATTACGACGTCAAACAGAACACTCATGCCGAAATCACATAGCCCCGACGCGCACGACACGACTGCCAACAGCCAATGGAATACAAGGTGGATCGTCGTAAGCCCGACCGATTTTGTCGTCCGAACAGCTATTTTGGATTAGAAATTATTTCTATTCTTCGTCGTGTCGTGCGGTACGACGCACAGAATGTACAACTTTGCAAAATGAAATTGTATTGCCAGCTTTCTCTACAATAGCAAATACGCGACTTGACAGAAAAATAAATTGAAAATGACTGTATCTAACTCTTAAAAACAATAATACTACCTTTGCATGCATTAGCGATACCAATTTGTCACCATTATGTATTACAAATTTCCCTCTTGTTCACCGCTTTTGAAACTAACGTAGCCTATTGGCGCATTTTAAATAGTTAGGTTAAATGCCCAGAGCGTGCTGTCGGTCGTGCTGTAAATTCAAGTCGTCACATTGAAATGTGTCGTGGTTACGCTTTTGGTCGTTTCGTGCTGTGTTGGACGAGACTATGTGATTCCGGCATCACGGGTCGTCGCAGATCGTCAGAGATTTGAGTTGAGAGATTTGGGCGACTCTTTAACGAGGTCTTGAGAGCCTGTGACGGTGAAATGGAGCAGCGCCGAAGTGCAAAGGCGGGGGCAACGAGAGATCCCCGAGGAAAATCCGCCGACCAGTGGCATCGTCCGGCACGATTCCCTGTTACGAAAATCCGGGAGTTACCCGACCGGGGATTGAACCCCAACCGGGTTGTATACGAAGTTGTATACTCGCTGGCGCTCTCTCGCACTCTCTCACCCAGCGCCATATTCTTTTTACATTGTTTCAGTGTTCAAGTAAGGTTATAGTAGCTTTCTGAATCAAACCCACGTCACATTTTACCTGTAAGTGAAAAAATTAAGCTGTTTTAGCCAACAAAATAACTTACGTAACACGCATTAAAATATTTATTTACAAATAAGGATTTATGACAAAGCATCGTATTTTTGTCAGTTTGCTGCAACGTGACAGTAATATATAAAACTAAAATACAGTATTTTCGTGCGCTAAAATTATTCCGGTAGTGCTATAATTATTTGTGAATTTTTCTAAACATATATAGATTATGTCCAATAGCTATGTTAGTGATTTTGGCTTAACATGATTTCCGGCCTTTTGGCATCAGCTGTCTGCGTGACGTCAAAGAGAAACGAGAGAGCGGTTGTCTCAGTTTCTCACAGAGCGAGAGCGTGAGAGCGCGAAGCAGTGCTATCTCCAGGTTGTGCGAAAGAGTGCTCTCTCTCTCGAAAAAAGAATGGCCTTTTTTTGTACGTGTTGGATATCTTGCAGTGGTGTCTGAACAAGAAAAACATTTTAGAGGCGTCCCGTGCCCAAAGACAAGTTGCAAGTTGCCTTTTCAACTCCATGCGGGTATACAGAAACTCCATTAGCGTACCATAACAATATTGGGTCACCGCTTAAGAGTCACGTTCAGGCAAGACGCCAACTGGAAGACTGCACGTCAGCTGAACGTCTTGCGCGTAGAGGCGATGAGGAAAGTGGCAAGTGAGCAAGAGTCGTCCTTATAGCTCGAGCGCGCGAAACAACTGCAGACAGGCCTCGTCAACATCGGGGAAGGGGGGGGGGGGGGGGGTAAGTAGGGACTTTAGAATCATCATGGACTTGGCCATGGACTTTACCAAGGAACCTAACCGTCATGACAAGCCGTAATCAAGAAGGTCGGACCCCGAGAATCAAACCGGGGACCCCGCGAATGAGAGTCCGGTGTTTTTTTACCGCTGCGCCACCTCGCGAGGGACCGGGAAAAGGGAGATGCTGAGATGGAGATGGAACACAGTCTGAATGGCAGGTGTGCAGTCATGAAGTTGTAGGCCTACAAAGTGGTTTTTAACGTCGCTGACTTAATAATAAATATATACGTATGCAGTAGGCCTATTACTTAAATTAATAACGCCATTTGACGACATGCAAATATTCATGATTTCTGGAGCTTGTCGCATTTGACAAAGATTCCATAAATAACTTGTTTTATTTGTGCAGCGGATAGAAAATATATAATTAGCCACAATTTTGTTGGTTATGCAGCCCTCGAAGCACGCTGCCATTTTCTCCGTGGCTAGCGTGTTGGGACTATTCCGTGACGCAAGCTTGCCAAGGCCATGCTTAGCGTAACAATTTTTCCCGGAAAACCGGTAGCCGGTTCGTCACACGCGCGTCAGTGTTCCGGCCGACCCGTGAAAATAATAATAAAAAATTAACCATTGTCAGTTTACAATGCGGTAAGTTCGCCTGGAACCAATGAAAACATCTTCCAAGAAATTTATGACGCGTGGGCACTACAAACCGGTTCCTCTCAATGCCATTCGCCAGATGGTTACTAAACCACATTGTTTGTTTTTCAAACCTGTCTTTTATTATGGAAAGTGAAACTAAATGTGTTAGTATACGGCAGTGGAGTGAGTGTATAGAAAACAGTCCCTACAATTAATGCAAGGTTCCCTTAATGGCCTTCGTTCCTCAGTTTTTCTGAGTAATTATATTCGCTATACCCTTAGCAATGCGCTCTTGATACAAGCGAAATTAACACAGCTTATTCACACTATTCAAATCCTACTATATAAGTAGACGATCTCTGTCTGTGTGTCTGTCCGTCTTTATTACCTGTAAGTCTTGCAACTCAACAGAAGTTCTTCAAATTTTGCAGAGCGAATCCTCAGGGTAAAATATAGGTCAAGTTCGAATTTAAGAAATATCAGATTACGCAATCATTACATTTTACGCTAAAAAAAATTTTTTTAGTTTCATTTTTCCTATAACAAGTTTTGTATTAATGCATAGAGATTATTACATAGAGATATAAAGGTAATGGAATATCATTTGTGTTTATTTTTAATGTCTCACTTCAGTGTTGAGTTAAGTGGGGCCTTAGTGGCTCAATGGATAGAGAGATTCCAAGTGGGGCCGCAGTGGCTCAGTGGATATAGCGATTCCAAGTGGGGCCTTAGTGGCTCAGTGTATAGAACTATTTTAAGTGGGACCGCAGTGGCCCAGTGGATAGAGAAATGTCAAATGGGGCAGTAGTCGCTTCAATGTTGAGTTAATTTCACATCATATATCTATGTAATATCTTTTTTTCCTTCAATCTTTGTATGATAACCAAATTTTAACCTGGTAACTGTTCTAGCCCCGTGACAATACAAAAAAAGTCACGGGCTGGGTCCCCTAGTTATTTATAAATGAAGCATAATTTATAGATAAAATATGAATAACATTATGAACATACGTATAAAACGCTTGTGATACATGGTATATGCTGGAAACTACTAAACACGTTATACATGGGGAGATTTTTCAAGGGTTAGATTCAAAAAGGCTGAAGAAACCGTGAATGGACTGTAAATATTGTTAAGGGCCCAGCCTGCCTACCGCTCGAACTGCGTCGCAGTGGGTTCGAAATCCAGTTTTTTTTTTTACGAAACTATTAAACGCGTCCAATGTACTAATCTACTAAAAGAACACACACTTCAAAACTATGTCTGTCGGTTACTTTCAAGACATCACACACGTTAGAAACACCATCTCGGAGCACTCCAACAGCTAAAAACGACTATTTCAAAGCACTGTGTATCAAAATATACGCGTGGTACACACAGAAGTAGCCGAGGGGCATGCAATGAACTTCGCTACAGACTTTCCACCAATAAAATAATGGGGTCGCCGCTGAAAGTCCTGTAAGTACACGCAACACGACCAAACTGCACGTCAATACAGAGCAATGCGCGTAGCGGCGATGACGCACTTGTAGCACGTGGCAGCGTCACCCTTATCGCTCCCAACGCTTCACGACTTCAAACGCGGATAAACGCTACAGGCAGGCGGTCCCCTTAAGTATACTCTATGGCGCTACCGCGGCACAATACGTGCTCGTAAAGTTGGCAGAAATGTGATATAAGTTTCCCCTTCTCTCTTTTCCTATACTGGCTATTAGAAAGCTGCATATTATTGGGTTGGTGGTCGATTCTGGTGGCACGCAATCCTAGACGCTAGCGGAGCGTGGTTGGTATGCGTGTTTTTAGGCGTGGCAGTGCGGCGTCGAGACGCCGGGCGCAGACCTTCAAGGAACGAGGTCGAGATGTCCCCCCCTCCCCCTCCCCATCCCATCAAACTGTTCGCCGAGAGCCAGAGAAAACAAACTTGCAGCTTCCTTGCAGATTGCTGCGGCGCGCGCGAGCTTCCGGAGCCGCGCGCCCCGCACTGCGAAGCTCGGTTCACACGCAGCTGCACGTCAAGGAATGCCACCTCCCTCTTCAGCTAAGCCCAGCCCTTGTATAGGCTATTCGCGGTAAAGTGAGCACTTTTGAAACACCTCTCATTTGTAATAATGGTCAATAAATATATCTTATGCTAGCCTTAGACGTTAACATCCGGGTGCAGTGAAATATACACACTGTGTTTATTACTCACATGGCAATATTTACTTTAACACTTTGTAGACTACGCTGGAGTGTGGCTCGTCAAACCTAATTTGAAAATTTCTTTGTCGTTCAGAGCAAAACTCGCATGGATGTACAGTCTTTGTTCGGCTAGTGTTTAACATGATCTCACAGGAACACAACAGCGCAGTAACAATGATATTGCTAAAGATAGAATTTATTTTTTTATAGTCACTCAAACGGACATGATTCGTTGTACGATAAAGTACATTTCATTGGGTCACAGTCAGCACGGCTCTCCATTGGTTGATGACCGGCCAATAATGAACGCTGTAAAGTACAGGGTAGTGCCCGGTGTGGTATGGACCAATATGACGATGGTGAGTTCTAACACAGACACCAACGGAACCAGTTTTCTTGCAGTAGTGGATATAGGTGACTCGCTTCTAATTTGCCTTAAGTGCCTGTAAATGTGTGCAGACCTCAATAAGTTAAAAATATGGTTAAAGTATAACAATTGCTGAAAGGAAAAAGTAACTACGGCGTCAAAAGTGTTCACTTGACCGTGAACAGCCTATAGTGTTGTATCATCACAAAGTACTTTAGAATACAGAGGTGAAACAACCACTCACAACATACCGACCGCCAATTACACTCTCACACGACAGCACAATAACGTCACTATAGTCTGTTCATGTTTTCTTAACACTTTTTGAATCAAAACTTTGAAAAATCACTCCATGCATGACGCGTTTTCTTATTTCTTAAATACGCCATTTATCACAAGTGTTTCATACTTTTGTCAACATAAAACTGCCGTATTTTTTATTAAGTTGAAATTTAATTGATATTTTACTTATAAATTGTAATATTTAATTTATAATTAGTATGAATAAGTCAGTGAGAAAATAGGTGTGTTCGAATACCTAGAAAGGAATAATTCTCATACAAGATATTATTAAAGTGAGTGCGCACGAATGCGGTGAGATGAACCTTTGGTGTAAATTTCTACACTATGTAGGTTAAGCTTTGTTTGACTGAGGCGAAGTGATATCCTGAAAATAGAACTTTAGCAAGGCTTCAGAAAAGTTGAAAGTAATCGTGAATCGACTATAGTCACCAACATTTTGGAACGCCTTTCGTCAATTAGCGCCTGCCTGCTTAGCCTACCCGCCTGTCGGCGTCCCGGCCAGTAGTGACCTTTCGCAGTACGCATTAACGAATCAGACACAAGGCCCTTTTCCAGAGCCTTGTGCGGCCAATTGGAGAATGGGCAAGCCCATATGAAAGGAACCGCTACACCATTTCGTGTACTTATCGACCCTGTGATAACATCTCATTACAATTATTCTACATTCCGACGGAATATTTGAGGACGCTCCCCGTTTCCAGTCGTTGGATTAAAAGCTATAAATTGAAACGATATGCAAAATACTGTAAGTTACTTTTAAAAGGTGGATATTCTCTAACTTATTATTTTGATAATCAAATCGCGAACAATTTTTTTTTTATGTTGGCAGTTAGTCCCTGATTCAAAACAGGTCCCCGGGAATTATCTCCTACGTCTGGACTACGCTGGCGCTCCATCCCCACGTCGTATTTCTCATCCGTTTCTAGGATCTAGTTGAGTGATAACTTTCGAGCAAGTCGTTAGGATGTCATGTCATTGGACAGCGGTCGAGGTTGGAGTTCGGGATAAACATGGCATTTTCGCCTCTGTGCGCTTAGCTCCACTGTAAAGCTCGCCAAGGAAATTTTTTGTCTGATTTATTATTTTTTACGTAAATTTGACATCCAAAAAAATACCGTGAAGTAATTATGTCAGTGGTCGTTGTAAGGCGTGTTGACAGGTCTCTTAAAGAGTCGGCAGTTACAACATCGTGAAAAAAAAAAAAATAAAAATAAACCATACTAAAATCGGAACACTGGCGAAAAGAACACACAAAAGTAAAACAAAACCTGAAACGTGTGCAGAAACACGAAATCAGAACAACATAACATAAATTTACAAGCTGCAGCCAGTAAAAATAGGAAATAGCCGTTCAAACACGTAATCTCAACAGAAATTATTGTCCCCTATTAATATCGTGTTAGTGAATAAAACGAGAATGCGAAAATGAAAGCAGAAGGCTGTAACCAATTAGTTCATTATAGAAGACTCCTAATGACGAGCTGAAGGTCCGAGGTTCGATTCCACGCCTGTTAGGGATCTAGAATCGCAATACTGCGGAAGGTGATGAGAAACCATCTCATAAATATTCTGCTCAGTAAGCCTCTGAGCTTTAACATCCATAGTTACATCAAACTACAATTTCACTTAGAGACAGCTCAAGTTTAAACTTGAAAAACTTAATGCTGAAAGCGGTGTTTTTATTGACGCGAGAAAAGAAAGTCGAATAACAAGTAGGCAACTTTTCCGGGACAGCACAGTGTTGGCACAGCACAACTGAACTGTATTTATACTTTCAGTGAGGCAGGCCGTCGTCAGGAGGTGGAAAACACGCCTGTGACTACAATAGTGTTTCACTTACTAACAGTGTTGCACTACCTAATCTGTGGTTCCAGTTCGCTGCAACATGACGGTAATATGTAAAACAAAAATAATAGTATTTTATGCGCTAATAATTATTCTCGCATGATATAATAATTTGTGAATTATTTTGAACCATATATGTTATTTGCAATAGCTATGATTGCGATTTTAGTTTAACGTGATTACCCGCCTTTCGGCATCAGTTGTCTGCATGACGTCGGAGAGAAACGAGAGAGTGATTCTCAGTTCTACAAAGCGAGAGCGTGAGAGAGTGCGAAGCAGTGTGCTCTCGCCAGGTTGTGCGAAAGAGTGCTCTCTAGAAATAGTATTCTTTAAATTGAGACACGACCAGTGTCACGCTAGAGGGAAGGTCTAGGGGGGAGGGGGGGAGTGGTAGCCTACACGACGCTTGATGAAAACCACATTTTTTCTCTCGAAACTATTAGACGTATGGCTGCTTGACTTTGTCTATAAGTTTCAACTTTTCTAAATCCTAAAGTCAAAAGTGCTTTACCTCTGACAGTTCCATTGTGTCAAGCTCCATAGGAAACAACAGATATGAAAGCAAACGTAAAGTCAAACTGTAAGGTGAAATCCTGAAGTTTTCAATTGTGTAAGGGCCTTAATCCTGAACATAGTTTAGTCCCACGAGTTCTACGTTAAGTTTTCTCGCGCAACCGTGGGTTGTGGAAGTCGCCTCGGATGGTCGTAGTCGCTCGCGTACTTGTGTGAGTCGTTTGTGAATTGGGCGGGCGTGTGTTCCAAGGGCAGATTCCGGTATGTTGGTAGGAATGCTGGCTCGCGATTGATATAACAACTCCCCCCGCCCCCTACTTTAGAACCACCCTTCCCGTGGGATTGCCGTACTTCTGTCGGGCTGCTTATTGCCTTGCATGGCTATTGGATCGATAACTGTGCCCTCCCCTCAGCCCTTTTCACTGGTCCGATATCACTGTAGGAACTGGAACCAGATGCCAACGGCAACTTGCTGGAACAAAATGCGCATGCAAATTTTTCGGTAAATAAGTATGCCGTGATAAAAATTACAGTAGTAGACACTTAACTAGGGCTGTTCGAAATATCGATATATCGATATGAAAAATTACTTATCGAACGATATCTAACTTTAAAAAATATCGGTATATAGATGTTTCGATATTATTTTTATGTTTTCGGTATCATCGAAATGTTCGGTATTATCGACATTTTCTGTATGATCGATTATTTCAGTACTATCAATAATTTCGGTATCATCAATTATTTCGGTATTATCGACTATTTTTGAATTATCGATTATTTCGGTATTATCGATTATGTCTTTATTATAGATAATTTCGGTATTATCGATCATTTCGGTATTATCGGTGATTTCGGTATACCGAAAATACCGAGTAACTGTTTGGAAAATTATCGATATTAAATTTTTATGATATCGAACAGCTCTACACTTAACTTGGGCAGTGGCCATTTTTTATTTCCCGCTTTTGTAACGACCAGCCACAGTGGTGGGAAGTACGGTCATGAGATTTTTACGGAGTTAATATGTGTGGAAACCCCGAGAGAAAAAAATGTGACCAAATGGGAACCAGATTGGCCAGTAACATTCAAGTACTGGTAATATACGGGCAGGAGTTTTAGGCATTGTTGGTTAGATTTAAACATTGCTAGACGTTCGCAGTCATACCAACAGAACTGTTGTGGTCCTTTCTGTGATTGTTTCTGTAACTATTAATGCGTTTCCTACAGCACAGAACTCTTCTTGTGTTTCTCCTACAGAGAAGACAAATTACTTCGACAGAACAACTTTCATCAGTGTTTGCATATGTGCAACAAAGAGCGTTGTTATAAACTTACACAACTCTGCAAGGCTAACTGCTATAGGCTGTTCACGGTAAAGTGAGCACTAGTGAGCACTTTTGAAGCCCTAGTTACGTTTTTCTTTCGGCCATTTTTTATTCTTTAGCCAACTTTTGAAATAAATATTGCCATTTAAGTAATAAACACAATACATATAATCCACCAAACTATGAAGTTAACGTCTTAAGCTAAAATTAAATTTATTTATTTATTATTGTTCCAAACGAGAGGGCTTTCCAAAGTGCTCACTTTACCGTGAATGGCCTATACCCCTGATAACTCAGAACTGTTTGCATCATGTTGAGTTGTAGCTCAGTCATCTTACCAAGCTATAGTCACATACCAGAACATGTTTGTATTTAGGATGGCTGTAGTCACATACCAGAACATGCTTGTATTAGGATGAATCTACACTGTATCGGTGGCATTCTAACATGTTACGATTGCTGACTCGTTTCTTTATTGTCGTCGTGTTTTTAACATGCAGTATATTTCTTGAATATGCGATACGCAACTTTTCGACGGGAAGGACTGTAGCAGCTTCTAGTGGACAGAACACAGAACCTGCTGTAAGCAGTACTGTAAACATACAATCACATGTTGCATTGCCATGGTGGGGAAAAAAAAGTGGTAAAAAACGAACTGGGAGGAGGGAAGGGTGTTATTATTTCTTCGATTGTGGCCTACCATTCCTACACGTTATTAGGCGGGTCAATACTGATAACTTCACATCATCAATAATTTTTGTAACAGATTTTTACACGAGAGGTTCTCTACGAAAAAAATTTATTTAATTTTACTGCCGGGTAACCTTTTCATTGTAGTTGTTTCACAAGTGATGAGAGGCCTTTTTTTTTTTTTACCAGAAATTTAGTTAACACTGATGCACGTTTCTTTGTAACGCTGGATTGGACCTCGCCTTCTCATGTTCGATCGCATTTGTAAGTTGTTTTAATACAAGAAAGGCGTTCAGTTTAAAAAAATTTTTTTTGCTGTGTACTTACCGAGCGAACGTAATTCCGGTGGTACCAGCGCGGCTCGGTGTTATGGCGTAGGTACACAAAGATACTTCAGGAGACATGTTATCCGGAACATGTCCGGCTCTCCTCACCTCTTCCCTCCTGTACCAGATCCTGCAAGGTATCACAGGAGACAACTTTCTGAGCCCTACTATGGATAGTTCATAGTTCCGGATCGCCACCCCAAGGTCACAGGAAAACATGCCCCTCCACCCAGTTGCATCCGCAATGAGGCTTCTCAGGCCCGACATACCCCCCCCCCCACCCCCTAGCGGCTGTCACCAGGTTCTTTGCAGGCCACACAAGGTCAAGGTCGGAGCGCATTGACCGTCCTCTGCCAAGACCATTTGTGTTTACCCTTCCCCTCCTGTAACCTGGGCCACTGGGTCGCCCCTCTGGCCTTGGTGCGTGGCCAAGGCACCGCCCCGTGCCGGTCTCATCACTGCACGGGATTAAGTACGCAGGAAAACACTCTCTGGTATAAAAAATAGTGCAGAAAAAAAGCACCCGCTCTGCGTACATGGGACAATTACGGAACACGAGCAAAAAAACGTACTTTCTGTACCAACTGAAGAGACAATTTCAACCTCTCTCTCTCTCTCTCTCTCTCTCTCTCTCTCTCTCTCTCTCCCACCCCCCTTTTTCTTTTCACCAAAAGAAGGTTGAATTAAAAGAAACTCGTATGACAGTGTCCGATATAAATTAACACTAATCACGATAGTGTATAGGCAGTTCACGATAAAGTAAGAACTTTTTAAGGTCCTCCCAACAGGCATTAACCTCTGATAAATATATATTATTGCAGCCTTAGGCATTAAATTTTGATGGTGGTGAAATGCATACACTGTGTTTATTGGTCACATTGCAATGTTTATATTAGAAAGCAGCAGGAAGATGGAAATTGGATGAAAGGAAAAATTTGTAAGGATCTTAAAAAGTGCTCATTTACCGTGAACAGCCTATACACAGATATTTAAAGTCAACATGCAACGTATTTCTAAAACACGGGAAGAAACTTCGGCAGTGTATTTCTGACGAAAATGTAAGCCTGAAATGTAAGTACCACTTTCCTCGAGAAGTGCGAACGTGGAAAATCCTACTTTAAATTTCCTTACTCTGAATTGTGGTTTGCCGACATGGTATGCAACACACGTTTTGTTTTGAATGTTCGTTATGAATTATCTCACAAACTGTTCACCTTTGAGTGTTCCCATAAGACGATCTTTTATTTATTTTTTGTTAATTTAGACGTGCTGACTCACAGGTTGTCTGTAAACCTTGCTTAGAACAAAATGTTACAAAGATTTATGCAAACACAGGGTGCCAACAGCCATTTCCAAAAGGAAGGGGGGTGGTATTACTGGCCGCGATTTTACAGGTGTAAGATTTCCTTTATAGAAAGCCATGTTCACCGATTTGCTGCTTAATCGCAAGTGGTTTCCGATATTTTCAACTCAACGCATTTTAAAACTAAAATTTTTGGGGCACATAGCTCCCATTATGATCATTTTAGGTGATAAAGTGTACATACATTTTCGTTTTCTATAAGTTTTAGAAACACGTGGTGTAAGAACCAAGAAGAAAACTAAATTAAATATATATTTGCCAAACGTATGTATTTTTGTCGAGCTAAAATTTACACCATAAACTTGCGTGTTTTATTGCGGCTGAAGGTATTGTGTCAAATGAACGTGTAGTAGCAAAGATATTTTCGAACATAATTATGTGTGGTGGTATTTATTAACACTGCGTACTGCTAGAATATCCTGGAATGTGGTATCGGCGACAAAATATATTTCGTGCTTCTTAATGCAGCCTACAGTCACACGAAACGCAGGCATGGAACGGTTAGAAAAGAAAAAAAAAAAGGTTAAACTGAAAGGTAATATTATAATTATGTATAAAAAACCAGGTGGCAGATCACCGACGTCAAAAATTTGTACCGTTCACTTAGTCGACGCCGCCATTGATCCTTTAGCACTTGTGAATTCGGACAGTCTCGTTCTCTTCCAACTCGACTCCTATTCTGTCGAATTTTCCTCGATGCGAATTAATTTTGTCTTTCTGACAATAGCAAGTTTTTTCGTGACCGCGCAGAGTTGAAAAAAAGCTGACGGAAAAATACTCCAAACAGTTGAGCATCGATAAACTAACCAAGGGTTCGAGAAGGGTGTTGTGTCTCCCCTTGGAAGCGACGTCACGACCATGATACACTTTTCTAGGGCTCGAAGCCAGGCATAGGCTGTTCACACTTAATTGAGCACTTTTGGAAGCCCTGATTAGTATCTACTTTTGTTCTCATATTGTATCCTTCCGCGATATGTTAAATTTACATTGCTATGGACCGTGTCACTATTCATACGCCATCTAGTTTAAACCGTTGAAATGCTAGGGAAATAAACTTGTTGTCAGTAAGCGAATCCCTGCTCTGTTGTGTATAAAATAAGAAACACCGACTTAATTACTTATATATTTACTCACTACACTCTCAGTACAACTTCGAGTTCTATGAATTATTTTTATTAAACGTGCACGTAGTATTTTGCAGTGATTATTCACATGCGTTGTTTTCAGAGTGCTCACTTTACCGTGAACAGCCTTTAAGGGAAACCTTCCCTCGCCATATTGGATTATTGTTTTTTTTCTAGCCTGTTTATAGTAAAAAAATAAACTTCGAAATGCATCCATATACACAACTAACTATTGACATTACACAGCAGCACAGGCATAACGACTGCACTACGAACTTACACAACATCACAATTTTTAATCTGCCACAACTTGGAAAAATCAGTATTGTGACGTAAATACGAGTTCGTAGTTCAGTCGTCATGCCTGTATAATGCCAACAGCTAGTTGGGTATATGGGTGCCTTCGGAAAAACCAATAATACGATAAGGCTGGGGAAGGTTCTCCTCAGTGGCCCCTCAGCACTTAACGCATTGCTGGTGCTGCCATGGCGGGTCTCTGCGGCGGGCAGCGCTGTCTGTCACTTCCTGGGTGACGTGTCGACCGCAGCTGTTTGTCCCTTTGTTCCAGGGCCCCGAGTGTCAATACCACGGCCGACAGATAACACGTGCCTCTTACGGCCGCCCTTGTCTGCCGTCGTGTAGCCACAGACTTGCCTCCACTTCGCCGACAAACATGCCTTTCCTTGCTGCATCGCAAAATTATAGTCCATCCACGGTTACACCCGACTTTTCTGAAGCCCTGCTAAAAGTTCTACTTCCAGGATATTCCTCCGCGTCATTCAAACAACGCTTATAACCGAGTCCAGAAAATTACACCAAAGTGACAACGCGTCATTCATTCGTGCGCTCTCAGTAAAATAATATTTTGCATAAGAACTATTTATTAACGGCTGTTCACGATAAAGTGAGCACTTTTGAAATCGACCTCAGAAAAAAGACACTGCCCTACCTGCATATACTTCAACGGGCGCACTGAGTGACATGCGCTCGGCAAAGTTGGTAACGATAAATGGAAAGTAGTTCCATATCCTAACGTCGAATAAAAAGTGTTAGCTAACCATTTGTGAAAATTTAAATTATTTATTTCGATTTCTCTGTTTTAATGTATCAGGTGTGTAAAAATTAGCAGATTTATAAAATGTATTTTTCTAATAATTTCGCAGTTTCACTTGACCGACGCATGATTAAAGTGATGAGGTCCATGACAATGTTAATTTTACATAGTGCGGAAGAATACACAAAGTGCATGCAAGTAGATCTTAAGCAGGGGTTTCAAAAGTGCTCGTTTTACCGTGAACAGCCTGTACACTGATGGTGGTACAGTACAGTTCCAAACGAAATAGCAAGCAGGAACATAGCGGAACCGCACCAGCCAAGGCCAGTGACCCTAGTGGGTCTGGAAACACGATCTTTTCTGGCTATTTCCAGGTCTTCCGGTTAGTTTGGACAGCGCGCGCAGTGTCTGCCGAGGGTATTTGTGTTTGTTTCTCGGGACAGAGGGGGCTGTAGGTGTATGAGGAGGGATGGGGCGGGGTGAGGTGAGGAATCGAAGGGGGAGACTAGCACGCGCTCACTGCGGCGTGTTTACTTATGTGGTAAACGCTACCGCGCGACCGGCGTCCAGTTTGTTGGGCGATTTTCAGCGCGCCGTCCATTTGGTCGGGAAATTAAGCGGTTGTCGAGCCGCGCGCGGAGAGTTTGGCGGGAGAGCTGGCGATGTTTACAAGTGTTGAGCGAAACTCCGGCCGAAGACAGTGGCGAAAGAGCACCTTCTTTGTCACCTCAAACTACTGCCGGAACATCACTTCTGTGAGTTCTTTGTGTCGCAGGACAAGATTAAAAAAAAACTGCGGTAAAGATTTAGTTTTACTGTCAGTTTACGTAGAATAAAAAAAACACTAGACACCCTCACGAAAATAAGTCGTTAAATGCTTCCTCCCCTACAAGTTCACCACTGTAAGGACGCGGCGCTTCTGAGGTTACGAGGAAGTAAAGGCTGTTCACGGTAAAGTGAAAACTTTTGAAAGCCCTCTCAGTTGGAATATTAGTAAATAAATACATTTTATTTTAGCCGTAGAACTTAACTTCCGAGTGCGGTGGAATACACACATTGTGTTTATTACTTACATGACAATATTTATTTAAAAAGTGCGATTAAAGGATAAAAAAAATGCCCGAAAGGAAAAACAAACTAGGACCTCAAAAGTGCTCAATTGACCGATAATGGCCTATAAGATGCACTTATTCTCCGAGAAAGATCGTATTTTCTGTTTTCCAAACAAATCTCACCTACAGGTACGCCACTACGCCAAACCCGGCACATAGTCGTAACGAGTTCAAAAGCGGAAACAACTGCCACGGTAAAAAGAAGTTGACTATCTTTTTAAAGGCGGATGTACTCGTATATCGGCAATATTCATTTAATAATTATTTTGCTAAAGAATATTTCATTCGTTTCCCTGATGTATCTCATCTTTATTTGGAAAGATAGTCTATTGTGATAAATTTGTTAATGTGATACTGTGAGAGCTTCCAACGGAATTTTCTGCGATGACTGGCCGTATATTTTATAGTTCGCAGTCACTGATATGTTGTTCGTCATCCGTTACACAGATGTGCTGTATAAGCACTTTTAAAGCATAACATCTAGAATTTAGTCTACACTCCGAAGCTGGGTTTTGAACTATCCTAGCTGACGTAGTGATGCGTGTATTGCCAAGGTTTCTGTCGCTCTGGAAGAAACTGTTGTCATGAGGCAGACATATCTGCGCATCGGAAGTAAAGGGCACTATGTCACAAATATGAACCTTTGCAGGAATGCTCTTTACCTCGATACCACAACGGCACATGGTGCTCTTTTCTATTGACGAAATCGTTCATTATTCCGTGCACGAGACAGTGCTTTCCACCCCGGAAAGGAGAGCAAAAACTACAATAAAACGATGTCAATACCTCAGTTTCGTAAAATATACGTATAGGCTGTTCACGGTAAAATAAGCACATCGGAAACCCCTGCTTAAGATCTACTTGCAGGCACATTGTGTATTCTTCCACCATGCGTATAATTAACGTTACAGTGGGCCTGGTCACTTTATTCGTGCTTCGCTCACCAAGGGCAATTATAAAATTTTTAGAAAATTAAATGCTTCACACGTGTCTTAATTGTTACACTTTTATGCATTAAAAGAATAATAAGTAAGAATAAATATTTTAGTACTCACAAATGTTCGTTGAATAATTGTAATTTAACGTCAAAACATGGAACTACTTTCCCTCCGTTGTTGCCAACTTTACTATGCGCGTGACAGTCACCATGCCGTTAAAGTATACGCAGGTAGGGGCAGCAAAATTTTTCAAAGGTTGATTTCAAAAATGCTCACTACCGCGAACGGCCTGTAGTGCCGCTTACTTACATCCGATGCACAGACATTAGCAAGGCAAACTTGTGCATCCTCGTGTTCGTAACAGTATTCCATTCTGTTCTGGAAGTATTTCGGATACATGGTACACGCGGAGCAGGATATATAGGTAACAACTTCCGGCGCGTGTTTTGTCGAGAGGGGTGTCGCCGTGTCTCGGAAGTCGCGGGTGGGGGAAAGGAGGGGGTAAACGAGGCGTTCGCCGTCGGCGACAACGCCGCTCTCGAAATAGCAGCTCATGTTAATCGCCACGCGCGATGCCTCCCGAGCTAACATCGCCGTTCATCCCACGAGCCACACGCGGAGACGGCGCTCTCCAGCCCACAGCCTGCTCTAGTGTTAAAGGCTGTTCACGATAAAGTGAGCACTTTTGAAATCAACCTTAGAAAAAAGTCACTGCCCCTATCTGCATATATTTTAACGGGCGCCCTGGGTGACATGCGCCCGGTAAAGTTGGTGACCCTTGGAGTGGAAGAACAGTAGTTCCATGTAAGGGTTATGTAACAATTTCTGATAATGTAAATTATTTATTTCCCTTTCCGTGTATTTTTAATGCATCGAAGTGTAAAAATGAGCAAATTAGTAAAATATTTTCTTTTCTAATAATTTCACAGTTTCGCTTGACCGACTTCGACGCATGAAAAAAGTGATGAGTCCCATGACAATGAATCTTACTTAAGGCGGATGAATACACAACATGCATGCAAGTAGATCTCAAGCAGGGCTTTCAAAAGTGCTCACTTTACCGTGAATAGCCTATACCAAACTTTATCGCAGGGTATAGGCTGTTCACGGTGAAGTGAACACTTTTGACGCCTTAGTTACTTTATCCTTTCAGCCATTTTTAAAGTCCTTTTTAAATAAATTTTACCATGTAAGTACACTCTAAGAAATTATTCGGACATGTATCATATTACTGTATATGCTTAGTGAGAAAGTGGGAATGGTCCTTTTCCCTCTATACATTCAGTGTAGCATTCCCAAATTTGCTCAGGAAACAGTTAAAAGCGTAGGGAAGTTCCCAACTTTGTATGGTAATAACGCTAAACATTCCTATATATGCATCTTGATGTGTGGTATTATTTACATACAGTCTGTAGGTTAAAAACTTCCTTTACAGTTTAGGAAGTTTACCAGAAAATTTTTACAGTGTAACTAACGCAGTGTGTATATTCCAACGCACTCGGATGTTAGCGTAGGTTCAAATAAAAATGGACTACTATTCCAAACGAGAGGGTTTTCAAAAGCGCTCACTTTAACTTGAATCGCCTATAGATAAGTACGCAGGGACTAAATAAAATCGCGGTTCCTTTACTGTGGCCGTACCCATTCTCCGATTGGTTGCGCGAGGCGCTGGGAACAGACCTTGTGTTTGAATGGCTATTGCAGAAAGTTCCCTATTGTCACCAGACTGTGATTGCCTTTAGCCTGTTCACGTTGATTTCACACTTTCTCAACTAAACATTTAAAAATTTTTCCAATTTTTAACATTACGGTGCGTTGTTTTCTGTTTGGTATTCCTCCCAGACTCGTTTACATCTTGCAAACAGCCAGAAAGTAGAACTTTAGCAGGGCTTCAGAAAATTTGGAATTAAGCACGAACGGACTATACGTAGAGACGCGAAAATCGCGTATTATGTAACGCGTAGACTAGACCTCACAGTCACACATGCAATCACGCAGCTGTTTAACTTCTCATTGTTTTTTGCCGTCAAGACAGAAAGCAATGGTTGTATCGGTATGTTATTGCTAGAGATAGAAAATCTCGCGAGTTCAGTAACCTGTAGGCTAGACCCCACAGTCCTGTGTACACTAGAACCCCAGCTGTTTGTTAATTTGCTGCTGCCCCCAGTGTTACCTCACACCTGGCAGTATGAGATTCGCTACTTGTTTCCGTACAAGTTTGCTATTGGCTGAGAGTCGTCTAGGGCATGTCTAATGAACTGTTATCCAATTGCAAAGGTAACTTCACTGTATGTGTGTATGATGTCTCTCTTGTCCAGAAATGATTTGCGAAATTTTCCTATCCCTAGTTATTGCATGTTTATTGTTTCTTAGGCTTTTCTCGGTGTCGAAGAACTCGTACAACAATTTCGAAAGCATCACAAATATAGGCTATTCACGGTAAAATGAGCACTTTTGAAAGCCCTGCTTAAGATCTACTTGTATGCACGTTGCGTATTATTCCGCCATATGTAAAATTATCATTGTCAAAGGCCTCATCGCTTTATCCATACGTCGGTCAAGTGAAGCTGTAAAATTATTATTATTATAAAAGTAAATATTTGTCAAATTTGCTAATTTTTACATTTCGAAGCAGTGAGTTCGTACGTCGGGGCAACGGGAGCACAAATATTGTGTGCCGCGCCGCGCCGCGCAGCCACAGTCGTCACGGTTGACGGATTGACGACAGTGGAGTCCATCTGTATTCGTAGTCGCAGTCCGTTATCCGCCCAGCTGTTGGCGGCCAGCTAGTTGGCTGCAATTCATCGCCGTGCAATTACACTTGCATTCCGACGAGGCGAGTGAGTTATGCAGGCGGCCGCGGAAACCCTGTGTTGAACGCGAGTGCATCGCAGTTAACGACGATGCCCGTAGCTGATAAATCGCCGGCAAAAACACGCACACACGGCCTGAAGCCTATTATCTGGCACAGCGACATTTCAATCAAGAAGTAGCTGGGTTACGGTTAATTTAACCTTTAGTAATCAACCGTAAAATTATTCTGCCCATAACTTTAGCATTGAGGCAAACACAGACTGATTGGTCTGCGGTAAGATTGCTAAAGGCTATTCACAATAAAGTGAGCACTTTTGAAATCAACCTTAGAAAAAAGTCACTGCTCCTACCTGCATATATTTTAACGGGCGCCCTGAGTAACAAGCGCCCAGCCAAGTTGGTAACGATGGAGGGGAAGGTAGTTTCATGTATTAACGTCGAAAAAAACGTTTTAGGTAACCATTTGTGATAACTTCAATTATTTCTCTCGCTATATGTATTTTTTAATGCATCGAAGTGTAAAAATGAGCAAATTGGTACAATATTTACTTTTCTAATAATTTCACAGTTTCACTTGACCGACGCATGAATAAAGTGATGAGGCCCATGGCAATTTTAATTTTACATAAGATGGAAGAAGACACATCGTGTATGCAAGTAGATCTTAAGCAAGGCTTTCAGAAGTGCTCATTTGACAGGAAACAGCCTATAGTAAATTATGGAGTGTAAATATCCACATGTGCTACATCATGTAATGACAATACCATTCTACATAACAGTCCACAGTAAACGGTCCATGCACAACATTTCGTTTGACGGCGGAATTAGCATGCAGCCGCACGTTGCAGTATATTACTGCACTCTACTCAGCATCTCTTAATCAATTGTAGTAATCCTAAGTTGCGTAAATGTTAGCATCCAACAACTTATTTTTATAGTGGTAACAGCGATCCGCACACACGATCATAATGCTACATTCATGGGTCCGCTGCTACTAACAGTTGAACATAGAGCACATATTTTCTTCCGTTTTCATTTCCCTACGCAACCTCGGTGTTACAATCCGTCACTTGTTACACGGCGTGTGTGTGTGTTTTAACAGTCGTCGACTCGACGTATGTTGGTCCATGGAAAATGTAATTTTGTACACGAGGCGGAAGAATATACAGTCGGCATAAGAAACGATTTTATCAATTATTTTCAACATATTCGAGTTAACGCCTTTAAATTAATTGAAGAGGGGAGTGTCTTCCTTGTGGCTAATCTGATATGTGTAATTTTCTACGCCTCTTTGACATGAATGGTTAATGTCAATATCATCGAACACGCAGGGCGTCGTGCGCAGGCTTGAAGACAAGTGCTGAACAGCACTACAGCGCTTACTAAATAGTTACGTGATATTGCAACACGCTCGGAAATTAATGCTTGACCGAATGCGTTAATCTGAAAATTACGAGCAAAAAGGGGCACGGCTTCCGGAGTA
Source organism: Dryococelus australis (assembly GCA_029891345.1). Classification (NCBI taxonomy): domain Eukaryota; kingdom Metazoa; phylum Arthropoda; class Insecta; order Phasmatodea; family Phasmatidae; genus Dryococelus; species Dryococelus australis. The sequence goes on from CM057003.1 coordinate 56,180,323, forward strand.
TCGAACCCGAAAACTGTGGTCCGAAGGTGGCTTTATCGACCTCAACCCCAGAGCACAGAGTACTGGAGATTACTGATGTGGAAGAGCCGCTTATTCCGCTGCACAAGCCAACAGGGAACCTATCGCATCACAATCAGACACAAGTCCCGCACCCAGGTCCTTTTCGCCGTCAATTGGAGAATGAGTTCGGCCAGATCAAATGAACCACCACGCTGTTTCGTCTGCGCGTATTTGCGTACTCTGTACCTAGAGTTTGCCAATATTGGTATGTAATAATCCCGGTGTTTTATATCCGGGGTATGTTTCATCAGTTGCAATGAAAATGTATAGCATATGACAAACGATTATGCTAAATCGCCTTTAATCTATTCACGGGTCACTTCACCCTTTTCTGAAGCCCTGCTAAAGTTCTACTTCCATGATATACCTCCGCCTCGTGCGTACTAAGCTTAACTAAGTCTGGAAAAATTACACCAGAGGGACAACGCACCGAATTCGTGCGCACTCAGTGTAACAGTATTTTGTATAAGAATTTTTTCTTGCTAAGCGCTACCAACACACATGTTTTCTCGCTGTTTTTATTCAAATTATTTATAAATGAAGCATTATAATTTATGGATAAAATAGGAATAACATTTCAATTTTACAGATAAAAAAAGTAACTTTTATGAACACAAGTATAAAACGCTTGTGATACATGGCATATGTTGGAAATAACTAAACGCGTCATACAAGGGGAGATTTTTCAAAAGTTTGATTAAAAAAGGGTGAAGACACCTCGAATAGACTATACTACATATATCACAGTATTACATGAACTGGAATGCGGAACAGTGTAAGAGCTGATTTATCGTGCCTTTTTTTAAATGGGGAAGTGAAGTGATAGCGTGTTGAATAGTATCAACAGAATAATTATAAGTAAACGTTAAGAAAAAAAGTTTCTATCGGGAAATGAAATAGAATAACAAAACCAAATATAAGAACTTAACGACATACTAATTAGCTCTGCTGTACGGGACACCTGCTACCTGTCTTACGTATTATCTCATGGGTTCGATTCTCGTGAGAAATTAGTTTGTAAACAAGGATATGTTAGTTCTTAAAGGAGTGTGTAATATCTCTCCAATAATGGTTTTAGTTTTGTTAAACAATAGCGTACTTTTATAATAAAATATTTTAAAACAGGCATTATCAGGGCATAGGGTGTATCTTAAGAGATATTCTTAAGTCCACAATATTTTGCCCATGTGGTTTTTGTTACGTCTGTAACCGTAATGACGTTTAACTCATTATGTATTCTTTTTCAGTCTCACTTAAGAACATACGTATGAGGATTTTGTCAAGTAGTTATGTATGTAATAACAAGGTTTTAATTTTAATAATAAATTTTACCAGTGCTTTTTAAAGAGATATAAATAAACACATGATGGCTAGGAGATGCCACCTCCTTAAGTTCCTTTACATTAGCTAACGTCTGGGCCTGGATGAGAATGACCACCACCTGAAATCAGAGATCCTCTGCACTGACCTTAACGTCTCGCAGTTTGGGCAGTGTTGATCGCAGCTTGGGCAGGGTTGATAGGGAGGGTAGCGACATTAAAGAGCACTTTAGACAAAGCGAAAACATTACAAATGTTCTCCGCATTGTTTTTTACAATGTTAGTTACTAGGCCTGACACAAGGAATCTCTGTAGAATTTTGATAAAGCTCGTGGCGCCGTTGTGCGGCAAGATAAGTTACAGATGCTAGACATCGCTACGTCCAATTGTTTGTTTATTTATTTATATTGGATTGATTTCATGATATAGAACAGCATCACGTTCGTAATTTTAATCACACATTTTCAGTTGTTAAAAAATTATTACATGTTAATTTTGTAATAACGCATTATAAATATGAGTTTACTTAACAATAGTAAAATACAAAAAAAAATTATAGAATGAGTGAATTACAATGGTACGTGTATACGTAATTAATGTAGGCGTAACAGCTTGCGATAATTATAAGATTGTGCGATCCAAACACGCCTTCCTCCCTCGCAGACCCTAGAGGCGAGTGTGTCTAGCTGTACTTTAGAAAGAGGACCGATGGCGTGTAAAATTTTCGTGTCTGGCCGCATAACGGCGCCACGAGCATGCAATGGCGAGTACAGAAAAACCTTCTGTCGGGCCAGAAAAATAGCGTCAAAAGTGCAGAATTTTTATTGATGTGTACTCTATCGATTCCGAGGTGGCTGCTTGTATTATTACGAGACCTGTCCGCGCACATTGCTGTCAGAATCACGCGTTCATATCATCCAAAATATATATATTAGAAAAATGTTCGGAACATTCGTCTAGTATTTCAAAATTTTAATTGAAGTTAGTGAAAGAGCGCCGGGAGTCCGCAAATTCACGCACCTGCGTGCACAACAAGGCGGATAGGAACCGTAGCGTCATGCGGCGACCGCATGTACGTAGGCCACCATGAAAATCATTGACAACCCGACGTCGCCAATACTACTGTCTGTGTGCTGTTGCATATAAAATGCAATTATTTCTGGCGGTTCTTGTGCATTCGACTATCAAGTCACGATAAAACAGAGGTTCTACTTGAAACGAGGCCGACTGGAAGTTGCTGGAAAAGAGTAGCGTTCGTTGCAGTAATGCAGGCGCGACAATGCAGGCAAAAGTGGAAATCAAGAAGAAAAATTGGACATTTTTAAAAAAATAATGTGGGGAATAGAATTAAAGCTTTTCGGCACAGGAAATAGAAAAGTTAGTTTCCAGTGGAAATTTCACCATCGAGAGAATTGGCTCCAAAGTACGTCAGTAGAAAACTGATCGACCCGCGGATGTCAAATACTTTTCGCGTCTGCTTATCTCCCATTGTTCATGTAGTTCGACACACGTGTACTAACAAGCAACCGCTAGCGGCGCCCACGTAAGTTTACGCCACGAGGGCAGAAACGTCGATTCGTTTCGCGAGAAAAAAAAAAGTATAAAGCTGTCCTGTGTTGTCTTTTTAAGGCTATTCGCGCCAATGTGAGTACTTTTGGAACCAATTTTTGCAAAAATCAGTGCCCATAACTGCGTTCATGCTACAGTACATACTGACCTTAGTGTGGAATGTGCAGAACTAATGTTGAATTTCAGTTAGCAAGTGTTGTAGACATCAAGTTTATTATACATATTGATTTACATAAACAAATAATGCGCCCAAAATATACAATATTTGAACCGTAGCTTTAGCAACCAGTTTCCAAATAATTGTTTGTAATCATTACAGACTTTTTTTACTCTATATGACGGATAAAAAAAGTGAGGCGGCCCATGGCCATGGGAATTTTTCATATTGCAGAAGGATACAAAATTACAGGTGAAATTATATCGTTAGCAGACTTCTCAAGTGTTCTTTTAACTGTGAATGGCCTATGATGTATTTGCTATGATTGTCTCAGGGGCAGCGTGTGATGGCACCTTGTAATGGATAAGAGTGCCCCCCCCCCCCTCCTCGCATTCTTGTGAGGTCAGTGGTCATGAGAGGTGGTTAGGGAGGCGAAGGGGTGCAGGCAAATACACTAGAGACTCATACCGGACAGCTTGAAGATTTTTGCGAGAAAATCCAGCGGTGTTGTCACCTCCAGCCAGCAGACAGCATCACCTCTGTTTAATAGTACATTCCAATGATAGTAAAGTTACAATACCAGCATGGTGGATATCAGGAAGGAAATCTATTTCCTCTACGGAAAGTTTATTTAACAATGACCAAACATAAGACGACGAAAATTAATTCATAATATGTCAAATGTTTTAAAAGTGGAGAATATTTGCTAACAAATTATAGTTGTTATGTTAAATATTTATAAGAAAATAATAAAGTAACATCTCCTGCCACTAGGTTTTTTTTTTCGTACACTCACCTATGCAATTTGTATAGAGCTGCTGTCCGGTATTGGTACCTAGTGTATTTGGTGTAGGTGAGTGAGTGGGCGCGGGCCTGGTGTGGTGTTCGCAGGCCTGTGGCGGCGGCTGCTACTAGTGACGCCCTCGTCCTGCCTGTTCGCAGGGATGTCGTGGAGCGAGCACCTATCGCCCAGCCCAGGCAGCGACGCGCTGTCCTGGCGTAGCGCCACCCCCTCCCCGCCGCTCAGCGAGGGCGGCGCCTCCACCTCCACCTTCTGGTCGCAGCTCACCACCGACGAGGGCATCGTCATCGACGACTACGATGAGCTGCCCAGGAAGAAGAAGGTAAGAAACCACCACTACCTACCTCGCTCCTTGCTTCTTCTGGTTGCGGCCGCTTGCTTCGGGTGAGTAGCTAGGCTGCTTCTCTCTCTCTCCCTCCCTCTTCAACTACACTCAGTTCACGTGTGCTTTTTATCAGATCTTACAGCTCTCATCATCAACTGGAACTGCACTCGAAGAAATTATTTTCAAATTCACCACATCTGTAAATACGTATACGTAAGAGTTCGTTCTTACATGTGCTCAGGAAAGAATCAAATTCGTAGGGAAATCCCCCAACTTATAGGTCGAAATCTTCCATCATAATTTAGTAATTTAGTATGGTTACTAGGAATTTTCTTACAGTGTACGTACAGGAAAATTTCGCCAGTTGATTTGACAACAAGCCAGACTCCTAACACACGTATGTTGAGTTACTTGTATGAAGGGTCCATAATTTATCGGACATCCGTGGACGATTCTGGGCCAATAGCAAACCTGCATGTAAAGAAGTACCGTATTACGTGCTACCTTGTCAAGTTATAAACCAGCTTCTCACCAAGGACTAAGGACTGAGGAGTCTAGCTTACAGATCATTCAAATCAGGAAATATAACTGTTACAAAACTATGACGGCTCAAATTATTTGCAAACTGAACGGAGATTCAGCATTTTTGTACGACAGCGATGTCGTCTACGGCACATCACTGATGGGAGCAACCCTAGATGTGAGAGATGTGGGGTTTTGATGGGGCAGACCTGTTTCGGGATACCCTGGAGGGTGTTATGCAGTTGTTGACTTTTAGTCAGAGGTATGTAAGTTGTGTGCAAACATAGGTTCCTTGTTTTGAACTAGGTGCTGTCAAGTCAAAGCAATTCCTTCCAGGGACGTTCCAAGCAGTCATGAGCTTACTTGTTTGCCATATTTGTAAACTTTCAATGTATCGCCATATTTTCTTTAGACAACTGGAGACCCAGTAAATTCGTGGATTCATTTGACGATAAACTAACCTCTGAAAACATGTACATACATTTGAATTTATTTTTCGATAGGATTGCTGTTCGTAAACCATGCCCTAGACGAATTTTATCCAATAACTATCCTGATATGGAGTAAAACTGGAACATCAACCAATGCACAACTAAGGCTCGAGTACACAAATGATTGTGGAGTCCAGCATGTTGCCAAATGAATCCACAAAATATCCCGGTCTCTATAAAACCATTCTAGGTTATACTGTAGTTCATAATTTTTCACCAGACTGGGAGACATGTCAGATGTTTAATATAGTGTCCAACTGAATTCATACGTTTAATATATCATCGTCCTATTCAGCAAATCCATACCTCCAAAACAATGGCATGAAAACCTCTTAGCTGCGTTATGTAAATAAAAGAATGGTAACAAAACTAATAAAGAACTGATCATTATTTGCAACAATATAGTTATATTTTCAACAGGGATGGTAAATAAATGACAGTGATTACTTTTCCGTTCTGTATGAAATTGATTATTATGGAATTACGAGGTAGGCTAATTATGATGACGAATATACGAAGGAAAAGAGAATATACGTGTGCTTGAAAAGTGCATACTGACTTAGCCGAGAATACAGCTGACTTCTCAAACAGTCTAAAATAAGTTCATAGCCGCCATCGGCGTACTATTCTCTGTTCATTCTAACCTAACTCCTGATGTAAACAAAATGAGTCTTGTAGGAGTAATCGGCATGCCACCTTCCAGAGACAGGAGTCATAATTTCCTTCTTGAGGAGACCTTTGTTTACGTGTGGTTTGAGGTTGTGATTGATGCTACATGTTCGTCCACTTTATGTCTAACTCCGCTCACATCACTGATTCATAGATCTCGTAGTAGCCTTGCGTGACGTCAGTGGGTGGTAGTAGTGTTAGTAGAAGTACTACTAGTCATACAGAAAATAAATCACGCCAGGCTTGAGCTGAACTCTCGCTAAACGTTCTGACGACATGCAGGAGACCCATTAAACTAGGTGAATCTGTGCTTACTGCTAAGACATGCCATCACGCTATTTTATTTTTCATCTAGCCTATGGAGTGGTTACAGAACATTATGCATAGTTAGCAGACACTTGCTCACGGTCACTGCGTCACTTATTGACTTACTTCTGAGATGGTGAAATAATTTGATGCGATATAGAAGAGTTCATTTTAAGTGGTTACACATCCCCAACCTAACGGCTGTCTATGCCTAAAGAAGTTTGTTCTCGCTCCTCCCGTACTTCTTTGTTCATTTTGTGTTCGAGCATGCATGCCATAACCTGTATGGGTTTTAAAAGTAAATATATGATTGTTTGTGTTGTTTACAACTTTCGCATTTGGACTACATTGATTCGGTACTGATCATTTGTACAAAGTTTGGTACATAAAAACAAAAGACCACTTTCTTACTATATTTAAAAAAAAAAGAATTCCTACCTGGTATTTTATTTTGTTTACTTGTAAATATTATCATTTTTAAGGCCTTACTAGAATTTTTTTTATCGAACTCTCAGTATACTTTGCTATACGAGATAGGCATTGAATAACGTTATAGTCCAAGCATAATTACGTAAGATATTAATTTCATAGAAGCTATTTTCTATGACTCTTTATATTGGTTTCCTATACGTCCATCTACTTAAATTACCAGTAATATAGCAGTGTTTCTTAAAGAAGTCTTTATTATTTTATAACAGAATGTGTTGTTTCTGTCCTTTAACCTTGTCCATCATATATAGTCAATACATCGATTTTACTGGCCTCATCATTTATTTTAGACGTTCTGTGAATTTTTTTTATAAACTTCTGTGTTTTGTCGACCTTCAAATTCTTCTTTAAGATATCTATTTTTAATCGAAATATTGCCTTGTCGTCCACGTAAAAAATTTGAACTACATCATTTGGAAGTATACAGGAAGTTTTATAAAACTGAGAATTGCTTTATCCGACTGAATAAGTAATATAACTATAGAAAATAAAAGTATTTTTGTTATGTATAAATAAGTCTTTATTCATTCGAAGTTACGGCAGATGCGTGCTACAAAATTTAAAACTCTCAAGGTATTGGTTATTTATTACATCTCTCTTCCCCGATATTTTATTAATTACAGCCGGGTTTCGTATCGTATTTACTATATTATCAGTTAAAACTTCCATCGTATTATTGTTATCATAACTGCAACTGATTTTCTGTTATTTAGCGCATGGAGAACAACATCGCAATTACATCTTCAAACGCAAACGAATAAATATGTTTGTGTTTACGTCTACATATTCGAAGTTAGGCCCAGCTACACTGTGAAGTATAAAGTTTAACTTACTCTAGTTGTGGACTTCGTCGGCGTACTTGCCACGATAAAGTTCTGATTCCTGTTGAGGCGTGGCCTTGAGCAAGAAACGCTCCCATAGAGTAGACAAGTATAGAGAGACGAAATAACGTGGCGGTTCTTTTGATGTTGCCGTACCCATTCTCTGATTGGCCGTGCGAGGCTGTGGGGACGGGCCTTGTGTCTGATCGGCTGCTGCATGCTGCTAAATGTTCCGTATTGGCTGGGCTGCCGGTGTAGCTGGCGAGTAAGTCTCCAGGCGCTGCCTGACGAACGACGTTGCTGAACAGCGACGCCATTTTGCTGGCGCGTGTGGCTATAGTTGGCGGTACAAGCGGCTGTCTCACAACTGTTTTCCTAACCCTTCCAGTCAGAGTGCCCTGCGTAGGCACGTTGCATAGCAAGTGGATCTAACTATGAACGCTGTCTGTAAACAGCACAAAACAGCGTACAATAAGTAGAGCGGAGACGAGTAGATAAAATTTGGACGGCTTTTAGCATCGAGGTCTTGAGAGTCAATGGTAGTGGAGCGAGGTGAGCGTGGAGCGGCGCTGGAATGCAGGGGTGAAGGAGACGGGGTGTCCCCGAGAAAACCCGCCGACCGGCGGCATCGTCCGACACGACTCCCACATGCAAAAATCTGGGAGAGACCCCGTCGGGGTTCCTACCTGGTTCGCCTTGGTTGGAGGCGGCCCCTCCAATAAAATAATAGAGGTCTGCAATATCCTCGTTATTACTCTAGCGACAATGCTGGACTTCTCTATCCTCTAAAAATGTAAGCAAAATTGGTGATTTCGTTAGTTCCTGATCTCTATGCGACGTCACGAAATTGTGTCACCGCGTTACAGAACATCGGTCACTCTACCGTACGAGTTACTCATATTGGCTAAAAGAAATAATGCTAAGCACGCCACACATAATGCCTACCAATGTAAAAAATCGAGCAAGCGTATAGCGTCTCTGTGACCAGATGTTTTTGAGCCAGCGTATAGCAGCGTCGCATTGCGCTTGAAGCTCCCCTCGGGCTGAAGCAAGCCAATCACGTGAAGTGAGCAGAAATGCGTAGTATTAAAGATAGCAATGCGCATCCCGGAGTGTTGAGTACGTCACGCGGCGGTAGTTGCTGCCGGCCGTGCGGCGAAAACAAATGACAAGCGAGGAGCGTGAAGCTACGGCATAGCAGGAAGGCTGCCGAACGTTTCCGCTGCAGATAATGTTGACGTAACTTACATGTTCTTCAAGGTCGGCCGTGGAAATGTCTATACATCTCTTTCTCTCTCTCTCGCCTACACACTCCCCTTCTCTCTCTCTCGCTCTCTCTCGCTCTCTCTCTCTCTCTCTCTCTCTCTCTCTCTCTCGCAGCTGGCTCCTTCCCCTTGGTAACCGGTGTGACTTGGCGATGCCGAGTTAAGATCCATTTTTGCAAATCTATTACATCAGCTCCAAAAAAAAAGCTCTGGTTTTAGTTCGATATTACAGCTGCTGATTTTTCTGAATCGATATATTTATTGTAGAATCGTTTCTAGATTGAGCGGCAAGTAAATATGTAATTTAACGTTATTAATTTTCTTAAATTTTGGACTGTCATCTTTATGGGTTGTTCGATTTTTATGGAATTTCATATCCTGGCCTTTGATATTTATATGAGTTTTTGGTTAACAGCATTTCTGGCTGTATAAGTTCGTTCCCAAAGCCATGGCACATCCTAGCAAATATAATTGATGTGTTCGTACAACTGGCTAGAAAAAAGGTGCAAGTCGAATTGTTTTCAATATTTCTTTTTCATCCGACTTGATTGCATCGATATTCTGTGCTTCGATCTTGATAGAGCCACGAAATCGATTTAATGGGTTAAGATCGACATGCGTGGTGCAACTTGGCGCAGCGTACGACGCGCTCACGCATACGTTATGAGAAATCGCGAGTGCGAATAGCAGGTGCGAGGAGGTGCCCCTTTTTCGGGAATACGGAAAGAACGCAGAGTACCTAACAATACAGAGGTGCAACAGCTACTTACACAGTGAACTCCAGCATCACACAGCAGAAAAACGGCGCCACTCACCAGCAACGTGTTGGGACGCCGGTCGCGAATCAGCGCCTGGAAGCTCATTTACCAGTCGGCAGTTCAGCGTATGGAAATTTTCGCAAGACACAGTATTCCATTCGACGTAAGGTCGTGTTAAATACATGGACTAAAGTCGAGGTAGAGCGATCTCGCTGGCTGCGCACAACCAATTTCCGTGTCCCAACATTAAACTGCTTTTCTGCCGACACGTCTAGCGAAAACGGCTTGGATTGAATTTGAGGTTAGAAAACTGTTTGGTAAAAATGCACTTTGAGATGTATGTGTACTTCCAATAACCAATTTGCAATGAATTTGATTAAATTCATATTGGTAAAATTAATATTTTATTTATAGAAGACTGCTTGTCATTTAAAAATTAAGACATAAACGAACACTTCAATCACTGTTAACCATGTAACTTCGGCAGTTTTGTTATTTGGGGTTGATCAAAGTCGGGTACATGCGCAGAAGACGAATAATCCGTCTGCCTCGTCTTTAGTGTATGGTTTAAGGGCCTCGCACACTTAGGTGACCATTTTTTTCTGACCCGAATTTGGGACGTTCGTTTTGGCTCGTAAATGGCCGGTAGTGGGAAGGGAAATGAAGTGGAGGGAGTGAAGGGAAGTGTAGTGGAGGGAGTGTGGCGGGACTGTTCACAGGAGATTAATTCAGTTTTACTCACTAGCACTGAATTTGAAACAACAGTCTGAACAACGTGTAAGCCAGGGTGGTACTGGTACACTTCTAAATAAAAAGTAAAATGGCGGAGTAAGATAGGTTGATGAGTCACCAGTATTTTTGGTGACGGAAGGTCACTGACCTGCCGCTCCAGCGCGATCCCCCTCCCAGCTCTGGCCCAAATCCACCCAAAACAGGCCACACCACGAGTTAACACTGTCAACATTCTGGACAACATTCTGGACAAACGGCCGTCCCGAATGACCCTCTAAAAAAATTCGTGACACGACCTCGAAAATCGGGACTGTCCCGAAAAAATCGGGACGTCTGGTCACCTTATCGCACACCCAGTCAGCGAATGGGGCGCCCACGACAAAAGAACTGACACGCCAATTGACTCCTGTATTCTTAATTATTCCGTGGCCTCGTCCTCTTCTGAGAGAAGCCTGACTGAACCGCTCGAGACTCTTGAACTCACATAGTCTCGTCAACTGTGAGAGTGGGCCAAGAAGACATTTTTGTAAATAAACAAAATCAAACCCTGTACTGAGCGAAGCTGCGTCCTGCGCCGCGAGTCGTGGAGCATGGTGTGATCTCAGATAATATACGTGGCTTGCCGAGGACTTGATTACACGAGGCGAACCGTTACGTCGGGCAGCTCGGGAGTGGCAACTGGTTCTTGCTTGTGATGCGAGCCAGCACCTTGTACACTCTCCTCTCTTGGCTCCAACTTGCACCGCACAAGTACACTGCCTTCCAGAAGACGTGTCAGGTTTTCGTTTGATTGTGTTACGGCAGTCAAATATGAAACACACATAAAATATTCACGTGAAAAAAAATGGTCAAGAAATTAATTCATAAAAATTACTTTTCTTCTATGTAACAAGATATTCGTAATGATACATATAATATATAATTATATGTATATATATGTAATATCTAAATACATTCATAAATATAGGTATGTGCTTAAGTACATAATAAAAATAAAAATGAGTAAAACAGATGTTTTCTTACATAAGAGCAAAGTAAATTATTCTGATTGCCCTGCTTTACAAAGTTTCCATCGCACAATTAATTTAACTTTAAAGTATACTGTACCGAAATAGTTTATAGGGTAATAAAATATAACTGTACATTCTCCTGTATTATACAATTTCAGTCTTGATTTTGGTGGTGACTGTAGTAGCTATTGGTAAATTATAAATTTCTTGTTGGTTGCAGCGATGCAAGTACATAATCGGTACAGCTTCCTTAATTCCATTTTTTTTTTTTTTTTTTGCCTATTCGCCCCTACATTTTATAAGTTCACTCAGTGGCTCCCATTACTGAGTCCACCCACAGACTCCTTCCGGTGTGTATCACTTCCAGCACATCAACTTGGACCATGGGAAAATATAGATTTTCCCATAATAGTGTACCCTTCTAATCGTTTTAACATTAGCATTTCGCGCCGACTGATCGAAACACATTAACTTTTACAGTCTGCACTGTAAGAAATTATTTGCAAATTTACACGTCAGTGGATACAAATAGTAAGCAAGTGTTAGTGGTAAAGTTATTTCCCATACATTCATGATAACGTTCCTCCATTTGTTCATGAAAGAGTAGAACTGGTAGGGAATTCCGAACTCTGTATAGTAACGACGCCAAACATTCCTATATTTTCAGTCTGACATGTGGCATTATTTCCAGTATAGGTTAAACACTTTCATTACATTTTAGGAAGCGTCCTAGAATTTTTTTTTACAACGTCGATCTATATTAAATCATAATTCATAAATAATTTCAATCTGTTTAAGCTTAACTACAAACTTGATAAGCTCAGATCATTTTCATTGCACGAAATCTATGTTGAATTCTCGCCTTCATGAAATTATAATTAATTTCTTAACCCAGCGTAAAATACTAACGTATAATTTCTTCAGCCCTTTTTGTCTATCTCCTCCTTTCTTGGTTAATTTAAAAGCTCAATCGAAGTTGCACATAAAAATTTACACCTACAAACAATATAAGGGGTATTGAGCGTCTCGTTCATTGGGCTCGGGTAGTGACTGTACGTTTATTGTGTGTTAATGTTTCACTGCTGGGTAAATTAATGCTGTTAGCACTTTCCTACAGTGTTACTGCAATTTTTGTCAGCTGTGAGCCACCACAGGATGAATAACATTCATCAGACACGTAGGCAAGTGGTCAAATCAAACAACTCCTTGACTTGACAGTCGTGCAGTTTCAATGGGAAAGGGCCCGGAGAGGGGAGAGGGAATTAGTACCGCAGACCGCAGTCTTCTGAGCAGAGCGAAGCCCACTTCACAATGGCCGGCAAATTACTTCCTTGGTTACTGGTGCTGGCACGATGGATGCGCAGTGCAAAACAAACTCGACCGCACATACGAGCAGCACCTCGACGACAGGTTTACTTTATTGTTTTTTTTTTGTACATGCTGTTTTATTCTACGCGGTTCTCTTTAAAGGTCCTATGTACTGAAACGTTTTCTGTGAAATCGTTGTTTGCGCGTAAACACGTGTCTCGGTAAATAAATGTTCTGGAAATACGAATTTTTGCCAGAAAGGTTTACATAAAAAAAAACGCTATTGTCTATATCGTTATCTTTTTACTTTTATCATATTAAGTGTATTAAAAGAGAAAAAGATCGTGAAAGTGACCAAATGTCGCCTTTTTAAAGCTTTCCTATGAAGTTTCTTTAAGCGCTAAGAGAAAAGTACGATTATACGCAGGTAGTTTGATCTCTGTACTTTCATCGCGTGTAATAAAACCCCACAGTTACAGATCTAGTTTACACAGTAAAGCGTTAGGACGGAAACACTGCACGCTTTGCGCGTAGGAGCGATGAGGCGCTAGACGTGCGCGTTAGTGTCGCCCGTATCGCTTCCTCGCTTCTTGACCTTGAACGCGCAGCTGTACTACCTTGCTGTCCCAGATGTTCGTTGATGTGCCGGTGGGTGTGCTGCCGAACAAAGTTACGGTCAGTGTTGTGTGCGGTCAGTACACAGTTGAAAGTGCCGCTTATACCGCGAACTCCAGCCGTAAACGTCAGCAACATATTGTAACGCCTTTCGCCAATCAGCGCCTGGTAATCTACTCGCCAGCTGGCTGCACAGCCAATGGGGGACCTATGGTAGTACACAGTAGCCTGTCACACGCACATACAGTAAGGCCTGTTCCCAGAGCCTTTCGCAACCAATCAACGAATGGGTACGTCCGCATCAACGGAACCATCACACCATCTCGTTTTCAATGTTCTTATCTACTCTGTGCCCCGGAAATGTAGGTTTGTTTGTGCAATCAACTAATAGAAGCGCACTTTAATAGAGGCGCAAGTACTCCGCCGATCGATAATTCCTTCTGTTGCGCCAGATTAAATAGAAAACTTAACATGTTAGTTGAAGAGTTTTAAAGCGTACTTTCAAAATTTTTTATACGCCTCAAAAAGTGTTTTGCATCACGGGGATTACTGAGTTACTAGTTGGTCCCTGCTCACGAGAAAGTACGAGATTAAGTTCACACTGCCTGTACCGAATACCATGCACGTCAGACTTGACGAAAGTCTTCTTGTAATGTGCTGACTCTCCCAGCGAAGATCCTTCAAGCGCAACCAATTACAAATGATGCAAAACATTTTTTGAGGCGCGTGTGGTGATTGAAGAACACCTCTAAACCAGTGGCGTGTGGTGAAGAGTTGCGAGGTAAGCTGCTGCTTGCTCAGTGCTGTACACACTCGGCGCTCGAAGCAGGAACCCGTATAGGCTGTTCACGGTAAAATGAGCACTTTTGAAAGCCTTGCTTAAGATATATTTGTATGAACGTTTATATATTCCTCCGCCTTATGTAAAATTAACATTACCATGGGCCTCATCACTTTATTCATGCGTCGGTCAAGTGAAACTGTGAGATTATTAGAAAAATAAATATTTTACAAATCTGCTAATTTTTACACTTTATGCATCAAAAAACGGAAAGCAAAAGAAATAATTTAAATGATCACAAATGGTTACCCAACACTCTTTATTCGGCGTTAAGATATGGAACTACTTTTCCTCCATCGTTACCAACTTTACTGGGCACGTGTCACTCAGCGAGCCCGTTAAAATGTATGCCAGGCAGGAGCAATGACATTTTACTAAAGTTGATTTCAAAAGTGCTCACTTTATTGTGAACAGCCTGAGCGTACTGCGGCCACTCACACGAGAGAACAGTGAGGCACCCATTACACACGTGCAGTGACGTCAACTGCACTACTGCGTTTAAGTGACCAATGCGTGAAATAGCAAACGAATAAGTATTGCACAGAGCGAGACACAGATTACCTTGCAACACGCAGCTGCTCTAAACTGTGGAACGTACTTTCTCGCTGTTTTTTAAACCACTGCGCAGGATTGATTGACTTTCCCCGAGGCTTCAGGCTTCGCGACAGTCCATATTTGATCACGGTTACGAATGATCCCTTGAATTGTGAACGTTTCTCGTGGCGGTGTTTCGGTCGCGTGGTAGCCACCGACAGATGTGGCTTGCTCCCAGGGCTGACCCATGCCTGCGCACCACTTCCGGAAAACCTTGGCCTTCCGCTGCAAAACTCGTCAACCCAGTTGCGTGGTCTTCCAGCGGGTGGCATCGGGTTTCAAGGTCAGCCCCGACACGGAGATTTTCTCGCCGCCGAGCCACGCTCCAGGTGGTTATGTCGGCCAACCGGGTCGTATGTCGCCAGCCCTTTGAGACCGCGACATTGCAGTTGACTGAGTTTTACTTCACGTGCCTTGTATAACTTCTGACCCGTAATAAACATTCAGTTTCTCCGCCTAGCTGGTGTAGAAGGTTTGGTAGAAAACACGTAACTAAAAAAAAAGTTGAATTTTTTTAGACATGTCTTAGCACTAAAAGCATTTATAAGTCGTTCACGATTAACTGAATACTTTCTAAATCAGCCTTTGACAAATGTCACTGCTCCTACCTGCATGTATTTTAACAGGTATACTAACTGACATGCGCCCAGCTAAGTTAGTAACGACGGAGAGAAACTATTTCGTTGCAATTTAAACGGTGATTTAAAACTGTTAGCTAAACATTTGTTAATACTGAAATTAAGTACTTTTCTTTCTGGTTTTTTTGTGTGCAATTCAGTGTAAGTGTTAGAAAATTTGTCAAATATTCACTAACTTGATAATCACAAAATTTCAATTTCACTTACCCGAAGTATGAATAAAGGCCCATGTTAATATTAAATGTACTGTACAGTACATAAGGTCGAAGAATACAAAATGTGTATACAAGTAGCTCTTCAGCAGGGCTTTCAAAAGTGCTCATTTGATCGTGAATAGTCTATAATAGCGTGCTGTAAAAATATGGGATGGCCGCTTAAAGTCACGTCCACGCTAGACGCTGCGGGTAAGACTGCACGCCAATCGAGTCCCGTGAGCGTAGAGTCGATTAGGCAAGTGTTTAGTGACCAAGAGTTGACCTTTAACTTATATTTTTCGAGGCCTTGAGCGCATAAAAGCACTTACAGAAAAAATATCGTTTAAAGGCCTGCTAGCGATAAATACATGACCACCTGCGAAACATGCAGCCTGCTGCCAGATCGTAACTTGCCAAGTTCTCAGGTCCCGGAGTGTATCATTCCACGCTTTATCACGAGCTAATTCATCTCGGTCAGAACCAGTTTTCTTGCCGCGCGAAACACTCGAAGGCGGGTGTTGATGTATGACATTACCTGCCACTGACCGTGTTATTTTCTGTCTGCCCGTAGTTTCCATCCCGTTGCATCATAGCTGCACTCGGTGGCTGACGGGGAATTTCGTACGTGATGCGTCCTTGACGGAGAACGTAGAAGGGCGTAGTCGACGGCCACGTCCCCAAAAGTTCAACGCCGCCCGTGTTGCAACTCGCCGGGAGTTTATCGATGTGTGCTATCTGTTGAACGCGACTGCGAGATTGCGATACCGCCACGGCGTCGAAAAATTCCAGGTCACCCTTTTGAGCCTTGTAAAAGTTTTCGCGGAGGACACTGGCATTATTTGCCAGGCATGTGAACATTGGACAGCGTGTCCACCCACAGGGAAAACTGGAATGTCAGGGAATTTCGTGTGGCAGGAAAATGTCAGGGAATTTTAATTTGTGTCAGGGAAAATGTAAATAATTGCTACTCTGCAAAATTTGTTAGTTGTACAAATACAGGGCAGGTAATGTAACTATGAGCATGTTTTTTAAAATTTCAATTGAGTCGGTGAACTGGCAATAATCCATCTTTGTCAAGTGACATAGGGACTATACGTACAAAATAAAATATTTGTGTGTATGTAATGGACGTGTATCACGAGAAATATCGATGGGCTGAATAAAATGTTGGTCCTGCTTGTTTCGTCGGTTGCAGTGTAATTTTAATTCTACTTTACTGATAGCATATTTGTTGTCAGCGGTGACAAAATATATTGGAAGGTTTTGGTCCTGAAAATAGGCCTGGAAAACTGGCAATATTCTGCCTGGAAAACAGGAAAAGTCAGGGAATTCCAAAATGGTATTTTCGTTGACATCCTGATTGGAAGTTAGTAACGCAGTACATGTCCGTGAAAATTATAGTATTGTGTACAAAATTATAGTCCATTACCAGATTCTTTTTGCCACCAATTCTTCTGTGATTGTATCGTTAATAAAAAAAACTCATGTTTCCTTTTTTATGTTTAAGAGGTTAAACATTTCCTATATTATACTAAATATGTTATCATCAATGTAACTTATTATTCATCATTACTTATCTTCACATTTTCCAAAGCGGAAACATTATTAATTTCTAAATATTAAAAATATTTCCAAACAAAACTTAGCATATCCACAAGTCAATAAACAGCACACTAAACTGTGTTGACAAGCATTCATCCTTGGACAGAAATGTTTGCATTTGTCTAATTACAAAGGGCAAAATGACACATAGCTAAGCAAGAAAATCTCGCATGCCAAAAATATCAACATGCCACAGCAGTGCTACGATTCAATGTGCCTTTCGTCTGAATTCATAAAATATCTGTGTTAGTGTTGTCTTGACCACATATTTGCTACGTTGAAGTGTCTGTGCAATGAAAAATTTGAAATTTATAGTATAAAGATTGTATTTAAAAAAGGGTGTTCATTTTTAGAGCTCTGAGTATTTTGCAAATCCATTCGGTAGCCAGGTAGACTTTTAAAATTTGTTGTTTCCTCCTCTAATTGTGACTGGACGGCGCTTCTTTAGACACGCCCCGTTTTAACGGCGAGCCAGTAATAAGCAGGAAGCAGAAGCGTGAGCGTTGAACAGTTCTGTACAAAGGCTTCACTTGATGGCAGCAATCAGTGAGCAAACGATCATTTCTCGGATGTATAGAGGAATGTGAAGTCTTAGCCTGCTGCCAAATTCAATCGGTAGAATAATCGGAGCTCTATAAATTGCAATATTTTTACTTATAAACTATTAACGGTAAGTGAGCACTTTTGAAAGCCCTCTCATTTGGAATACTAGTCAATAAATATATTTAATTTTAGCTTTAGGCGTTAACTTTCGAGTGCTGTGGAATATATATATATATACATACTGTGTTTATTACTAACATGTCAATATTAATTTTAAAGGATTAAATATGGCTTAAAGTAAAAGTGGCTAAGGCCTCAAAAGTTCTTATTTCACCGTGAACAGCATATACTATTATGTATTTGCCACAATGCATCGTATGCACTCCTATTTTCCTCTCCCCCATTCCAGTCCGTACGTATTTCCTAAAGCGTCCGGAGTAGTGCGGCGCGAAGAAGTGGGTCGCGCACGCACAAGTTTTCGCAACTTCAAGTTACGTGACGACGTCCCAGTTCCCATTACCGCCAGAGATCTTAGAAGGGGGGGAGGGGGAAGAGGAGGAGGAAGTGGAGAAGGGAGATGCCTCGCGGCACGCATGCGCAGGGTGGCGGCGACTGCAGCGCCTCGTGGCGGACGTGCGCGGAAGCTCTGCGGCCCACCATCCAGCAGCATTAGGCGTCCACTTCCGCGTCAGCGTGCCCCAGGGCCAAGGCTGCCAGCAGCACGCTTGTGAGCAGACAAGTGCGCAGAGCCGTCCCTTTGTTGTGGGCGTAAAGGCTGTTCACAATAAAGTGAGCACTTTAGAAATGAACCTTAGAACAAAGTTACTACCCCGGCATGCATATATTTTAATGGGCACACTGAGTGACTTTCGCCAAATAAAGTTGCTATAACGATGGATGTGAAGTAGTGCCATATATGAAAGTCGAATAAAAAGTGTTAGGTAACCATCTGTGATAACTTACATTAATTTATTTCGCCTGTCAAGACCACAATGTTAAGAGTCGTCCAAATCTCTTCACTCTCTATCTTCATTTATTTCGCTTTCTGTATTTTTAACGCATCGAAGTGTAAAAATAAGCAGATTTGAAATATTTTACCTTCTTAATAACTCCACAGTTTCATTTGACCGACGTATGAATAAAGTGACGAGGCCCATGGCAATGTTAATTTTACATAAGGCGGAGGAGTATACAACGTGTATACAAGATCTCAAGCAGGGCTTTCAAAAGTGCATTTTACCGTGAACAGCATATACCCATTCCCTTCCCGCGCGACGAGGCTCTGGGAACGGCCCTTATGTTTGATTGGCTAATGCATGCTGTGAAAGGTACGCTATTGGCTGGGCTGCCGGCTAGGCGTTGATTGGCGAACGACTTTCCAACATTTTACCGGCCAGTGACGCCATTTTGCTAGCGTGTACAGTTGGACCTCGCGGTTTAAGCGGGTGTCTCTGCTCTGTATTCTTAATTACATTACATACTCAGTTAACTTAAACCTACGTATTATCACGACACACACAGTACACACATCCATGCCTGAACAGAGACATGGAAACCGGAAGTATCGCCTTTGGCTCGGAGGTTACCTTTGCCAGTAGAACAATAAAAAAAAAGTACCGATAACAGTCGAGGATGCTTTAAGTATTCAGCTTATTTTAGGAAATATACGCAAATGATTACCGAAGTTTGTCCGCCTGAAAAGCTGGGTGACATGAGGCAGTTGCTGACAAAATGTGAGTCAGAGTGATTTTATGCTTTTGCTCTTGTCCTAACATTGTCTCAAGAACTGCGAGATAAACAGTCAAATTCATGTGTTTCAACACACTGATGTGACTGGCGTTTGTTTACTTTTGGTTTGACAGAAAATGGCGTCACCGTTCTGCAAAATGTTGGAACGCCGTTCGTCGGTAGGGAACATTTCGCAGAGTACAGTAGCCAATCAGATGCCAGGACCGCTCCCAGAGCCTAGTGCAGCTAATCAGCGAATGGGCTAGTCCACATCAACGGAAACCCACGTCAATTCCTTTTTTCTTTGTTCGATTATCTGCTCTGTTATTCATTCAGTGTTGGGACACAGAAAGAACTGGGTGCTGCTTAGCTGGTACGCGCACACGACCTTATATACCCTCTGCGATATCACCCGCTATTTTAAGTATTTAGGACGATTTTAAACATTAATTAAAAGTTATCATGATGGAGGCGTCCTTTTTGGTTTCTTCATCAAGTCGTTTCAGGTACTAGCCACGGGGAGCGCTCGACGTTTTGAAACAACTGGAGTGTGATTGGCCAGGTACGAAATCCGGTATGGGACCTGCCACGAAAAATAGGACGTGTCCAATTACCAAACCTGGTAAGAGATCTGGCGATACAAGGCACGAATTGCCATGACTAGATATGTGCAAAATTCGCGTTATTATTTGAGGATACGTTAATCTGTAAACACTTGTACCTCTGCAACACGTTTCTCATTGGACCATACATTTCCTAACACGCCGTGTACACTTAACTGTTGTGTACCCCAATCACATGCAGTTCAGTCAGAAAGGGTGTGGCTTCACATCTTTGTAGCAGCCAAAAGACATATGGCCCTTGCTCCAGTAGACAGTACTGTGAAGTTTAGCTTGATGTCGTATAATAACGCGAGTTCTGCATGTCTCCAGCCATGACGGTTCCCACACTAGCCGGTATGGCGAACCTTGCGCAAGGTTTTCACGGTATCGTGTAAAATGGTCTTCATTGGTGTCGCGCTCGACAAACAGTAGTGCTCGCGTAACAGCGGCTAGCAGCCTAGGGCTGGATGACAGTTAACTTTGCGCTGAGGCTGAACGCTCTGAGCGTGGGACCTTGTTCCACGAGGCTCGTGGTTGGTCCAGGGGAGAGCAGCGTACTCCACACCGCGCGCAGCCGGGGCTGTCAGTCGACGGCCGGCTGAATGTGGCCTTTCACCGGGGACAAGTGCCCCATTATCCCGCCATTACACGAGCCGCGGCTCTGCCATCTAACCCGCAGTCCCGCACTGCTGTCCTCAAAGCTTTGTTTGCTATTTACAGACGTTAGTACACCGCGGGGAAGTTTCCTACTTTACAACTGACCGTGAACAAGTCAGAAAATTTATTTTCATTATCGCTTGACACCTGCGAAATTATTGTTAATTTGTGGTTGCACGCTTAACTACGAAATGCTATATGTTCGTCTGCCAGTAATGACATTGACCAACAGCTTGTGTAGTACGTCGCAAAGACGGTTTTAGCCAATAGTATAGGCTCAATGTTTCAGTAACCAATCGCTAGTAAAGTGGCTGCACATGTAAATGTCGATTAATTGCCAGTAGCCAACAAAATCTTTGATTGAACTAGATATGTATAGGGCGCTGAAGTGTACCACGTCACCAAAAAATAACCAGAATTTTTTTACGTCTATAATTGTTGGTTGTCATGTGTATACGACATTACGTAAATTTCTTTTCACCGATATATTTTCCAGAATTTTGCAAGGTCCTGATCCTTTTTTGACTGAGCTTTGCATGTATCCAATTATAAAGGTTAATTATTATAGTATCATAATTGCCATCATCTCGTGGTTTACACTACGCTTTTCGTTGTTCAACTGTCTACAGCTCTTTTGTACATCCAGAATCGCTTCTTCTCACATTCCCTGTAACTGTTTTTTTTTCTTCACACAAACCTTGACAAACGTTAGCAAAAAATATGCTTTATCAACCAATATAAAATATCAAAGATATTTCTGTTTCATGCGTATGTCAGAAGGCTTCTTCCGCCTACCTGGAACTTTTTTTTCGCGTTCGAGGCCGCGAAGCGCGGAAGCGATAAGGGCGACACTGCAACGCGTATCAAGTGCGCCGTCGCCGCTAAGGGCACGGTTTTGAATCGGCGTGCAGTGTTCTCGTCACACTGCATGTACCTATGGTACTTTGATCTGATCGGAGACCCTATTAGCTATTACTTTATTGGGGGAAAGTCTCTAGGATGGTTCAGTGTAGGGCCCTTGAGTCGATTTGTACGTATCTGACGCGGATATTTTGATACACAGCGCTTTGAAAAAGTCGTGTTTAGCTACGGTTGGGTAGGGCGTACTCCGAAGTGGTATTTCCAATGTGCGTGACGTCTTGAAAGCACTCAACAGCGCTCGTCAGAAATGTGTGTTCCTTCTGTAGATGAGTATTTACATATAGCACAGCAACTGTTGACCCTATTCGTCCGATGTTAATAGCGAATAGGGTGAATCGGGTCAGCAGCAAACACCAAAAAATAATAACAAGAATTAAATAAGATTTATAAGTGTTTTTTAAAAATGTTACCTACTGTTAACTTGAAAAAAAAAATTGTATGATCACCCTTCTTGTTTAGTTGCACTACCTCACCACAGCCTGACAATTGTACGCCATACGCCTTAGCAATGCCCGTTTACTGAGCAGCCTGTTTGTTATTCCTGGCATCCAGTGCATTTTGCATATTCTTCTCACTCCAAGTTTGCGATAAAGGACGTTTAAATTAATTACCCTATTTGCTCTAGGAACATAGACCCAATTGACCAGATCGACAGTTGTTTGGAAAAATTAATTTGGCGACACTGGCTGCAACTGACGACGAAACGAAAATACGTTTAAATACGCGTTACTGTATGTGGTTTTCTTCATGCATGATTCGCTGTGCTTGAATATTGCAAATGGTACTATTTATATGTGCAATAAAAACTACGAAAATATGAAAACAGTAAAACACACGTGTGATTTCTTACCTCCACAAAAAAGCGAAGAACTAAAAACCGGTTGTGTGCGCCACTTTGTAAACCATTTTACTCCCCTCCCCCCATACAGTTGAGTTTTTCACCGCTAGATAACAGCACTGTTGCATTTCCTCTTAATTTTATTCATAAAAGCGCGAAATACACAAATGACCCGATTCAGATCGTTTTAACCCTCTACCCTTCCAAGTTCAACAGTCAGGGGCGTCGGAAAGGGTAGGGGTGGAAACAAGGAGAGCATCCCCCCCCCCCCCTCAAACTAGTGAGCGCCAAAGACTCCACGAGAGATGACACAAAAAATAAATGCCAATTTTTTAATGTTAAATATCAGAAATTTAATAACAAGGACCTAAGAATCATTATATGCTTTATATATTTTGTAGTCTTTTTATTAGGTAATTTTATGATAGTATTTTGCTTGTTTATTTAAATGTTCTGAACAATGTTTTACCTCAACATTTTGCTTGTTTATTTCAGACCGTTTTCTAAAAAATTGTTTTCTTACTGTGCAAATTAACGCTCGATCACAGTGTATAATGATGTGATTTTTTTTCTATGCAGTTAAGTTATTTAAAAATATGTGTTTATGCACCTGTATGTGTACACGTATATAATTGCAGATTAATTTCCATATTTTGTATATTTTCTTAAACTGGAAGTCTTAAACAATTTATGTTACATAGTATTGTTTTTACTGGTACAAGCTTTATTGTACAAAATATCTGAATATGAAGCAACATGGATATGTGTGTGCATCGGAGCACTGGCATAATTTATTTTAAAATTAAGTTTTGAGAGGAGGCGCTTTTTTTCATCACCAGGGGCGCCAAAAATCTTCAGACTCTCCCCCCCCCCCCCACCCGTGAAAGGTTCCGAAATCCCTTTCAGCAGTCATTCTAATTGGAAATGTTACTATTACTACGCAGAAGTAATGAGGTATCTAGGTCGCTAGCCGCCCGCCAGCGAGGTTGTAACTTGGTACGAAATGAAAACGAGAAATGATAGAATCTCCAGTGATAATGAAATATTAAATAAATGAACAAATGCTCACGCACAAACAAGTTATACCAGCGCTAGACGTCAGTCAATTTCACGAATTCATTTAGTGCAGGCTATATTTGAGCCAGGTATCGTTTAGGGTCACGGCGCTTTTGTAACTGTGCCGCGGTTGTTTTGTCACTCCCTGGCCAGTAATAAAACAGGGAGAACTTTCGTGGCCGGTTCATGTGCAAGCAAACCAGTTCAAGGAGAAAATAACTTACAGCGACAGTAGCTAGCGAATAAAGGATTATAGCCCAAGGATCTGTGTGGTTTTCGGACTTATACGCATCTCCAACTACAGTCATGTACATTAGAAAAAAAATATCTCGACTTCCTAACAATATGACAAAAATCACTCTCCAGTCCGCAAACGCTTCGAAAAGAACTCAACAAACTGGCCATACTACGGAATATTCAGCAGCATGGGACAGCTAGTCAGCCGTAAGTAAGTTTCAAAAGTAACATGCAATCACCGAAATGAATTTCCGTTTGACCGAACAGGGTGTTTTTAGAACAGTTTGCTTATCAACATAACTGATTGACCGTAGAACAATTTTTGTGTCTTAAAAGTATTTACTAGATTTAATACTATAGCTCTTCGCCTGAACCAAGTAAGTTTTGTTATTCACACATTATTCAGTTAAGTGTATATTTCCTAAAATTCAAACGAAATTTTTGTTGACCTAGATAAACCTTTATCTGTTTGACCAACCAGTGGGTGATGTGGCGAGTATAAGGAGCAATGAGGAGGAAAATTGAGCAACTCGTATACTGCACAGACGATTGCGAAGTTTAGCGGTTATTCGTGCACTGTTGCAATGTATAGAATTAACAGCAGAGGCACGTGGTGCGTCCTTGATCTGAGCGGCTTGTTCCATGCTGGTAATCAGCTTTCGTTGATTTCTCTCTTGTGCACACCTCGGACAACTGCGGGTATACAAATGTCTCTCTTATATGTATACATACCCTCTGCACACTGCTAACGCAGATACCGCTTAAGTCTCGGAATTGTGCATATTTCTAACATGCACGTTTAAACCTCTGCCTATGAGTCTACGACGTGATACGGTAGCGTGTTTAAACTACTGGCTGCAAGTGTACTCAAAGTGCTTTCGCAGATGTTGTGTTGGCTTAAAACGTGTTTTATAAACGATGCTGAATGCTGTTGAACTAGCCGGCAGCCAAACTGTCTTTCATAACTGAGCCAAAGTAAATTCGTTAAACGACACTTTCGTGAAAGTTTTAAAGCAAGTAAATCAAGGCTGATATGGGGAGGGTGAGGCGGAAAAGGGAGGGCCAAAAGACTTGCTCCGTTTGTCTAGATCTGGGATTTGAAAGTTTTCCATCTGCACACTACCCCCACGCCCCTTTTGCGCTGATGATTTATAAAGCTTGCTACTAAGATTATTGTTGAATAATGTCATTTACATAGCACGTATAAATTCGTGTTGTAAATGGTTCAGAACTCTCTACTTACAAAAATTTCCTCAGCGTGTAGATTTTCTAATTTTATATGTGTAGTGTGAAAAGCGGGGCGAAAAACCTTTCAGCCTACTAGGTCTAAGATACTGTCGTGCGTATTTGACTACTCGAGA
The DNA here is from genome assembly GCA_029891345.1 of Dryococelus australis. Taxonomy (NCBI): domain Eukaryota; kingdom Metazoa; phylum Arthropoda; class Insecta; order Phasmatodea; family Phasmatidae; genus Dryococelus; species Dryococelus australis. Next base: position 56,205,353 of record CM057003.1, read on the forward strand.
GACATAATTGAAATATTTCCATGTACCAGGTGTGTGAGTAATGCGTAGGCAGTGTGGTTCGTCACTTCGCAAGTGTGTTGACAGAAAAATAAGCAGGTGTGTTAGTTGCACGTGGCATGTGTGTTGGAGAGTGGCGTGTATGTGTGTGTGTGGCGGGAGGTAAAGGAAGCTCTAGGAGCTTGCCGGCTCGCCTTATCGCCTTCACTGTTGACTTACGCCAGCGGTATTGATCACCTGCTTGCAGTAGGTCAGTCACTGCGGGGCACGCCTGGGTGCCTCGGGGCTACCGCAACACCACGGCTCTATCCTTCCCGTCTACCTCTCGATATCCTTGCGATATATCGATCCCGCCAACTGCTTGGAATCACTGCCAACATATCGGAAATATCGATAACACAGATATTAGAACGTTAGCTGAACACTTCTCTGTAAAAAACAGACGTGGGCCGTTCACGGTTACTTCCAACTTTTCTGAAGCCCTGCTCAAGATCTCCTTTCAAGAAATCCTCCGACTCGTGCAAACAAAGCCTTACTAGTCTACAAAATTACATAAACGGTACAACGAACCGCATTCATACACACTCAGTTGAGTATCATTTTGTATGAGAACTATTTGTTATAGGCTATTAACGGTAAATTGAGCACTTTTGAAAGCCGTCTCATTTGGAATAATATTCATTAAATATATTTTATTTTAGCCTTAGACATTAACTTCAGAGTGCTATGGAAAATACACACTATATTTATTATTACACTGCAATATTTATTTTAAAAAGTGGTTAATTAATTATTTATGACTGAAAGGAAAAAGTAACTAGGGCCTCAAAAGTGCTCACTTTACCGTGAACAGCCTATACTAGGCATTACCAGCATACCTATTTTCTCCCCGTTTTATCCACATTAACTATAAATGAAAAATCATATTTTATAGATAGAATACAGGTAAAACCTCTGATAAAAGACATATTTCAGAAACAACCAAACATGTCATACATGGCGTGATTTCTCAAAGATGTTTCAAAAAGCGTGGAGAAACCGCGAATAGACTATAGTGTAATACTACTGCCTGAATTTTCGTTACAATAGCGCAACTATGATGTCAAATAACATTCATATCGTAAGCATGTGTTAAAAGATCGCACACCTCTGTAATACCAACACAGTCACCACAGTCATCATGTCGTGGCCGCAGAGAGGAAATGACGAGGCGGTCCCTTTGATGTGGGCGTGTCCATTCTCTGATTGTCTGCGCGAGGCTCTGGGAAGGGGCCTTGTGTCTGATTGGCGACTGCATGCTACGAACAGTTCCCTATTGGTTTGGGCCCCGGCTGGCGATTAGGTCACCAGGCGCTGTTTACAATACTTTGCTGACTAGAGACGTCATTTAACTGTCGTATGGGGCTGGAGTTTGCTGTATATTCGGCTGTTTCACCTTGTATTATGTCGTGCAAATGCCTGCGCCTAATATGCCGCAACTACTGCCTGAATTTTCGTTTTCATGGCACAACTATGTTATGAAAAAAAAAAATCGTATTGTAAGCATGTGTCGAAATATCGCACAATTGTGCAATATATGCGGAATACAATCACATCATCCACAACGCTCTGGCACAATAAAAAAAAAGAGCCTTGGAGCGTAAACGCCTTCTCTGTTTTTAGATCTTCGGCATATGCAGAATTGCTGGTGGAGTTCAAAGACATTTTAAAAGTAGGCTACTTGTATGATCATTGAACGTGTTTAGTTTAAACTGCAAGAAATATGTATACTTTAAGCGAATACCAGAAATGTGGCCTTGGCAGTCTGTGTTGCAGACGGGCCCCACCTTTGTTGCGTGAGTAAGACGTAGGGATAAAGTTAACCTTCACGAGTGTTATAACTTGTACTCTAACTGCTATGGGAATTACGCACAAGTTATTGTAGCCCAGGGAAGAAGAAGTCGAGGTGGCCGCAGCAATTTTACCTTTATTATTTCAGACAAAAGTGTAGGCTATATTCGTGTTACAGTTTCAAGCTGTATGTAGGCCTGCGTAGCTTTTCCGCGGTTTGAACGTAGTCGCTTGGACGCACTTGAAAAGGAGTCGCCTTTAAGCGTTTGCCATTGAAAGGATTATTGAGTAGGTGTTTGTGCAGCTCTGTGTTTGCTCAAGCGCGTGCAACAGCAGCATGTCTAAGCGCTGGCACGACGAGTTATGCTGATATAGAAGCTGGTCGAAACGAAGGCCGCTGCGAGTAAACAGTACGAGTGTTGGCTGAGCAGCTCCTGCAGAGGAGACACGCATATGGATCGTGCTACGCCGGCTGACACGCCACAGGTGACCGCCAACATTACAATCCCTTCATTGTATTCAGATACTACATGATAACTAACCATAAGCATTGTAATTGTCTGACGTAATTTACCGAACATTATTGAATTCAGACTTTGAAAAAAATATCCCTGCCAGTAAACAAATACAGTTTAATGCATTGATTATCAAAGTAGGGGCCCCCCCCCCCCCCCAAGGGAGAGGTGTGACGACGTGCCAAATAGGGGGGGGGGGGAGCTGTTCACTTGTACAGTTAGTAAATAGAATTGAAACTTTTTTTATCGGACTGTAGTGTAGGTACTTAGAGCTACTACAAACTATTTGTGTTCAATAAGAATCAAAATTTAATTATTAAATAAGACCTTTGAGACATTTATTCGTTTTTGTTTTACCCTCATTATAATGAAGTTTTGACACGGGGGCGTAGTTATTTATTTATTTTTTTTCAGAAGGGAGGCGTGATAAACTAAAGTTTGGGAACCCCTGGTTTAATGTATAGTCCGTGAATATCAGATATGTATTTTACGGGAATGTAGGATGACCACGAATATAAGAAGACCCCCATATTTTTACAGTGGTCTACAATAACAATTAATTTCTTCACAAGTTATTTATTTATGTAACTTAGCGGTATTATAAAATGCTGGCACTTAAATAAAGGTTTTACATGGCTAAATTATTTGCAATGAATAATATGCAGTATGTAGTAAACCTCAATTGCATTGAAACCTAAACAAAGGCACGCTTTCTTTTTCAGTCCCTTTTTTTTAACTATGTTAACTTTTTAAGATTTGGCTAAGCAGTTTGTGTTGTAGTGAAATACACTTGGAGTCAAAAGACAACAACCATCAAGCAAAAAAATTGCCAGTATAATAGTGGCATTGCTATAGCAAAGGTGGAAGCAAAGTGATTACATGTTTTAAAGTATTATTGTTAAGAATTTAACGTTCAAAATTATTTACCACTGAAAATTGTTAATTTTTTTATGGTCACTAGGGTCAGAACAGGCCATATATACTAACGTTCCTGCTTCTAACAACTTAGTTTGATCGGTGCGTGAATACGAGGTGTTGGTTCAACGACGATGATAATATTTACATGTAACGACCGAGCGCAAGTTAACGCAGCGGCAACAGGCTTGTGTTCGGGAGGACCCGGTCATCCTGATCTCGGTTTACCGCGAATTTGCGAAATCACTCGAGGCCAACGCCTGCGTGATTCCTTATTAGCTGGGCAGCCACCGGCGAGTCTGGGGTTCGCGGTTGAGACAGTTGTTTCAAGGGGGCCGCGGTGGTGTGGTGGTCAGACCACTCACCTCCCACCGAGCTGAACCGGGTTATACTCCCGGCTAGGTCGCTCCCAGCATGTGGGATTCGTGTCGGACGATGCCGCTGGTCGGCGGGTTTTCTCGGGATCTCTTGTTTCTCCCCGCCCTTGCATTCCGGTGCTGCTCTACTCTCTCCTCACTTCACCCTCATCAGCTGTCAAGACCCTGATGTCAAGAGCCGCCCAAATCTCTCCACTCAAGTATTCTGTGTCTGAACGGGACACGGTCTACTTATTTCAGATAAGTTTTCCATTCTGATTCCAGACGAATGGTGAATCTATTTTACATGAAACTCACCAAGCCCTATCCCATTACACAGTATAAAAAAATCCCTGGCATTCACGGGAATATTTACGAAAATGTATAGCTAGGGATAGGAAAATTTCGCGAATTCATTTCGGGACAAGATAGACGCCAAACACACTTACAGTGAAGTCACCGCCGCAATTGGATCACAGTTTATCAGACCCGCCCTGCACGCCTATGAGCCAATAGCAGACCTTGCGAATCCCATAGCTGCCAGGTGCGGGGCAACAGCCAATGAACACGCAGCTGAGGCGCCAGTATGCAGAGGACTGAGGAGTCTAGCCTACAGGACATTGAACTCGTGAAATTTTCCTATCCCTACGTATAGCTAATGAAAGGAAAAGCAAAGACCATGGCCGATTACTTCACCGTACCTGATCGTCTGCTCATCTAGTTCCAACTCTAATGGCACTGTGCGGCCACGAATACACAACGTTTCAGTTATGTCGAGAGCGGCATGCTCGTGGTTTTTTTGTATAACTTTTTAAATTTTACCTTAGTATATGTGAACTGCAACGCTGCTATTTATAGGGGGAAGGGGTGATGGGGGAAATAAATGTCTGCCTGGCTCGCAGGTAAAAGTGCGATGAAAATATGATGCAAACAAAATGTCCGTGGCATTGTTGCCAGATGTGTGAGCCCGTGTTGTTAATGGGGCGAGGGCGCCTGGAGTCCTGCATGGCCGCGTCGCTCCCCTGACGTCATGCAGCAACGCACTCCGCGCACGCATAAAGACAATAGGCGCAAGTTCTTAATTAGGCTGTCTCAAGGCCGCCGTCTTACAGATGCGTCGTACATATAGTCAAGTCGCGACGTGCAGCGCGGAGGGAGGTCGTCCACACAGAGAACATTTGGTTATATTTGGAGACTCGGAAGTTTCGTGGACTCATCTGAGGACAAGTTAAATTGCATTCACGTGTACACATGTGTTTGTGTTTCCATAGGTCCATAGTTTGTTAGACACGCCCCGAACCACTTTCAACCAATAACGAACCTGCAAGGAAAATACGAACCGAGTCCCGTGCTACCAGGTCTGGGGTTAAACTGAAGCAACAGCCAATGAACTACTAACTGAGGCTTGAGTACACAAAGGTTTGTGGAGTCTGGCTTGTTGCCGAATGAATCCGCGAAATTTTCGGGGCTCTAGTTATATATCGGTGCAGCGGCGCGAATAGTATTCTTTAAATGCTGTTCATGGTAAAATGAGCACTTCTTTTAAATCAAATATGCTACAGTACACACTGTCGTGTAGGCCCTTCGGTTAAGTAGGCGACGATTTAATGAAAATAGTTCCAAGACTTGACGTTGTATTGCTTGTCTAAGGTTGAAATGTATGAACACAGAAGTCACTGTTTCTTGATTTATACTAGAGATGCAAATTTTCCAAAAAAATCGTGCGCCAGGAAAAAAAAAAAAAAACAACAGTTTTTGTGCTTTTTTTTTTCTTCTCTGAAAAAAAAAAAAGAAGGGAACTTCGAAAAAATTGCAATCGTAAATGTAAACTTAGGTTTTAAAATTAATGATAGTGCTTTCGTTTGTTTGTAAAACTCGTAGTGACTAGTAAATTAACTATATTAACACAGTTCTTAAAATTTTTTTTTGTAAATAGAGCTTGATTTTGTATCATATTTAAAAAAAATTCTGCAGAGTTATAAAATAAATTGTAATTTAAGATTATTTACCCAAAACATAAAGAAAATTACAAATTAGAATGTGAATATGAAATATGTGTCAATTTCTTTTTGTTTGAAAAACTTTTAGTAACTAGTAGCTTAACTCGGTCACGCTCACATCACAAAGGTGCCTTACGTTTTAAAATAAATAGTAGTACTCTAGTATTTTTGTTTTTAGTAACTAGTAAATTAGTAAAGTAGTAACTAATAAACTAGTTGTAGCTAGTGAATTAACTATATTACAACAGTACTTTAAGTTTTGTAAGAATAAGACTGAGCTATTGTACCATATAACAAATTTGTTCTGATATAGATCTGAAGAAGTCCAGTTTTCCCCTATTTTTTGATGTTGTCGGAAGAAACGTAAAATAAACCGTGTCCCCCCCCCCCCCCCCAATTCGAAGTTTCACGTTTTTCCCCTGTTATTTTCATATCTAATTTATACACATACTGTAAAACACGAACTTGCTCATTTATACACATTTACTTTCTTAACAAGTCCGCACGTTTTCACTTGGATAATGCATGAATAAAGTGCAGTGGTCCACAGCGACGTTAATTTTAGATACGGCGGGAAGATAGATAGTGAGAGGTGAAAATAGGTTGCAAGCGGAGCTTTCAAAGTACTCAGCCTTGAACATCTTACATATGTTTTTTCCCCGCACGGTGTTTGGGCTATACGTGTGTAGATCTCGTATAGCCAGGCCAGATCGTCGTTACGTAACCTCTCTACTTCCTACATGGCGAGCCGGCAGAGGAGACCTTGAGCTCCACGTCACGTGACCTGGAGCCATGTTGGTTGTGGTGCGCAGGGCTGGGCGGACCCCGCGGCCCACTGCGCATGTGCCATGCCCCGCTACTGCGCAACCAAGCCCGCCCCCTACATTCCGCTCCTACTTATACTGGGCTCACAACTGTCCGTCGCCCGTCCGTCAGTTGAATGCGATTCACTACAATCCGCCATCCGTCAATCCTGTACGGCAAAATTCCGGTGTGACGACGCCTACTTGGAGGTTTTTAGCGCGCGGGACCGATAAGGACGACACTGACACGCGGGCCTGATGCCTCTTCGCTTCTATGCGCTAGACGCCGAATTGGCGTGCAGTGTTTCCGTTGTGCTGCGTGTACCTATGGGTCTTTAACGGTGACCCTATCATTTTATTGGTGGAAACTGTGTAGCAAAGTTCGGTGCACGTCCCTATACTAGTTTCATATGTTTCCAACCATTATATTAATAGCTACAGCGGTGTGAAAAAGCTGTTTTTAGCTATATTGGAGGGCTCGGGAATAGTATTTATAATGTATGTACATTATGTTTGAGAGTATTATACGTACCTCGCCCGAAATGTGTTTTCTTTTCGTATATTGGTATCATGGATACATGTTTAATGGTTTCGTAAAAAAAAAAAAAAAAAAAAATCGAATTTCTAACACACTGCAACACGTTTCCACCGCCAGGTAGGCGGCGCCCTTAACATCTTGATCTTTATTTAGTTGAAGGCATATTTTGGTTGGAAATAAATTTTCAAGACAGAAATATTTTGGGGAGATAATTTTTTTTACGTGATAAGAATTTATACTGGATTATTGTTTACATTTTAAATTCCTGGATTTACCACCAAAGATAATATACACAGATCCACCGTCTTGCATTTTATTTTTCAAAGCGCGTATTCACATCAACGGAATGTCGTCAGAAGGCGGTGGCCGATCCGTCGGTCCGTCGAAAATAGATCAGTGGTACTCATATTCCGATTTTTTTTTTTTTACAGAAAAGGGAAATTTCTAAGTGAAATTACAGAGGTAAACTAGGTGAAATAATTAGTATAAATATTATATTGCACTACATTTAAAATTCACAAATGCTATATTCGTACTCTTGAATGTTTGGTTACCACGAACACAGTCATCATGGCAGTATGGCTTCGCCGCCTGCATATGAATATTTACACATCAGTAAAACAATTTACGTAAGGTACGTGCATAACTAGAATTTGCTATAACTCCTAATATCTGAGAAAATATATAGCCTAAATTATCATAGAATTCTCCTAATATCTAAGAAAATATATAGCGTAAATTGTTATAAAATTCGTTATGCAGTTTCTGTTTTAAATTCACGTTCCGTGTACGGTTTCGTGACGGGTTTCGCTATCATTACTAACCAAAATATTTTCGTTTATTAGCGGTATTGTATAAATAAAAAATAAAACTGTATGGCGTTCTCTTTTAGTGACTGTTCAAGTGTGGCTAGGTCCCTCTCAGCACGCGATGATTAGGGACACATGAATTTCGCGAAAAGATTTCCGCACTTGCTATATTACAATACCCTACGGACGTACCAGCAATTTTCTTTTGCTGATTGGCGGCGTGTCTTTGTAAGAAGACATTCTTATTTGACTGGCCAATCAGAACTAGGTAACTCCGGTTCTGTACGTCTGTGATTCGCGGGCAGACAGACGCCTTAAGACGCGCAACACCTAGATCATCCAATCAGGAAAGTGATTCTGAGCTGAAGTTTTGTGTAATACAACTAGTCGTGAAATCTTTTCGCGAAATTTGGATGTCACTAGCCATGATATAAGAAGAGCGACAACTAGAAACACTACAATTTTGCACTGTCATTCAGGATTCGGCATCAGACAAGATTTCGCATGCCATATTTAATTATCACTTCTTCGCTTGTTTGTATCCTTCCACTACATTTGAAATTTACATTCCTATGGCCAGTAATGGTAAAATTGTTAAATGCGTAAAAAATGTTATGTATGTGCTCGTACGTAGTCCTATGATTGCTGTATTCGAGTGTAGAACAAAGACACCCACGTACTGAGGTGTCGCCAGTTTTCGTAACACGTTAAACATGGAACTATTTTTCTTACATCGCTGCCAACTTTGCTAACAGTATATCAGTTAGTGCTCTAATTAGAACTATGTAGTTACAGAGCAGGGATTTTTTTTTTCTCAAAGGCTGATTTCATTTAAGTATTTAATTCACCGCAGACAGAACGTACACATTTAAGGGGTCTCGATGGTTGCGTGGGTAGTGCTTCAGCCTTCCAAGGAGATCCGTGATCGATTCCCCTGGTAGGAGGGCGGGGGGGGGGGGTGCATAAGGAGGCATCACTTCCGCTTTTCGTGTGTGGGAAATGTAGTGGACAATGTCGTTGAACGGAACGATTTCTAGGGTATGGTCCCGTTTCTCCTGCCACTGAACTCCGTCACTACGTCATCTCTGTTCATCTAAGGCCAGTCGACGTACAATAATTTAAATTATTGACTACCGCAGCAATGGCACGGGCGATAGCACACGATGCGTAAGAATACAGATGTACAGTCACTTATACCATGAACTCCAGCTTCACACGCCATCGAAATGCCGTCACTAACTAGCAGAATGTTGTAAGGACGCGACGTTTGCCAACCAGCTCCTGTTAATACTCGCCACCCCGGAAGCTCAGCCAATACGGAACCTTTCCAAGTATGCAGTAGCCAATCAGATGCAAAACCCGTTCCCAGAGCCTAGCGCAGCCAATCAGAGAATGTGTTGGGCCACATTAAAGGAACCGGCTCGCCATTTTGTCTCCTTACGTATGTAGCCTACTCTGTGATGACGGCGTGCTGGAACGAGCTACCGCGGTCCGACGCTAGACACATGGCCGTCCTTGGTGACTATCAAAACAAATTGCCCATGCGCAAGGCTGCGCGCGTCCATTACGAATACATCTGCTTCGCAGGAGCGTAATCTTGTACGGCAGGGTCTCTCTCTTCCTCTACAGCCTCCCCCTCGTTTCAGTTTTATCGCCGTGCTATCAGCCGTGGAAAATGACCCCGATGGGAAGCCAGTTACGTCCAGGGCAGCATCGTTTAGCAAAACTTCTCTGTTATGCAGTGCAATCTCGTTGTTGTGATTACACTTCGGTAAAGGGTTGTTTCATAAATACCTCGTAAGCGTAATAGCCTTTTACTACGTAACATCGTTGAGGCTGATTTAACTTACGTGAGTCAGCCGAGGCAGTTTCATCACTTGGCGATTGCAGTCTGGAGCACCAACCGTGTCAGTGGTTTTGCAGTTCTGTTCATGACTTTGTATGGCCAGTTACACAGTCGCTAGCCTGGAACACACATAGAGAAGCCTTATATATCGGGGCCGCGGTGGCTGAGCGGTTAGCCTGCTCACCTCCCACCAGGGCGAACCCGGTACAATCCGCGGCCGGGTCACTCCGGATGTTTCCACGTGAGCATTGTGTCGGACGTTGCCCCCTGGTCGGGGGGCGGAGGGGGTTGCTTCTCTGGCATCTCCCGTTTCCCCCGCCCTTGCATTCCGGCGCTGCTCCATACTCATTTCACTCCCATGTCATATTGCGCGTGTTTTTGGAGAAAAAAATTCGTGAAAATGGTCAAATTATGCATTTCTAAAACTTGCCTATGCAGTTTCCTTAAGAGGCAAGAGAAAAGTACAAAGGTACGGGCGTAGTTTAATCTGTGTTCTTTCATCGCGTGTAATAAAACCCCAATGTTACAGATCTAATTTGCACAGCACAGCGTTACGACGGAAGCACTGCACGCCTTGCGCGTAGGAGCGATGAGGCGCTAGGCGTGCGTGTTACTGTCGCCCGTATCGTCCCATAACGATTAAGTAATAAAGTATTCTCCGCGGAAATAAAAATAAGTGATTTAAACAGTACGGCCGTATTTTGTGGAGGTCTTCGTAAGAGAAGCGGTAAGCAGTGATGATAGTGGTAGAATGTAATATATCGATTATTTTTTTAGGTTGGAAGGATACAAGTGATCTGGTATAAAACCTGTGCCCTGTACCCTATTACTAGGCTTACCATAATTTCTGGGCTCCAATCCCGGATATTTGTGGAAGGGGTTTTTTTTTTTTTTTTTTTTTAGTAAATAACATAAAAAATATTTTTTTTGTTTAGTTATTAATAATTTTTTCCTCTTAGTTAAAATACATTGGTATACAAGTAACGTGATTATTTTCTACATTATTATTTTTAGAATAAAAATGTCGACTAAAAGTAGGCACAAAAACTTCCAAACATTTACTCTGATACAACTAAAGTTTTAATCTTAAAATAACAAGGTAAACAACGGCTTGTCAACGAGCGTTTGCCAATGTCGACTGTCTGACTGTCTTCTGCTTTGCTTCGACGGTCTAGCTGAGCATCGCTGCATGCAATGCGCGGCCCGGCCCAGCCCCGGACGTGACGTCACTCGCTGCATCTGCGAGCGAAACAGATTCACTTCCTCTTCCCGTTCTTCCTCGGTAGCCGTCACGCACGACTTGACATGTCCCTGTACTGCTGACGGTGCGGCACGGCACGGCGCGGCGCTGCAGCGTTGCCAACCACTCGTGCTATGCTCGGGTGCCACTCCAGCTGAGTATAAGCTGTTCCACGGTAAAGTGAGCACTTTTTAAGGCCCTTATGAAATCTTTCTTTCATCCAATTTCCATCTTCCTGCTGCTTTTTAATATAACCATTGCAATGTGACCAATAAACACACTGTGTACATTTCACCTCCACCAAAATGTAATGTCTGAGGCTGCAATAAGATATGTTTATTATCAGTTAATGCCTCTTGGGAGGGTCTTAAACAGAGATCACTTTATCGTTAACAGCCTATAGTAGTTCACAGCGATTTTATCCTGTACTCAATTCACCGTTACTTTCAACTGTTATGAAACCCTGACGAAGTTCTAACTTCAGACTATCCCTCCACTTCATGCGAACAAAGCTAAGTTTATAAAATAACACGAACGGGACAACACACCGCATTCGTGTGCACTCAGTTTAATCATAGTTTGCAGAAGAACTATTTCGTGCTTGCGTTACCAACATATATATTTAAGTTAAATATAAACAGAAGTTCACGTTGACCATAAATATGGTACTTTCATGTTAACCCAAGTATAAAACGCTTGTTATACATGCCGTATTTAAGAAACAACCAAAAACCTCATATATGGGGTGATTTTCCAAGGGTTTGATGGAAAAAGTGTGACGAAACCGCGAATACACTATACAGCAAGGCCCGGCAAATGTCGCGAATTCATTCCAGGACAAGTTAAACTTCAGCCATATGTAGGCCTACATTTCAGTGTCTGTCTCTATTGGACCACAGTTCGTTTGGCACGCCCCGGACCACTTTCGACCAATACCGAACTTGCGTGGGAAACAAGAGCCTAATCTCGTGCTACCTGCTCTGAGCTGCAGCCAATCAACTACTGAGGCCGTGTCTCAATTCTTTCTCGGGAACATGTCATAATGTCACAGGGAACGATCTCTGGTTGTCCCGATCCGTCGGAAAGAGCGTGGAGAGCGAGGGCACAGAGAGAGCACCAAGTTGTGTATTCGCTGGCGCTCTCTCGCACTCTCTGACCACACGCCATATTTGTTTACATTGTTTCAGTGTTTGAATAATGTTTAAATGACCATTGATGCTATCTAACGGCGACTGCGAGAACTACGACGGCATAGGATTCTTGTCTCATGCGGACTCTTACCTCTCTTACTTCACATCACCCTATGTGAATAATTAATTGTGATATTTTTTGGACATATATCTCTCAGAAGAGTACTCTTTAAATTGAGACACGGCTTGAGGCTCGAGTTCACAAAGGACTGTGGAATATAGCTTGTTACTGAATGAATCTGCGAAATTTCCGACTCTGTTATTTCTAGTTCATGAAATATTACATTTGTTAATTCCAAAATTTAATTTTAAAAACTGGACATAGGCCTGATTGCGGAAATAAAAACGCAGGGAAAACATGTTAATTCTTTGACAGCTACCTACCGCGGTACAGTCCAAATCGTTTATGTGTACTAAATTATAAACTAAACTATTTACTGTAGATTTTAAGTATTTATAAGAAGTGTTCGTCATTACTCACAAAAATGCCCATTATCGATCAGTCACGAATTTACAGGAGGTATCCCGCAAACCTAGTCGTTATGTTGAGGATAGCACACAATCTCAAAAGTCATATACATTTACACATTTAGAATCGCATTTTTTTCTTCATGAAAACTATATTCAAACTATGAACGTGCTCCTAGTAACTAGATAATAATATTTTTATGAAATGCATATTTGCGTAAGGTAGATGTGGACGCGCCACGACGAAATGGCGTACGCTTTTTCGTTAACTCCGTGTGGGCTTCTGAGACAGGCGGAAGTTCTCGGGACGAAGTCCGTCCTGCGAAACGGAGCTCGCAAGGAAAACACAACAATGACGTGTTCGTCTGGTGTGCGCTCCTCCAAACTCAGGATGTTCCACTACACTACAGGCGGTGTTCCGCAAAGTGTGCAAGAACCAGAGTTCTATTCCTAGCCCCCCCCCCCCCCCCCGTCTTCCATCTTATTCACTTGCATTTAGACGCTGCTTCATATTCACGTTCACTCCACCCTCGCTGGTTTCTCAACCTTGCTGTTTAAAAGAGAGCCTGGACATTTATTTTCTGTGCATACGTTGTTTGCGCGTTTACGCATATCTCGGCAAATAAATACCCTGGGAACACATTTTGCCAGAAAAGACAATAACCATATATTTAAGCCCGTACGGTTTTGATTTTGTCATATCAAGTGTATTCAAAATTAAGAATTCGTTATGTTGATGAAAACTACATATATGATATTCACGGTAAGTGAGCACTTTTGAAAGCCCTCTCAATTGGAATAATAGTCAATATATGTATATTATTTTAGCCTTATATGTTAACTTCCAAGTGCTGTAGAATCTGCACACTATGTTTATTACTTACATGGTAATATTTACTTAAAATGTTAGCGAAAGGATTAAAAAAATGACTGAAATAAAAAAGTAACTAGGGCCTTAAAAGTGCTCACTTTACCGTGAACAGCGTATAGAATTGCACAGTCGTAGTTACATCTGTGTGCTTCCATCGCGTGTAATAAGGTCCTACTGTTACAAATGTAATGGGAAGCATTGCGACGGAAGCACTGCGCGCCGGTTCACGGCGTTGCGCGTACGAGCGATGGGGCGCTGGTCGCGCGTGTTATTGTCGCCCGTATCGCTGTGCCTCGAACGCAAAAAAAGAAACCTTGGTTGGGAGGGGAAATGTATTTTTAAGCGCCGGCGACCAAAACATGATTGACCTCTACGGGCCCTGCTTCGAAAGTTTCCGTCGGTGTCTCTTACGCGCGCCCTAGGGTTCTCCCTCCACGCGTGTAAAAAAAAAAAACGCACGCCTTGCTGGGGATTTGAACCAGGACCCCTCACACGTTGAGCGAGTCTTTTTATAGGCTCCTAACTTCCTAACTTGCCACCACTTTTTAATATAAATATTGGTATGTGGCTAATAAACACAGTGCATATATTTCATCACTCTCAAATAATAATATCTGAGGCTACAGTAAAATAATTTATTAGTGATAAATGTACGTTTGGAGTACCTTAAAAAGTCCTCACTTTACCGTGAATAGCATATAGCAACTTCGCCGACTGTGGTTGGTAACGTGACCAACGAATCCAGGTCGTTTGTAGCGTTACTAGGAAGTTGTCAGTATTCTACCTTCGAAAGCCGAGCCCCTGACTGACGTAGTGATCACATATACCGGCAGCTGTCGCGGGTAAATCGAAACTTGTGACTGGCCACGAGGCGTGAGGCGAGATGACCTTTGTGACACCGGGGTTCATCAACCTCACGTCCACGGCCTTGTTTGTGGATTCTATCAGCCTTTTGTTTTATCGCGTAGTCGACGGAGGTCGAAAGCTCGTCGATTTGCTCGGAAAACACCATTAGAAAGACAGCCTAATGTTCCGGGTCATTACGCAACTTACAGCGAGGTGTAGTTTCACGGGCAAATCCGAGGTCAAGAAATTTCCCCCGTGGCGTGTCCAGCGTTTGGTGGTCAATAACTCCTCTGTTTTTTTTTCATATATATTTCGTCCTGAGTTAAAAAATACATCTGCTTCTTACGCGCCGACTGAGCTGGTGTTACGTCTGGTTCCAGTGTCGTCAATATGCAATATGCGTACGATAGAAAGTTGTCTCAATTTAATGGAACAGTGAAGCCGGCCTCTGCAGTGGAAATCATTGTGCGCTGGATTCCGATAAAAACAATCTGGTTTCGAGTTCCGGGTAAGACAGGCGTATCAACTGAACGGTCACAATTAGATCATTCGTTTTGAGTCGTATAATGGGAAAGTTGTTGGAATGCATTGACACCAACTGAATGTAAAGAATTATATAAGGTATGAAGTCAGGATGAATTTTCTTCGTTTTTCTCGAGCTGGTTCCTGACCCGAGACAAGGTAGTTTCGTAAGGGTGCGCGTCACTTGGTCCGCAACAGTTTCAAGTCATTTGGCATGAACTCACTTGGGGCCTAAAAATTTGTATTTGGCTTACAGTAAATTGACATTATATATTTTGCCCATAATCGTTTGGCCAAAAATTATTGTGCTCAACTAATGCACTCTCGACTTTGCGATTTCGAAAAGTTGAAACTTAAAGTCAAAAAGTCAAGCAGCCATTTTGCCGACAACCGATCGGAGGTTATGTGTAATGAATATTTGTTTACTGTTAAGCAATTTTCTTTGCGGTATATTAAACCAAGCTCGTCTGTGTTAAAGAGATGACAAGCGAATATAATGCGAAGAGGAAACATATATGGATAGTTATGAATAAAGTAAACACGCAATTTTTTTTTGTCAAAACAGCCACCTACGTAAAATGCGTTCCTAAGTGATATATAATGATTTACATGACAAGATACACATTTTTACGAAGACAGATTTTCAATTGTCTTAAATTTGACTTTGCAGTTGCAGTGTGTATCGGTGGTTTCGTCAGAGGAAATGAACGGTAAAATGCTTAAGTTTTCTTCTTTGAAAGAGGCGTTAATCTGTGCATTATATGTTGTATAAATGCAGACCTGTCCTAGCCGTGGCACCCACTGCCGTCAAAAAATGTAAACGGGCGATGTATGACGACTTAGCCGGTATCATTTCACAGCGACCGAACCTCAGGCGCTGAAAACGCGGATTTGCCCTGCGGGACGCACATGCCCCGGGCGGCCCGGGTAAGATAGACTTGCTCGTGTGTGGAAAAAATGGGGGGGGGGGGGGGCACCGCGCCACAGGGCGCCCGCCGGTAAATGGCCCGTCGAAGTACGTCCTGCCCTCTTCCGGCTTCTCGCGCGTCAACCGCGTCGGCGCCGCTGACCTCGCGAGGTTAAGACGTCTGGGTGGCTTACACACTTCGATATACTGCTTACCGTGCGATATTGCTGTAGGAAACAAATATCCCTAACCATACTCTCCGAAAATGTTTAATTTAAGGACATTAGTCAGATAGGGTGCGAGTAGCTTACACCATATACATATATATGGCCTAAAGCTATCGGATACCACTGCCGTTGGTCACAAATGCGTCATCCATGGTACTATAAGCTGTTCACGATAAAATGAGCACTTTTTGAAGCTGTTCCATCAAGCATGATAACCAATAAATACATTTCATTGTGGCCTCGGACTTTTGGGTATGGTGAATGTATGCACTGTGTTTACTACTCAAATGGCAGGGTTTGCATTAAAAGTGGCGGAAGGATATAAATTGGTTGAAATAAAAAAAGTAAGCTTCAAAAGTGCTCACTTTACCGTGAACGGCCTATAATAGGATGTCAGAGCCCTACACAGCTGACGGAATCTGTTTCCATTCTTCTTGTTAGCGGACTTTCATTTGTTGGTCGAGCGGGTCTGGCACGCAAACGACGCTCTAGCTCAACCAAATTCGTTGCGATGGCTTAAGCCGCTGCTTCGAGCGGCACAGTTAGAAATTCTCACCTGATTGTCTTCGGACCACAAGGCAATTGACCTTGCGTTGTGGACAGGACGATTGTCCTAGGGTCTGTTCCAAACTGTTGTCACGGTGTGAAAAGCTCGTTACTGGCCAGAATGCCATGGTACATGAGATAATTTATATCGATCAACCTATTAAAACTGCGACGTCTTTCTCAAAGGGCGTGGCAGGGGTTATAGTGTCGGAATGATCACCCTACAAACATTACATCAAAGTTTCAATCCTGGTACTCCTTGTGCCGGTCCGATTTCAAAGACGTATTCCCGTTGAAAATCTGGATAAAAATTATGTTTGTGCAGGAATGGTAAGATATTAGCCGTGCCAGTGTCAGATTTCAGTAGCTCTTATCCGCGTTGTGGGATTCAAGTGCTCACGGCGACGTCACAGCTGTGCACGGTGACCTTGAAGGGGGAAAGGACGGGACTTGAACCGTCGGTGCAGCAGCTGATGAGTCAGCGCCCGGTGGAAATTTGTGGAGTGAACATTTATGTTGCCCTCCTCTCGCGACTCGCTGTTTGCCCGCGGTTTATCGCCATTCCTCGCACACGCCGCGCCGCCCCGCGGCCGTGCCGTGACGTCACGCGCAGCCCGGCTTGCCGGTGACGTCACGAGAACCCCCCCCCCTCCCACGACTACCCTCCTTGACCCGTACCAGGATTTCTTCCCGGCCGTTCGATAAAAACACTGCGCCAACGACGCAACTTTGAGGTGGGTCGCGCTTCCTTCTTCACTTTATGAACTTGCAGAGACTATCTCTCGATATCTCTCGATATTTAAAGCACGTTCTTCCAAGTTGGAATTTTTCTTTTTTAGCTAAGTGGAAAAGTGGAACTAGCTGTGAGGCTCTCCGTACTAGGGAGCCCTACATAAAAGTTACGTCCTAATTTTAATGTCATGTTTCCGTACATTGTATATGGAACGTTCTAACAATTAGGAGTTCGTTATTTCAAC
Source organism: Dryococelus australis (assembly GCA_029891345.1). Lineage (NCBI taxonomy): Eukaryota > Metazoa > Arthropoda > Insecta > Phasmatodea > Phasmatidae > Dryococelus > Dryococelus australis. Next base: position 56,222,756 of record CM057003.1, read on the forward strand.
TTTAGAAGTTCGTTATTTCGACTTCTTTGTTCGGCTTGGTTTTGCATAAGGTTTTTGAGAATTTGGGGATAGATAGGTATATTTATTGAAGATAATTTTTTTAACACCCTTCCGAGGAAATTAATTTTTCACCATTCTCGTTAAGGTTGTTAAATGTGTTACGTTAAAGACATTCGTAAACAGTGCAAAAATATCGTTTAGTTTTTATACAAACGAGGACATTTTATTATTATTATGATTATTAGTACTAATAATAACTATATTTTCATTTGAGTGCTAAGCAGCAGAAATTGTACATGTGTTAACAAATCATGCAGGTAACTAGGCTTTACATATCCCAGTCCCAAGCGGAGAAAATAAAATAAAAGTATATGTTTAACGTCCACATTTCGTCCTTGCAAAATGCTTCCCTTAGGGAACTGACAATATTTTTATACAGCAAAACAATTTAGCCTTTGATCTCAAGGCCAACTTTAAACATTTAGATAATACTTATTTTAATTAAAGGTACGTATCCCGATAAACACGGAAATGGTTTCGGAAGAAAGTTCTAGTGAATATATGGATAATACATTATATTCATGTGTGTCCGGAAATTTGAAGTGTTAGACTTCACCGCTGCATGTCACAATTATGATGGGGTATGTAAATCACAGCCACTTTGTCTCATTCACACACACACACACAAAATACAGACAACTCGCGTAAAATTTGCGAAGTAACTCATAGATGCCCCATTGAGTACGTTCACTATTTCAGTGCTGAAAAAACGCCAATCTGCATATCTTGCAATGTAGATGTATTGAAATCAAATATTCCACGCTGAAAAAAAGGTCGACATGTTATAGTAGGTGCGAAGTAGTTTTTGTGTAGTTTCTCGATCCTAGACAAGCTCTGGACTCGTGTCTAAAGTTCAACACGTCCTCTGTGAAGGCAGTGAAGTCAAAGTAACAATAAAATAATAATAAAAAAAATAGTGTTCACTTCGTAATAAAAACAAACAGATGAAACGTGGCGGGTAAGGGGAGGGGGAGCAATAATAAGAAACAAACAAGAGGAACATTCTGATTCTACGAATCGTTGGAGTAATCTTAGTCAGGTAGAAACCTCAAAATACAAAACACGGAAGCAAGGAAGGAAAAAAAAAAAAACAGTTTGAGTTATGAACCGAGAGTGACGGCGACTAAACCCCATTAACCACAAAAAAGAAACTCACCAGATACATACGAAATATTATCAAAGCAATGACAGCTGTAAGTAACATACTGCGTTGGTGTGTTTTTACGTTGTGTTATTCATATTATTTCCGTTGTGTGATTCTGTAAAATGTATTGTTTGTAGTTTTGTGTACTTACGTTTTTTGTTTGTGTATGTTCGGTGGTGGTCTACAGATATCTATTAACTAGCTATCGGTTCTATAAATTATTGTTATAGAGTGTTTGCCATTCCCCTCCCTTCGCCGTAAGACTGTGCTCGCTATACTCCTATGTCGTCCAGAGAGAGCAAGTATCTATAGCCACAATTAATGTCAAGTGCTGACCTCTTTAGTGCAACTGGCGCTCAGTGTGAGAGATCCTGTGCTCGAACCCCGTAAGGCTCGGATGTGTGTCTTAGGTGTAGTTTACTCCGTTAGCCACCCGTAGATCAGTTTGTAGGTATAAAGTTGGTCTGTAAAAAAAAATTTAAGAACTTAGTATAGGCTATTCACGCTGAAGTGAGCACTTTTTAAGGTTCTTACAAAATTTTCCTTTTAGCCAATTTATCTTTTCGACATTTTCCAATATCAACATTGCCATGTGATTCATAAATATGGTGTATACTTTCACCACTTTCAAAAGTCAATGTCTGAGCCTGCAATAAAACATACTTATTAGTCGCAAATGCTTGGTGGGAGGGCCTTAAAAAGTGCCCACTTTACCGTGAACAGCCTATATCAAATAATAAAACACCATCTTCCTGTGGTTGTCGCTGACCTCAAGAGAGAAGCAGTGATAATATATACAGGCTATTCACGGTAAAGTGAGCACTTTTGAAAGATTGATCATTTGGGATAATAGTCAATAACTATATTTTATTTTAGCTTTAGACTTTAACTTGTGAGTGCTGTGGAATATACACACTACGTTAATTACTTATATAGCAATATTTATTTTAAAATGTGGTTAAAGGTTTAAATATGGCTGAAAGGAAAACGTAACTAGGGCCCCAAGAGTGCTCACTTAACAGTGAACAGCCTATAGTTTATAATGTGTACTGTAGGGCGGGGGCCACAGAGTACTTACGATTACAGTGGCGAAACCGCCGCGTATACAACGAACGCCAGCACACGCCATCAAAATGGCGCCACTGCCCGGCAAAATATCGGAACGCCGTTCGCCAATTAGCCCCTGGTAGCCTACTCGCCAGCCGGCAGCCCAGCCAATAGGGAACCTTCCGCAATACACAATAGCCAATCAGACACAAGGCCCATTCTCAGAGCCTCGCGCAGCCAATCAGAGAATGGGTGCGCCCACGTCTAAGGAACCGCCACGCCATTTTGTCTCTGCGTGTGTATCTGTGTGGTGGATACGTATAAGACACATCGAGTCACTCAGTCGTCAATCAGCAACGTCCGCCACGTATCCCACATGCTGGGAATTTAACCCAGTTAGTTAGCTCGCGCAAGAGAGCTGTTTTCTCGGGTCACACAGTTGAGGCTCGGGCTCACACAATGTTCAATTGCTAGTTTCTAGCTCACTGATTTCCAGTTGTTTAGGGACACTTATTTAAACTACATTACGCATTGAGAACAAACGTAAATTCTGAACGTTTGTCAAGTAATTGTGACATGATTTGTGAAGCACGATTTTAAAATGATCACTAGTTTATTGCCTTTTCACAATTATAAAATAACACGTGGTTTAAGTTTTGGTGTCTAGTTTTGTAGGCATTTGTAAAACGTTAACTTGCTATAGTAAAACAATTTTTTAATTAATAAGTTTTTGTAAAGTTATGGCACATAAAAGGAAATTAAGCATGGGGGATTAGACCGAGCCGTAGACTCCCTAGCAATATACGGTCTGTAAACTTAGTGTTTATAGGTATAGGCTGTTCATGGTAGAATGAGCACATTTGAAAGCCCTGATTGAGGCCTACTTGTATGCACGCTGTGTATTCTTCCGTCTTATGTGAAATCAACATTGCCATGAGCTATACCACTTTATTCTTGCGTCGGTCAAATTAAACTGTGAAATTATTAGAAAAGTTAATAATTTACAAATATGCTCATTTTTCCACTTCGATGCATTAAAAAACAGAAGTCGATGGAAATAATTTAAGTTATCACAAAAGGTTACCTAACACTTTTTATTCGACCATATGGTATGGAACTACTTTCTATCCATCGTTACCAACTGTACTGGGCGCATTTCACTCAGCGCACCCGTTAAAATATATGCATGTAAGAGCAGTAACTTTTCCTAGGGTTGATTTCAAAAGTGCTCACTTTATCGTGAACAGCCTTTATACACGCATCTCAGTAAATATTTGATCTGGGAATACGTACGATCCCCCCCCCCCCCAAGTAAAAGTATAAAACTATTCTCACTAGTTGGCATGTGGATATCATTGTAAGTAGTTATGTAAATTCTAATTTAAAAATAAATAAATAAAATAGATGAGAAACTTTAATGTAATTTTTTTCTGGGCAGAATTGAAAGTCGATATCGTGTTGTCCATTCATAAATTTTGTTATTGAAATATAAATGTGGTCGTTGAAAAGTGTCGAGGTTAGCAAAAAATAGCTGTAAGTATCTCTTTGTTTGCGATATATATTCTTCAGTGAAATAGTGTTTTAACCTTGTGAGGATGGCATAAATTTACAGTGAGGACAAGATTTAAGTGAGCTGCCTATACTCGCCACTACAGCATTATCTATTGTGCCGTCCTCTGTATTTCCACTTACCATCGCCCTATTGGCGTTACATTCACTGGCCACACATACTGCGCTCTGCGACGTTTGTTACTGGCTCATTCTCAGCCAATGAAGTAGCGCGTTGACTGTGTACCAATTAATGTATTGCGACAAATGTTACACGTTTTACAATCCATCGTGTTCTTTGAAGAAATGATTAAAAACAACAGTTTTATTCATAAGAACTAAATGTAGACTAGTTGCGATTTACTACTTATATTACTATAACGTTCAGCGAAATAGTAAAACTATAACAGTGTGAGTTTCTTCTTCAAGAGCAAATACATTTCCATATAAATGTATTCCCGTTTATATACGTGAAATCTTCTCAAAGGGCTAAACTATTAACGACAATGCTGTATCTTTCCTGGACAAATTGCTATATTAAAACCCTGTTGACACCGCTCAGAATTCTGAGGAAACTGTAAAAATGCGAAGCTTGTTAACATTAACATCACCGTCTCAATGCTTCCTTATGGCCAGATGTGACCTTGAGGCGAAGCAAGTGACCCCGTGCCAACCACCCACTGTCAGCGAGCTGTACGATGCTGTTCCTTCCCTCTCCCCCCTATTCTTTAAGGGCCAGTGCATCCAGGCTCTTAGCGCCGCAGCCTGTGTGTCAGAGGTCACGATCCGGCCGCCCCTCTCCAGCCTCGACGAGACCTCGTTTTCGCGCCGCGGGCGACACCGCGCGGTCACCGAGTAGATCAGCATACAGAGACGAAATTTGTTCCTTCGATGTGGTGTTCTGTGATTGGCTGCGCGAGGCTCTGAGAACTGGCGAAAGATTTGGCTGAGCTGTCGGAAGACTTCGGTTCTCAGGCGCTGATTGGCGAACGGCGTTTCAACAGTTGGGCAGCGACGCCATTTTGCTGGCGTGTGCCGCTGAAGTTCGCCTGTTCAGGTGGCTGTTTTGCTTCTGTATTCATAAGTACCCTTTGGCACAGTACCCTTCACCCTCTTACTCGCGCACTCTGAAACCAGCACAGCTGACCGGAAATTGGAAATTACTCTGGCGCGATTTCCCATCGGGGCTGGGAGAGTGAAATACACACTCCCACCTCTTTTCCCTCGCGCTGGGAGCTCATACAAAAAGTCCCCGCGGCGGTTACCTCACGTGAAGTGGGCGGACCCGCCCATCGTAGCCTCGCCACCCAATGCCAGCAAGTCGGCCGCGAATAGCACTGGTTTGTAACCGACTGCTGCTAGTTGTTTTATTTTTACTTCTCCCCCCCCCTTTTTTTTTTCTTAGGTTGTTTTTTTTTTGTACTTGCCAACTCGGAGAACGCCTAGCCACTAGTTCGAACCTGCAGACCTTGATCATAGAGTCCGGCGAAATAGGCAATTCAAAAAATAGCATAATATTGAAAAGTAATTTTGCACCCATATTAAGAGAGGACATCATGATATACTGTTTCACGAAACATGGGTGAAAAATATCTCAGCAATACATAAAGATACGACGTTTTATTAAAGGCTGTTCACGGTTTACTAATATAAAGTACGTCTTGTGTGCTGTATTCTTCTCGGATAAAATACGCCCAACTCCTTTCTGATGTTGATGTTACATACTCATCACCAGGAGACACGACACACGCTCATAGACTATAGATGAGGTAGACCGATCTCGCTAACTGCGCACAACCAATCTCCGTGTCCCAACATTGAACTTCTTATCTGCCTACACGTCTAGAAAAAATAGCGTGGATTGGGTTTGAGGTTAGAACACTAGTAAACAAGTGCTTTCGAGATGTTTTTATACTTCCTCTAATCAATTTCTAATGCTTTTTGAGTACATTTAAACTGGTAAAACTACTTTATTAATATAATAGTGCTTGTCATTTAAAAATGTGTTTGTTTACACGTTCATCACTGTTACCATGTGACTTTTACAGTTGTGTATGATTGGGGTAGGTCAATGTTGGGTACATGCGCTGAACACGAATAAGCAGTCTGCCTCATCTTTAGTCTATGCACACACTGTCGGCTTGCTATAGTCCTGGAACTGAATTTCTGTACCTAGACATTAATACCACCATAACTCTCAGTTTCAGTCTTGCCATCATTGTATTTACAAATACACTAGACATGGTTTATGTACATTGAACAAATACTCCCTTCAACAGAACAACTTAAGTAATATTTGATTTCTCCTATTAGAACAAGAAGTATATATTAACACATTAATTTGGTGTTACTACGGATTCGAACGAGTGCGGAGTGTTCATGGTATTCTGCATCACAACCGTCTGTGCTGATTCTTACCCAGTGCAGCTTGTCCACCGTCAGATATCCTGCCACCGAGACAGGCATGAGTCTCGGAAGCATACTTGGCGCGTTGGGCAAATAGCGCATGCTACAAGCACTATGTGCCGCTCTCAAGTCCAAATATTCCCAATAAATGGGTTTCGCGTCGGCGTCCAGGTTCGATTCCCGGAGCCTGCAAACCTGGAATTCTCACCTACATCAAAGTAGTAGGCTTTTGAAGATGGCCGTCCGGGTTATCCCGAGGTGTTTCTGTATCCCGGACCATTGATTTCCGTCGCTTGTCCATCATAAGTGTCGCCTAATTTCGTCTTCTCGAGAGACGATTACGACTCTTTGGGATCCATTATTTTACGAACCATCGCCCAGGTTGGTGTCACCTTGCTCAGAGCTGCGTCACAGAATATATACTCAGAGACAAAATGGCGTGGCAATTCCATGGATATGGGCGTACCTATTTTCTGATTGGCTGTGTAAGTATCAGGAAACAGAACTTGTGCCTTATTGACTACCGCACGCTGCTAAAAGTTCCTTATTGGTTGTGCTGCCGTCTGGTGAGAATAGGTGTATTTATTTATTTATTTACTTAGTATTTATTTATACTGGCAATTTAACGCTGCAATGCCTTCTCTTACACTTAATCACGTGTAACATAATGTACCCATACGTAAACTTAAAAAAAAAATAAACCTTAATCAGCAAGACGCCAAACAGACATATGATAACTCAAATATATTAAACTCTAAAAATTAGCTGTTGTTTCTAATGATGTACATTTCTTGAGCAGGACTAGAGACGAGTGAATGTTAAAGAAATTAAAATTACAATAGCGCAATAATATGGACTATAATTCACATTACCATAGTCATAAATATAAATGTGCAGAACCTACAAAGAACCTAAGGGGGAGACAAGGGATTGAATTTCAACTCATTAAAATAAATTGACAGATGGACAATAAGCACTTACAGATTAATACAAATTGAATGCAGCTCAACTTCGATATAAATTTATGAATCGACAGCAGCAACTTACATGTTAATTACATTGAATGTATAAACTAAGAAGTGTAGCTAGGGTATACAGTTACTTAGAAAAAAAGTAAACAAATTAAAAATACTACGCGTGCGCGTGCGCGTGCGCGCTCGCGTGTGTGTGTGTGTGTATGTGTGTGTGTGGAATCATCGGTGCATATTCTTAATGTACTAGGTAGCATTGCCCTTAAAATTTAGTATTGTCGAGTTTCTTACCTCTACAGGTAAATTATTCAACGCTCGTCCGACAGAGTCGGTGGAAGAATTTGCATATACCTATGTTTTGTGAGCGGAGATGTATTTTTAGCACGCGTGTTAATAGTGCCATGGTTTTAAGCCGAGTAAGTAAGTGTTGTGGTGTTGTAATATACAAGGATAGTATTCTGTACGCCAGTGTGAGACTGTAGTGCTGACGTCGTTCGTCCAGACGTAAGCAATTACCAGACGTTTAGTGACGAACGGCATTTCAGCATCCTTCAGGCCAGTGACGCCATTTTTCTGGCGTGTGTGGCTGTAGCTCGTGGTATAAGCGGCTGTTTCACCTCCGTATTCGTAAATACTCTGTGGCTTTACCGCACCACACGAAATGTTTATGTTTTCTTTAGAAAAACGTTTAATTTTGAAAGTATTCGTTTAAAATACGAGAGAGGTTTCAAATGTGCTCACTTTACCGTGAATAGCATATAACGACACATCTCTATCCTACTCTACTGAGGTTCAGATTGCCGCCTCGACGCATGACGTCCCCGCTGTGCAGTCGCCTTGTTCCCTGAACTCCGTCGCGCGCGGAGGGTAAACTTGGCGGCAACTTGCCTCCCGCCGGAGAATGTGCTTGGCATCCTCGTAGGCAACTATTTCTGAAATCACTCGCAGTCTGCTCGCCCAAGGTCACACTGCCTGCTTTTCCCCCCCTCGTTTGTGTCACTTCACTCATTACGCCACGCCGCTCTTCTACCTCCCTTCATGCTACCTATAGGCTGTTCACGGTAAAGTAAGCACTTTTTAAGGCCCTTATACATTTTTCCTTTCATCCAGTTTACATTTTCGAGCTGCTTTTTAATATAAACATTGCAATGTGACCAATAAACACAATAATATATATTTATTAGTGGTTGATGCCTGTAGCGAGGGCCTTAAAATGTGTTCACTTTATCGTGAACAACCTATACCCTCTTCTCGACCCGACAACCAACCGGTCAATGCACGAATCAAAAACGTCGTCTGCAATGCGTGCTACATATTGCGCAGCTTATTGACATGCAGGTAATTTTTCACGATCTTTGTAAAATTAAAAACGTATTAAGTTTGATTTTACATAATAAAACTTAAAGACGCGATAAAAAACAAGAATTTAGAGAAAAATCTTTTTATGTAAGTGCAAGGATAAAATCTGCATGACTGAGAGTCAAGCAATCAGTACCATAGTGATTTTTATTTCGTACATAATATGTAGAGACCTACGAAATTCGGGTTATTATTTAAGGTCAGACTGAACTGCAAGTTACTGTGCGTTTGACTGATTTCAGTAATTGGACGGAAATATGTCTGGTACGCCTCGGAAACATCTTAAGGCAGTAATATTAGATCAGCGGCGCGGTGGCCTATCTTTTTTAAGAAGACCACGCATGTAGGTGACTTTGATTAAAATGCAGCTGCCAATGAAACCAAGGGTTGTGCTAATTTGTTTACAGGGTAGTGGAGTCTATCCTCTCACCGAAAAATAACGCGAATTTTGCGCGTCTCTAATAATATGTCTTACGGTTGCAGTATACGTGTCTGCAACGATCGTATGTGTACAGGTAAAAAACGTGACGAGATTTCGTGCAAGCTTAGTCGACTGTTAATAATAACGTAACAAGGCTTATAATGTTTTGTGGCGACCCTGTAGCTTTACTTACTAAAATTTGCTTTACAGAAAAAAAAAGTACGTTTTGCCATGTATAAAACATGGCTGATCTCCCATTTACGTTTCAACCGATCATATAGTGCCATATCATTTAATTACACGTTCAACTCTGAGAAACTCAGGTTGATTAAGTACTATACGTGTCTACAAAGTCTTGAATAGGTAAATGGGTGTCAGACAAATTCACGCAGCCAGTAATAAAAATTTCACTTCAAGGCTTACAGCGCTGTTACCCGAATTGTAGTACAGGCTATTCACGGTAAAATGAGCACTTTTGAAAGCCGTCTCATCAGGAATAATAGTCTATATATATATATATATATATATATATATATATATATATATATATATATATATATATATTAACGTTAGACGTCAACTACCGAGTGCGGTGGAATATACACACCGTGTTTATTACTTTCATAGAAATATTTATTTTTAAATGTGGTTAAAGTAAAAAGTATCTAGGGCCACAAAAGTGCTCTCTTTACTGTGAACAGCCTATATTTTCAGTTTGTCTATTCATCCATTATAAATATTTATAGCTGTGTTTAAATATATGTTAAATATCATTACTGGTACTTGGATGTAAGTAAAAATAATAATAATTACATAAATCACAACAGTCATGAACGCCAACTTTGAAGAATTTCTTTTGTCATGAGTAGCCTACTTTGAGATCTGACATATGTCATTTTAAAAATATCGTCGTTGTTGTGAAATTTTAAACCAAGAAGTACGTTCTTAGTTAGCGTGGCATCTTCTCTCCGTCCTACGCATCCCCTCATTTGATACCATTTGCCCGCAGACAAAAGACAAGCCATCTGTTTGTTTTGTTGTGTAAAAGAGATGGTGGCTCGACGCCAGCTTGTTTTTTCTGCTCCCGGCTGCGTATTCCGCCGCTGGATCGCGGTAAACGCGGCCGGCGTAACTACGTACTGACACGCATGCTTTGTGAACCCAGCCCGCTCTAATGAGCCTCGTCGACGGCCGTTCGCGCTCAAATGCGGCGAGAACAACTCGCCAGATGGAAGCTTGCTCGAGGGAGGAACGTTCGGCAGGCCTGGATAAACCGGTGTATTTTGTTTTTTAAATTTTTTGTTGTTGTTGCGGTGTCAGAGGAGAGATGCGCGACGTTGCCGAAGGTCAAGTGAGGGGTGGCAGTTTGTTAACCCGGGGGTGGTGCGGGACGTGGCAACGCCGCGCCGCCCGCCCGTCTAGACAGGTACCAGCACATCAGCCAGCCCCATCACCGTCCACCCCTCCTGGAGTCTTTTATTGCCCCGCGGATGGAAGGAAGGGTGGGTGTTGCGTGGCAGGGCAGGGACCTGCGGGTAGGAATCAGACCCCATCCTCTCTAGCCTGGAGCGTCTCGCCGAGCACACATTGCCGGCCGCCAGCTCCCATCTACCTTCCTATAGGCTATTCACTGTCAAGCAGTGACGTGTAGTGAGATTTTTAACGGGTTGGCAATTTCTACTAACAAACGCAACTTCCAACTTTGCTTACCGTCCACATGTGTTTGCCGTTTTATAGTACCTAACATTAGTTATAAAAACGGAAACTAAATGAATGCAATGATAATTAAACTGAATATTATTTAGAGAGCATATTACTTATTATAGAAAACTCTCGTTTTCCCGAACACTTTCATCCGCTTTCCAAGGGAAAATGTAGGACTGGAGGATGCAAACAGAACGACTGCTTACCCTGCCGAAGCCAAACGTCGAGCGAGTTCGATTCATTGTTTGTCACTCCCGTTTGTGGAAATATATACTAGATAGCAGCACTATGCGTGTACAGTACGGGAGTTACGAAAACTCTGTTTCTCGAATCGGAAACAGGAAACTCAGAATTAAAAGTGTTTAAAGTTAAGGCGAAAACTATAAGGTTCAAAAATTCCCAATGCGTACAGTATAGGGTAAGCATTGTTTACCTTGCGTATATAGAATAAACACCGCTGCTGTAAAGTGAACACTTTTAAAAGCCATCTCATTTAGCCAATAAATATATTTTATTGTACATATTGTATATATATATATATATATATATATATATATATATATATATATATATATATATATATATATATATATATATATATATATATATCACCGGACTCGAAAGTTACCGTCTAAGGGTACAATAAAATATATTTATTGGCTAAATGAGATGGCTTTTAAAAGTGTTCACTTTACAGCAGCGGTGTTTATTCTATATACGCAAGGTAAACAATGCTTACCCTATACTGTACGCATTGGGAATTTTATATATATATATATATATATATATATATATATATATATATATACATACGGTGTTTATTACTTACATAGCAATATTTAAATGAGGTGGAAGGATAAAAAAATGGAAGGATAAAAAAATGACAGCCTCAAAAGTGTCCACTTTACCGTGAACAGCCTGTAGCCCCCCTTCGCCGATCTGACAACGCCGCACACAGCTGTCTCGCCCCTAGTGTTTTTTGGCCATGCCACTGGTAACATTCATCGCCGTTAATTGTCGGCGCCGTCGCAGTTTTTGTTGAACGAAGAGACCACGTGCCGCCTTTTCGTTTACGTAAGCTAACGTCGTTGACGTTAGCTCAACGTCAACGACGTTAGTATACTGCTGCAATGAATTATCAAACAGATAAAACCCAAACATCGAATCATATTTGTTCTAGGTAACAGTGACCCTACTGTGTGGGCGCCGTGGCTAAACGACTGCCCACTGTCTTCGAATCGAAACGTGATAGATAGCAAATTATGGAATGAATTGATCAATTCGAACACGAACTCTGTCCTCTTCCTTCCGTGGTAATGCGAGTCTGTGGGGATTAAAGACGCGCGTTTGATTCATTATAGCAATTTTGAGAAGTCTCCGGGGACAACTAACCGAACTGGCCAAGCGATGACAATGGCACGCTCGCGCTCAGACATCACGCAAATTCAGCTGAATTCGAAACTGTGTTCGTGGCTACGTGCCGGCGAACACGTTCCAATATTAGCTGCGACCCGTAGAAAAAAAAATGTATAATCGTATTAAATATCACGTTTTCGTGCGCACCACAGTTTGTGTAAATGTGTTTACTGATGCCGACTTCCAGTTGCGTGATTTTTTTCTTTCCAAACTCATTTGATTTTTTTTTTTTTTGCGACAATGCAGCGAGTTTGGAAATGTACACATCTCGGCACGCCAAGCCTACAAATAAGTACATACATGCAAGCACGAGAGCATCTGCCACGGACGAAGGAGTCTAGCGTTGACGCGTCTTCGTGGATTATAGTTTGTATCGCTCTGACATTAAAAAAAAAATTAATAAAAGAAAAATTAATATTGAGAAGTTTCCTTTTCAAAAATATTTTATTGTGGAGTCTTCCATGGTCGAATAACTGGCACGCACTTATATTTCACCGCTGAAGATCAGGAATCGTGGTACTCGAAAGTAATATGTAATATTTAATGACGTCTCGGCGAAGTTCGTTAGTCAGTTGATCCGCGTGACGACGTTTTAAAATTTCAAGTTAAATTTGAATATATAGTTGGCAGAGTTCGCGAAATGCTCACGTCTAAAGACGGCAGAAATCCCTGATTATAGTAGGCTCCGAACCACTTGAAACCTTGCGTCCTTAAATCGGGCCATGTTGAGGGTCTGTCTCGCTATGTAAGCATAGGGTTGCCAACCATCTCTTTTTTGTCGGGCTTGCCCTATTTTCTATAAATCCTTCCACGTTTTTGACGAGACGCTCAAACTATGTCACTTAATATGTTATGTCCTAAGGTGACCGCTTAGGTAAAACGAGGTTCTTTTTCATTAGTGGAAAACTTGTGGCGCGCCCAGTTTAACAGACGTAATATGGAATCTGTTGAAAGTGAACTTTTGCCAAAATAAACCGTAGCACGACCTGTCAATTATTTTCAAATTGAAACAATTTTAAGAAACGTTAAATTACGTGTGTAGTTATTGCACAGTCCTTATTTTATATTTTGTTTTTAATTTCTTCTTCTTGCACTATATCCATTCGTTTCATATAACGTAGTCTTCAAAGTCACTCGCTTTCCGCTGCTTTATGTGTGTATAAAATTTAAACTGATTTTTATTCTATTTTTTCTTTGTTTCGATGTGTTTCGACTTTGTTGTTGAAGTGTACAGGCTTTTACGTCGTCGAAGTTGGCAACTTTGTGTGAGTGTAAAACGTTAGCAGCAACGCCTACCGAGGACTGTGTTTTTGAAAATGGTGGCCACAAACAATGTGTCACGAGTCTTGCCAACTTCCGTCGCCAAAGCGCCTCTGAGTCGTGGGTCTACGTCTACACAATAGCTAATATCGTAATATTTTCACACCGTTCTTCGCTCGCTGGACCACCCAAAACCAGAAATCCATGCCTGGCTTGGTGGCTCCAAGTCTGTTGGGGAGGAAGCAGAGGAGGCAGATTTTTTCCGCCTCTCTTGGCATGTAACTCTTCATCTACCTGCTGCTGATATTTACGCAACAACAGCCTAAGGGAGCGTGTACACACACACGGCGTGCGCGAACAAGTGGGGTTAGCGTGGAGGGACATCGGACTATAACTAGAGACCTGCAAAATTCGTGTTATTACTTGAGGACATGTTAAACTTAAAATACTTCTCCTTTCCAATACGCATGTCATTGGGCCATTTTCTATTTGATACGCCCTGGGTGAATCTGCTTCAATAGATGAACACTTCACAATTGTGTGCCCCAATCACGTGCAGTTCACTCAGGAATGGAGTGACTGGGCATCCAGGCAGCAATCAATGGAGAAATGACGCCGACTCGAGTATATATAGCACTATGAATTTTAGCTCGATGTCAAAAAATAACGCGCATTTTGCAGGTCCCAAACTATAACTAGTTAAGCTAAGATCCACTTTCGTGGTTGGATGATCTAGGTGTTAATACCTCTTAGGTGCTTGCCCGCCAATCACAGACGTACAGTATCGGAGATACCTATTTCTGGTTGGCCAGTCAAGTAAGAAAATGCCTTGTCACAAAGTCTCGTGACCAATAAGCAAAATAAAACTGCTGGCATGCTCGTAGGATATTAAAATATAGCATGCGCGGAAATATTTTCACGAAGTTTGGGTGTCCCTAACTATACGCTATTCACGGTAAAGTGAGCACTTTTGATAGCCCTCTCATTTGGAATAATAGCCAATAAATATGTTTTATTCTTGTCTTAGGCGTTAACTGGCGAGTGCCTCGGAATATAAACACTGTGTTTATTACTCACATAGCAATATTTATTTAAAAAAGTCGTTTAAGGATAATAAATAGCTGAAAGAAAAAGTTATTAGAGTTTCAAAAGTGCTCACTTTACCATAAGCAGCCTGTACGCTTATGTAGTGAGATAGTGCGGAAGTCTGAAGATTTTATATTGGCCCACTCTGACATGCTCGCTCACAGAAAACTGTGAAGGGAACATAATAGAAATGCAATCAGTCGGATTTAGGTTAACTTGCAACGCAGGGCAGTTTCACATGGTCTGGACGATTCCTCGGACATGTAAATAGAGATCCAGAAACTGCTGAACTTAATTCCCCAACAAGCTAGGCTCCATAATCCTTTGTGTACCCGAGTCTCTTTTGGTTGTTCAACGGTTGTTGCTGGAGACTTGCTAGCACGGGATTCGGTCCTTGTTTCTCTTGCAAGTTAGCTATTCGTTCAAAGTCAAGCAGGGCGTGTCTAACAAACGCTGATCCAACTAAAATAGGAATTACAATGTACGCGTGGTCGAAGTCTACTTTGCCTTGAAATAAATTCGCGAAAAGTTCCGCATCCCTAATAATTAGGTACACTTGATTTTCGCGAAAAGATTTCCACGCACACTAGATTTTAATACTCTTAAGCGCATATCAGCAGCTCTCTATTGCATATTGACCACTCGTCTATGTGAAAAGAATTTTTCTTACTCGAGTGGCCAATCAGACTGAAGTTACTCTGGTATGCTAAGCCTGTGATTCGCGGGCAGATACCTAAGACGCATACCTCGTAAATCATACAACCACGAAAGTGGACATGAGCTAACGACTGTGAAATAAAACTGGCCAAGAAATATTTTCGCGAAAATCAGGTGTCCCTACTAAAAATGAACAGTTAGTTCGACCACAGAATACTTAAGAATACAGACGTGAAACAGCCGCTTATTTCGTGAACTCCAACCGCACACTCTAGCAAAATGGCGTCACTGGCTAGTAGCACGTTGGAGCGCCGTTCGCTACTCAGTGCTGACAACCTACTCACCCGCCGCGCCGGCAGACCAGCCAAAGAACATTTAGCAGGACACACTAGCCAATCAGACAGTGCCCGTCCCAAGAGCCTCGCGAAGCCAACAAGTAGGGCCAACTGTTTTCAGCGAAAAGATTTTACTACTAGTTGTACGGGAAAACGCATTAGTTCACAAATAATTGGCAGTTGGATGATTTGAACTCTCACGCGTCTGAGCTGTCTGCGAGCCAATCACGGAAGTTCAGTGCCAAAGTAACTTAATTCTGATAAACCCAATCAAATAGAGAATGTAGCCTCACACAGACACTCGGTCAATAGCTAAATGATTCCTGGTGGGCCTACCAATAATATAGTGGGTACGCCCACATCAAACAAAGGGACCGCCCGCCACGGCATTTCACACCTGTGTGCTTATAGTAAGAAGAGAGGTAGGGGAGGCGTTTCCCGAACGCATGCCGCTGGAGGGAGGGAAACCACGCGACACTGCTGGCGCTGTACACACCACACTGATAACATCGCTCGCTACTACCGCGCTACGTTTTTCCTACTGGCAATATTCACGCGCGGAGCAGCTCTCGCCCCACCCGCTCTCGGCGGCTGTCAGTACTAAATGAACAACCCACCCCTTCGTGCAGCGGCAATGGACTCTCCTGACTCACCTGACGCGTTTCTGTCTTCTGCGCACGCATTATTTTCTCATTTGGATTTATTTCACTCTATCTAGTGCGTGGTTCGGCAGCGTGCGGTGGGTGGCGCAAGCTGCCCGGGGAGCTGGAATAGTTATTCAAACGACGAGAGCTTCGTGGAGGTATCCACTGTCGGTGGTGGGACGAACACGGACCTGCGAGAAGTGTGGCGAGGTTACGGCGAAAAAAAAAAAAAAGTACGGAGCAGTTGCGGCGGGCGATTATAAGTGCTCCGACTGCGGCGTGGCGTGGGCTGTTCTGTTGCTCAAACACGTGGCACGTGGAGACACCGAAGAAGTTGCTGGTGGAGGGGCATTGCTGCACGAGAGGCGAGGATACTGCGGTTGTGGCCAGGGTTGCCAACTCATGCGGTTTACGTGCCAGTCTTACTTTCGTTTCCATATGACTGCCTTACAAAATGAGTTCTGTTTCATTGTCAGTTCGTTATTTGATTCGAAATCTATACGTCGTAGATTCCGTGTAAAAAAACTCGAATGGGGAGGAAGCACTCAGCTGGGACTCGTAGGTGCCCGTCATTCCCGGACATGACATGAAATGGTACCCTAGGATGAGCGGCGCTAGAATGCAAGGGCAGAGGAAACGGGAGTACCCCGAGAAAAACCCGCTGGCAAACGGCATCGTTTAACACGATTCCCACATGCGAAAACCCGCCGGGTATCGAGCCCGGATCGCTGTGGTGGGAGGCGAGCGCCCTAGCCACTGCGCCACCGCTGCCCCGCGTGTTATACATGTAATTGAGAATTAATCCTCTGTAGATAGCAGTGAAACACTGTTTTACAACTTTGTTGTGTTACATGAACGTTTTTAGAAGCGCTCGTGAAACAAATTGAATTGTTGTGGTTCCCTTTAGGAATTTTTTAATTAATCTGCTTAGTAAAAAATATGCTTGTAATTTCATTGATACCTCAGAAAATGATTGCATCTCAGGTAGATTATGTAGATACATTTCTGTTGTCTGAGTTGATTTATTTTTTAACACGCGCCAAACGTCAGGAATATAGTTTTGTAAAATAAGTAAGTTATTTGGCGGAAATGGGAAGTACCTATATATGTTTCGCGACCTGGTTCTTTGTCCTTGATCCAATTAACTCCATGTGTTTCAACAACAAGTCATCTCACAACAGAGTAACGCCCTGATATCATTCACCGTCCCTGACGCAAAATACCAACCATGTGAACGGTGTGTAGGTACTACCTGTGTTCAGTACTTAGTGCGTTTGTTTGCTCCTTGTTTTAAATAACGGGTAGTATTAGCAAACGTACGTCGCCACACACGAAGAAAGTTTAAAAATGTTGATTTTAGAGTGTTTTTCCGAAGTTCGTGGAGTGAGTTGTACCAACGTGATATTTCTAGTTATCGCTTGCTATGAAGTGCTTATCGGCGAATGTTCAACACTTTAACGGCCTCAAAATAAAAATCCAAAATCTTAGGCGTCAATATTCATTTAAAAAAAAATCCGGAGCTGTCCAATTTGGTAAACGTTTTTGGCCAAGGCTATCAGTATTGTGTGTGAAGCAAGTCGGCAACTTCCAGGAACTGTTGTACGCATTGGAGCTGTTGTCAACTGCAGCTCGTGTGTGCTCCATGCCAAAAACTTAGTTTGAAATGGAAATGTGGTACTTTTCTCTTTCCTAGTTACCTATTTTTATCGTTTAATTGTTTATCGGCCTGCTTGTGCCATTTCTCCTTGTTCCAGTAAATTATCGATTTACTTAAATTTTGTTTTAGCGACTTCCATGCAAAATTAGTTAAAATATGCAAGTACGCATTGGCCAAGCGCACGAAAGAAAATTAATAAGCTATTTTACTCAGAATAAGAACTAAAGGTACACGTGTATATGCTATTTTAGGGGATGAATATAAAATGAAATAAAGGTCACAGAAATTCAATTAAACCAGGAAAACTGTAAGGAAATACAGTAATGTTGACACTTTCAAGCCCTATGCTTCCGTTCCTGATTCACGAGTAGGCTATCGGGTAGGGACTTGAAATATATTCCGTTTCGTATAATTGCTTATTGCCATCTGTGTCAACCTAGTAACGCTGAAATCTACGCTTTATGTAAAAATAAACTAAATATAAAAAAAAAATTATTTAGCCTTGTATGGCTACGCGCGTTAGTTAGGAACGTACCCACGCACTGCCGTACTTATAGTCCATTCACGGTTATTTTCAACTTTTCTGAAGACCTGCTAAAGTTTTACTTTCAGAATATTTCTCCGCGCGATGCAAACAAAGCTTGTCCGAGTCCAGAAAATTGCACCAAAGGTACAACGCACCGCATTCGTGCGCACTGTCTAATAATATTTTGCACAAGAACTATTTCTTACTAGGCGTTACGAACACGCCTATTTTTCCCACTGTTTTAATACATGTTAACTACAAATGAAATATTATAATTTTCCAGATAAAATAAAATTTCAAACCAAAATAAGGTACTTTAATGTTAACACAAGTATAAAGCGCTTGTGATACATAACATAGGAAACAACCAAACACGCTATAAATGGTGAAATTTTTCTAAGGTTCAATTCAGAAAGTGTGAAGAAATCGCGGATAGACTATACCACAACGCAGTACACGCGAGCGTGTA
Source organism: Dryococelus australis (assembly GCA_029891345.1). Lineage (NCBI taxonomy): Eukaryota > Metazoa > Arthropoda > Insecta > Phasmatodea > Phasmatidae > Dryococelus > Dryococelus australis. The sequence continues at coordinate 56,241,466 of CM057003.1, forward strand.
TGGGCGCAGCGACCAAACGTAAACAACGCAGTTGGTCAACCCACTTAGGAGCGGAAGAGTGACGTAGTAGGTTGTTTGCCAGGCCGCAGCATAACGTGCCGCGAGTATTTCGCGAACAAAAAAAAAAAAAGTCCGGAGATGATTCCGGGAGCTGGCGAACTGGCGCTTCGTTCTTTGTCCTCGCTCAACGCGACCATCCATTGCCTCCCCCCCCCCTCCTTCAACCACCACTCCTGTACGCGCGTATTTTTAATACGCTTGTTTACGCGCTCGTCGCCAAAAACAGAGAGGGGACCAGCGTGTTACTGCGTAGTGCTACGACCAGTAGTTCTCTTCTTTTCCTACTTCCCCCTCTGCCGCGGACAGCGGACAAGAATTCCGAGATGGTCCGGACGAGGCCTTGAGGACCAGCTGGTTGGCTCGAGAGTCCGTGCTTCATGCGACTTTCACTTGAAGGTTGCTACGGCCCCGCCATCTTGGGTTTACTTACATTTCTAATTTCCAGATGCAATACTTGACATTCGATCCTGCTATAGGAAGTATAGGTTGTTAACTATTAAGTAAGCACTTTTGAAATCTCCCTTTAAAAATTGTCATTGCCCCTGCCTGCGTATATTTTAACAGGCACACTGACTGACATGCGCCTAGTAAAGTTGGTAGCAGTGGAGGGAAAATAGTGCCATGTCTCAACTTAGATTTAAACGTACTGGATAAACAATTGTGAATACTGAAATTATTTATTTTCAAAATCTATATATGTGTGTGTGTATGTGTGTGAGTGCGTGAGTGTGTATGCGCGTGTTTGTGTAAGAATCGTCAAATTAGTAAAATATTTACTTTTATAACAGTTACACAGTTTCACTTGACCGACGCACAAAGAGAGTGATCAGGCTCGTGGCAGTGTTAATATTACATATGGTGAAATAATACACGAAGTGCATACCGGGCTTTCAAGAATGCTCAGTTTAACGTGAATAACCAATAGAAGATATCTTAACAGTTATTCTGAAAGCCATCACTTTTTTCTACTGTTGCTCTATTCTTGTAACCACAGTCGAAGATCCCCTCATTATGTAATAAAGTTGGTCTCGTATGAGAAAACGCAAATGTATGTGAAACGTGTAAAACTTCCGGAATTTCTTTAAGTAGTACTGTATATTATAACATGCTATGATTTTTTATAGTATGTTAACAGGGCATTAACTACTACTTCGTAATAATGTCCGGCGTATCTAGACCAGGTTATAAAAGGGAATAATGCCGTTTTGACTCACGTATCTTACAATAAGCTATGGCAGCTTTGAATATAATTGCACAGTTATCACTGATTTTAATCGTGCCCTCAAAATAGGTAAGTGAGCAAATTCGCAGTACTGACGAAATGTTGGTTATAATTACAGATTTTCTGCTGCTATTGTTTCTAGTAACTCAGGGAACACATAGCCATATGAAGGTCCGTGGAAACTGAACCTGTGATAGTATTGTGCTCGTAATAACAGTGCACGAGTTCTCGCATCAATTACACAGAAGTTAAGGTACATACAGTCAGACTGGAAGTAGGGAGAACATTAAAAGTGTAGTACGAATAGGAATTCCCATTTCTTTTGTGAGTCGTGTTGTAACAGTTTGGGCACCCCTGCATGGCAGCTGGGAAAGAAGAGGGTGGATGAAATGTACTGTGTGGCGGGAGAAAAGGGTTGGAGCGGTTAGCAGTCAAATAAAAGAAATGAAAAAAGCCCCGGACTAGGTTTTATTATTCTAAACACGAATTTGATATTAGACTAACCACCACACGTGCGAGATTGTGTCCAGGATTACTAAGTGTTTATATATTGTGTTGGATTTGTTCTTTTACTTTTTTTACCGTCACACAGCGGGAGACCACACCAAAAAAGAGAAGAATACCAAAAGGAAAGGACGTAAAAATAAATGAGCTGCCCAATATATCATCTCTCGGTTTAACAGCGAGGCAACTATTCACGCAGTCATAAAAGAACTTCATGAAATTTTTTGTCTTCAGGAAGAAACTGGAGAACCATATATGTTGAGAAACTCCAATCAGGCAAGTCCAAGTAGTTGGTTGAGTTGACTATGCAGGAGCTGAAACAATTGATCGTGAAACAAATATGAATTTTAATTTAGGCCTCATTCGTATTTTCATATGGGTAAACTTTATGTAGCAAAGTCGGAATGAAATTAGACCACGAATAGGAACAAATGACATCGCAGTATAACTTGGTAATAAGTTAGATTTTAATCTGACTTTCGTCTCTTTCAGTTGTGTGATTGTACCATTACTAATTTGACATAGGTCCAAGAGTGACAATTACGTACAGGACTGTAAAGTAGGGATGCCTAAAAAAAGTACCGATATAATATCAGTCAGTATTGATATTTCTGTTATGATGTCAATAATTTTTTAATACTTCGTTTTCCAGGTTTTACTAGCATCGATACCTTACTCCTAATATCAAAAGTACAAAACCTTGTAATAACTTCGTATTAGAAGGTCAGTTATATTTCTTGGTTAAATTATACTCTCCTGAACAAATTGTATAAACTTTGTTGCTCTAATAATATTTTACTTGTTAATTTTTGCATAGAATATACGCTATTATTAATTATACATTATATAATTAATTATTAATTATAATTATATATATATATATATATATACACACACATACATACACACACACGTGCGCGCTTAGATACTGGCAAGTTTGTAGCTTCTTAATTTGTTTTTAACCTTTTCAGCTACACGTGATATAAAGGCTCGCAAAACTGTACAAATAGTTTCTTCTGACAGGATGTGACATCAAACTAGTCCAATGCAGCAAAAACTCTGCTAGCTTTCGTAGAGGTGTTGATGGTGTAGTGCAAAGTTTAGATTTGTTATCTATTCATCGGTTGTTGGAAGGTGTTTAGGGAAGAATGGAGGTTAGTAGGCTTTTTATAATAGTGAAATGCTATTAGTAAAATAAAGCAAAATACATCTTTGTAGCTTAAAGTTCATTTGAAACATCTGAAGGCAATATGTATTTTTATGGCTTGTTACTATTTTTCTACAAGATAAGCAAGTAGCTTCTAAAGAACAGAGCCATGTTTGTGACGAATGTCCATATCCCTGTATGTGAGTTTGTGGAGTGCGGCCATGGATGTTATTGACGATAGTAAAAAAAAAACCATCATGATCAAAATATAACAACAAAAATTAAGCTTGAAAAGTCGGAAAATCTGAACAAAAGCTGCATAACAATAGTTTCTTCCACTTGCATTGCTGTACTGTATCGATAGGAAAATATAACGTATCTTTTTGTACCTTTTATTTAGCTTCTGGTTTATTACATGAAAAGGTGGAGTGTTATGTACAGAGTGAACAGCACAAAACGTGGTCGAGAAATGAATGGGGCGCCATCAGCGGACGACCTTAGCTGCAAGACGTCGCTGTATTCGTGATGTTCGCAGGCGAACCTGACACTCGCGATTAAAGCCGCGACCTTGCCTTATCTCCACGCTCCGCAGGCGTTGTGCCACGCAAGGCCGCGTCAAGTCTCCCTCCGTCTTCACCCGCCAAGTATCGACTGTTACCCCGGAACGTGAGTTCACGTGCTGTGCGATATGCCGAGATATCGATTAAGAAACAATATTTCTGGAATATCTCAAAGGCGATGTGGTTCAACAGTATATCGATATTAGGTACAGCATATGCGATGTTGCGATACGCAACATTGCCGATATCAATATGACCGATATTTGCGATGTATCGCCATCGATTTTCAACCCTCTTAGGGAGCGATACATCGCACGGATAATGATATGGTCAACATGTATCGAAACGATATTGATGAATGAATATCACACACACCTAGTTGGTACACGGCTATAGTTGTGACATTCCGCCGCGTACACGCATGCGTCAACCACGTGACAATGCTAAATTATTAGAAACGTAAGTATGATTAGTATTAACTTTTGCAGTATCTATCTCCGGATATGTGTAAAACTAAAATGAACTAAGTTCACTTTTCCCTAATTAAGCACGTAACTTCTCATAATTTGGCAAATATTTAAACACAGGACTACGCCTTATAAATTACCACTAACATGATTATAAATAAATTAATTATTGTTTGCGTTAAAATGTTTATATCTACAGGGAAAATGAAATAAAGTAAATAATAATAATACATGTATTTCATATGAGTTAGTGCAAAGGCGAGGTGTCAGCCCGAATACCTGCTTACATTCGAGCATAGCTACATACCTGGATACATACATGAATACATACACGCGTACGGTCGTGCCTAGCAAAATTTATTCATCTAAAATTAGGGACAGCACAGATCCGAAAGCCTCACAGCCAGAAATTTGAAATATGTATAACCTTTCTCTATTTAATTACTTATATACGTCGATGTATATCATGACACTTTCTGATTCTAACGTGATGTGCAAATTAAGTATGGATTTGTTTCTCCTGTCCTACGTCAATAAGACCTTAAAACATAAGTTCATCACATAACACATAATGACAACTAAGATTTACGCTACTATCACATTGGCTCAACGTTCATTCAACCTTGTGTTTCCCGCTTGCAGTGATAAATTCCACAGACTGAAAATAAAGTAGATTGATTTTTGTCTTCTGCGCGCGCGTTCTCGACATTGATTCACCCATTCCCAGTACAACTGTCAAAGTCACGTGGTCTACGCTGATGAAAGTGTTTGTTCAAATTCAAATTTTCAACAGATCTACCGTTTTATAAGAATAGAATATCTTAATTTTTTTAAATATAATATTAATTGCATTAAAAATAGATTAGAGGTAGTGTACAAACTAGTGATGGGATAATCACTTGTAAAATAATCGATTGTTCGATTATTTAATTATATTCGACACATTAATTATTTTAAAACAATTCGATTATTCACGATTTTTAGCTGTTTAATTTGAAATAAAACCAAACATTGCAGATACCTACATGTTTTACATTTGTTACATTTTGAAACAACAAATTTTGAAAACAGTAGAAATTATTAAAAATAGACAAAAAAAATTTTTCTGCGATTAGTTTTAAACAAATTAATAGAAAATACATTATTTGCGGTAAATTTATATATATATGGATTAGAACAAGATATTCGGTTTTTTTTTACCGATTATTTATTCGATTAAAAATCATCGTAATTGATCCATTCGATTCACAAACCTCAGATCCAACCCACGTTGTTTTTTTAAATAGTGCGGCTGTCAAAAAAAAATAAAGTCCTATGTTGGAACAGGGAGTATGGGTACTGCGCAGCTCGCATACGCACTTCTGCGATAAAATCATGAGCACGTAATGTGCCGTGCTGCGACGATTGGGGGCAGACGACTGTTCCGTCGTTGAATTTTCGTGTCCGTGGTTCCCACTGCTGGAACAACGATCTGGTGGAAAAGTTGGCAGGCTTGCATTACCCTCGTCTCCTCCGTGGCACGCCTGACTGATGGTGAGGCACGGAAGGTGGGTAATATGGTCGCGTTTTATCTGTCGCGGCTGGGAAAACAAACGGAAATGAACACGCCTTCCTGTGGCTCGTGCGATCTCATCAGTCGGTTATGAAAAAAAAAAAAAAAAAAATTCATTTTCTCGTGGCTATCGGTGCTCGACCGTGGTACACTTGCCACCTGGTCACTTGCGCGCTGGCTCTTCTTATCAGAGCTCTACAAACAATCGCGCCGAGGCATCTACTACCAGCACGGGCTAATACAGCGTAATGGTTCTGCAGTCGAGAAACTAAAGGCTGTTCACGATAGTGAGCACCGTTTAAATCAACCTTAGAAAAACGTCACTGCCTCCTGTATGCACATATTTTAATAGGCGCACTGATGACATGCGCCCAGTAAAGTTGGTAACGATGGATGAAAAGCAGTTCCATATCTTAACGTCGAATAAAAAGTGTTACGTAACCATTTATCATAATTTAAATTATTTTCTTCCATTTCTTTTTTTTTATGCATCGAAATGTAAAGATGAGCAGGTTTGTAAAATATTAAGTTTATAGTAATTTCACAGTTTCACTCGACCGACGCATGAATAAAATGATAAGGCCCATGAAATGTTAATCTTATATAAGGCGGAAGAATACACAACGTGCATACAAGTAGATCTTAAGCTGGTCTATCAAAAGTGCTCATTTTACCGTGAATAGCCTATAAAAGAAGATGATCTGTACACCAGCCATCCGCTCGCTGCGTGTTCAGCCACGCCAGCACTTGCGATGGCGTTGTGTACAGAGACCCTTCTGTATGTATGCGCGCACGCGTAACTGGCACATGTGTTTGCGCAGTAGAAAATACGAACACACAGAGAAGAATACCGACCTCGTTTTCAGCGCGAGCCACACCGAAAGTTCATCTCATCTCACGCCGTAATTTCTGCTCGCGCAAAGAACAGACTTCGCTTATATTTCCCAGAAGTCAGTTGGTTCACGTTTTGTACCACTACTTTCTTTGATAATCAACGTGTACTTATGTCGTAGTATAGAATATTTCGATGTATGTACTTATAAAGAAATACATGGACAGAATTGTTAATTTTATTCTACTATTGTACCAAATAAATGTAGTTTGGAAACTAACCGATAGGTTGGAAACTAACCGATAGGTAGCACAAACTTCTCTCGAAATTCATTTAGTAAAAATTCTTACCACAATGAAATTAATAAAATTCACTGGAAACAATACCGGTATGTGATTTGTAGTCTCACTTATTTTGCAATATTGGTATTAAAAATAACAAACGCAACAGCGTGGTCGTAAACAGTAACGCAGAAAAACTCTGCTTACATATGAACAATCAGAGGTCCCGTCGGCTCTGTCTTTTTGGCTTTGTTGGCGTACATGTGAACCCACCTTTATCCTCTGGAATAACGCTACAGTTGACTTTCTACTGCGCAGCTTCTGAGTTGTAGCTAGTTCTGTAATCGCTTTGCAGCACAGAGCAGTCTACATGCCTACTTCAACACCAACTTCCACGCCTGGTCGACTTCAAGTATGCAACCTAGCTTCACATGTGTGTCACGTTGCTTGCCTACTCGTGCAGTCGCGTGCAAGCAGACCCCTTCCTGGCATTACTCAATTGTACTTTATTTTGGCTGCCTTCCGTTACTCACGGGATTTCACTGGTCAGTCATTTCAGTAAAGTCAGCTATTGTCCCGATACTGCTGAAGGCACTGATGGCCGCATCTGAGAGGTACCCTGTGCGAGGCTACAACCGTTATTGAGATCGCGGATTTTACTGGCGTTTAAAACGTCAGTGTTGTCAGGTAAACCCTAGGTTTGGCGGGAAGTTCAAGTGATGTTCGAGGAAATTATACTTACGGAAGGTACGGGTGCTGAGACAATCACTTATAATACTGTGGTGCCGTCAGAAGACGCCCAAAAAGCAGTAGAAGGTGAGTAACATTTTTCTGTTTTTGTCCAAATGCTGTATGAAAATTAGTGAGGTTAGCGTGTCCGCCATACTTGTTTATGTTTTCCTGCACGCGGGAATGCTACTGCCAGACGCTCCGAAACAATCAGTTTACTGACGAAGAGAAACATTTGCTGCTTACTGACGACTGTTCCCATATTGCTGGAGAACACTGATAAACCATCAGTGATTTCAGTGTTCGTCAGCAGTAACGGAAGACGGCCTTTATTTTGCGGTTTGCAATTTTTAAGTTATTCATTGATTTCCTGTCACCGTGAGAACGTATTGTCGTACACACGCAGCTTATGCGCGTTAAATTAAAAAAACAAAAAAAAAAAGCAAGTTTGTGAAATATGTGGCCGCGGAAATTTTTACGAAATAAGGGTGTTTCGACAATCATATTGAGAGAGAATGGTGATTAGTTTCAAAGTTTCTGTGCAGCAGGTTACCGGTTCTGAGTTGAGTTTTTTAAAATCAACATCTGTAAAAAAAATATGTCTCTGCTTTCTAATACGTATATTTTAACAAACTAACTGACCGCCGGGTTCACTGTGAAGTTGATAGCTTTATTGGGAAAATATTTCCATTCTTAACGTGGAATTAAAACTAAGGCATATTCGTGGGTACCTAACTAATTCAATTTAATTTTTCGCTAGTTTTATACACATCGGAGCAATGATTAGCGTACTAGAAATCTAAGTTACTAATTATTCCACCATTGCATTTGATCGATGCATGAATAAAGCGACCAAATTCATGTCAATGTGAATCTGTTATATGGCGGAAGAATATAAAAAAAAACATGAAAGTAGTTCCTAAGTAGTGCTTTTAAGAGTACTCAGTTAACCACAAACGGCCAATAAAAGTGTGTAATAAGTTGAGAACACTAATTGTAATCTTTACATGCGTTATGGTAAGTGACGTACGTGATTTTTTAGCGAGTGCTCTCTCTCTCTCTCTCTATATATATATATGTATATATGTTATATATATATATATATATATATATATATATATATATATATATATATATATATATATATATATATATAACGAACTCAGGGGGCTGTATGAACACACATTGCTGGCAATAAAATGAGGTGTGTTTCTCACAAGTTATTTAAACCCTTTTACGCCTTACAACTTAATCGTGGAAAATTCATCTCTGTGAACTCCTCAGCCAAAAGAGTTCATTCACATTAAATTTTTATTCAATGAATTTTTTTTAAAAATAATTAGAAATATGGTGTGTTAGGATGATTGACGGTATTTTATCCAAATTTGCAGAGAAATTAGCGACAGCATAAATTGTAAGGAGCATCTACACATGGACGGCGACAGACTGATGTTCAGAACCGTTACAGATAGTGAAACGGCTCTTCCCAGAAGAGATGGCGAAGTCTGATGTTCCCCAGCATTGCTGTCTTCCCGCGCGCGGCGAGTGTGTGCTGCTACGTGATGTTTGTCACGCGGCTACTTGCTCGTTGTGTGTGTTCGCCGTGCGTGTGCAGTCGTCAGGGGGAGAGAAGAGGCGGAGGAAGAGAAAGAAGGAGGAAGACAGAGAGAGCTGCAGCTATTACAGGACCGCTCCCCCATTGTCATCCGGGTTCGAGTCCCAGCTGAGCCATTTATAGCGCGGCAGCATTCCGCCCTAGAGGCCATGAACACACATGGACGATGCGAACTCGTGACAAGAATTACATTACACCTACTTTCTTTCTTTTTTTTGCTAGGGGCCGCGGTGGCTGAGCAGATAGACTACTTGTCACACATGAGGGATTCCCTTCGCTAGACGTTGTTTTCTGTTATCCCTACAGTGCAGACCAAAATAGCAATTTTTTTTTGCGACGTCCAAGATGCAATGGGGCCATGGTGGTATAGTGGTCAAATCACTCGCCTCCCACCTAGGCGAGCCGGTTCAATTCTCGGCGGGGTCGTTCCCGGCTTTTCATATGTGATACGATACCGCTGGTCTGCGGGATTTCTCCATACTCACCTCGCTTCACCCCATCGACTGCCTAGACATCGATGTTAAGAGCCGCCCAAATGTATCCACTTCAAGATACAGGAGACTGTGACTGAAAGTGTTGTTGACCATTGACGCTGGCGTGTGTGACTGGAGTTGCGCCTCTGTATGGTTAGATGGTGTGTGATGACACGACAACGCGACGTGAAGGCGACCTGTGTGTGGGCTTGCAAGGCCTGACTGTGACTCGGCGCGTGGGCGCAGGCTTGCCCGCGTCCCAAGAGGATGCCCCGGCGAGGGGGCACAGCCACTGTCCCCGGGGTCACGATCCTGGGGCGGCAGACCCCGCCCTTTCGCCTCTACCCTCGTCGAGTCACGACCGGACGCCGCGTCGCGACCCCAACACTCCAGCTGCCGGCGACAACGCCGCCCGGACTGATCGCCAGACACCTTAAGGTGGCCGCCTTGTTGAAGGAATTTTGCACGCCTGAGGCCTAAAAGCGTGGGAGCGACTGAGACATGCTAATCAACTCTCTCATCGCTAGGGACCTGAGAAATTCACGAGTTCAACGACCTCCAGGCTAGACTCCACGGTCTTATGTGCAATCGTACAGATATCAATTACCCGTTGGTTGCTTGCTGCCACAGTGGAAGGCGATGATTGGGCGTGCATTTTGTTGACACACACTTAAGAGTTTTCCAATTCTAGCTTGTCCCAAAATTAATCCGCAAATTTTTCAGGTCTCTGCTCATCGCCTCTACGCGCAAAGCACTGAACTGGTGTGTAGTCTTGCCGTTAAAAATGCGCCTGTATTGAGACTTTACGTGGAGACCCTACCATTTTATGACGTAATAATAAAAATGAAAGTTTGATGCACGTCCCTTTTCCTTTTTTAATATTTTGTACCGGCATGTTCATTACCGTGAAAACACCCGTTTGAGCCATTTTCACTATTACAAAAAAAAAAAAATCGTTTAGAGAGAAATTGAGGAACTGAAAAACGTATACGTCTGTGACCAGGGGCCGACTTATTGTTTCAAGATGGGTAGGACCAAGTCCTTTAATCTTCTCACTCTCTTATTTTCACTCTCTCTCTCGTAATGTGTGTTGTATGTCCGTGCGTGAAGTTATGTACGAATGTAACACTCATTGTTAAGGTTTTAAACAAGACGAGTTACAAATATTTAAGAGAACGCAATATTAAATTTTTTTTAATGATAATTAGACACATTGGCAATTCGCGACATTTTTTTTACTGAGTCGATATATTTTAGAAAACGCTCGAGCTGCTTGATTCACTGAGCCAGGTAAATGTGGTGGTAGCTTCATACATGTGCGGCAAACCAATAACGAAAGAAAACAGACGTGTATAATAGGTTGAAAAATTTAGAGACAGTCGACTTTTCCCGTGAGAAAACATGGCTCTCCTGCTGATGAGTGATAATTTTGTAGCCACGCACACATTTTTTGATGACCCATGGCGCCTTCCTCCACGTTTTGCTATTGATTTCCAGCTATGCCGAAGCACGCTGTTTGGAACGACATCGGCAGTCGGCGTATGTTGGCGCTCTGTCGCTCCAGGCTGATTCCTCCCGGTGGTAATCCAGCCGCCCCTTTATTTGCCGTAGTGCCCCGACGATTGACTCCGGTCCAAACAACCGAACTCCCAAGGGGTCAACTGCTGCGGTCCTGCGGGTGCCGAATGGGGTATGAAATTTCTGCCTGCAAATAGACGCCGAGCTGGAATTCGAGAATTGGCAAGGGGGGGGGGGGGTGATGATGGGTTTCAAGGGGAGGCGACCAGGGAAATCCAATAACACATCCGCCGGCAGTCGTGTGTTTTACCCCCCTCGGTAATCGGGACACCAGAGCAAACGGGGTGCGCTGTAATGAGGCGATGAATCTTGTTTCGCGTGGCTGGGGGAGGGGAGACTGCTGAATCTCGACGTCGCCACATCATAGCGCCAGGGAGGAAGGAGCATGAATTATTTCCACCGCTGACTGATCTGCGGGAACCTTATCCGTTCTCGCTGTGTTAGGGTGGGGGGGGGGGAGGGTGGCGAGGCAAAGGCCCAACCACAGCCCTTCCTTGCTGCTTTGGGAAGCCCATGACAAGTGAGAGAAATGACGTTATGCACTGTTATTTCACGCATTTTGAAATGAGTACAAACTATGTAGGTGCTGAAGTCCAGTTCGAAACTCAGTTCATTGCATGCGTACTTCCCGAAACCAGCAGTTGCTACATTCATAGAACCACACACGAGTTACTGTGTATTCCCTTGAGTCGCATATTTCATAGACAAGTGTAACGTGTCAGGTCAATGTCAAACTAATTTATACATTTTTTTAAATTGGAAAAGTTTGTTTTGGAGCTTGGTACTATTGTTTACAAACCCATGAGATCGCGTATGCTTTTTTACGCTATTTTAACGCGTAAAACTTATTCCTGCTGTTTACTTACATTATCATTATTAGTCATAGTATTCAGCGATATATTTTTATGTTTGGAAAACCTTAAGTTGACAACAAATCTTATATATTCGCATACGAATCTTTTATATTACAGATAAGACCTGCTTAGTAACATAGAGATGCTTGAAACAGTCGCTTGTATTCGCGAACTCCAGCAGCAAACGCGAGCAAAATCGCGTCACTGATCATCAGAAATGTTGGGAAGTGTTTCGCCTCTCAGCGCCTGGTACCCTACTCGCCAGAAGGCAGCCCAGCAAATAAGGAACCATTCGCCAATCAGACACAGCACCCGTTCCCAGAGCCTCGCGCAGCCAATCAGAGAACAGGTACGCCCACATCAAATGAACCGTCACGCCATTTCGCCTCTGCAAGCTTCTATACTCTTGTGATGTAACAGTTGTTTTCGTGACAAAAGGCCTATGGGTTGAATAGTATTTATTCCCAAACAAAATAGTTAATACTCCACATCAGATTAACGCGCGAGCTTTGAAAGCGAGTGTTGTGGCAAGAAGTTACTTTATAACTGCTTTACCACTGCACTACCAGCTCACACATGAAATTATCACTACGTATATTGTAGATACGGCAACTGCTCGAATTAATTATTTATAGAGTAGGTAATATTTCAAGTATTTATAACGGTTTTAAATGGCAATTACAAGTTGTCATCGCCAATATTATTCGCCGTTCTCGTATTTTGAATCTATTTGAAAGAGTTTCAACCTCACAGATGTATAATTAAGATGGAGGCGTCCTTTTCGGTTTCTTCACATCATCTCGTTTCACGTAGTAGCCGCATGGAGCGCCCTAGGCTCTGAAACTGCAACGTGATTGGTCAGGTACGAAACCTGGTATGGAACCTGTCACGAAAAATAGGACGTGTCCGTTTACCACTGGTACGAAATATGGCCGTACAAGGCGAAAAATGCAATGACAGGTGTCACACTAGCCCGTATACCGGCCGCTATGGCGGACCTTGCACAAGCTTTTACGAAATCTGGTGTCTTGTAATATCGCTTTTACTAGGCATTACCAACACGACAATATTCTCACTGTTTTTACTCATATTATTTATAAATGAAATACTGTATTATAATTGATAGATAGAATATAAGTAAAATTTCGATTTAACAAAAAACCAGGTATTTTTATGTTGACACAAGTATAAAAAGGTTACGATACATGACATACCTAGGAAACAACCAAAAACGTCACACATGGGGTAATTTGTCAAAGGTTTGATTTAAAACGTGTGAATAAACCGCGAATACACTATGCACATGAATACTCGTCATTGGGGCTGCCTGTGTGCACCATAAGTCTCAGCAGGCAGGAAGGCAGGCGACGTCGTGGAAGAAGGGAAGCCGCACTTTTATATGCTATTCACGCTTAAATGAGCACTTTTGAAAGACCTGCTAAAATTTACATGCATGTATGTTGTGTGTGCTTCCGCCTCATGCAATATTAACATCATGGGCCTCATAACTTTATTCATGCGTCGGTCAACTGAAATTATTAGAAAAGTAAATGTTTAATTTTTATTCTTCAACTCATTAAATAAAACAGAGTGCTAAAATAAAATAATTTAAGTTATCAGAAATGGTCACATAACACTTTTTATTTGACGTTAAGATACTGAACTACTTCCCATCCATCGTTACCAACTTTACTTGACGCATGTCACTCACTGCGCCAGTTAATATGCACGTAAGGGCAGGTTTTCACGGCCCTAAGGTCAGCATTGCTTTCTTCTAAGGTTGATTTCAAAAGTGCTCACTTTATCGTGAACAGCCTTTGCTTACCGTGGCCGGCCCGTGACGGTCGGCCGTAAAACGGCAGTGATCGGCGACGCGTTGCGAAGGGCGTGCGCGGAACTGAAGGAGCCTCAAGGCCGCGGCCTGTCCCCCCCCCCCCCCGATCTTCTTCTTCCCGCGGCGAACACATGCACCAGGGTTGGAAGCACCTCGTGGCGCCTCGCCTCCAAGGATCCTCACTAATTATAACTGCGTGTGCCGTGCAGTGCGTCGCCTACAACTGGGTCACTTCACTGTGTCGACACCCCAAGGGCTCCTTTCAACGACAGCCGGGTCTACTACACCCAACTAACTTAAAACTTGCTCACTATAAAGTGAGCGCTTTTGAAATCAACCTTTGAGAAATGTCACCGCCCCTACCTGCGTGTATTTTAACAGGCACACGCACTGCCGTGCGCCCAGTAAAATTGGTAACGATGGAGGGAAAAGAAGTTCCATGTCTCTACATTGAATTAAAAGTGTTCGGTAAACATTTGTCAATGCTACAGTAATCCATATTTATTTCTGGATTTTTTTAATGCGTACAATTTGTATGGATAAGAAAATTTGTAAAACATTTACTTTTACACTAATTTTACAGTTTCCCTTTACTGACGCATGAATAAAGTGATCAGATCCACGGCTATGTTTATTTTACATATGACGCTCATTTTACCGTAAATAACCTATACACAGCAGTATAGGCATAATGATTGAAGTACAAACTCATAATTACGTCACACTATTAATTCTACCAAAATTTATGGAAAACTATACTGTGACGCAAATATGATTTTGTAGTTCAGTCGTTATGTCTGAACTGCTGGATAAGATCAATATAGCTAGTTGGGCATAGGAGTACTCTCGGATTGTTTTTCAATATAAACAAGGTAGAAAAAGCAATAATAAAATATGGCTGGGAATGGTTCCTCTTAAGAGAGAGAAATCCCATCCACCTTGAATCATTTTTATAAATCTTCGTATTCAAAGTTCATGACCGGACATTAAAAATCAAACTTTGTACGGTTTCAGTTATATGCATATTTTCCCACGCGGGACGGAAATTATTCAGTAAGAATAAGATAACCTTTGATTACTGTCATACGATATGAAAGGAAGTAAAGGGAGAAAAATAAGTTGAATATAGAAAATATAACCTGTGGAGATGTTCCCGTGCCTTGACAACCTTTCATTTTAAATATTGCATATTGTAGATTGGTTTATTTAGTATTTTATCACTGAATAGGCCTACTTAATAATACAAAGGTGAAACAGTCTCTTATAACTAGGGCCACCTGTTTTTCGCGAAAAGATTTAAGCGAAGGCTAGACTCCAGTGCCCCATGGCATACGTGCAGTTTTCCTTTGGTTATTGAGTGAGTGCAAGAGACTTGGGCGGCTCTTAACAGCGAGGTATTGATCCTTTGGTTTTTGGCTTCGTGTCTTTGTTGGGAGACAGTACCTTAGTCGACTGGGCCAATCTTAATTAGGTAACTCCGACATTGAGTGTCCGTGATTCGCGGGTAGGCACCTGCAAGCATGACAGTTAAAAATCATCCAATCACGAAAGTGGAGCTGAGCTCTAGCGTTTTAGAGTACAAGTAATCTTGAAATAGTTTCGCGAAAAACAGGCGGCCGTACTTAATATAGCGAACTCCAGTGGCACACGCCAGCGAACTGTTGGAGCACCGTTTGCCAATCACAGCCCGCGAAACAACTCGCCAGACGGCAGGCCAACCAGAAAAGGCAACCTTTCTCAGCTCGCGGTAACCAATCGGAGACACGAGGCCCGTCCCCAGGGCCTCGCGCAGCCATTTCACCTCTGTATGCTTGTCTGCTCTGCGGCCTGTAGCCGTCTGGCAGCCGTGATTTCAGTTCCGGAGTTGTGTGTGCGTGCACGACGCGTCGGATAACGGTGCGTCGACTGTGCGTGGAGTGGCGCCAGCCAGCGCCGTATACGGCAAAGAAGGAGGATGGCGAAGGGGAGGGAGGGGTCACCCGTTCGCGCCTCAAGGGGATTAACAGAACCGCCCGGTGTCCACGGGGCCAACACACTTCATCCGTTTAGGACGCCACTAACGGTTGCAGCTTTCCGAAATTATATGGTGCCCCTTAAAAAAAAAAAAGTGTTTTTTTTTTTTTTTTTTTTTTTTTTTTGGGAGTAGCCTCTGCCTACGAACACCACTACTTTCAGCACGTATATTTATCAGTTATTATTTATGATGAAGTCAGCAGCTTTAAAAGCTTGTGGGAACCGCGGAGATGGACCGATGATGTAAACCGCAACGTGTCGGAGATTACTAGCAGAATGATTATGTTAGATGAAGGTGGGCGAAGCACACCATTACTTTTTTTTATTTTTTAGTAGCATCGAAAATTTAATTCTGGTCTTCCGGGTGAGACAGCGCTACTCGCTACAACACGCAGCCGGTTCAGTTAATATTAGGGACATGAAAAATTCGCGATATTTAGTGGTCGGAAAATCTCGCGATTAATTTACTCTCAGGCTGAACTTTGAACAATTGCGCAATTGTGGGGCTTTGTCATTGAGCACTGATACGCCTTGGAGGCCAGTGAACCAATGACAAACAGCTTATACGTAGAGCGGCAGAAGAGATGCAGCAATTCCGAAAGCAACTCGCGCAAGTGTATACAATACTGTGAAGTACCCACTGCTGCCAGCTGAATTTATTCACGAAATTTCGTAATCTGTACTGATGTATACAGACAGAATATACTCCAAACACTGGTACGTTTATTCAGCTTTTGTCACTGGACTATGCCGCTTGTTTGACATGCCCTTGATGTAGCCGAACTAACAAGTAAAAGGTAGCGATTTAATGGCCCAACCTCGTTCAACCAATTCGGAGAACTAAAATACATTCTTACTTTGTCAAGAAAGTTAGGAAACAATTAAAACCGACTCGAATACAGGATTGCGAAGTGTGGTGTGATGTTATAAATTCATGCGAATTTGGGATGTCTCCAGTTACTGTTTTAAACATTTTTTCATTCGTAGACATTTTGAAGCGTGCGTTTTCACAACAGATTTGTAAGCAAATGTTATTCAATTTACGAGCGCGAGTACACATTTGACCTTATGTAAACATCAAGTTACGCGCGTGACTATGAGACCCTACAGAGTTTCGATTTTATGTACAAACATGTACTTAGACTCTTCGAAGTGCGTGCGAATAAATGTCTTTTTATAATAGCCGCGAGATAGTCATGGCTTGTAGCTGGAGAGTACAGCGTCTTGCAAAATCAGAAATCGACTCTTCTTCCATGTTATGAACGAAAGATTATGAAATACCGCAATGTGGCGAAAGAAGCCGTTCATGTTGGGTGCAGCTTACTACGCGTGTGACTTACACGGGCCTTGTTTCTGATTGACTGCTACTACAACTACTACTACTACCACACACACACACACACACACACACACACACACATATATATATATATATATATATATATATATATATATATATATATATATATATATATATATATATATATATATATATATATATATATATATATACTGCGAACTGTTCCCTATTGGCTGGGATGCCGGCCGGCAAGTGTGTCACCACGCGCTGATAGGCGAACGGCGTTCCAACATGATGGCTGACCAGTGACGCCATTTTACTGGCATGCGCGGCTGCGAGTTCTTAGAATAAACAGCTGTTTCACCTCTGTACCCTCAGAATTTCTAAGCCTCCAGTAGATATTATACCCTTAAAATTGTTAACTTATCCCATCCTTATAGATAGGGACTGGAAAAATTCGCGAGTTCAATGATCTGTAGGCCAGACTCTAACAGTCCTGTGTATACTCGAGCCTCAAATGTTTGTTCATTGGATGCTGCTCCAGAGAGTAGCCAATGTTACTTCACACCTGGCAGTGTGACACTCGCTACTTGTTTCCTTGCAAGTCTGTTATTGGCTCAGAGCCGTCCATGGCGTGTCTAATAAACCGCGATCAAATTGCAAACTCAACTTCAGTGTACACGTGTTTGACGTTTATCTTGTCCTGAAATGAACTCGCGAAATGTTCCTATCCCTACTTATAGACTTTTCACTTGGCAGTGGTTTTTAGATTTTATCCTAATTAAATAATGTAACCTAGTATGTAATGTTCCTGTATTTAGATAGTGGACAGAGTGGTAAATAAATATATATTTCAAAATGAATTCGAAAACAACATTTAAAATTTACCCCTCCCCCCCTTATGGCTCACTAACACACAACAGATTAATAATAGCACAATTATAAACAGTGAATCTACAACCACAGAAAGACATTATGGTATAATTGTAAACATTAAAACAAAATAAACACGAATAACAACACAACACTGACACCGACAAATCATTACACAAACACCAAAGGATCGCGAGCACCTCACACGAATAACATCAACAAGCCGTTGCACCGCTATCTCTGACAGGGATGGCGGTGTGCAGGCAGAGGAATTTTAAACTTTTGACTTTAAATTGTTAATTTTAAGCTTAACGTAAATTCCATTTTAATATATAACTAGGGACACCCGAATTTCGCGAAAAGATTTCACGACCAGTTGTATTACACACATAAAACTTTAGCTCAGAATTTCTTTCCTGATTGGATGATCTAGGTGTTGCGCGTCTTAGGCGTCTGCCCGCGAATCACAGACGTACATAATCGGAGTTACCTAATTCTGATTGGCCAGTCAAGTAAGAATACGTCTTTTCACAAACACACGCCGCCAGTTAGCAAAAGAAAACTGCTGAAACGCACGTAGGGTATTGTAATCTAGTACGCTCAGAAATCATTTCGGGTAATTCGGGTATCTCTGTATATAACAATAAATATTTTAATCCTCTGCATAATTATAACCTTTTATTTTTTAACTTCAATTTTATAACGCGACAAATTTAACTTTCGACTAAATATAAATTATTTTTAAAAACAAATATAACTAAGACCAGAAATGACCTTCAGCCGGGGACTGGTGCCATTTAAGTTTATTCTGTTCTGTTCTCTCAAGTGTTTTGTGTTGTCGGCCGTGTCGTCGAGATGGCTGCGGTGGCTTTCAAACAGGAAGTGTCGTGTAAACAAGGACGAATATTGTAAACAGAGTAACTCGACCATAACTAGAGCCCCGAGTAGGTATCTCGCGAATTCGTTCGTCACCGCGATAGACTCCAAACACTGTTTTTTTTTTTGTACCACTACTGTGGTTGGACCGTAGGAAGCAGTAGTGTAAGTGAGTTTTGAAGAGTGCTGTACAAGGGCCTCACGTGATCGCAGTAACCAATAAACAAACGATAGTGTCTCGAGTGTGTAGAGGACTGTCAAGTCTAGCCTGCTGCCACGTCAATCCGCGAAATAATCGGGGCTCTAGCGATAACATTTGTTTGCTGACGCGAGTAGGTTATTAAATAAACGACATCAGCAGAGAAGTGAGCGCAAATAAACGCCTGCAAACAATCCAGATATCACGATCGCGTGTCACGTATGACGTTTATTTACCTACTGCTCAGCGAGCAGCAGGCCACGTCTCGCCGTTTTGTGAACTGCATCCAGGGGGCCTAATCTCGAGATCGTTTGAGTGCAGTTAGTATACGAGACAATTGTTGTAAACTCCAACCCCTGAAACTCGCATACGTTTTTAGTGTGCGAGGGGAGTACGTTTTTAGTGTGCGAGGGGAGTGCCAAGCAAGCGTATACGAGTGACATTTTGTCATGTTGGTGAACCTGCGGCGAGACGGGAACAAATATTAGCGGAACTCAGCCAATCAGAAGCGTCACTTGTATCGCGCGCGTTTGTTTATTTACATTGTACGCAGTTGAATAAGTAAATGGCTAAAATTTACCAAAATAACCAACGAGCAGAAGTTTATTCTTCTCGAATTCGTAGAAAGAAAGAGTAACTTGCGTAATTGAATATATGGTGTTGTGCCGTTCATCTATGATGCTTACAAATAATTTATTGTGAAAATAAAATCTCGTGTTGCCCTTTCTTAACCTCTACGTACGTTGGAAATACCAACGAAAGTAGGTTATTTTCTTTGTTAGGGGCATGACTTGATGCAATTTTGATAATCCTTACAGCTAAGAATATGGAGCATAAAATGTTACACGGAATAGCAGATTTGTTTTCTGCCTTTCAAATAGTTTACGTGGTATGGATTGGTCAGTAAAATTCTTCCCTGTGGAAATTACATACAATTTAATTAAGAGCACACAGTTGTGTATCGTACATTTCCATAATGTTTATATTGCACTATAAATAATGAAATGTGAATGTACATGTTAAGTTGTCCATCGTTTGGAGAGTATTAGTAGCTATATGATACTTTGCTAGACGTCGTGTTTGAGTAAGAGCAACTGCGAAGTCCATAGATCATTTAAGTGTAATAATACTGCAGATGTAGATTAAAGGTATCAGTTATTTTGGGTAGTGGGTTGTAGTTTTTGGCTAGTAGTCTGAAGTGCTATTGAATTTAATAAATTTACACTGTTAAAAAAAATCGTAGGAAACAATAAACTTGCCCAAGGTAAACTGACAGCTGACTGGACAGCCAATGATGCCAGCCGGTTGAGGGAAGAAGTTTCTGTGAAATTGAAAGTTTGTGCAATAATAATAACAACATATGTTATTTACAGAGTTTTATATGCAAGACTGACCAAATAATAACTTATGACGTCTAACCAACCAACTACGAGTTACTGAACAATAATGAACGTCATTAGTAGGCTTATGTAAATTACACTTTTACTCATAACTTCATTTGCACTCTCAACACACATTTTACTTCTTGTCCATTCAACAAGTTCTTAATTTGCATACGATTATACATTCGGCGCAGAATAAATAATGTGTAAATTGAATTCACACAGCATCAACAGTCATCTTATGTCAAATATTGTGTTTGTTTTGATGCGCTACTCGTCTACGACGCCACATCTCGCACGGCGATGATCGAGAGAGTGGCCACTCGCACGGTCGAGACATTTACGATGGCTCTCGTATGGTTCGATCTTACCGTTTTCTAAAATCGTGCGAATTACAGCCGCAATTCGAAGATTTCGTATACGAGTGCAGTTCGAGCTTAGGCCCCCAGGTCGTTGTCTGGTCGTTAACATCGATGAATCACGGCAGTAACAAGACCCAGCAGGTTCGCCGACTAGGCAGCCATACGCAGTATTCTGAGAACATCATGAAGTCCAATCGTAGCACGCGACTGAGAACTACAGTATCGAGCCTGCTGACACGCGATTCCCATTATAAAGCTCATATGACACGATAAGTCCCGTGGAAGATTCCATGAAAGCTTGCATGGTCGCTGGTATAGATTGTCCTACGGCAGGTTTAGCTTACTGCTGGCCCTTTTCCATGGACAGTTTGGCAACTGGCCGCGAGAAATTTTCTGTGGAAGATTATTTACAAAGTGGAAATTTTAGCCGGTCAGAGAGAGAGGGTGGCAGTAAGGCGCTTAGTGAAAATAGTTTTCATTTAGCACCTTAATATTCCATCCCGAGTATAATCGTTCACATATAACATGTTGCAGGACACGTGAAATCATGGTCGGTGGTGTGCAAAGTAAGAAGCTAGCACCGATACAGAAAGCGGCTTACCCTGGGCAATGCTATTGGGCGCTGCTGACACACCAACTAAAGGCTGTTCACGGTAAAGTGAGCACTTTTGAAATGAACCTCAGAAATAAGTCATATACTTTAACGTGTGCACTGAATGGCATGCGGCCAGTAAAATTGGTAACGATGGATGGACATTAGTTCCATATCTTAAAAGTCGAATAAAAACTGTTAAGCAACCATGTATGATAACTTAAAATTCTTTCTTTCTCTTTCTGTGTTTTTTAATACATCGAAGTGTAAAAATGAGCAGATTTGTTAAATATTTACTTTACTAATAATTTCACAGTTTCACTTAACCGACGCATGATTAAAGTGATGAGGCCTATGACAATGTTAATCTTACATAAGGCGGAAGAATACACAATGGGAATACAAGTAAATCTTAAGCAGGGCTTTCAAAAAGTGCTCATTTTACCGTGAATAGCCTATACATATTTTATAATTGGTTGTTCCTTGTGCCACGCGTCTACTGAAACCCTTTCCATGAGTTCTAAAGTGCCAGTTGTCATAAGAAATTCGTGAGAACATTTCGCACCATAAATTTCCTCTTTTGAAATACTTGAAATTGATAATTAACTTCTGTGTTAAGGCGTTAACACGTAGGTGCGGTGCAGATTTAACAACGATTGAAACAAGCTGGAAGTGAGTCGTTTACACTCACGACTGCACGACCGTCAGTACTGTCTCTCTTTATCGACACGTTCTGTCGTGTCACGCAACACCGGACACGCCTGCTGTACTGAACAATGTTCGCAGCTGACCGACTTTCTGCCAATATAATGCCGAGATGGAAGTGTTCTTTCCTACATGCAATAATATACAATCCAGTCTGTTTTTCTTTTTAGTAATTTACACAGAGTATAGCTGGCGTAATATTATGTTGCGGACAACCTTATGAAAACTGCAGGTGTTTTCAAAGAATGCGGATGTCATAACGTTTTGGCAAGTTCCATAAAGTCAGTTAAATTCAGGTAAAAAATAATGTAACGTCAGCAGCACTCCAAATGTTAGTTTAATTTATTTTATGAAATAGCGATAAGGGCACTAAGCAGCAGTCAAGTAAAAAATAAATAAAAATCTGTTAAAATGTGGTATATGGTATACTAACAGTCCAACAACATTATGTGACACAAAAGTTTCATTTATCGTGAAAAAATTAGTACGCTCCATGAATTAACGAATATTGCAGTGAAATTTGTCCTCCCGTCCTCAAATCACAGTTGCAGAAGTAAAATCGTAACAAACATGCGCACATTTTTGTTGTATGGTGGCAAGTATCATGTGACAGGTTAGTATATAAATAAATAAATATATATATATATATATATATATATATACACACACACACATTCATACTGCTTGCATACAGGCTTAGTTAGCAGCCAGATCTCGTTCAAGCGTTTAAAGGCTGTTCACGATAAAGTGAGCACTTTTGAAGTCAACCTTAGAAAAAAGTCACTGCTCCTACCTAAATGACATACGCCCAAAAAAGTTGGTAACGATGGATGGGAAATAGTTCTGCATCTTAAGTCGAATAAAAAGTGTTAGGGAACCATTTGCGATAACTTAAATTATTTCTTTCGCTTCCCTTTTTTTAAAAATGCATCGAAGTGTAAAGATGAGAATATTTTTTATATGTTTACTTTTTTAATAATGTCACAGTTTGACCTGCCCGACGCATGAATAAAGCGATCAGTCCCATGACAATGTTAATATTACATAAGGTGGAAGAATACATAACGTGCATACAAGTAGATCTTAAACAGGGCTTTCAATAATGTTCATTAACAGACTATACTTTTTTTAATTTCATTAACCCTACTTAGCAATACAGCCATCCAGGGTGTCCAATTCTACCACCATAATAACAACAATTTAACAAACAGTGATTCAATTATATAGGTTCACAATTTTTTTTCTTTTTTTCCTTCCTTGGGGGTCCCACACTCCGATGTTAGAACAGTCTATACTGGAGCTTGTACGGTAAAATTCCATTGTGGCACACGGGCATTAACATAATCCGCCCATAACCGAAGTTGGTCAGAAATTCGGTTTACGCTCAACCATCCTAGGTCTTTAAGCGCCATTGGTCTTGACGTGAAGTAAAGGGAAATCAGTGGAGGAATGCAAGGACGAGCGTAACGGGAGTACCGCAAGTGCACCCTCAGGCGCCCGGCAACGTCCGCCACGATTCCAACATGCGGAAGCCTGGGCACAGAGTAGATAAGGACGTAGAAATGTAAAGACGTTCCTTAGCTGTGGGCGTACGCCATTCTCTGATTGCCTGGGCGAAGGTTCCGGGAACAAGCGTAGTTCGCTACAGTATGCTGCGATGGGTTTCCTATAGACGATTCACTGTATAAATTGAACACTTTTGAAAGGCCTCTCATATGGAATAGCAGTCAATAAATAAATTATATTGTAGTCTTAGACTTTAACTTCCGTTACGCACTGTTTTTGTTACTTACATGTCATTTTTTTTTTAAATTTATAAATGCGGTTACAGTACAACAAATGGCTGAATGGATAAAGTAACCAGGACCTCCAAAGTGCTCACTTTACCGTGAACAGTCCATATCCGCTGGACTGCCGTATCTGGTCGGCGAACAGCGTTCCGCCATCTTGCTGGCGTTTGCGTCTCTCTCTCTCTCACATTTCTATTCTCACGTACTTTGTGGTCTGGGCGTGACTCCGCCGGGAATCGAACCGGGCTTGTCATGGTGGGAGACCCTCGACCCAGAAACACGTACGCGCTGCTCCAGTGCGCGCATTCAGTCGCTGCCGACGACGACGACCGCAGTTGTGATTGTGATGGGAACCCATGCCGCGGGCGAAAGGGGGATAGGAGTTGGCTGTGAGAAGGGCCGACTCGACTGAGCGATTCCCATCGCGTACTTCCGTGTCCTCCGTGCCCCGCCCTTCCCCCCTCCTACCGCGCGTCAGCCAGTGGAAGATTAATGACGACCTGTATCCTTCGCCCTTCGTATGCGCGTTCTATCCACCTCCGAGCTGCATATCCACAGTACCTACAGGCTGGCCGAGACACCACACAGTACAACACTTTCGCGGTTTATTCGCACTTTTCTAATCAAACCTTCTGAAAATCACCCCCTGGTTGTTTCCTAAATATGAAATGTACCACAAGCGTTTTATACTTGTGTAAATATAAAAGTACGTTATTTTGGGGGCCACGGTGGTTGAGCGATTAGCACGCTCGCCTCCCACCAAGGCGAACCGGGTTTAATGCCCTGCCGGGTCACCTGATTTTCGCAAGTGGGAATAGGGCCGGACGATACAGTTGGTCGCCGGGTCTTCTCGGGCATCTCCCGTTTCTCCCGCCCCTTCTTTCTGGCGCTGCTCCATATTCACTATCACTTTCATTGGCTCTCAAGACCTTGTTAAGACCTGCCCAAATGTTTCATGTCTTCACTCACTCACTCTTATTTTTTATTAATTTTTTATATTATGTATTATAATATTTCATTTATAAGTAATATGAATAAAAACCGTGAGGAAATAAGTATATTGGTAATGCCTAGTAATAAATAGTTCTTATGCAAAACTACACTAAGTGCGCACTAATGCGGTGCGTTGTCCTACTGGTGTAAATTTTCTAGACGCCGGTAAACTTTGTTTGTACGAGGCGGAGGAATATCCTGGAAGTAAAACTTTAGCAGGAATTCAGAAAAGTGTGATGTAACAGTGACTGGACGATAGTTTACCCGGCGCAGATTTGCGAGCGGTGTTCAAACACCTTGGTGGAGTGTGCGGCTGGTATAGGCTGTTCACGGTAAAGTGAGCACTTCTTAAGGTCCTCACAACTGGCACTAACCGCTAATAAATGTATCTAATTGCAGCCTCAGGCTTTAAATTTTGAAGGTTGGAGAAATGTATACACTGTGTTTATTGGTCACATAGCAATGTTTGAATTAAAATGTAGCAGAAAGATTGAAATTGGATGAAAGGAGAAATTTAGAAGGGAGTTAAAAAGTGCTCACTTTACCGTGAACAGCCTAAGTTGGCAGTACAAGCGGCAGTTACTGTTGGGCCGGGAACACGCGCGAGTTGCCGGCCGGCGCGGCGTAACTGTGGGTGGGGTGTCTTCTCCCCACGTGCTTGACCCGGGCCGGGGCCGGCCCGGGAGGTGGTGTGCGAGGCAGGGAGGGGCCTGGCAAACTGGGTCAGTTGTACCCGGCTGCCAGGGGACTGGGTCAATATTCAGCAATCGCCCGCTGCCGCGTCGCTGCTGCACCGCCTCCAGTGCTGCCACCTACACACCACTGTCTGCACCGCCGCACCCCCCCTCGACCTTGAGGCGTAAAACCAGCCCTCGTCACACTCGCTAATGTTATTCGGACACAAATAGTATTTGTGCATAGTCATAACGACACACACGACGCGAGAACTTCGGCCTCGGCGTAACACTTGCGACTTCGTTTGTTGACGTAGCTGTATTTAGTGCCGGAGAAATTAACACTGAGTGCGGCATACATCTACACACACTCAAGTCAAGAAGAGTTCAAACAGAGTCGCCTACATACACCACTGCTTTAATACTAACTCACTTGGTACCGGGGGGTGGGGGGTGCGTATCCATTCGGAATGGTTACCATTCCGGAAATTTTGCATCCATACTTCCGCAGAAAAATTCGGAATGGTAACTATTCACATTTTATTAGCAAAGCATTGCGTTACTGAATCCTGAAAAGCACCCATTGTAGGAATGGCTACCATTCCATTAAGTAATTGTTAAATAAATAAAATCTTCGTTAATTAATTAATTGGAGGAAAGTATACACTTTTTAGTGCTGAAAAAATTAGACTACACAGTAAAAACAATCTGTAAATAAATTGTAAGAGAATTTTACAATATCGGCTCCTGTTTAGGTTTAAAAAAATTAATTCTCTCAAAAGCTGTAGAAATGGGAGATCGTGGCCTTCACCAGGTTGTTATAGCAATTCAGGGATTTCAGACTGCGGGAACCCGAAAAAGCTTTAATATTTAGATAAAGTGCTGTGCTGGATGGTGATAGCAACGCAGATTAGTCACTTTTGAACATATTGTAAAAAAGCAAACAGAACTTCGACTGGAGAGGAGCCCCTCTTACCCGAATGGGTGTTCATGTTACTGCATTCTTGTTATCATCTGTTTTCTGATTGCCTCACTGAGCAGCGTAGGGGGGCATGGCTACAACTAGATCTATATCACTGATAAGAACGCGGAAACAAAACGACTCGACTACCGAAACAACTACTGCTGTTCTACGATACACGGAATCTCGAGAAAGGGAATTTTTTGTTGCTCTGGAAGCGGCGTGTGCAATAACCATGCCTCATAACGTAGTTTAGCATCCGCCACAACTGAACCCGTTACTCCCTCTTACGACTGCTGGTCACGTCACAAGCCAAGTCTGAGATATAAAAAGTTGTGTGTCACGAGATACAGCATACCTATTATCACGACAGTAACACATTATATTATTGTTATTTTTCAATGTTTAAGCATCGGCAAACAATTTTTTGTGCGGGAGAAATGGAAACGCGCGGGCAGTAAGTTTGCAAAGTACATCACCATGAGGAACAGTCTAACGTTAGCTGATCGCCCCTGGAACTGCCTTATAAAGTATCAGTTACGATCAGATAGATCACTACTGAGGTATGTGAACCGCCCAACTCGTGACATTAGGCCTATACTTGGGTACAAAAAAACCCTTCATTCACTATAAATTAATTTCCTAACAACGGATCATGACTTTTTTTTACACCGAACAATTTCAACGAAAGTTATGGACAACGACGTGTCTACTGATTATCTGTACACCACATCTCTGCGTTCGGTAATGGATACTATAAGCTATGCGGTTATGATTTGCTGATGTTTGTCCTGCATTATGGTGTCTTGGCTTCTTCTTACTAACTTATTTGCCGTACCAGCTTTGCGTGGCAGAGTTACTAATTATGTTATTATTATCATCGTCTTGTAACCTTATATTATTATTATCATCATCATCGTCTTGTAACCTATTATTATTATCATCTTGTAACCTTCTATTATTATTATCATCGTCTTGTAACCTTCTATTATTATTATTATTATTATTATTATTATTATCATCATCACCGTCTTGTAACCTTCTAAATCGTGCCGTACAGTAGCCAGACCAGCGTGGCATCTGTTGGTCTGAAGCACAAATCGTTACTGCATTGTCTGTCCCTGCGTGTATAATCACCCGGTGAAGGTGTTGAGGGGGGGTGGGGGGGTAGGGGGAATGCTTTCTGTTCTGGCACGTCTACTGGTAAACATCATTCATTTGGAGTACGTGGACTTCTTGTAGACAAGCTGCCCTCACGGCCA
This sequence comes from Dryococelus australis, assembly GCA_029891345.1. Taxonomy (NCBI): domain Eukaryota; kingdom Metazoa; phylum Arthropoda; class Insecta; order Phasmatodea; family Phasmatidae; genus Dryococelus; species Dryococelus australis. The sequence continues at coordinate 56,269,156 of CM057003.1, forward strand.
GAGCAAAACTGCCACGTCCAGAACGCGTGGCATTGGAGAATCGACATACGCAAGATAATCGCAGTTAGAGATTATAATAGTTCGCAAAAATGTACAATGCCAGGGTATAGTCTATACGCGGTTTCTTCACGCTTTTTGAACCAAACTTTTGAAAACACACCCCATGTGTGACGTGTTTCGTTGTTTCCTAAATATGTCATTTATCACTAGGGGCAATGATATTTCGCGAAAAGATTTCGAGACAAGATACAGTTCAAAGCAGTGTGGGCTCGTCCAGATTTTTGATTGGCTGAAGCATCTTCTGCTCCGTGTTAACTGTTTGTTCACGAATCATAAAGGTAAAGTGTCGGCGGTACGGAATCCTGAGTGGCTCAGTCAAATACGGAAACGACACCAGCAGCCAATGGAGTTATAACAACAGCGGAGGTGTATATATTGTATCGAAGTCTGCCGTGTGCTCCGATTTATTCGCGAAAAATTAGTGGCCCTATTTATCACAAACGTTTTATACGTGTGATAAGATAAAAAAAAATCCTTATTTTTGGTTAAATTGAACTTTTACTTAAATTTTAATAATAAATTGTAATATTTTTTTATAACTAATGCGAATAAAGGCATAGAGAAAATGCGTGTGTTGGTCATGCCTAGTAAGAAAAATATAATATTCAAAATATACGGAATGCGTACGAATACGGTGCATTGGCCCTCTGGTGTAATATGCTAAGCTTTGTTTACATGAGGTGAAGGAATATGCTGGAAGTAGAACTTTAGCAGGGCTTCAGAAAAATCGAAAGTAACCGTGAATGGAGTTTAGTCTCCAAACCTCCTTGGTTTCTTGATACGTTAATGAGTGGATAACACATTCACAGTTTTTCTCAGGCCAATCGCGTACGTTCAGCGAGCAACAGAAGTGTCATTAGGCCAGTAAACAAGGAAATAGTAACTTACGTATGCTGCATCCAGTAACGGAAGATATGTTGCAGACGTGTGCACTGTAGGACGTTGAAACCTAGCACGCTCTCCGACATGTTCGCGATAAACCACCCACCTTCTCTAGCCATAGTGTTATAGGCTGTTCAAGGTAAAGTGAGCACTTTTGAAGCCCTAGTTACTTTTTTCTTCCAACCAATTTATATCCTTCCACCACTTGTTAATGTAAACCGTGCCATGTGAGTAATAAGCACATAGTATATACATTCACCATACCCAAAACGAAAAGTCCGAGGCCACAATGAAATGTATTTATTGTTTATTGTGTCTGATAAAACAGCTTCAAAAAGTGCTCACTTTGCAGTGAACGGCCTATACTTCTCAGTACGGGTGGTTCTCTCTTCAGCATTCAGGGTCCACAGACTTCGGAGAGGAAGGAGCTGGCCAGCTGGCTGATCCTCTCGTAAAAGGCGTTGCACCGGGTTCTCGTGGAAAGGTGCCATGTTCCGGGAATTTTACCCTCGGGTTTTAATACATCATGCTGCTCGACACGTTCGTTATAAGCATTCTCGTGGTAATGAATTACTTAAGTAAACTCATTCCTGTATTCTTGGAACACCTTGACCGGACGGACACCTCGCTCCTACCCATGGCACGTGCGCAGTTGTGCGGCAACCGGACCTCAGTGCCCGGTTGCACCATCTGCCCCGATCCAAGCTCGAATGATCCTAGTTCCGAACCAGTATCCAGTTTGATCTTGGTTCCAATGTTAAAATGTTGCACCAACGAAATGTCATGATCCTGAATCTCCGATTCGTCGATCTTAGTGAGAGATCGAAATTAAGTATGAGACAAATTTTGCTATTGGTTCGTAATGTATGACCTACATGGAAGTAGGCCTATTTGTCACTATAAATAGATCTAGATGTGCGATGTTTTATCTGTATTAAGTGAATTATTGTTGTACGAATTTTACTGAATAATATTCAAGTGCGTATAATGTTTTAATTTCCAAGAAAACAATCGAACGTAGTTCTATCTGTTGGCGTATTTTCAAATCACGGATCGAGATTTCGAACCGCCAATTCGGCGGCTCGAAATAAACTTCATCTCGATCCCCAGTCCAGCTCTTAACTCGAATGGCGCAACAGTTTTCTGTGTCGATTTTAGATCCGATCTCAGATCGAGTTTTGAACCACGATGGTGCAACCGAGCACAAGTGAGCCAGATCCCCCTCATATAAGCTCTTTACCCGCGACGGGGCCGCGATGGTGGAGTGGCCAGACTACTCGCCTCCCACCTAGGCGAACCACCGAATTCGATTATCGGTGAGGTCGCTCCCGGATGATGCCGCTGATGGATGGGTTTTCTCGCCGATCTCACGAGTCCCCAGTCCTTGCATTCCGGCGATGCTCCATACTCACCTGGCTTCACCCTCATCGGCTCTCTAGACCTCGATGATAAGAGCCGTCTTTCCCCACGACGTAGGGTACTGAGAACTTAAAGGCTGTTCACGATTAAGTGAGCAGTTTTGAAATCAACCTTTGAGAAAAGTCACTGCCCCTGCCTGTATTAATTAATGGGTGCACCGAGTGACATGTGCCCAGTAAAGTTTGTAATGATGGAGGGGAAAGTAGTTTCATACCTAAAAGTTGAATAAAAAGTGCTAGGTAACCACTTGTGATAATTTTAATTATTTATATTGCTTTCTGTTATTTTTAATGCATCGGAGTGTAAGAATTAGCACATTTTAAAAATATTTACTTTTCTAATAATTTTAAAGTTTCACTTGCCCAACACATGAAGAAAGCTATGAGGCCCATGGCAATGATAATTCTACATAAGGCGGAAGAACACACAACGTGCATACAATTAGATCTTAAGCAGGGCTTTCAAAAGTGCTCATTTATACCGTGAACAGCCAATACAAGATATATATGCATATACGTATATACCTAGAGCTTGAACTGCGTTTAAGAGTGTTTGGAATACACGTTTTCTCACTAAACTATTAAAAGTGCGTCCAGTGTGATAGTCTACGAAAATAAAATGTACTTGAGAAGAGGTACGAATACTACTTTCAAGAAACCACGCACATTACGATCACTATTTCCGAGTTCTCCAACACAGTTAAGAACTGCCTTTTCATACTTCCTTTTAGCGAAATTTACTGATCGGAAATACTCAAAACCAATATAGAGACGTGTACAGAACGTTGCTAGATACTTGCACCAATAAAACGATAGGATCACCGCTTGAAGTCCCATAGTTGCAGCGGTGCAACGGGAACACTGCGCGCCATTCGAGAACCTGGCGTGTAGATGCGTGCCGCGTCGGGGGCGACAGGCACGTGTGTCCTAGACGCCCTTATCTTTCCTTCGTTTCTGCGCGTCAAATGCTCCAGATACAGAGGAGACTTGTAGAGAGGCCGCCGCCTTCTCTACCATCGCCGAAGCTCAGAGCGGGGGTGTGCTCGGGCCCTTATACCACCCATGCGGTTGCAGCACTTGTATCTTGCTGCGGGATAGAGGAAGTTTCCCTCCCCAGACCGCAGAGAACACATAGCCAGTCTCAACGCAACGAGAGACCTCGCCGAGATCGCCAGCGAGCCCGGTACCAAAAATGTTCCCCTTCTCCCTTCCTGCCGGCACAGGGGGAGGGGAAGGAGGGAACAGTGAGGCCGCTACCCGGTAAATCAGCTTTACTTTGATCGAAATTTGAAAAATGCAGGTTTTATTGAAAGTCTGGCCGAAGAGTGTAATCCCCGGCCAGATCTGGTTATTCAAGCGGATTCTAAGACCGAATAATTTTCCCGTGACCTAAAAACGCGATGTCTGGATGAGTGAGGCAAGCAGGGAAGGTGATCTTGCAGAGAGATGAAGCAACAACCTGCTACTGCTATACCGCGAGCTGCAGTAACACGTTGGCGCGCCACTGGCCAGTCATCGCTTGGTAACCTACTCGTACGCGGCACCCCAACCAATAGGGAACCTTTCGCAGCAAGATGTGGCCAATCAGACGTAAGGCCCTTTTCCAGAGCTTCGCGCAGCAACCAATCAGCGAATGCGTACTCTCATATCAAAGGAACTGCCAAAGCGTGAGACACAAACAAACGCCAATTTCGCTATCTTCGAAGTCGAAGAACTTCTAAAAAAACCGGCAATCCTAGACGATGGTTTTCACCAACTTTGTAAGCAGATATTTTGCCAGATTAATGCATTTATTTAAACGATGAGAAGTTAAAATTTACTACGTGAGAAACAGTTCGACAGAAATATCAGTCGGGTAAAATACTTGTTCACAAATTTAGTAAAAAAAGTTCTGTAGGAATAGGAATACCCTTCCTTGGGTTTTCTGGATTGGTATCCATAAACTTGGAGAATATGATTTACGTTTATAGTGCTGATTTATGCTCCATGCATTCTTAACGTCTATTTATTATCTGGTGCCACAGGCAGTGATTTTCCCCAGATGTTGATTTTAAAAAGTGTACAACCGGGCCTAACTCTGAACAAAAATACAAAATAGTTGCTACCAAAATTTTGAGCCGAGTCGTGGATGAGTCGATAACTGCCACGTGTTCAGACTTCTCGCTCCAGGAGTGTGTCGGCAGGGCGACGACTTTGTCAAAACAGACGTATAACTGTTTATGGCGGCAGCGTGTTGTGGCCAAACTACACCGGCGACACGACAAGCCCGTGCTAATCGTTTTTACAAATAACGCTCCTCTAGGATTTCGCCCCACTTCGACGAGGCTTCCGTCTTCAGGTTCAACGCTTGTCGTCAGAGTACCGCCAAGATTATATTAGTATACAGAGGCGAAATGGCGTGGCGGTATCCTTTAATGTGGGCTCAGGGTTACTACAGGTATAGGAAACCTTAAGAACCTGGAAATGGTAGGGAATTTGAAAAGGGTCAAGGAAAACTTGGATAAAGTCGAGGAAACTGGCAACTGCTCTTGGATATTTAAACCTGGAATGCACTTTAAGGTAATAGATTTTCTTTACAGCCAAAACATTCTCATTAGCAACCCAATAAGTTTGTTGAAAACTATTGAGTACCAAAAAATTAATTATGCTGTATAAAACATTGCCTTGAAGTAAAAAATTGTATTTATTGTGCTGTAGGACCTAGATTATCTTCAGGAGCAGGAAGTTCTGGTAACATTTTATAAACCAGTGTTGTTTTCATTAATATTTTAGTTAACCAATGCGTAAAAAGATTGCAAATTTTGTAATTTTTGCCTGAAAAACCGGGAGAAAAATTGTGGAAATTAAATGTTAATTTTCTGTAGCAGTCCTGAAATATGCCCAATCTCTGATTGGTTGCACGAAGGCTGTGGGAACGGCACGGCCCTGGTGTCTGAATGACTCTGCAATCAGCAAATAATTTCACTATAGGCTGTTCACGGTAAAGTGAGCACTTTTTAAGGTCCTCCCAACAGGCATTAACCAATAATAAATATATCTTATTGCAGCCTCAGGCATAACATTTTTGAACGTGGTGACATGTATACACAGTGTTTACTGGTCACATTTGCAATGTCCATATTTAAAAAAGTAGCAGGAAGGTGAAAATTGGATGAAAGGAAAAATTTCGAAGGGCCTTAAAAAGTGCCCACTTTACCGTGAACAGCCTATATAGGCCGGGCCGCCGGCTGGTGAGTAGGTTACCACGCACTGATGGCGCGAATGGGGTTCAAACATTTCGTTGGCGCGTGAGGCTGGAGTTAATATAAGCGGCGGTTTCGCTTCTGTATTCTTAGGTATAAAACTGTAGCGACGTCGTGTTGACCGCAGGCAGTTGGTGAGCGAGGCGTGGCAGGATGTTAGTGTGTGCTCCAGCATACACACGACTCTATGTGTGTGTGCTCGTTTTCGCTCGCGCGCGTGCTAAGTATCTCGACGCGCCACGCCTCAACCTAGAAACGTCGTCAAGGCTGCAGCACACGGCAGGGCTACCAAGGTTATCCTTCAAGACTTATTCTCGGGCCGGCTGATCAGCTACCTCGTTAGCACCTAGACGCTCTTGCTTCCGAGCACACACGCCCCGTCACTACTTGTTAGCGTCATTCGAATGTATCGTCACAGAGTTATTAAGAGTACAAAAGTTAAACAGCCGTTTGTTTATTCCGCGAACTCCAGACGCACGTGCCAGCAAAGTAGCGGCGCTGTCCCGCGCAACTTTGGAACGCCGTTCGGCAATCGGCGCCTGGTAACCTACTTTACAAGAGCCTCATGCAGCCAAACATGCCAGAGGAATCGGGGTGCCAGTTCGACTGTGGTGTTCCTCTTGTCCGGGAGGTTCATCACATTGTCAGGACGACACGGATGCGCGGAAAATCAATAGGACGTGTCGATAGCGGCGGTTCGTGACACCGAGCCACGACGAGCTTATATTGATCGCGGGCAGGGGGACATTATCTCGTCACCCTGCGGCGGCCGGCTGCGTCAAGGGCTGATAGAGACAAGAGGGACACCGGTTACACACGGCGGCAGTTATAAATACACGCGCTAGAGTGGAGGCTGCGAGCTATCTGCGTCGCCTTCCCCCTCCCTACGTCTTCTTGGCGGGGTGCCACGCTTGTGCGCATGTCCGCTCTCCATCCCGCCTACAGGTGTGGCGGAAAACATTCGCCGCGACGACCTGCCCCGCGGGGGGTACAAGCCACGCGGAAAATATTCACCTCCCGACGTAGCAGCCGTCCTGAAAACGTTACCCCTTACTGTCACTGTCTCATACGCAGATCTCCGATTATTTCGCGGATTGATGTGGCAGCAGGCAAGACTTTGTATTTATAGTCTTCTACACACTCGAGACATTATCGTTTCTTTATTGGTTGCTGCGATCATGTGAGGCTTTTGTACAGCATTCTTCAACACTCATTCACGCTCCTGCTTCCTGATTATTACTGACTCACAGTTAAGCGGGGCGTGGCTAAAGAACTACGGTTCAATCATAGTAGTAGTAGAAAAGAACAAGTGTTTGAAGTCTACCTCAGTGCCGAAAGAACCCGCGAAACTTCCGGGTCTCTAGTTATAGGAGAGGTTTGCCGCAGTTTTGAGTCCTTCAGTCGTCTTTTCGATTATATGACGGTTACGTAATCGTCAATCGACGTATTACCTCCTCCCAGTGGCCACAGACTAGATAAGTACACAGAAACGAAATCCCGTAGTTGCTCCTTTGATGTAGGCACACCCATTGTCCGATTGGCTGCGCAATGCTCTGACAACGGGCGTTGTGTCTGATTGGCAACTGCATGCTACGAAACGCTTCATATTGGCTTGGCCGCCAAGTTGGCAAGTAGGTCACGATGCGCCAATTGGCGAACGGCTTTTCAACATTTAGCTGGCCAATGACGCCATTTCGCCAGCGTATGCAGCTGAGGTTCGCAGTCACTCACTTACGTCGTACAATACGACCACTATATCTATATCTTCTAATTTCCAGGGTATTCCAAAGCCATAGTAGTTCTGACGACCTTTCACCAAATGCAAACGTCTCTCCAGCTACAGTGAGGTTATCTACTCGTATGTGAGAAATACGCAGCGTTGAGGTTAATGTATTCGTTCCGGTATCCACCTACTTCAATTATTTTTACAAAGGTTTCTCTAAGTGCTACAATGTTACGCACAGAAAACGCGTCATTGCTTCTGCTTGACCGGTAATGAGCTGGCCTGTAGTAATTTTTTCGAGACAGAGTAGGCAATAACCCAGATATGTTACTAATCGTAAGTATGTGGACAAATTTATGTTAGTCGCCTAAACAAGTTTCGGGTATTAAGGTTGGAATATTTCTGTAGATATAGCTGTGTTGGTACAGGTGCTTGAGATTTATTTTTCCGTTCCGTAGAACCCATGATTTCTGAGCTGTGTATTCTTGTACGAAAATTATCATTGAGTATAATAGTTTGTTATGAAAACTTGCATTAAAAAAATGTCGCAACGCATTTCACGTGTCGGTGAGGTGGACGCCTTGAGCATGCCTACAGATATGATGCTCAACTCTACGATTAATGCCCCCGGCAGACTGACTCCAAGACTTCACACGTATTAATAGACGTAACGTCGGTGGCGCATACACGATGGGAACACGAGAATGCGAGTTGTAGTACCAGTTGTGTCATAATACATATATACGATGTATGACTGTGAAAGAAGTATTCTTTTAAGGAATTACGCACTTGATTTGGTTTTACTATAACAGCAGTACCACGCTCATAGGCGAAACTAGGGGGGGGGGGCACTAGGACACAGACCCCCCCCCCCCCCAAACCAAAAATTTCTACGAAAAAGAATAGAAAATAATAAAATAGTATTATATGCAGGAAATAGCTTTTTCAAATTAATTGTACCTGCATATGCATTGTTTAAGTGATTATTAATTCTACAAAATTTCCGAGAGTGTGAAATCCTTGCTCTTAATTAAAAATATTTCATAAGCACATTAAGAATGTAAACAAAACATGGCTGCTGTTGAATTCCATCAGCAAGTGAGATTTCTGCCTCTCTTCTTCAGCACAGAGTTCAAAATTGTGGTGCTAGATGGCTCTCCGTGTACAAGCCTGTCAACAGATGAAGCGATGCGATTTATAGGCTCTGTTTCGGAGCTTTGCTTATAGACTTTGCTTTTAATGTTAGTGTGTTTATAAGTATACCGAGTGAAGAATTATAGTTTAGACCAGTGAGTATAAATTCATCCTGGTATATAAAGAAATATAATATTTTAATTAAATATGCTATATAATGTTACAAATGTGTGTAGCTAGTATTTTATTGTCTTCGTAAAGTATGTTAAGTGTGCCTACCCCCTCCAAATTGTGTTCTAGTTGCGCCACTAACCACGCTTAGTGTGTGAAACTCAAGATGTTATTTTAGAAATACTTTTCTTACAGAAATACGGAAGATACAGTGACACGGTCGAGCAATTCAGGACACCTGTCACTTAGAAAATGTATTCAGCTTATAAGATAACATCTAACACTTCTAAACATTTAACTGCGTTAGGAAGGTTAGAGGACGTGTAGCTTGTATGTTAAGTCATTGCAAAAATTAACCCTTTATTTTTATAAGAATCAAAAATAAATAATTGACTTATAGGTAGGGATAGGAAAATTTCGCAAGTTCAGTGACACGTAGGCTAGACTCCACAGTCCTGTGTGTACTCGAACTTCACCTGTGTTTTCATTGGCTGTAGCTCCATAGAGCAGCCAGTGTTACACCACACCTGGCAGTATGGGACTCACTACGTGTTTCATTGTAAGTCTGCTATTGGCCCAGCGACGTCCAGGGCATGTTCAAATAAACTGTGATCCAATTGCAAAGGTAACTTCACTGTATATGTGTTTGACGTCCATCTTGTCCCGAAATGAATTCGCGACATTTTCCTATCCCTACATATCGGATGGGCCGTATCACTCAGCGTAACGTAACGTGCTTATGGTAGCATGGCTACGCACGTGAAGGCTAACAGCAACGGGCCGTGGAGATCCAAATACGCCTCGAGGGGACAACTCACAGCTCAAGGTCCGGGTCATTCCGTAAATGGGTATGCAATAAACATCGGCTGAGTCTCCACTTCTTCGCACGAGTGAGACGTCACAGCTGGGTGGCCAAGGTCACTGACCACCTTCCGTGTTGATAGGTGATACTGTTTGGGCGTACGGATAAGTATACCACGCGCCATATATCTGGGAGCCTGGGTGAATGTTACAAACAACCCTGCTATTGGCCATTACTGTCTTGTAGGGCGGTGTGGAGGAGGAGGTAACCTGAAAACACGGAGCAGAATTATTCCTACTAACTGATCGGAAAATATTAACCCATTCAGACCCAGTGTACACAATTGTGTACTTTACGCACGTGTAGGTAATTTTTTGTGTATACTGCACACTGCGATACTCATTGACCAATGAGCTCACCTGTGGGTAAATGATTCGCAAACCGTGTTACTGGTCTAAGTAATAATTGGTTCATATAATTGTAGCCGAACACACGGCCTACAGCTCATTGGCTGTGACAACGAAACACGTCTTGTGTCGAAGTACAGCACGGATAATAAAATCTTTTGTCTACAACACTGAAACCGTTTGTTATAGTTGGTCTGAAAGGGTTAACCCCTTCAAGTTCAGCATAGTGAAATAAATTAGTTTTCAAAGTCCAAAGCATCTATGAAATAATTCTAAATCATGTATGTAAGTGAATAATACCTAAAAGCAGAGACGATAGTGGTGTACTCTCATCGACAGTAGTGGATAAATTTGAAAATACTGAAAGGGCATGAGCGAAAAGTGGTCGCCACAGTCAGTGTTTTATGTTGTTCTTAATATAACGTGGCAGGTTTCTAAAATCGACTCGGTTACATCGCCGCCACTAGCGTTAAGGAATTGTCAGTGACGTCCTACTTCCTTGGGGCGTTACTCAAGTTCGCAGATACGGCGCGCAGTGTACGTCTCAACTATACGTGTCATTTCTGTAGCCAGCGCCTCGGTAGTGTGAAATTTATGTATGTCGTCCCGACAAAGCGGTCGTCTCATCTTCCGACACTGTGATATGAATTATTTACGCCATGACTGCTAATGAGAAGCAATGTTTTTTTTTTTCGTTAACAAACTACCAGACTATTATACTTTTGTTATCGCTGATTGTGTGATAACATGTTTGGGTAAGTTCGTGACGGATAGCGTCTTTCTGTGGACTAAGCAAAGATAATTACTTTAACATAATTTACAGTACTTTGTTTTACCAACTGTCAACTCTCACCAACTTCAAACCAGAAGAAACTGTTATTTCTCTGTAATTATTTTGGGCGCCGACATTGAGATCTACATTTGCTACGCTTATCAATTTTTTTTTGTTTTAGTGGAAGTCCATGTGTTACTCAATACTTAATTTGTATGCATAATCACAGACGAATCATAATAACACTGCCTTGGTTAGGCCTCGTAACCTCTTCGGTAGCCACAAAGATTATTTTTTTTTATTCTTGAAATTGTACCTTACATCATTTCTTTCTTTACCGACATTTCACATCCCTAAAAGCTACGTATGTGTTGAGATATTCTGTAAGGGGTACATTTTAGAGGATATGTATTAGCGTAAACATCCCAAACTACTGTTGCTAAAATTAGACAATTTTTACGTGTGACGTCCATTTCATTTTTATATTAGTTTCTTTACTGTCGAGTATTATACTGGTTGTTACAAAATTGCGTGACAATACTTCGGAGAAACATTCCTCACATTTGGAGGGCGAACAAATTTTATATGAACACAGGTCCGCAAACGCCCGCGGGTTGGATCATGTTACTGTGGAATGCCAAGCGGTAATTGGCAGCCCCATACCAGCCCCCGAGGAGCCCTGATTTGAATCCACTGTAACTTTTATTTGTGGGGACATTTAAAGGCACTAGTGTATGCAACCCCAGTGGAGGATGTGGGCAACCTCTGTGATCGTATTGTGGCGGGTTGCGAAACGATTAGGAATTTTCCAGGGGTTCATCAACGCAGCCGGGTGTCCATGCAACGGCGGGTTGATGCATGTGTTGGTGCTGATGGAGAGCATTTTGAACATTTCCTTTAGTGCCGACGATAAGCCTTCACCCATGTGTAACTAATTTCTGTGCAGTTCCTATTGTTCTAGGCTTAGTGCCGTAGTGGGAGGTGTCGTGTATCATGCAAACGAGCGCTGCGATGGCATTCCACAGTAACATGATCCATCCCGCGGGTCATACGCTGTACGTTTTGTATTACGGGCTGTAGTACAGAAACGAAGCGTTTGCGGACCTATGTTCATGTAACATTTTTTCATCCTCCAAATGTGAGGAATGATTCCCCGAAATATCGTCATGCAATTTTGCAACAGCCTGTTCATCATGCTAAGGACCAGAGTAATTTTATTTCTAGTAGGTCTAGTACATCTGTTTGCATAAATTATGTATTGGTAAACTTTGAAGTTTCCGACCCGTATGTCGCAGATGCATATCGTTCATCCGCAGGCACAAAAAAAAAACGATTTAAGCACAACTGCTTGTAATTATATAGTTAATCTGTATACCTAACCTACCTTTTCTTCTGTCTCTCCTTGTCACTGGCTGTCGGTGATTAAGATTTATGACCTACTTAGGCCTACATTAGGAGATCTCAGGCATTACTTCGTAAACACACATTAAATATGTTTTGGTTGCTAGAACTGCGTGTTAAAGATATAATAAATAAAACCCGACACATTCACAAGCGTATGCATGCGTAGTTGTATGCGGGTGCGACCATGTATTTGTATATTGCTTTACGTGTTATCACCTATCGGGATCTAGACCGAATGGTGTAGCACTGGTGGGAAAACATATGGAAATCTCGTGTGTATTCGTACTTGCAAGAAAACTAGGACCGAATACCGTTCTGGGGCATCAACCAATAAACAACTAAATGAGGCTCTTATACACAAATAATTGTGGAGTCTAGCTTGTTGCCGAATGACCCCTCAAAATTTCCGTGTCTCTAATAATAACTAGGGACCTGTGACATTCGTTTTATTATTTGGCATTCCGCTAGACTTCACAGTTCTGTACGTACCAGATCCCATGTCATATGTTTCTTGGCTGCTGCCTACGTTGTGGCAGGACTGCACGTCATTCGGGCATACCATTACGAAGAGTTTATTCATTGGCGCACATCTGCCCATGGCGTATGAAATAAAGAGTATGGATGGTTCAATGACAACCGCAGTGTGCTTGAAGTATAACATGATCCCAATAACACTAATTTGGAGGTCTGTAACTAACGGCATTATGTGATGCAGGGGATCTAATGTCTAGACTTCTAACGTTCATACTTTCGATTTGTGACACGGGAAGGAGGCACTATCTCATCATAATTTTAATAAACAACACGAAATTAATCGAATAAAATCAGTATTTTAAATTCTCTCACCAAGGCGAACCTGGTTCAATCCCCGGCCGGGTCACCGGATTTTCGCAAGCGGGAATCGTGCCGGACGACGCCGTTGGTCGGCGGGTTTTCTCGGGGACCTCCCGTTTCCCCCGCCTCTTCATTCCAGCGCCGCTCCATATTCACTTCAATCACCCTCATCGGCTCTGAAGACCTCGATGTTAAGAGCCGCCCAAATCTCTTAACTCATTTCACTCACTCAGTATTTTAAACATTTTTGATACTTTCATTTTCCATTTCAATTTTTTAACATTCGTAGTACAGTTTTATGTGGATGAGAGGGTTTCTTTGGGTAGGGGTGCGGGTCATGTCCTCTGTGCCCTCTCTCTGTATCCACCCCCTGAGAACGTGACAGGGCGTAAGGCGAACGCGGCAGTGCCCGGGCGGCCGCGGTGGTTTAGACTGGAGGGGGGGGGGGGGGTTGGTTGCGGAAAAGCGAGGGGGATGGGCGAGTGCCAAGCCGCGCGTGGCCAAGGACGCTGTTTCGCGATGGTTTAACGGCGCGCGGGCAGGCAGGGCGCGGCCTTGTTAGGGGCTTCCGGTTACGGTCGCGCGAGCATGCGCTGTCTGTGGCCGCTACTACCGGGGCGCCGTGCCACCTGGTGAGTGAGACGAACGAACCCTACAGCACGAAGCGGCCAGCACGTGGCGCCCACAACCACGCCGGCTGACGTAGTAGCTACGTGACGATAACTTACAACATCGTCCCCTTAAAACCAACGCCGCTCGCAGTGCAGCCACGTCAACATACGGCTGCTTTCGGATTATAATATATTCACGGTTACTTCCAACTTTTCTGAAGCCCTGCTGAAGTTCTACTTCCAGGATATTCCTTCGCCTCGTGCAAACAAAGCTTAACCAAGCCTAGCATATTTCACCAGAGGGGCAACGCACCGCATCATTGGACACTCGGTTACATACTATTTTGCGTAAGAACTATTTCTTACTAGGTATTGCTGACACACCTATTTTTCCCCTGTTTTTGTTTACATTAATTATAAATGATATATTATAATTTATAGATAAAATATAAGTAAAAGTTCACCATAACCAAAAATAAGGTACTTTTATGTTAAAAAAAAAACAAAAACAAAACGCTTGTGATACGTGACATATTTAGGAAACAGCCAAACACGTCATACATGGTGTGATTTTCGAAAGGTTGGTTTCTAAACGTGTGAAGAAACCACGAATGGACTATAAAACTCTTTCAGGCACCGCTTTAATGTGAACCGTGCTGGCCTTTGAGCTGGCACGCTGCTGTTGTCATTTGATCATACTCTTACTTGATACGCTAATAAATAAACATTTCATACTGGTGTGCCCGAATCATGTACAGTCTTGTCAGAAGGAAATCTTTATGCGCAGACATCATAAATGAACGTTTGACATCGGCTCTAGTATGTATAGGACTGTGGAGTCTGACGCAAAGTTTGCCGGTCCCGTAGTTAGTCCCAGGAAAATTTCGTGTTTCAAACGATCTCCACGGTGCTATGTACTTTAGAGCACCAGCTTTCTGTTCATTGGCTGCTGCCTGAGATTTTAGCCAGTTTTAACTCTAAACCAGTGACACGGGATTCGGTGCTTGTTTCCTTGCAGGTCTGTTGTTGGCTCAAAGTCATTTAGTAGTCATTTCATACTAGGTAAGATTAGTCCGGGACTTGTAAAGCTGTGAGCTAGCGATGAAACATACACGTAAACAGACGTTCAAAGTATATTCTGTAGCCAACCAACAATGCAAAATGTTCCTTGACCATAGCTATGTGTTTATATTCGTACTCTTGCAGGTAAGAAAGTGATAATTTTTTTAAAAATCGAAATGCAATCGTTTCTTTCTCTATTTACGTGAATGTATCTAGTTAGTTGTTTCTTCACCAACACTCACGGCGTTATGGACTTCGCCATTGCTCGACTACTGTTGGCTTGAAGTTCTGGTTTCGCTTACCCGGTAATTATCACTGCGTCCTGCGATTTAAACTGTGGGATATGTTAATGTAGCGTTTAAGAACAAGTAATTTATTTTTAATCCGAGGTGTTGCAATAACAGAATACTTCTTTGGTCTGGTTCCACTTACACGTACTCTTTTCCATATTACACAACGAAACCAATTACAGGAGTTTTTGTATCTTGACTGCATTGGCAGTAGCCCGTTATAGGCTGTTCACTGTTAACCGAGCAATTTTGGAAGCTTTGCTTATTTGCTTGTATCCTCATTTTGTATTCTTCCGCTGTGTGTAACGTTTAGATTGCCACGGGCCTAATACCTTCATTCATGCGTCAGTCAAGTGAAAACTTAACATTGTTAGGACCTAAATGCCTTACAAATATGACTATTCGTATTCTAATGTGTATAAATAAATAATCGTCAACTTGGTAGTAACAGATTTAAACATCACATTCTGCAATACAATTTCAAGACGTAGAACTATTTTACGTAATTCACTGCCAACTTAACTTGGAGCCTTCATGCCAGTGTATACAGGAAAATAATATGTGATTAAAGGACAATTACTTTTTTTTTTCTTCAAAGGTTCATTCCGAAAGTACAATTAGTGTTGTTCAAGCTGAAATACTGAGACTGAATCGTAAAAATGGCTGATAAAAGCGAAAAATATGAACGGAGTCTATGGTTTGCCCCGAAATTATCTGATAACAGAGAAGATTTCAGCATACTGCGCGCACACCTGCGTAGTTTCTGTTAACTGACTGCCACTGCATATTTTGTAACTCGTTTCCCTGCTTGACCGCTCATTCATAATGCAGCACGCCAACTTCAATACTGAACGTCCGTGACGTGTGTTCGGGAAGTTGAGCCTAGGAAGAAAATATATACACGTTCTACCAACCACATACCATTGTAAACCAACGTAGTTTTGAATGGCAAGAAAGCGCGAGAAGACAGGACAGCAGTTTTGGATTAAATTCGAGCCGACACATCAGTCCACGATGCATATTGCAAGGGTTTCCAGTCTGCGAATAATATGCAGTAACATAAAGGTTGGTAGCACTTGTATCATCTTTCTAATCGTTGCACTTTGAATTCCGGCAACAGTATTTCGAATCAGATTTCTGAAAAATCACTCCATCTTTGATGTTCGTTTGTTTCTTACTAGTGTTATCATAAAAGCACTTTTTTTTTTGCACTGAACCTACAGATATACTTTATCTAAAATTATAATACCCCATTTATAATTAATACGAATAAGGATAGAGAGAAAATAGGCGTGTAGGTAATGCCTAGTGAGAAATAGTTCTTAAACAAAATATTATTACACGGAGTGCGCAGAAATGCGGTGAATTGTTTCGTTGGTGTAATTTTTTATACTTGGTTAAGCTTTGTTTGCACGAGGCGGAGGATTATGCTGGAAATAGAACTTTAGCAGGGCTTCAGAAAAGTTGGAAGTAACCGTAAATGGACTATAGCCATTGCTTGATAAACAAAAAGGAAAAATTGCGGATGGGATTCAGATCGCATGTTTGACAACCAGCAATAACAAAAAATTGCAGCACGTTGATTTTATTCTTCACACGCGAAACTCAACGATTGCCATCTAAATTAGTTTTGAAAATGTAATCGTCGACTGACGGCATGTAATACACGGGCGCAGGTAAAGACTATTCGCCTGTGTGGCAGGTTTTCTTCCAGTGTGAGATATGAGTGAGGGACATTTGGACGGCTCTTAATAGCGAGGTCTTGAGAGCCACAATGAGGTGAAAATGGAGCAGCGCTGGAATGCAAGGGCGGGGGAAACGGGAGATCCCCGATAAAACCCACCGACCAGCGGCATCGTCCGGCACGATTCCCACATGCGAAAATCCGGTGGTAACCTGGCCAGGGACTGATCCTGGTTCGCCTTGGTAGGAGGCAATCAGTCTAACCGCTCAGTCACCGTGGCCCCAGCGTGATATATATTTTATTTATTATTCCTCACCCCCACGCCCCTGCCCAAGTTGTTAGGAGGTAGTTTTTTTTTGTAAGGTCAACATCCTCGTCGCGATGTTTTTCTCAACTGGGGCCCCGGAGTTATGGAAGAATTCTTTGACACTCATTCACCCCTTCCCCTCCATCTGTCGTGTTTCTTCCACCTTCTCCCACCAACAACTTCACCGGCTTGCTAAAAATAGAGACGCAGAAATTGTAGTGGCGGGGGATATAAGGATGATAGAATACTCGAGCCTGCCCAAACAAAGACGTCCACGAGCATGCATAAATAAGATATTACAGCGAGGTAGTGACTCGCTCTCCAGCCTGCGGGTTCCTCGATTAATTTACGCCCTACGCCGTGACTTGACGGATGCTATCAGGCTCTATATTTACGTTCTCTTCATCTCGCTGAGTCGCTTCTGCCATCACTACCTCATTTAATACGTCCCCTTAAACAAAAAACAACATTTATATTCCTGTTTCCTGCCAACAAGTATATTTTGCAAGCAAAACAAGTCACTACTGTAGAAACTAGTTTTTTTTTTTTTACTGCAACTTACAGCCCTCATACTAAAGGACGATGGTCGATTGGAAAATTACTAGATTCTATAAAATTCTGCGTGTCCAGTTAATGTAGGGAAGACTGAAGTTGTCATAACACCGTAACATCT
Organism: Dryococelus australis; assembly: GCA_029891345.1. NCBI lineage: Eukaryota > Metazoa > Arthropoda > Insecta > Phasmatodea > Phasmatidae > Dryococelus > Dryococelus australis. Next base: position 56,286,632 of record CM057003.1, read on the forward strand.
GTTATTATTTAGCTACTGCCTTCCGATTGGTTTTGGCTTAATTTGAGGACTCTACTTCTATTGGTTTGTAATTGACAGCCTTCGAGCGTGCCACATAAACACTGTTTCAATTGCAAGTATTGTACAAACGTACAAATGACTGGGCTCTAGTTTGTCACAACTTGAATTCTCAAAGTTCTTCCAGTCCGTGATTATTACTTTCTGACGGACAAAAATAAAGACGCCGAATTATTACGTGTAGTCGAACATTAAAACTGTCATCGTGTGAGTTTGAATACTATGAGCTACTTTACGCTGGAAGACAGAGACGTTATAAAAAAAAAGTATCACAATAAGTGTTTGCGCGACGTACAAGTGCTGAGACACCACTTCTGACTCGCGAATGCATCTTACTCCTACACAGAAAATCCTCACTGTCACTACCATGACTAAACCGCAACTCTTTCGTTAAAATGCAAAGCGCACTGAACACCGGAACTAAAGTGGCGAGGTTTTAACAGTCCAGCAAATGAGAGCGTTGTAAGCACTTTGAATTGCAAAAATTATCTAATCATTACTTGAGACCTGTAATCACGCAAGATGATCTCACGAGCTGGCTTTTGCGAACATAGTAAATTATAGCTCAACATCATACTGCGGGCTACACACACCTTAAACACTAACATAAAAATCTCACCACTAATGAGCAGTGGTTGGTGACGTTTTCAGAGATGACGTCACAGCTAAAACTTTTTTATTCGCATGAATCAAGATAATCAATCAATTGTGAGTGGCCCAGTCGAATAAAAAACATGCATCTTAGTTGCAGGCACCAAAAGTTTCAATTCCTGGCTTAATATAATGGAAACAAAACTATTCACTTTATTCCACAAGACATTAGTAATGGCGTTAACATGTCATTTTTCCCCAGTCGGTTAATTGCATTGTAAGGCAATCCTTTCTGTTAGAAGTAATAACAGCCACTCATGGAATTAATTTTACTTTGATATCATGCGCACATTACGTTCTGAGTCAAATAAAAACTGAGTCGCCGTTCTGATAGCGAATGTCACGTTGCAGAGATACACGTATCGTTTATATTAACACGGAGCATGAAGCTTGACAGTGAATTTCTACATATTGGTTATGATTACTTTATCAAGAGCAGCAATCTCTTAAAATTTTATGTCCGGATTATAAAATAGGCCAAGCTTTTTCAGTTGGTTTCCTTGTAAGGCAAACTTAAAATAGCGCAAAAAGATTATAAGGCTGGCCACTGTAATTAGTTAAAACTATTTTTTTTTTTAGAGAGAATGAATTCGAAGTTAATTTGCTCACGGCCCATGCGAAATCACAAGAAACCCGCTGACAAAGAACAGCAGTTATCACGAGACGTGACGATAAGTTGTGCTAACAAATGTTGGGCGCGGAATCCAAACAGCGCGAGTGTTTAACGTAGCCGTCGGTTTCCGCTCATTCGTGCCTGCCCAATGCCGCGAACTATTTATTGGCCCTCTGCTAAGACTTCCGCGTCGACCCATATACAGCGAGCAGCCGGCGGAGCGTTGTTGAAGTATGTAGTAGTAATAGTATGTGTGCGGAGTCCTCAAACAGCGGCGAAGGAATAGAAGAGCGGGATCCCCACGCCCCTCTTTTTTTTCTCCAACACATGTTTATCTAGCATTCTGCGCGTGTACAGTGTTGGACCCAGATGCTGAGCGCTCGCCTGAACTGTACCGCACTCGCACGGTACCGCCGTCAAGCGAGCCTGCAGTCTGTCCGTGGGTTATGGAGACGAGAGTTCCCTTGTGATACAACCCTCTACGCGGTTCACGTTAAGGGGACCGCCTACCTGACGCGATATGGCACAGGAGCGAGCGAACGCTAAGGGCGACACTGGCACGCGCATCAAGTGCCGCATCGCCACTATGCACTAAACTAGCGCGCAAGCTTTCGTCGAATCGTTTTTTCTATGGAACTTTAAGCGGTGACTATATTATTTTATTGATGGAAAGTTCAGTGCAGCATTATTTCTGTGTTTCACGTAGAGCCGGTCATCACATTTTGACATACGGCAGTCTGAAAAGGCTGTTTTTAGTGATGTTGGAAGGCTTGAAAATAGTGGTTCTAATATGCGCAGTGCCATGAAAACGACATTCCATCATCGCCTGAAGTGTGTTTTCTTTTCGTAAATTATCACGTTAGGCGCATGTAAAAAAAAACGGATTTTCCAACACACTGCAAAACATTTATAGCGCCTAGTTGGCAGCCCCCCTTAAACTGAGCTCTTTTTGAAAGTTCTACTTAAGATCCACTTGTATGTACATTGCGTGTTCTTCCTCCGTATGTAAAATGTACACTACCTTGGGCCTGAACTCTCATTAACGCGTCAGTCAACTGTAACAGTGAGATTGTTACAAATGTAAATATTATACATATTTGCTAATTCTGAAAATGATATGCAATAATAAAAAAAATAATATTTATGTATTATCAAACGTTACTCTAACACTGTAGATTTATGTTAAGATATGGAATTATTTTCTCTGCGTCGTTACCAACTTCACTGGGCACGCACCAGTCAGTGTGCCCGTTAAAATATATGCAGATGGGGGCAGTGACATGTTTCAATCGTTGATCTCAGAACTGGTCAATCAAACGTGAACAGTCCATGATAGTGCTGAGTGCTGTTCATATAGTTTTCCCATCGAGCCACTTACAAATAATTACAATGCTTCATGGCCACATTATTTTATTACAAAGGTGTAGTTCACTTATACATAGTAATTTTATGTACATACGTGGACATTAAAGTATGATAAGTATTTGAGGTATAGAAATACGTGTGGTATAGTAATATAGTATAGTAGTAGGTATAGTAATACCACTGTGTGGGTATGTTCGTGCGGTAGCGTTTCTGACTTGCATTTGGAAGAGGACATACTCTATTTAAGTCCCATTCCGGACAGACAGTGCCACCCTACCATAATTTGTAACTTATATTCCATCTGGTTGTCTGATTGTGTGTGGCCAAGGTAGAGCAGTGAAATGGGCAAACCAAATAGCCGTCGCCGAAGAGCGTAGAGAAGTGTGCGTGGGTTAGACCACGGCGGCTCCAGGTCGTGACGCGAAATGGCAGGGTTTTTTTGTACCCGTAGGCGGCCCTTCGCCGCACGCGTGTTAATTTTCCAGGCGCGGACACGTAATGCGGGAACCGCTATGCCTGGTCCGGCGACCCCTTATTAGGCACGCGCGCCGAGGCGATAAAGACACTCCCACGACCCGGCGATGAGGTAGGTAGTTGGGCTTACCCTCTCGTCGACAGCGAGGTTATTAGGGACGGAGCAAGTTGCTCAAGGAAGAGGGACTGGGGAAGGAATCGGCGATGGTCTTCGTCAACGATCCATCCCACTATTCGCCTAGAGAGATCTCGGAATAATCGTGGAAAACAAAAACCAGAATGGCTGGAGAGTGAATCGAACCCGGGTCCTCCCGAACGCAAGATGGCTGCTCCTTGAGTTATGCCGTGGTCGATAACCCATTCCCGCTTTTGACTGACTGTCCGAGAATTTGGTTCCGCCCTTGAAATCGCATTAAGCCACACACGAATAAAATAGAAGTCACAGCATGATCAAATTATTTTATATGCTGTGCACTATTATGTGAACAGTTTTGAGACCAACCTTTTTAAAATGTCGCTGTCCCTAACTGCATATACTTTAACGAATACTTTGAATGCCAAGCTGACAGTAAAGTTGGTAACGACGACGTAGGGAAAGTAATTCTGTCTTAATTTAAAAATTTGGGTCAACATTTGTGAATAATAAAATTATTTATTTTACTGGGTGTGTTCTTAATGCTTGCGAGTACAATAAAGGGCAGATAAAAAAAATACCTTTCTAACAATTTTTCAGTTCTACTTAACCGACGCATGAATAAACTGAAGAAGGCCGATGACAATGATAATTTTACATACGGTGTAAGAATACACTATGAGCATTCAAACATGCTCAGGGGTCGCGGTGGCTGAGTGACCAGACAACTCGCCTTACACCAAAGCGAACAAGGTTCAGTCCTCGGCCGGGTCACTCCCAGATTTGCGCACGCGGGAATCTTGCCGGTCGATGCCGCTAGTAATCAGGTTTTCTCGGGGGTCTCCCGTTTTCCCCGCCCTTGCATTCCGGCGCTGATCCATTTCAATTCACCCTCATCGACTATCAAAACCTCGTTTTTAAGAGCCTCCAAAATCTCTCAACTCAACCCAAAAAGTGCTCAGTTTACCGTGAACAGACTAACAGTATTTCTACTTTAATCTACAGTAGCGAAAGCTAGTGGATGAATAATCGTTTTTTAAAATGATGTAAACATAGCAAACGGCTTATGTCCGGTTGTACCAACATCTTCCCCGATCCGAGATCGAATGTAAAAGTGCTGCACCAACGAAGTTTCATGATTCTGGATCTCCGATTCGTTGATCTTGGTCCCAAAGTGAGAGATCCAGACTAATTATGATACAAATTTTGCTATTGGTTAGTAATATATGACGTCATGGAAGTAGGCGTATTTTCCACTATATATAGAACTAGATGTGCGATGTTTTATCTGTTTTAAGTGAATTATTGTTGTACGAATTTTACTGAATAATATTCAAGTGTGTATAATGTTGTTTTAATTTCCCAAGAAAACAATAGAACGCAGTTTTATCTGTTGGTGTATTTTCAAACTACATTTGTCGACGATGGCTGCTGATCTCGAATCGAGATTTCGAACCACCAATTTTGGCGGTTCGAAATGAACTTCATCTCGATCTCCAGTCCAGCCCTGAACTCAAATGATGTAACAATTTTCTGTGTCGATCTTAGATCCGATCTCGGATTGAGCTTGGAACCACGATGGCGCAACCGGGCATTAGTGGCGTAGCGAGTGAACATGCGTATAGGCTGTTCACGATAAAGTGAGCACTTTTGAGGCCCTAGTTACTTTTTTATTTCCGCAATTTATCATTTTAACAAGCATTTAAAATAAATAATGCCATGTAAGTGTGTATATTCCACCGCACTCGGAAATTAACGTCTGAGGCTAAAATAAAATGTATTTAATGACTATTATTTCACATGAGAGGGCTTTCATAAGTGCTCACTTTACCGTGAATAGCCTATATGAGCAGAGAGGATGGTGTCGGCGCACAGTGGCTCTCGGAGAAGGGGACAGGTTGCATGCGCAGGCGGGCGACAGGGCTCGTTGCGCGGGTTCTTGGCCCCGCGCTGGCGCGGCCCATCCCGCCGTGTCGCGGTGATTTGCACGCGGATTGCGCGGCGGAAATATCGCGGCTTGACTGAGAGGCCGCCGACCTCTGCACACCGCGGTCAACCGTCTTGGCCGCCTTTCAAAAAAGCCAGCGTGTTCGCGGAGAGAGCGCAGTGCACAACGTCCTCCCTGCAGCCGACCTGCCTGCCAAAGAAACACCCACGTACCTCAGGGTCCCAGACCGCCGGACGGCGTACACAGTGGTTTCTCTATGTAAAGGATGTTCACGATCAAGTGAGCACTTTTGAAATCAACCTTAGGAAAGAGTCACTGCCCCTGCCTGCATATATTTTAACGGGCGCCCTGAGTGACATGCGTCCTGTAAAGTTGGTAACGATGGATAGGACGTAGTTCCGTATCTTAACGTCGAATAAAAAGTGTTAGGTAACCATTTCTCGTAACTTAAATTATTTCTTTCGCGCTCTGTTTTTTTTAATGCATCTACGTGTAAAAGTAAACAGATTTGTTAAGTATTTACTTTTGTCATAATTTCACAGTTCCACTTGACCGAAGCATGAATAAAGTGATGAGGCACGTGGCAATGTTAATTTTACATAAGGCAAAGGAATATATAACGTACATACAAGTAGAGCTTCTTAAGTAACAGTTTGGTTTCAAAAAAGTGCTCATTTTAAACCCCGTGTGAACAAGGACCTATATATTTTAAACGTTCTATTTAAGGTATATGCAATGTTTGGGTTTAAATTGCATGCATAAACCACTGTTTATAAAACATGGACAACCAGGCAGGAATTCGTTCGAATATATAAGACGAAAATGTATGCACAACTATCCCTAAAGTGATTATTAAGGAGCTATGCGCCGCAAAATTTGGGTTTATATCGTTAGCTGAAATATTTTAAGCAACAATCGGTGAATAGTGCTTATATAAATGAATCTTACATCTCCAAACGCGGTCGATAAACTATCGCGTTTTTTTTTAATGCTGTTGGCACACCTTGTTTACTTCGAACATCGTAACACCACGTTCTCAGAGCAATTTTTTTTACAGACAACCTGTGAGTCGGCACATCTAAATATACAAACAAAAAAAAAAAGATCGTCTTATGGGAACACTCAAAGGTGAACATTTTGTGAGATAATTCATGGCGAACATTCAAAACAGAACGTGTGTGCTGCATACCAGGTAGGCAAACCACAATTCATAGTAAGGAAATTTTAATAACGAGTTTTCAGGGTCGCACAGCTCCCTTAGTAATCACTTGACGAGAAAAGCGATACTACATTTTAGACTTATATTTTTGTCAGGAATACACCGTCGAAGTTTGTCCCCACATTATAGAAACACGTTGTATGTATATGTGTCTATTTATATAATGCATATGTGTTAATATATTCGTAGGCTGCTGGCGGTTAATTGAACATTTTCGAAACATCTGCTTAGAATCTACTGATCTCTTAATTTATATCCTTCCGCCAGATGTAAGATTAACATTCCTGTGGACATGATCACTTTATTCGTGTGTCATTCAAGAGAAACCGTGTAATTTTTTTAGGAAAGTAAATACTTTAATAATAGATGCAGATCCTCGCTCTTGTCAATATAAAACAAACGAGATACACTGACTTCAGTAACTATAAATTTAAACGTTACACTCTTGGTATAACGTGTAAAAGTAGAACAAATTTTATTGATTCACTGTCAAATTAACTGAGAACCTGCATGCCAGCGTGTACTGTAATGGACAGCGAATTTTTCAAAGTTTGACTTGAGAACTGCTTTCTTTACCGTGAACATCCCCTATGAATGTGTATGTGTTTATAAGTATATGCATGTTTATGAACATATAATGTATATATAAACAAAGTTTAATTTTTTCTGTGTCCTTGAGTGAATCCCTCCTTCATAAGTTCTAGTTTCCTCGCCGTATTTAACGTAAGATGTGTAAATTTTTTCATGTATACGAAAATTTAGATTCATATATATTAAAATATGTAGATGTTTTACTTTTTGAAAGACGTACTCTGTTTATTTTTACTTACCACAGTTTGTGTCTTTATACGACGTGTAACAGTTAACTTTACTAGATTTCATTTTACTATTGAAAACATAAACCTATGCTATTAAAAAGGGCCATTTATTACCTTACCTGTAAAACAAAAGGAAACGAATTTATTGTTTCCAACGTGCATGTTTGACATTTTTAATACTGTCTGTATCCCATCTGTGTGTGATATTATACCAAGTTCGCCTGTAAGCTGTTAGGGCCAAAAACACATTACTGAATACGTCCACACTTCAAACAGATTATCTCCGTGATCTCCATTGTCTTTACAAGTAAAAAAAATTCTAGCAACTGACAACATCGGCATAATTTGGATTCGCATTCAATTAATTGTTTAGCCTTAATTTCGAACCCTTCCAGCGCCTGATTAAAATTGCTTGAACGTGACGGTGGGAAATAATAAGTTTGTAAAATATACCAATTAATTGCTGTTCCTAGGAAAACAAATATCGATACCACCAGCTCCTTCATCCGTCCACTTTTAATCTAGTAGGAAAGACTCATATGATGACTGTACAGTCTTTGTGGGCATTCATTTCTAATGCTACAGTTGTGCAGTATTCGCGAGTAAAACTCTGATCTCCAGTGCATAGTTAGTTGGCCAGCTGAGTAGGTCTGAGTCACATCCGACACTCGCACAATGACAAGTGTTCATAATCTTGCACATTATAGTCTCTTAAGCTACGAACTAATTTCCATTTCTGGTTTTGCAAAAGACGAAATTTTTAGTTTAACGAATTCCTTATAGTAATTTACCTAATGAATCATATGAAAAGAATTGCGGTTGGTAATTGGCACCAGCGGAAAAATACGCTGTCAATATTAGTGCCAGCTTCTGACCTTGTACAGCACTGACCATGATTGTAAAGGCTGTTCACTGTAAAGCGAGCACTTTTGAAATCAACCTCAGAAAAATACATTGCCCCTATATCTGCATATATTTTAACGGGCGCACTGATTGACATGCGCCTAGTAAAGTTGGTAACGATGGATGTAAAGTAGTTCCATACCTTAACGTCGAATAAAAAGTGTTAGGTAACAATTTGTGGTAACTTAAAATAAATTCTTTCGCTTTCCGTTTTTTTTTTTTTTTTTTACGCATCGAAGTGTAAAAATGAGCTGACGTGTAAAGATTTACTTTCTTAATAATTCCACAGTTTCATTTGACCGACGCATGAATTAAGTGATGAGGCCAATTGCAATGTTAATTTTACACAAAGCGGAAGAATACACAACGTGCATACAAGTATATCACAAGCAGGGTTTTCAAAAAGTGCTCATTTTACCGTGAACAGCCTATACCTATTTTGCAGTACGTTATATTCGGAATAATACGTGAAGAGTTAATCCCAGTTTTATTTTACGGTAGACAGGGAGGACTCGACTACAGAAATCTTTAAATCTAAAATATAAAATAGCTATATTGCTAGTTTCACGGAATTTTCTACTATAGCAGACCAGAAGAGGTAATTGTTCAGGGGAACAGGTTCGGAGAAAACAGAACCTTTCTGCTCGGTGCTGGTAGATAATAGCTACTGCGGACACTCGCCAATATCGCAGTACTCGTTTCTATTGCTCAGTTTTTCATATCATTGTTAAGTACAGGCGGAGGAGAACAAAAGTAAAAGGAAAGACAAGAGAAGCGTCCGTGACCTTTATGTTTGCAGAACGCCGCGGCTAGGGCAGGGGAAAGGAAAACCATAGGAAAACCTTGAATCAAGATCTGCCATCCTAGGCGAGCTTTCATTTTTTATTTCTGTCAGCGGCTGCGAAACCTGTAGTTATGAGAACTTTTGTGGCTCACCTAGACTATTACAGCTCCCAGTAAAGTTGTTAGTCTAAATATCTCTTGAAAGGGCAAGCTTGGTTATCCTTAGACAAGCTTAATATATACTTGTTGCACCATTGATAGGATAGACTCTTTAAACGTGAAAAATATTCTACGGGCATGGAGAAGCTTGTTTCCATAGTAAACATTTGTTACGTTTTCCAGTTGTTTGGAGCCTAGCAACATTATAGACCTTTATCGACAATTCTGTAACGCTGAACACACAAAGACCCGTGTTAATAAATGTTCTTTTAATTTCTTCAATGACAGCATTTCATGTATACCTTTAAAACTTTGAAACACTCAGGAGTCTGACAAAAAAAGAACGCACATTTCAACAACGTGGTAGTTGGATTCTTAAGGGTGGGTTAAAACTGAAAAATTATGCGTTAACTCACGCATTGTGGCTTATAAAGAACTGCGATGTCCAGTGTGCTGGTTAACAGTATAACTTAGCAAGTCGTGGATGTTACATCTTAAGCAAACGTTCAGTAGTAGTGGCCAATTAGCGCATTATAGCAAGTGTGGTTGCCGGGAAACTGGTATTTACAGCAGCCATAAAATAAATTAAACGGGTGAACATGTTAATGATTAATTTTGTGAGTACAAATCATAGTAAAACGAGTTGCTGCTAGAAAAGTCAGCCTGGAAGTGTCGTGTATAAAGGTGGTTGTGTAAAGCAAGGTTAAGTATTTTATTATCAACAAAATGCATAGATGGTATGCTTATCACACGCGTTCACACTGGAATGAAATTCCACCCTGTGGATAGTGAGTCGTAAATTCAAAAGATGTCCCGTGCGCGTGATCGGGGTTTACTGCTTAAGAGGAGTGCGAAGTGAACATTTTTTTGTGAAACCGTTGTTTGCGCGTATTCGCGTATGTCGGTAAATATATGTTCTGTAAACACGAACTTTTGCTAGAAAAAAAAAACTATTATATATGACTATGTTTCTTCTTTTAACATATTAATTATATTCACGGAGAAAAAAATTCGTGAAAAAGGACAAATATCGCATTTTTGAGGCTAGCCTATGCAGTTTCCTGAAGCGGAAAGAGAAAAGTACAAAGATACGGACGTAGTTTAATCTGTGGGCTTTCATCGCGTGTAATAAAACCCCACTGTTACATATCTGATTTGCACAGTACAGCGTCACGACGGTAACACTGCACGCCATGCGCGTAGGAGCGATGATGCACTAGACGTGCGTGTTAGTGTCGCCCGTATCGCTCCCTCGCTTCTTGACCTTGGACGCGCAGGTTCACTCTCCTCTTAATTGTTACTGGCGAATCCCGGGTAGGACTACTTCAGGATGCCGGGATAAAACAGGTATTGTAAGCGGGGGGGGGGGGGGGGCTTCTCCCACTAGTTGCAGGAGGCGATCCGGGTAATACGCGGAGCAAGGGAGAGCAGTTGTGACGTCACAGACCGTGGAGCGGCTACGTGCGTACGTGCACAAGGCTAGACGACTCGCCGGACCTCCTCTAGCTCACACCGGATTACTGTTCGCTTCAGTCGTCGATCACACAGGAGTATTTAGCTAATATGTTCAGCCCATATATTATCCGAACCGCTGAAGGTATCGAAATTTTGATTCCGAATTCGTAAATGACACTACAGAGCTCATAAGACACCGTCTATGTCTGTTCCAAGCAGTAATTAATTACTGAGATATCGATATCAACTTTCGTTTTTTATATGGGAATACTCATTTCTCGCTCTTTCTCTCCCCCCCCCCCCCTCATAGTAAAACTTGTTATTAAGCAGCGAGTTCAGTGACGTGATTACTTTGAAAATTCGACGAGCACTTTTTGTGATATAAGGGAAAATTGATAGGTGTATGCATTTGAACGTAGCTTTGGCAGGCTAGGTCGAGTCATCCGCTGTGATCGGACAGTAACGTAACTTTTGTTAACATTATTTTTTCCACCATATCTGTGTTCCTGTACAATTGTTATTGCTTGTACCATTATTGTGTCCTTTTTCAGTTAATACCAAGTCAGAATTATTGCACGTACTAACATTTTAAAGCATGTATTCATGTAAACAATGTCGCTATCTTGGTAACGTGCGAGGCTATAGTTGCAGTATAAGCCGCCGTACAAGCTATTCACGGTTATCTGAGCAGTTTTGAAATCAACCTTTGTAAAGAGTAACTGTCCTGTAAGTATTTTAAGGGGCACATTGAGCGACACGCGCCCAGTAAAGTTGGTAGCGACGGAGGAAAAGTAGTACCGTGTCTTAATGTTTAACTAAAAGTGTTACGTAAACATTTGTGAATAATGAAATTGTGCCTATTGTTTTCTGTTTTTTTTTTTTTTGTAACGCACACAAGTGTAAAAGCTAGTAAAATTATAACATATGTATTATATTTTGCAGTTTTGCTTGGATGGCGTATGAGTTAAGTGGTGAAACCCATGGCAATGTTAATTTTACATATGACGGAAGACTACACGATGTGCATACAGGGATTACCGTGAACAGTCTATATTCCCCAGTACTACTCTGTGGCGCTCCGCCCGACGTGGAATTCAATGACGCGAGAACACTGTGCAAACAGCACAGCAGTTGCGGGCGCAAGGTCGCGGGGAATTGCATCCGACACGCGACGTCTTATCAATAACACACACGCCGCATTAACGCACGTAAAAGCTGCCATAGACGACTCGTGTTTAAGGCCAGGCTTCACCACGCATGGGTGTATAAGGAATTAAATGCTAAATTCGGACAAGGATCTCGCAGTGGTTTTTTTTTGTGGTAGTATTTTCAACTAAATATTTTTTTGTTGGAGATTGAACGAATCTGGATTTGTAAACCGTTTTAATTTTATTTTTTAAATTTTAAATTCAATTTTTCATAATTTATCAAATGTAACAATTTTATAAAAAATGAAATAGTACGTTTAAAATTTAAAAATCAAAATTTGGAAGGTTTACAAAGCTAGATGCGTTCATTCGCTAACAAAAAAATATTTAGTTGAAAATACTACCACAATAAACGACTGAGAGATCTTTGTCCGAATTTAGCATTTAATTCCCTATACGTCTATGCGTGGTGAAGCCTGGCCTTAATAACGTGCTCGCGCGGTTAATAACCGTGTGATGACGAACTGTGCACCGAATCTGAACAATGGAAAACAGCAACTGAACAAATCGTGGTCCTTTCCAAACACACATAAGTATTTAATTGTGTTGCGGAAGATTCCTGCGACGCCTGGGCTGCAGCCAGGCGCTGATTGGCGAACGCCTCGTCGCTAGCTGGTCAGTGACGCCATTTTGCTGGCGCGTGCCGCTGGAGTCACGCCGTATAAGCGGCTATTTTTTAGCAAGCGTGTCCGGTGACGTGCCGACTAATACCACGGTGGAAACATAAATGTTGCTCGTACAGTGGTTGATACAGCCGACTCCTAGCTTGTCTCGAATATATGCGCAGCCCTCAATGAATCCGCTTAAGTATCCCTTACCAAACAATAAGAACGACGTGGAACTGAAAATGATAAATTACGCAATGTAACATGGATGTAAATAAAAATCGTGGGTAGTTACCGCGAAAGGAAAACAGTAGCGGTGACGAGGTGTGTGCGGGGATACCTGCCAAAGTAGAAGGGGGTCGGGGCACAGACTAAAGACGAGGTAGACCGGTTATCATATTTTGCACATGTCTGTAACATAAGACTCCCTGTGGCCAACACAACTGTCAAAGTCACATGATCACCAGTGATGAACGAGTTTGTTTACATTTGAATCTTCAATAGACCCACAATTTCATACGAACAAAATACTTCGACTTACCTGAATACCTTCCTTCTAGCTGCATTGAAACTAGGTTAGAGGAAGGGTATGAACATTTCAAAATACTTCCTTACATAAATAGTGTTCTACCCTCAGAAGAAAGAAGTTAAGTGGAATTCCGGAACATGGAGTGGCTATACTGCAACTATTATAGAATGAGCACTGCACGCCACTTTCGCTCCCCCTACTGTTCGACAAACCCCGGGAAATATATGAAATACAAGTTCTTCCCTCTCCCCATCCATCATTCTTCCTTATTTACCAAACAGGTACCAGTGGTTGTATGCAAACTTCAGACTTTCCTAACTACATGTTGTCCGTAGAGTTAATCCGAACTGCGAAACCACACTTGACAATAGACTCACCAGCGGAATAGAGGAAATGGCATCAAGTGAGAGGAAATATGTTACAGTTGTGGGGCCGTGGTGGTGTAGTGGTTAGACTACTCGCCTCCCATCCATGCGAACCGGGTTCGATTCCCGGCGGTGTCACACCCGGGGGTCGCACCCGGTTTTTCACATGTGGGAATCGTACCGGACGATGCCGCTGGGCGGCGGGTTTTCTCCGGGATACCCCGTTCCCACCGCCCTTCCATTCCGTACTCACATTGCTTCACCCTCATCGGCTCTCAAGACGTTACACTGTTGGTTTGTCGGTGGTAGTGATACGTGCATGTTGTTCAACTGTTCATCGCTTGCACGACGACTTCTCGGACGGGCAGCTCAACACGTGTCATACTGAAGGCGACTACAGAGGTGTTGACATAAGTTTGCCGAGGGAGGGGGGAGGGTTGCGAGTCAGTACCAGGAGGCTGGGGGCGGGGCGGGATACGCCGAGCAGCACGTGCGTGCGGGACCTGGTGTGAGAGCGAGACGGCGACAGACGCTGACGGGTCAATGCCACCGCGCGGGGTGCTACGGGAAAAGGAGGGGGGAACAGGGGGCCTACCCCTCCGGTCCAGCCACAGCAGCCGCCGCCGAGAGAGAAGATTCCGGATAGGCGAATGAGAGTGCCGCCAAGTGACGACCCGTCCAGCCTTGTTCCAGCCTCCCTCCCCCCATCTCCCCCTCTGTTAGAGCGACCCGTTGTAAACACGCAGGGAGACCGCGCCCTCCCGCCACATTTGACTTCTCCCGCAAATTAACGGCCTCCAGGGGTCACAGCTCTACCCCTCGCTCGACCCACACACTATAACTGGGGACACTGCCGTACAAGAACATAATTTCGCAAGTTGAAGCCGTGCTACAATATGACTTCAGACCAAGAGACAGCCTGCTTGAAGTCATAGTTGGAAATGGCGAAGCCTGTTTTTAAAGAGCGTATTGATGTTTGGGGCTGTGGCAGGTCTTTTTTCACATATGATCTGTCATAATTAAGATATATTTCATACATAAAAAAAATACAATTATATTGTCAATTTTTTGGACGTCGCAACATGGCGAACGACATAAATGTACCTGCAGCTACGTGTACAGCAAGCCTTCTCTTGCCTATTCCTAACTCCATGCTTTCAAACACTATTACATTTGTGGACGAGTCTTTAGTTTCGTGAAACTCCCTGCAGGTCTGTAAACCAATAATGCAGAAAGATACCGAGCGAATCACGTACAACCTAGTACACAGGATAATGTGTTCATCATACGTCACTAGTAAATAAACAAAAACTACAGTGCCTCTGGTGTATACAGATCCGTCAAGTTTAGCTTCACCGCCAAATGAATTCGCAGAATTTTCGGGTCTCTACGTACCAAGCAGGCACTTGCAATTATGCGTTATTATTTGTAGACAGGCAGGACCGCAAACATTGGTGGCTTACGTGACTTTTGACACTGGATTACACTTCATTGACACGCCACGGATGTCTCTCAAAACCCCCACTGTGACTGAATCTAATTCATGGGGACCGAACAACTTCGGAAATTGATCTGAGGCCAGGCTTCAAAGACGCGTATCTTTAAGTCAGCCTACTTTTGCAGTCGAGTTACAGTATATTAGATACGATCTGGATGAATCTGAGCCATTCATTACCTGCAAAAATCAATGCCGGAATCCCGTGTTAGCTGATCTGGGCTAAAACTGGATGCTCACTAAGGCAGAGGCCACGCAGCATGGGCGACCGCCACGCCATTTAGTCTCTATGCACTTCTCTATTCTGTGGCCTCAGTAAATATACGAGTCGGTTGTAATTTCCAGCATCGGTGACTTGTTCACATTAAGAACCTTGCGGATAATTTCCCCAGCATATTGTTACATGTGGCCTGTCTGCATCGCTACCATTCCCGCTCGAGCTTGCGAAGCACAGTGTCAAGAGCATCACTAGTAACCTGAGGTGTGAGCGGAGATTAAAAAAAAAATAAGGTGCCACCTCGCGTACCGCAATAAACCTATCGGGACTCGTGCCACTTCCCGCATTGAGAATTGAATTACTTAGGTTATCGCTGGAGTAATGTTCTGGTCATCGTCCTCACCTTTCCTCAGCGCAACTCGAGCTGCGATGAATTCTCTGGGTCGGGTCAGTGGGTCTATATAAGTGCGGCGGTCCTCCGATTCGACAGTCTAGAGTGTGGAGCCTTGTACGGTAGAACGGCGCTAGTGTGCGAAACAAGCAAAGGGAGTGAAGTGTGCGGACTGCGGGTGGGAGTGAGACTGACTGACGGGTCTATAGAACTGGATGCGCGACAGAGGTTTGGAACGATGGCAATATACAGTCGGTTTGGATACGTGTAAATAATAAGTTTAAGTTAAATTATTGTAACCAATATAGAGACAGTGGTTATGACTTTAATTAGAATTGAGATTGGCATTAAATCTTGTGATCACTGAGAATACTAGTGCTATATGCCGTTCACGGTAAAATGAGTACTTTTGAATGCCCTGCTTAAGATCTACTTGTATGCACGTTCTGTATTCTTCCGCCTTATGCAAAATGAACACTGGCAAAGGCCTCATCACGTTAGTCACGCGCCGGTCAAGTGAAACTGCGAATTTATTAGAAAAGTAAATTATTTTAGAATCTGCTGTTTTTTACGCTTCGATGCATTAAAAACATAGAAAGCGCAGGAAATAATTAAAGTTATCACAAATTGTTACCTAACACTTTTTATTCAACGTTAAGTTACGGAACTACTTCCCATCCATCTTTACCAACTTTACTGGGCGTATGCCACTCAGTGCGCCCGTTAAAATATATGCAGGTAGGGACAGCGACTTTTTTCTAAGGTTGATTTCAAAAGTTCCCATTTTATCGTGGACAGCCTTTAATAGTAAATATATGTAGTTTAATGTTGGAAATTATAGCTGTGTGTATTTGATTGCCTTATAAATAAATAAAATAAAAAATTATTTTATTTTTATTAAGACCTTCATCCCTCACAAACCCGGATACGCCTCTGCGTTGTGTAACATTATTGTTTGCCCTGGCTGTGTGCTTACGAACATTTCCCATAATATTCACAAATACATATGAAGCGAGTTTTTTATGTACGAAAACTTGCAAATTCGTGTAAATTTAGGAAATGTGTTTATAGTGGAGTGTCCCTTTTCGAGAAATATTTCGCTCTGTCTTAACCCTGCTTGTTAAGCAATGGAGAAAAAAAAAAATACACGAGTGATAATTGATCGAATCAGTGCGCGTATTTAGTGAATTACTGTAAAGTATGTTAATCGGGTTATAAATAGAGTAACCCTTTCTCTAAAAATATTTTATATTAATATTTTACGCGACTACTTAAGTATTAAGTTATATTATAATGCTTTGTTTTTCTTTTCAACAAAATTTGGATTTTTATTGTTTTTAAAAAAATGTTTTGTATGATTTGTAGGAACTTTGTATATCGAAGGACCCGAGCACATAGTGTAGCGTTATAGATATCCAAGAGCCCTGAGTAGCCATCAAAGCACAAAGACCAAAAGAACAGCTTGCAGCTACCATAAAAGAGTGCCTTTATTGTTATGTCTCACGGCGGGGCGAAATTACCATGCAAATAATACCTCGTCTGAGTGCAGTTGTTTGAGTGTGTGCGTCGAGTTTTAAATTTAGGCTTTGTGTAGCTTCATCTGTCCATTGTTTGCTAATTACTTTTCACTGCGCACGCCGGCCAAGATGCGACTAACGGTTAAAATGTGACACGTGCATTGAAAAATAAAACGATTTTACTATTTACTTTGCAACGCGTTACGACAAGCCGTTAAAAGTGCTAGAAATAAAAAATCCCTCACATTCGACGTGTATGTACACGAGTTGAGTAATTACGCCCTGGCTGTGCTGTTATAGTGATTAAGCGTCGTTTCTTCGTGGTGCGTTATTCGTATCGCGTTTTGTTTGCCGTTGTTACGATAGAATGTCCACACGCAAGTGCATACGTAAATGCGCGTAACTAGTGAAGAAGTAATGCTCATATGTCCTGGAGGAGGCGAACAAACAAGTCATTAGTGCTGGGATAATTTATTCCATTACACGGCAGAGCAGTCCACAGGATGAAGGGGAAAGGAAACTATGTATGCCCCGTTCTGAGATCGGATTTTTTTAGATACTCCAGTAGAGTAGAACTTTTTTTTGGTTGGTTATATAATTAACGCGACATGAAAAACACCTTACAAAACTCTAACTTGTGTTTAATCATTGCCTTAAAAGTCTCTTTGCGCGTGTATTACAACGAAATCCCACGTAGAAATAATAAATAAAACTGACAGTGGATTTTTGCACCCCACCCTCGTCACACTATAAATGCATGTTAAGTTATATTTTTATTCGCAATTAGTAGTTTCAAGATCCCTCGGGGCTACTCGAATTTTTGCAGACAGATTAGTTCGGGAAATAAAAAATATCGAGTGGAGGAGAGAGGGAGAGCTTTCATGCGCGATAGGGCGAGCTTTCATGCGCGATAGGGCGAGTCTCGGTGGAATAGCGTGTTGTTGCTATGCCTTCGTGTCATTTACCTTGCTCCCCCTACCTCCTCCCGAAATCTCCCCTCCCCCCGGGTCTACGGGTAATACGCCCACGCCCAAGCGGCCGGGGCGAAGTGCCCGTGGATGTTCGCGCACGTCGGCGCGGAGAGAGAGAGAGAGCGAGAGAGAGAGAGAGAGAGAGAAAAAAAGAGACTTTCCCAAGGTTGGCACGACTGGCAAGGCGCAGGGGCAAACATTACTGTAATGCTGTGATGCCAGGAAACAGCAGAAAGAAATACATCGCAGCCTGTGTGTGGGAAGCACGACTGTGCCTAAGGTGTATTGTCCGCAAACGGGACGTCATCGAGATCGGAAAAGAAATGGAGAGAGAGACAGAGAGAGAGAGAGAGAGAGAGAGAGAGAGCGCGATTTTCCCATCTGGCATCTTACTATTCTAATTCACACCTCACACGTGATTTGTGGGCAGTAGGGAGGGCGTTAGCCCAAGCTTCACTCACCATATTGAACTGTAGGTTTTTCTTTCTTATGTTTTCAAACATGAAAATTCCGAAAGTATTTATGCGGTGACCTTGCTACTGACTTCACCCTGCAGTACAGCCATAAAAAAAAAAAGACTACGAACACACAATTATGTCACATATCAGTTCTACCAGAATTGTAAGAATCGATATTGTGGCATTTTTATGAGTTCGTAGTTTAGTTTTTATGCCTGTATTGCAAAGTATAGGCTGTTCACGGTAAAGTGAGCACTTCTGCGGCCCTAGTTACTTTTTCCTCTAAGCCATTTTTTATCCTTTAACCACATTTAAAAAATAAATACTGCCATGTAAGTAACAAACACAGTGTGTATATACCACCCAACTCAGAAGTCAACGTCTAAGGATAAAATAAATAAATATTTATTAACTATTATTCCGAATGAGAGGGCTTTCAAAAGTGCTCACTTTACCGTAAACATGCTATAATTTCAACAGTTAGTTCACTACAGACGTCGTTTGGACTTTTCTCTTTAAACACATCAATACTCAAGAAAAACAAAGATACCACTACGATGCGTGGAGTTACACCTTAACTAAAAACCCGAGTGAGGTGGCGCAGTGGTAACTCACTGGACTCGCATTTGGGAGGACCCGGGTTCGATTCCCGGCCCAGCCGTCCTGATTTCGGCTTTCCGTGGTTTCCCGAAATCACTCCAAGCGAATACTAGGATGAGCCCCTAACAAAGGCTATGGCCGATTCCTTCCCATTCCCTACCCAGTTCCTCTTCCCCGTGAAACTTTGCACCGTCTCTAATGACCTCGCTGTCGCCGAGACGTTAAGCCCTATTACCTACCTACCTTAGCTAAAAAATATTACAATCTGAACGTTGTTCCTATGTTTGGTAGGTGCAGGGTCAACATGGATGAAATAAGTGGAGACACGTTACAGAGCAGACAAGTATACAGAGACGAAACGGCGCGTCGCGGTTCCTTTGATGTGGGCGTATCCATTCTCTGATTGGCTTTGCGAACCTCTAGGGACGGGCATTGTGCCTGATTGTTTATTGCACGCTGCGCCGCAGTGTTCCCTATTGGCTCGTCTCTTCGGCTGGTGATGTAAGACGCTGATTGGCTAACAATGTTCCAACACTTTGCTGGCAAGTGACGTCATTTTTCTGGCGTGTGCTGCTGCTGGAGTTCGCTTAGGCGCAGTGACATTTCGCGAGAAGATTTTGAAATGAGATACAGTTCGAAGCGCTGTGAGATCTTTCAGCTTTTTTTTATTTGCTGAAGCATGTTCTGCTCCGTGTTAACACTTTCAGTCACAGTGTCCTCTATCTGGGACGTTACATATGAAGTGGCCTGAATGGTCTGTACTTTACACATCAGAACATACCGTCCAATGAGAAAGGTTCCCTACTTGTGGAAGACATCGTTCGCTGCTGAGAGTATGTCCCTTAGCCTCATAAACCGCTGTTGCCAGTAGCATAAATCACAGATAGATTTCTGTTGGTCCCGATGTAAGACAAAGCGTCGTCTGGATATCAGTACAGTTTCGAACAAATGATTTGTTTGTTGCAACGCCTAAAATTATATATTTATTTTGACTGAAAGGGCTAACTGTTTGCGCACGAATCACGAGGGTACATTGTCGGAGTTATGGAATCCTGAGTGGCTCGGTCAAATGCGGAAACGACGCCAGCAGCCAATGAGTCATAACAACAGCAAAGGTGTATATAAGTATAGTATCGAAGTCTACTGTGTGCTCTGATTTATTCGCGCAAAATCAGTAGCCCTAAGTTCGCTGTATAAACGGTTGTTTCACCCGTGTAGCGGAGCCATGTAGTTACAAATATGTTGTTTCCAGCTATCCCGGAGATTGTACGAGAATAGACGAGGTGGACCTGAGGCAGGCTCAGACCGGGGAAGAGAATTGTGAGTACTCCTATAGAGCGTCTCACTCTTAGATTGCAGTGTGCGGTGTAATGGACATTCACTCTCTCTTTCCAATGTACGATTTCTGTCGTTAACGCTGTCCTTGTTCCTGCGGGCGCTGTTGGTTGTTAAGTTATTTTTTTGCAACTTCGAAAAAGAAAATTATCTACGTTGCATGCGTGCCTTCCAATCACAATGATAGTGTATCTCACAGACTTCAGTTTCAAAGGAGCCGCTTTACTTTGCGTCGCAGGATTGGATTCCTTTAGGAGTTGGCAGGGAGATAAACAGATTAAAAATTATCTTAATAGGGCCGTTTCCTTCACCTCCCATTTGTTTCTCAGCTTGCCAGTTACGTCACAAAGCTGAAGCAATCTGGCAACATTGAGCGCCATAAGCCGTGTACTGCAATCTAAGCGTGAGACGTACTATGCTGCTTCAGCTTTATGACATAACTGGCAAGGTGAGAAACAAATGGGCGGTGAAGGAAACGGCCTGATTAAGATCATTTTTATCTGTTTATCTCCCTGCCAACTCTTAAAGGAATCCAATCCTGCGACGCAAAGCTAAGCGGCTCCTTTGAAACTGAAGCCTGTGAGATACCCTATCATTGTAATTGCATGGCGCGTAAGCAACGAAAATGACATTTTTTTAAAGGCTAGATAACGATAGCACAATAGGCAACAGTGCATGCAGGAAAAAGGACAGAGTTAACGACAGAAACCATGTATTGGAAAGAGAGAGCGAATGTTCATTACACAGCACACTGCAATCTAAG
This sequence comes from Dryococelus australis, assembly GCA_029891345.1. Taxonomy (NCBI): domain Eukaryota; kingdom Metazoa; phylum Arthropoda; class Insecta; order Phasmatodea; family Phasmatidae; genus Dryococelus; species Dryococelus australis. The sequence goes on from CM057003.1 coordinate 56,307,664, forward strand.
AGTGAGATGCTTTTTTTTTTTTATAGAAGAGACCAATTATAGTACTAGTGCTCCACTTGGGAATCTCCGCTCAGGCTTAACATCAAACCAGGGAGAACCAAGTTACACAATACTTAGGAATACAGAATAGTAAATGTGTGAAATATTCGGAATTAGCTATACTGCAAAACAGTCGTTTAAAGGCTGTTCACAATAAAGTGAGCACTTTAGAAATGAACCTTAGAAAAAAATCACCTGCATGCATGTATTTTAACTGGTGCACTAAGTGACATTCCCCAGTAAAAATGGTAACGATGGAACGAAAGTAGTTCCGTATCTTAACGACGAATAAAAAGTGTTACGTAACAATTATTACCGCTTTCTGTGTTATTTAAAGCATCGAAGTGTAAAAGTTAGCAGATTTGTAAAGTATTCACTTTCTTAATAATTTCGCAGTTTCATTTGACCGACGCATGAATAAAGTGATGAGGCCCATGGCAGTGCTAATTTTACATAACGCGGAAGAATAGACAGCGTGTATACAAGTAGATCTTGAGCAGGGTTTTGAAAAGTGCTCATTTTACCGTGAAGAGGCTATACCTTTCTTCATTGGCCGAACTACGAGAGCTGACTCAGAAGTCATGGCAACAATTTTTATCTCCCGAAAATGACCCAACACAGAAAATGTTTTATATACAGTTGAAAGTGTACGACATATAGACCTACGTTTTGAAGGTGACACCACATGGGGTATGGATGCAGGAATGTCCGGCAAGGGACAAAGACAATCACGGCTGCTTGAAATCACCGTTTAATTGATTTATTCTCGTACGAACTGTATACACTCATGTGAACGGGTACGTATCGTACATGTACGAGCTGTTTAATATACTTCAAAGTAGTTTCCGAGGTTGCCCACGGTTCGTTGCCAGCGATGAGGCAAACGGGAAATACCATCGGCTTCATGAAATCTTCCAGTGTGCACCACCTCTCGTCGAAATGCTCACTTCAAAGTCTTATTTACAGTCAAGAAGACTGATTGCTGTCAGAGTGGAAGGATATAATTCAGCTTGCATTTCGTTCGTGTTTATTATCGTCATTTCATGTTTCTACAGGTGTATCAAATAACGCATGGGTAAATTGCGAAAGTAACACAGTAGGAGTTTTTTAATTTTGGTTTGTCCAAAAGAAATCCGCAAATTGTTCGGGTCTATAGTTATTAGCTATGCTATGAACAACCATTTTGGAGCGTAACCCTCAGAATAGAGTTGCGCCAATACTAAACGTCCAAGACTCGCGTGCAACAAGCAGTTCACACAGGGGAAAAAAGTTATCAGATATGAAAACAAAACGACGTTATTTATAGTGTGAAGTACATCAAGACACGAAATGTTTTGGCGTTAATCTCATCTGCATTGCGTATATACGCCTCCGTATTTGAGAGACCGAGTTACGTTAAAACTTTTGCAAAGTATTTTAAGCAACAAAACAAAATTTTAATAAATCAATTCGTGAGGTTTAGCCATTTGGCTGGAGGTAGTTTCGCGTGTTCGAGGCCTATAACCAACCGCTGAGGCGTAAGGGTGCGACAGACACGCGCAACAGATGTCTCAACGCCTCTAGAAGTAAGACGTCCTCTCCATCACCCATCCACTTAGTGGTGTAATAATATTGATAAACATGTGCTGCAACTCCTTGCACAGCTTCAAAGAATCTGAACCTGAATTGTCATTAGACCTACTAAAAAGTAAAAATAAAATCGTGTGAGACACAACCATTATCATAATTGATAACTTATTTCGTTAATTGTATAATCTTAGTAGACCTATCTGTAAACTATAGGACCTTTATAATTTCTATAGTATGCCATCAATCTTGTTTAGTTAAAAGTAATCAACTTTTAAGGTCTGCAAATATATATATATATGTAAATATCTTAAATCAATTATATTATTGCATACTTCTTTATAAAATACACATCGCATCTTTAATATTTACCTATATAATACGTCATTAAACTTAAACATTACTGTCCAACCACGAACATGTGATTTTAAACAAAGAATATAAAAGTCGTATCGATTTCACAACCACTTTTATTGTAGACCATAGAGCTCACAAAAAAATTATGAAAATACTCTCTTGCTGTTGGATGTATTAATAGACGCTGTAGAGTTCGAATTTTTGACCAGCATTCTTACGTTCCTTTGTACACACGCATGAGTTCCACTGGTGTGATTGCAGACTGCGTACTAGTAGAGCAAGCACATATAAGTGTAAGGCTTCCGTGTGATTGCAGATTGCGTACTAGTAGAGCCAGCCAGTACATGTTAGTGTAAGGTGTCCGTGTGATTGCAGATTGCGTACTAGTAGAGCCAGCAAGCACATGTAAGTGTAAGGCGTCCGTGTAATTGCAGACTTCGTACTAGTAGAGCCAGCAAGCACATGCAAGTGTAAGGCGTCCGTGTGATTGCAGATTGCGTACTAGTACAGCCAGCAAGCACATGTAAGTGTAAGGCGTCCGTGTGATTGCAGATTGCGTACTAGTAGAGCCAGCAAGCACATGCAAGTGTAAGGCGTCCGTGTGATTGCAGATTGCGTACTAGTACAGCCAGCAAGCACATGTAAGTGTAAGGCGTCCGTGTGATTGCAGATTGCGTACTAGTAGAGCCAGCAAGCACATGTAAGTGTAAGGCGTCCGTGTAATTGCAGACTGCGTACTAGTAGAGCCAGCCAGCACATGTAAGTGCAAGTGAATGCGGGCCGGTGCCGGCACGTGGTCGCAGGCAGCGGCGGCGGGCGGGCCTTGACGACGGACACCAGGCGCCGTGTTGAGGTGAGGGACGCCCCGTGACCGGCGGAGGGGCAGCGCACGGTATGGATCCAGCGAGCCACGTGCCGCCAACACGTGTGCTGTTTCGTGAGGGAAGGGCGACCGGGCCGGCGCTGCCCGCGCGAGGGGGGAGGCTCTCGGGGTTGCCACTCCTCCCCACATCCCTAGCTCTTTGTTGCGAGAGGGGGTCGTCGACCTCTTCCCCGCTGCACCGTATCTCGCCTGTTGCATCACCCGCGCCGCGCCGCGCCGCCTCTGCGCATGCGCCAGCCGACCCGCCGCCCGCGTACACGTGCGGATGTAGCCTCCCCTCCTCTCCCCTCCACAACCTGCCTTCCAGCCGTGCTGGGGGCGAGTGGGTAGGGATACATCTCCCTACCCCCAAAAATTATTCTTCTTCTTGTTCAAGACATCTCTTGAGATGCCGGCCTGGTGCTCTCTCTTTTGTCTCCTCCCCTCTCAATCTCGTTCCCTTCCAGGGCCAACCCTTTAATTTTTTTTTTTCGTCTCTCTGTTGCCGGCAGGCTCGGATGCGCATCCCTTGCAACATTTCTAACGACGTCTGGAAATCCCTTCTTCGGATTACCTCCGATGCGGGAAGCAGTCACCTCACGAACCTCGTTTCCTGTCGTCTCTCGCTTCTCTCCTACCCTTCTTCGTGACGATTAACCGAGAGAAATTGCTCGACACGTGATCGGACTGCGGCGACGTGCGCGGCCACATCAAAGAAGATTGATCTCGTCAATCCAAGTCCAGTCCTGGCTTGTCAACAGGCGATAATACGCTTCCACTGGGGAGGTAACACTTGATCAATGAGGCGTTGAGGAATTTGCTGGGAGAAACGGAGTTACTGCTTCACAGAAACGAGGGTGAACACTTGCAACATAATGTGGAATTAACGCTGTGCTAATTTAAGTGCTGTGGTAGATTTTAAATAGTTGCATGGATATTACTTTTATACTTATGAAATTGCAATAAAATGTTAATTACAGTACAAGTATTTTAAACGAAATTTTTGTACGCCGATGTTACAATGCATTGTTTGAAAAACTGTAAACAATTTCCCGTCACCGGAAATGGCTGCCAGATTAAAAGTTTTTATCAACATTTGTGTGTAATATTTTTGTAATATAGCTCTAGCAAACATGCCGTCAGTCATTAGGGCATAATTTCGGACGGAGGAGCACGCCTGTCTTCCGAATTAATTATGCAGTCATCCCACTTCCTGTGGGTGCGCGCCATTTCCGCTGGATCTCGCCGGGAAGACGGGGGGAACTGTCAACTCGGATGTTTGTGAGCGCGCCCTCGGAACAAAGGCGGTGACGTCACGACCGTGCGCGCGCGAGTGTGGATCAATGTCCTGCCGGCCGCAGCTAGCGTGATTGTAATTGCCGCTCCATCCACCAGTCTTACTTACCCTTAGGCACCGGTCAGTTCTGCTCTGCTCGCCCGGCCTGTAAGGCTCACTTCCCTGGTGGCCGAGCAGCAGCGCTTCCTCCTTGTGGCCACACTCGATTTGACACGCCACTTCGGACCGCGCTCAACAAGTTTTGATCGACGGCTGCCATCCTCCAGCGAGGAAAACTCCTAGCAGAGTACTTTCTACAGACATTTCCCAATAGCCCTATGATTTTCTTCCTAATCACTTCCCTGAATCCTAACTCATAAAGTTATCTAACAAGAAATGTGACGTGGCTCGCATGTTAAAAATGCCGACGGTTTGGTTATGATATCAGTATTCTTAAATTATTTCAAGGCGGTTTACGTTATTATTCCACGTACTCTGTATGTGCAGTAATCTTACTGGTTTTAATATATAAGTTATAAATGCTCAGAGGCAAATGTTGGGACGAGAAAGAAGGGATACGCCCAAAAAATGATCCATGTTCAATTCATTAGTAGCTTGTTTTGGCACTATTGGTTATGTAGAAATTACAGCGATCTCACTTTCTCAAGGAGCAAAGATCGCTTTGAAAGTTTATTCCGAGTGGCATTAGTCCAAAAAATGAGCCCACTAGAGACGAAAGTTCAAAGATACAGTGGTGCGGTCGTGCCACCAACCAGCAGAAGTAAAAGAATGCAAGTATTCATCCGCTTTATGGCCCAGGTTCTTGGATGCGTAGTGTGACTAAGCTGACGATACGGCCTTCTTTCACTCCATTTTGAGGGAAGTCAGCTGGGGGTCAAAGCCATTTGTGTGCCGGACAAGCTTCTTTTTTTTTTTTTTTTTTTTTTTAATCCCCTGGATCGGGCACATACCTGATAGCCCATTGTGTGCACCGGCGTCCTCTCAACTGCCACGGAGGACTTCAGTGGAAAACATCCAGTGTTCGAAAATAGTAAATCGACAAAACTTCTTTTATCCCACATTTGAAGTGCGGTTATTTAATTTTACGAGGGTGCGACAAAAAAAAAAAAAAAAAAAACCATTGTTACAAACTTGAGCGGTTGTCACTAGACAGACGAACATTTTATTTCTAATAATCAGAGCTAGTGATTTTCCGCGAAAAAATATGAGTACACGGTAGACTTCAACACTTAGCACCCAACATCAGTTTGTCTACTGCCATTGGCTGCTGTCTGCTTGAGAAGGTGTTTTCATATTTGACCGGGCCACTCAGAATTCGGCCACATCGGCACGACTACTACGTGATTCGTGTACAGACAGTTAACACGTGTCAAAAACTAATTCAGCTAATCAAGATAGGTAAACGACCCTACAGTGTTTTCAAATATAACTTGTAAAATCTTTTTCGCGAAATTTCACTATCCCTACTAATAATGCGAAGTGGCGAATAAAATAATTGTGGCCTTGATTTACAGTCCAATGATTACCCACGAAATGATCTCGTGGCAAAACGGATACGAGTTAAAATTTTGTTAGTCGTATCTGTTTTTTCATTACGCGACACACTCAGAAATATTTTTAAGCTACAAGAAACTTCACTCTTTGGCCCACATACCGCAGTTCTAATTTTCTATATTAAGAAAAGTGACCCAAGTACATCTACCATGGACATTATAATTTCTTAAAACTAAGCTGTATTCGTCAGGATTTTTTTTTTCGTTACCGGCTAAATTATATTTCTTGGCTACTGATTTTAAATTTGTTTTTGCAATGGACAGTTTTCCCATCAGGCACTGAAATACCGTTCTCCAACTAACATCCAAACGCATCCCTCATACATAAATGGGGTCAACAGATTTGGCAGCGCCCCTTTTTTCGCTGACACCACTGTGTTCATTGGTCGACGAATCTTGTGTTCAGCATTAGCAAACACAGGCAGCAGTCCACCAGCCTGCTGTTACAACTGGTTTATGGTTAATGGGAAACTTTTAAAAAGCGTTGCTTAGTTGTGTCTGCCAAACCACTTCCCACAGAGTACTTCACGAATACAGAGATGAAACAACCACTTACACCGTGAACTGCAGTCGCACAGGCCAGCAGAACTTTAAAACACCGTTCACCGATCAGCGCTTGGTAACACTCGACAGCCGGCAGCGCAGCTGATAGGAAACCTTCCGCAAGCACGAAGTAGCCAGTCATACACAAGGCCCGTCCCCAGATCCTCACGCAGCCAATCACATATATGGTACGTTTACATCAAAATAACCGCCAAGTCATTTCGTCCGTGTGCACTTATCTACATTGTCACACCGCAGGGCCATCCGCTTCGTGTAAAAACTGAAGGCCTTGGATCGTGTGCCGCTGGAATAGTCTGAAACATGTTACTACATTATACAGTTCTTACTCTAATGCGTGTAAAACAAGACTATAGGCTGTTCACGATAAAGTGAGCACTTTTTAAGGCCTTCCCAACGGGCATTAACCGCTAATAAATATATCTTATTGCATTGAATTTTGATGGTGGTGAAATGTATACACTGTGTTTATTGGTGACATTGGAATGTTTATACTAAAAAAGCAGCAGGAAGATGGAAATTGGATGAAAGGAAACATTTATATGGGCCTTAAAAAGTGCTCACTTTACCGTGAACAGCCTATAACCTAACTTAACTTGTCACGAGTTCAATGTCATATTTTTTTTTAAAATTCACCAGATGCCAGAGTGTTAACACTGAAATATGCGGTCACGTCAGCAAAGTAGATTGCAAAAGTGTTTACCTTGCCAGCGAAGGAGTTGACGTGGGAAAGCCGCGAGCGCGTCGGGCGGTGTCGTGCTCCGATCAAATCTTGCGGTAGCGAGTGTGCTCCACATGGATAATTTGTGTGGTGTTTCCTTGTAGTGAACTTTCAAGGCCAGGAGAGTCAACAACCTGGGTGGAACAACAGGGACCTGGGCTGGCCACTATCCATCCCACCCCTTTTTTTTTACTTCCCCCCCTCCTCCCGAATCATTATCCCGGCTGCCGCATCCCTCGCTAGCGGTCGGCCGGACGCGCTTGGATGCGCCCGCAGGCCTGAGTGTCCAAGCCCCGCTGCCACAACCACTGCATCCTTTCGCACCTGCTCTGTAGTGCTCACACTTCAGTGATGGGCAGAATGGAGTGTTTCCTGGAATCGAATACTGTGTATTCGAATAATTACATGAATCGAGAACTTCCACTCGTAGCTTGAATTCCAGAACTGACAAGTACCCGTGGTGGTATTAGTCTATTCGAAAACGTAATTGGAATATTGCGCCCCTCCCCCTCTTAACCGGCTGACGATCTGTTTCAATTCGCTTGATATTAATGAGACGCAATCTACTATATAAAAAAAAAACAATAATTAATAAAACATACATTTTTTTAAACAAAAAGAAGCTGAAGTCAAAATAATTTTTCTCAAATCTTTAAATTTCTCCTCTCATTAATTTCGTCGCCACATGAGTGTAAAAATTTCACAGAAAATAATACAATTACAAAACTACGGACGTATAATTTTTAAGTGGACTCGAATATAAAAGAACGTAAGTACTATATACACAAAAATTCACTTTATTATAAAAAGTGTGTTTAACGACTATTTACTATCTACGGTACTTGTTTTAAATATTTTTATTTTTCAAATATGTAAAATACTTACATATTAGATGTGACGTAACGAGATCTTGCGTTCTCATAGCCCAAGCTTGTGTGAGACGCGAGAACTGAATAATGACGCAACGTAACATTTGCGTGAGAACCCGAGTACTCATAATGTGCATGAGAAACAAGTATTGAATGAATCGCTCTTATAAAAGTACTTATAAATGGACCACAAAACACACGGGAATACTTTGAATTCAGTAAAGTAACTATTAAATCACGTCTCCAAACATTCGAGAACAAGCATAGAACGAACGACGTAACTTTTCAAGAGAACTCGAATTCTCGTGCCTCGTGACAGACGTGAGTACTGATGAATCACTCGGCTAGATCACTCGAATAAAAGTATTCGAATGCAAGTATTCGAATACTGTATCGATGGCAATGTGACGAAAATATCGAAGGGTATCGATATCGCAGATTTCGAAATAGTACTAAATAACTGTGCGTTATGTTGCTACAGCTGCAATTTAGGGTGAAGTTATGTTATTTGGTGATACAGGTGAGTTGGCGATATTTTTGTAAACGCGTACAACAGAATTGCCAGCATCGCTAGAACTTCGCACTTCCGTCAAGAGATAGCGCGCGATGTGTGTTTTCACCGCCACAACTTCCCGCGGACTCGTAGTCTTTTTTTCTGATCTGTGAAAAACGTTGACAAGTTTGAGGTCACTTTTTGCGTTTGTTTACGTAAGTATTGTGCTTCAATGTGACAAAATATTTCGTACTATTTATATTTAACATATATTTCCGTGGCAACATGCAACTATTTTGCACAGAAATGAGATGAATTAGTTACTGTACGAGTTGTTTACTTTGGTCGAAATTCAAGCTCTACAGAGGCTTACGAAAACGGCGATGTTTCGTAAGGAAAATCACGAGTTTGTCGAAGTGGTCTTTTATGTCTAAGCTGTTAATTTGTGATATGAAGTATCACCAAATTACCGATACATCTTTATGTATATTGTCGCCAATTTACCTATACCATTTCATCACTTGTCAAATTACTTATGCCTTTTAGCACATGTCAGTAAAGTATCTGAACTCAGTTAATTTAGGTTGTTGCTACAAAAAACGGTTGAACCGTTAATCGTTTCTCTCTACGATGATATAAAATAATGACAATGCAAGGAAAGTATTTAATAAAGAACTAAGTAAGTTTTATTTTTACAGCGAAAATGCCAGACAAGAAGAAAAGGCCCGAGAAAGATGGCATGGGCCAAATTTGTGCTAAGAAACAAATGTGTGTAGGAAACACTTACAGGAAGTACAGTGAATATGAGCTGAAGGAAGCTGCAAAACTAGTTATTCAGGAAAATGTTAGAATATACAAGGCAGCTAAAGTAATGAACATACCATGGTCAAGTTTGAAGAGGTTTATCGCCAACAATGATGATATTTCTACAGCATCTTTGCCGAAGATGGAGAGAGGTTTTGCATTATCACCAGAAATGGAACAGAAATTGTTGAAATTCATCATAAACATGCAAGAATTTCGGTTCGGGCTAGCTGTGTATCAGGTACGGGAGTTAGCTTACAAATTAGCAAAAACAGAAGGGCGTGAACATTTAATGAGTGACAAAACAGAGGTTGCAAGCAAATGGTGGTGGAATAGCTACAAAGAAAGCTATGGGCTTTCTCTACGAGTTCCAGATAACCTGTCAGCTTATAGCGCTTCGATGAGTAATCCGACCATGATAAACGATTATTTTGAAAAGGCGAATCATCTTTTAACGACGTTGGGTATCAAAGACAATGCCTCGCGTTTGTGGAATGGTGATGAAACTGGATTGTGCTATGTTGTCAAGCCAAATAAAATCGTGACAGAGATTGGCAAACGCTTTGAGTACAAAAGAGTGTATGCGGACAGGGCTGAAACGCACACATTGGTTGGTTGTATTTGCGCACATGGAACTTGGATACCGCCATTTGTGATTTTCAAAGGAATGCGGTGGAATGACAACATTTCAGAGGGAAGTCTTCCAAACTCAAGGACACGTTTGTCACCAAAAGGTTGGATAACTTCGGAGTTGTTTTTGGAACGGTTTCAATTCTTTATTCACAGCATTCCACCGAATAGGCCCGTTGTCTTATTTATGGATCCCCTCAGCTCTCACATAACACCTGAGGTGATAGAATTGGATCGTGAGCAGCAGATATTCATTTTAACATTGCCATCTCACACCAGTCATCTACTTCAGCCGCTTGATGTTGGCGTCTACTGTGCTTTGAAATGCAACTGGATCAAACAGCTCAATTCTTACATGAAGAAGCACCCCGACAAAAAACCCAACCGTGGAAATTTCTATTAGCTTTTCAACCCAGTGTTCACCGAGACGTTCATTGCTCAAACGATACAAAACTCTTTCAAGAGGTCTGGAAATATGCCTCTGAACAAAAGTCCTATTTCTATCGAATCACAAGCCCCATCCAAACTCAGTGAGAAACAGTCTATGGGTGAAATACTTCCTGGAGGTTCGCCAAGAGATCCCGAGGAACTACCACAGTTGCCACACACCACACGGAATCAAACTCAAAATGCCAATAAGAAAATGGACGGATCAGCAAAATGTTATAATCCACCCTCTGGCTTAGGTAAAAAGTCCGGGAACAACCTAGGAAGAGAGACGAATAGGCCTACAGAGCAGGACAAACACAGTAATCCTAAGCAGATTGAATCAATCCCAAAACCATCTACATCGGATGATAGGAGTTCATTGAAGTTTGATGATTCAGACCGGACATGTGGTTCCTGCCAAGGGAAATTCTCTTCAGATGTCAAGAAGAAAACTGGAGCTTCGTGGATCCAGTGCTCTTTTTGTTTCACTACCTACCATGAATCATGTCCAACAGAGCCTACCACTGACTTAGTTTACATGCGTGACAAATGCGCACGAGAAGAAGAGGAAAACCATGAGTATGTAGGTGTAAGTTTTCAGAATAGTGAATGACATTTAAAATTGCAATAGCAATTTTAATCTGTTTGTGTAGCAATGTAACAATATACCTCAAACAGTTGTTTTTGGTTTTAAGAAACTGTCAATATGGTTTATGCCTACCTGAATGTTATTTAGGCTTACTTTCACATTATTTTTCAACAACATTGTTTTTATTATAGGCCTAGTTGAACCATGTGAGTGTAACAGTAAATTTCAAAAGTACTTTCACCAAAATGAAACATTTTGTCTACGTAACTGGCCTAATTTAATTTGTCTGTAACGACTAGGCGTATTTTTATTTTAAGACTGAGTTAATTTTTCCCATTTTAATGTTTTTTAACGTCACAGATTTCAAATATTAATATTATGTTTTTTTTTTTAAACCAACTTTTATGTCGTAGTAAGTGTAATGTGCTATCACCAAATTGAAATATTTTTATTTGTTTGTGTAATAATGTTAACTTATCTTTAACAGCTATGTTTATTTTTATTTTTTTGAAAGAATTTTTTAATGTTTCCTGTTTGTGTGTTATTAATTTTTATATTATTTTTCAAATACAGATGTTTTGTTTTAGTTAAACCATTTCAATTCCACAGTAAATAGAAACTAGACTATCACTAAATTACCTAACCTTTATCACCATATTACCTCACTTGCCATCAAAATACCTATACTTGTCATAGTAATACATTTTAAGTCGAATAGAGATCTAACAAAGGGAGAGGTCCGCCTCTTGTTGTATGAATGACTTCCCAATACTTCGGCACAAAAGCTAATCAATCAATCTGGAACTTTAAACCTTATATTTACAATTATATTGTCAATTAAACACAAAATATCACCACAATACCTTACTTCACGATACAACACAAGCACAACACTCTCACACTCACGGGCAGACGAGCAGTGCAGCAACGCAAGACGTGGGGAACAGTTAAAGCTGGGTTCACATTTGAAAGGAAAAGAATAACCACAGAACGTAGGAAGTGTGCACTAGCATTGACCCTTGCGATTTCAGACCAATTGATTTACAACTACGCGTAATAGATGCGCATGAGAGATCTTGACATAGTGCATCAAGGGAATGGTTATACTGTACTTCATTTCTTATGCAGACGCTGTGGCAACAACCGATCAGAGCAGAGTATAACATTATCTACAAAGTAGTTTATTTAGCTGTAAAAATTGACGGACCAGAATTTATCTCAAGAGACGTCGCAAGACGTAAACTTAGAGGAAAAGAACATATGATAATTACACAAGCAAAGATGTAAACATGGCAACTCTTTAAAATCACTGTCCATTTTCAACACAGTGCAACACTTAATATGTTACTGTAATCTATTTTATGTAGACCCTATGCTAAGACTGCCAAAACATTATTCACCAACTTTGTCAGTTGACATCAGAGTTGTCACAAAATTTCATTGGCTAAAAATAATACACAAGTACAGTATTCAATTGCGATTCAATCTCGCAAAAGGTTTCTGATCGTGTACAATGCTCTACTGCAATGTCTTATTATATATGCCTATGTTTTTTGATTATTGTAAGCCCACCATTATAGCACTACCACATGCGTGCGAACTAACTACTGCTGGAATGAAGGTCTAGTTTGTATTCTATGTTAATAGACTATCAGGTCGTGGCACAGTTAAAATGCTAATTTATTTTTTCTTATAATATTCCCCGTATATACGTTGCAACTGCTCAAGATATTTTTTCGCGCGTGCACCCGTAAACGAAGCCGTAGCCGGCCAGTGTTGTAATGGGCGGTCCCACCAGGAACCAACACCCAAGTAATCACCAAACCAACAATGTTTATTTCAAAGATATTGGAGCACATCGTTTTATAGTGCAATGAAACAAATAAATAAAGCAAAATATATCGAGAGCACCACTCTTTCCATTTAAATTGACAACAAATTAATAACAAAAATAGTTCCAAGATAAGTTGTATTTCGAGTGTAATGTTGAAATTTATGGCAACTGAAATCAATGTTTCTTGTTTTTCAACCATTAGAGAACGAATTTGCACACCAGCAACACATTCGCGTTCCTAAAAAATTCCTAAGTTTCACCCGAGCAATGGCAGACGGCTGACGGATACAAAATCTGAAGGAAAAAAGTAGATCGTAAACAGGGTTTTCAAAAGTGCCCAAATTAAGGGCTATCGGTCCTCACCGTGTAGGATGTTCATTATTTTTGCCATAAGTTCGATTCAAGAATGTTTAACGAAATTTTTCTTACGACATGCCACAAATAATAGATTCTGAAGCTTTATAAAACTAATACATCTCCACTGTCTTTATTAGTTTTTGACAAGAGTCTCCCGGCAAGAAATACCACATTCTTCCCCCCCTTGCATGCGGGTTACAGAAATGATACTGGCACGGCTACTCAATCGATAAATGTTTTATAACGTGTGCAATGTGCAAAAGAATGCCATATGGCTTGTCGATGCTCAAAATAAAATACAAAATTTGTGATGCAAGTTATGACAAAAATTCCGTAAATCTAAGATGGTGGGGACTGATCCTCTTAACAGTGAACATCCGATTTAGGCTATTCACGGTTAACCGAGCACTTTTGAAAGCCCTGCTCAAGATCTGATTCTCTGCCTATTTCGTATCCTAATATGTGTGAAATTACCATTGCCGCTAACCCTCTCGCTATATTCACGCGCCAATAAGTGCAACTTTGAAATCAGTGGAAAATTTTTCAATAATGTAAACATCTTAACGATGTGGTAATTATTACTCCAATCTGCGTAAAACTGACAGACAATATTCTTAATAAATTCAGTGACCAGAAAGGCAAATCTCACACTTTCAATACGACGTTAAGATATGGGACTACTTTTCGTTTTTCGCTGCCAACTTAACTAGGAACATGACTCTCAATGTGTTCGTTAAAATACATACTGTTAGGGGGAGTGACTTTTTTCGTAGGTTAATTTGAAAAATGGTCAGTTTACCGCGAACCACCTATAGCTAGGGATAGGAAAATTCCGCGAGTTCAATGACCTGTAGACTATACTCGAGCCTCACCTGTGTGTTCATTGGCTGCAGCTTCACAGAGTAGCCAGTGTTACACCACACCTGGCAGTATGAGACTCGCTACGTGTTTCATTGTGTCTGCTATTGGCTCAGAGACGCCCAGGGCATGTTCAACAAACTGTGATCCAATTGCAAAGGTGACTTCATTGTACGTGTGTTTGACGTCCATCTTGTACCGAAATGAATTCGCTATATCTTCCTATCCCTACTAATAGCTGTGTTGCCAACTCCGCTGTCTCACGTGTTGTTCCGAGTGAGTCGGTGACTCGTCGATCCAGACCGCTCATCGCGCCAGCCGGATCCTTTCCTTATCTGCGCGCTCTTTTTCTTCCAGGACTCCAGATATACCGGATGACGAAGGTTCGGAATTGCAGGATGAGATAACAAAAGTCTGCTAGAGAAAAAAAGAAACTACTCATAAATATGCTATTCCCGGTAAAGTGAGCACTTTTTAAGGCACTTCTAAATTTTTCCTTTCATCCAATTTCTATCTTCCTGCTGCTTTTTAATGTAAACATTGCAATGTGACCAATAAACACAGTGTATACATTCCACCACCCTCAAAATTTAAAGCCCGAGGCTGCAATAAGTTATATTTATTAGAGGTTAATGCATGTTGGAAAGGCCTTAAAAAGTGCTCACTTTAGCGTGAACAGTCTATAGTAACATTTAAATAAAGTCGCTTACAGAATTACTGAAAATTTTAATATTCTATTTCTTCATAATTTATAACACGTAAGTTTGTTAATATTGTCCATTTCATATAAGTGGGGCAAAATCTGACAGACAATGTGACCAACCTACACACTATGTAAACAGTAAATGCTCTCGCTCATACAGTATTGTATCGGCTGATGAACTGCTGTGGGATCCGTGTTGTTAGGTTGGCTATTTTGATGATGGTTTTGGAAGAAAATAGTACTCGGAACTAAAAGTTGTAATTAAAAATTCTTATTATACTTAAAACATTTATCGTTTAAATTATGATTTTAAAGCAATACTAAATTTTCTTGGCTACTAGTAACTGGACTTTAAAAACATATTTAGCATTTATGACAGAGTATGTCGACACATACGAACAGTAAACGTTTCCAGCCAATGGCTAGCCATGTTTATGTTTCCAGCCCGGCGAAGGCAGTTGTGCGTGTGCTTTTTTCTCATCGTGTTTATAATACGAATATCTTATTGGTGTAGTCGGGATATTCAATCGGTAGTTCATTATTTTTTTATTTGCTTTTTTCAAACATAGTCGGTTGTAGGTACCGTTGTAGTCCGTTTTGTTGAGTGAAATGTAATATTAATCGGCACGTCGTTGAAACTGCTCGTTCCGCCATTTTCCTTACCGCCTTCCACAATTAAGTGACACGAATATAATTTACGTATATAAGTTTTAAGTTTGTTTGTATCAGGAAATGTGCGCTGTATTGATTTTACTGAATGATTTTGCAAATAAATTATTTAATGCTAGTGACGAACACACGTGATTTTAGTGAAGTAAGCTCGCAAGGATTGCCATAGAAATACACATGTTCAAGAGGTTGCAAATATTACAAACAATAAGTTTGCGGGTTTTGTAAATATATTTGTAAACCGTTAATATAATTATTTAAATGCACGTGGCCTGAAAAAGCCGTATTTTCCACACTTTTGTAGTGAGTGAATAATATTTGTTTGTCTACATCGGAAATTCGAGTGTAGGTTAACTTCGGTCAAAGTGTGCGCGTGTATATATTGCTGTATCTGTACGAATACGAACAGCGACGTATGTATCGCGTTTTATGTTTTCATTAAAGTTATAATTTTCGAAGTTAAATAATTTAATTGCTATCTCCATACGAGCAAAATTTTCCACTGCTCCATCAAAACAACATGCAACTCAAAATGCCACACACTCATAAGAACATAAAAATAATCCCGTCTCATGAAAGACGTTAATCTAAAGCCCCCCCCCCCCCAATTTGCCGTTTTACCTCGAAATAAAATAAACAGAACCCCAACAAATTTAACTCTGTAATTACAAAATAAAACAGGTTGGAATGCCAACTTAGCTATAATATCCTACATTATTCTTACTGTTGAAATTAAAGCTCCTATTGATGAAGTTGGACGGAAGTTAGCTAACGTCAGCCTTTCAGTGACTGTCATTACATGGAACACGAGGAAGGAGGAAAATGCAAGTGTGCATTGGACTCAACAAACGTCTTTTTCCTCAGTGACAAAACAGCTGCGGTGGAAGGATACACTGTAGCCGTGTTACTTTCCTAGGACTGTCAAAATTTACCCCACTTACATGAAATGGACAATTTGACAACCTTCAGGCTTCCGTGGGCTAATTGTGACTTTTTAGTAGTGTCTGTATGTGTACTTGCGTGTCAAGCTCACAAGGCTGACCAGTCCCCTCGAGGTTGGGGAGCATCGGCGGTATGCAAGGGTTGGAGTGCGGCGAGACATATCCCCCCCCCCCCCCGGCAACGTCCGCTGCGTTTCCCCGGGATCGACGACAGATCGTCATGGCGTGAGACCGGATCGCCGGCCACGTGTTGCACACGATAAGTGACGTTTGAGACAGTCAACTCGAGACAAGAAGATGGCTGCCGGCTCGACTGGCAGGGTTGGCAGTGTGTCGCGTAACGGTCGCGGGTGGAACACACGCCCCTCGGCCGGGGTCAACAACTCCGCGTGCAGTGACCAAGAAGGGGGGGAACTCCCCCTCAGCAGCCGGCGCGGCGGCGTCCCGAGTTGAGAGGCAAGTCTTCACAGGGCAAGAGCTTTGCACCAGAGTTGAACGTTCTCTCCCGGGCGACGGACCCGCAACCAAAACATCGTGACTCTCCTCACACACTTCGAAACCTTTTTTTTTTTTTACCCCTCCTCCTCTTGTTTCGCATCGCTAAATGATTAATCTCATCCAGCCACTCGCTGCGATGTCTGATATAATAGTTCCACTTATAGGCTATTCACGGTAAAGTGAGAACTTTTGAGACCCTAGTTACTTTTTTCTTTCAGCCATATTTGATCCTTTAACCACCTTTTTAAATAAATATTGCGATATAAGTAATAAATACAGCGTGTATATTCCACCACGTTCGGAAGTTAACGTCTAAGGCTAAAATAAGATATAACTATTGACTATTATTCCAAATGAGAGGGCTTTGAAAAGTGCTCACTTTACCGTGAATAGCCTATACCGAGCGTGAACTGACGTCAGCAAAGAAATATTTTTGGTAATTTCGAGATGGGCTGCTTGCTTCAATTTGCAAGCACAGACTGTAATTCATTCGCGAGTTACACAACAGCTTGTTCAACACGTACTGAAGGACCTCGATCCAATAATTATTTAATTTCATAACTTCTGCAACATCTGCAAATGTTGAAAGGCAGCTACCGATTGATAAAAAAAAAAAAAAAAAAAAAAAAAAAGAGACTAGACCGGAGTATAAAGGAGCCACGAAACAGCAGTTTACCTTCCGACATGGGAGGGTAATTTCGGTCTACATACACGAGATCACAAATCTCCTTCCGGTACCAGCTGGAGAGACGGACTTCGCTCCATCCCGGTTACGCAGCCACCGTACATGTAGCTGTTAATCCTACATAGTTATTGCCAGGATCTTTTGACACAGGTTTTATTGAAACCTTGTTACAAAGTTTATAGCAAAGCATTAACATTCTCATATTACCAGTATGTTGTTACGTACGCTCTAAACTCGAAACAGTGAGAATTGAGCGATTGATTATGAGTGCCCGATATATATAATTAATTTGGTGGCTGAATTTCACTGATTTATTTGTGTTTCCCACTGTTAATTTTGAGACCGCGAGTCTCATGTACAGCGGAAAGTTACCAACTACGTCCCCAACTTGACTTCGGGCGGGCTACAACCGACGTCCCGTGTGCTAGCTGGACCACCTGCTTGCCTTACCTACATTGCACGACGCTACATCAGGCGAAGTTTATTTTTCCTAGAGTTGGAAATACGCAAAACACTTGTGTGCTACTGTGCTACGTAATAAAAATAAAGAGCTTTTACCTTGAGTGGAATTGTGATGTACACGATGAACGATATACCTTTACGTGTAATTCATCGGAGCCCGAGCCGCGGCAGACCGTCGTGCAGTATGGCAGCTGTTAATATGAGCGGCCCTGAAAACATGGTTCATTGACTTGCCACCTTGGGCGCTAGTGTAGCGGAAGGGGTGTGTACCAGCCACAAGTACCTTACTTCTAGGTAATTAACTCCTTCTGGAAGATGCCGATGCTCACTATTGTTCGAAATTAAAAATTGACTTTTGTCCCAAAAGTAGTGGGGTATTTTCCTACCCAAACTTGTACTATCAACTGACCCAGCAGTCATATGACTTTCTTGCTCGTCCATGTAACAGGTAGGATTTATCCTGCTAGGCCAAGTCATCGATTTGAGATGGCTATTCAATTGATCAAAATTCAGTGACAAAAGGCTGTTAATTTTAAAAATGGTTTTGCTTCAGCCTTAGTTTTTGTAACCAAAGCAATGTTAAGAAAATGCTGTTTCAGCCTTGGTGTAGGTTGGTAATCAAAGTCATGTATGGGAACACGTATAAAAAAAATCGTCTTTCCTAGTTTTGCTTTATCCTGAACGGAAGTAACTTCGAAATATTTTTAAGTATAGGAAGTATAAGGAGTACTTAGCGTTATACTTAAAATGAGAATAATCTCTAACACAAGGTTTGATTAAAAAAGTGTGGGAAATCGCAAATAGACTATATACTTCTTTTAACTAACTTTTGTCTTTATTAAAAGTCAGTAGTTATAAACAGTATTTTCCCCGTCACCTGGCTGCTGTCTGGGGATGAGGAGACGAGCTGGCAGCCATCTTGGATGATGTCACATGACACATATAAATATGTCAACCGGCAATGTTCAAGCGCTTCCGAAATCTCTCACTTTCGCTATCCGATGTAGGCTTCACTAAGTAGTTTTTCGCAATTTCACCACACACTACCCAGTAAGTTGAGATTGAAAAATAGTTTCCCCCGTGCATCCATGATAGCTGTCCCACACTTGTTTAAGAAAAATTAAAATGTATAGTAAAGTCATTAAATTCATAAAACTAAATGCTTCATATTTCTATATTTCCCAGCTTAAGGTTGGTTACAAACACACGTATATAATTTTTGTAATAACTTCTTTGAAACCGAAGATGATGCCTCTGGGATTATTTAAGAATTATTTCATGTTGTGTGTGCGTTATCATCGGTTTGTTTCGATTTAGGATATTTGTTCAACATTGTATTATCTACTTGAAAACATTTTAATGCAAGTATTAAACCATATTTTTATTGGGTTGGGGGGGGGGGGGGGGTAATTTGTGTACACCCCAGTACTTTCCTGATCCTATAATTCTTATAGAATACATTTGGGTGCACATTTAAAGCTGTGTCCGTTATAATCCAGTTATTACCATTGATACTTTTTTGTCGGGTTATTTCTTTACTTTTTTTATAAGCTGTGAAGTGACTACCATTCACATGGAGTATGATTAGAGTCCTGGAAATTTCGCGGATTCATTTGAAGACAAGATAAACTTCAACCCCATGTACATAGGAATATCTACTTATATTGGACCACAAATTACTAAGCATGCCTCGGACCTCGTTCAACCAATAACGAACCTACCAAGAAAACACGAATCGAATCACGTGCTACCTGGTCTGGACTTGAACTGGAGTAACAGCCAATGAACAACTCAGTGGGCTCGAAAACTCGAAGGATCGTGGAGTCTAGCTTGGCGCAGAATGAATCTGCGAAATTTTCGGGTCTCCAAGTATGATGTGTTTAGTTTTTAACCTTTATTTATGGATTCCTCGAAAACTATTTTTCTACTTGACTAACATGTCGATTTATAATCCGACGTTGTAAAACATATTACGCGTTCGCATTTCATGTTTTAATGAAAAATATTGCTGGAAACCAATTGCTATCATGAAATTGATACCGGTGCCATATTTTTCTGTGGTGGCAGATCTTGGACACTTATTGTCTCATTAATGATGTAATGTTGTAATAAACTACTGGCCCATCTCTACATACTAACATAGGCCATGTTTTTTTTCTAGCGAATATATAACCGAAATTTGTGCTGTAAAATTACCGTTAGTTAAATATACACAGTAGAAATACACTTAGGACCGCACGTGTCTAAAACACGACGCACTCGGTTTTTAGGAGGACAAGGACAATACTGTAGGTAAAGGTTATTCACGATAAAGTGAGCACTTTAGAAATGAACCTTAGAAAAAAGTCACTGCCCCTGTATACACATATTTTAATGGACGCACTGAGTGACATTCACCCAGTAAAGTTAGTAACGACGGATGGAAAGTAGTTCCATATCTTAAGGTCGAATAAAAAGTGCTAGGTAACCATTTATAACTTAAAATTGTTTCTTTCACTTTATTTTTTTTCTAATTCTTCGAAGTGTAAAAACGAATAGATTTGTTTAGTATTTACATTCTTCATAATTTCACAGTTTCATTTGACCGCCGCATGAATAAAGTGATGAGGCCCGTGGCAATGTTAATTTTACATATGGTGGAGGAATACACAACGTGTATTCTAGTAGATTCTAAACAGAGTGCTCATTGTACTCTGAACAGCCTATATATTGCCACTGTGGACAGTACGACGATCGCAGGTCTGATGCACCTAATAATGTTCAACCCCTCCTCCACCCCCCGTCCTCTTCCAGGACCATGAGGACGGAGCCTGCTTATGACAAGTGCCTGCCGCCGCCCGCCGTCAACTGCATACAAAACGCAACACCTGACACGTGCGCGCGACAGCCAATGAGAGGCCCAGGTGCCGGCTGTCGAGCCCTGTTGCTAACCACCTCTCCCGCCCACACGCCGATCAATATCTCGCCTTGCTTGCTTGCTTGCACGTCATTCCCCCTCCGAGGGCCGCCGGCTCTCTCACCCCTGCCTGCCTACTTCTGTCCTGCGGCTCGCATTTCACAAGTTGTTTGGCCTCGCATCAAGGATCTCATTTAAGGCGTCTAGAATACAGCACCCGCCACCCTCCCCTCTTTCACCGCGCGGAAGAGGGCTGAAAGGATTCCCTTCCGAAGAAAGGAAGGGGGGGGGGGGGTGATAAGAATTAAAACTTGTCAAGCAAAGAGTCTTCTTAAGGTTTTATTTAAGATTACATGCCAGCACTGTTACTTGCACTGGGCCGCAAATAAGGGATGACAACAAGGGTTGAAAACCTGAGGCATATGCATAAGAGGTGCCCCTACAATTTGTTGTACTTATTGTAATTATTACTTTAATGAGAATACCAAATTTTGCATAAAGTAATAACAAAGGAACTACAGTCAAATGATCAATGGTGGCTTATGGTTTGCAACACTTGTTTATAAGCATCAATAGTGTGAACAAAAGACTTTCATCAATTCATGGTTTAAAAACAATCAGGAGCCTCCACTGCTTCGCTGCATTTTTGCTGTAATAAATTTTTTTACACTATCATTTTTTGCTGTAAGCATTATGATAAAATTTTAAAAACCAAACTGAAGATATGTGAAAGTTACTCTAACTATTTATCTGTATTCGAAGTAGTAGAGCCTTGAAACATGCACTTTGGCTGGTGATCCCTACGAGCATATATTTTCAATATAGATGTATGTACTTTTTCGTAAAACATAAATTTAAAAAATCCCTTGCAAACATCTCCATTGTAGGGAACTTCTAAAAATTTGTGAGAACACATTTTGTTTAAAATGCTTATCTTTAAAACTAACACACTGAGGCGAAATTTCCTTGACATGGGACTTTCTATTTAAATTTCTCAGCTGCCAGCTTGTAGGCAGTGCCCTTAATAGGTTTATAGATCCACCATTGGCAACCACTAGTAATAATTCACACACTGTGCATTCACTTGCAATCTAGTAAAATGTTTTATGGCACAGAATAAGAAAGATGTTAATAATAATAATAATAATATAAACTTCAATCTATACATAGTTAGTAACACATCCACAGAGTGATGTAGAAACTATTTGTGTTTATTAGTAACTTATGCTTTTGTCAAGGTGTTTATCTTTAATTTAAAAAAAAAAAAAAACCCTCTTAAGTAAATTTTTTATTTTACACAATTATTTGAATGTTTACAGTAAGGTTTGTAGCAAAAATATCATGTTTAAAATGGTCTAAAAAATTTTTAGTAGGTAGTTATTGACATACAACATTATTTTGATAGTATGGCTGTGTAAAACTAGTTGTGGCAGCATAAGAACGGATTTTGCTCCGCCTACTCTAGTGAAAGATTCACTTCCCCAGAATATATTAGGTAAACCAGGAGAGCGCATGGGAATATATTAAGATGTACATATATAATGTTTTATTACTTGTGTGGGTTGTCTCTTGCAGGTCTTATTGTAGGTTTAGTGTTTTGGTAACCTCTGCACTGTACTTGAAATATCCATTTATACAACCTGAGAGTACTGTGCATTTATATGAATGTCTAATAAATAACTTAAAGTATTTCAGATGGCATTATTTTCTTCTTTTGCTTTTCTATTTTTTTAACCAATTTCTAATACATGTACACATATGGTGGTTAGCAACTGTAACAAGCAATAATAACTGCTCTTGCCAGCAGACATTGAAAATACGTGTGTTGTTTCGTGTTGCAGGCGAGTCGCATGGTGTTCCAGTGCACATGGCCAGGCTGTGGCGTGGTGACCAACAACTGTGCTACAATCGAGGCACACGTTCGTAAAGTGCATCTTGGGTGAGTATGCTGTGTTATCTACCTTGACTTTCACCTCCTTGCCCATGACTTTCATGTTGCAAACAAACTTATCCAAATGCACTCACTGGTAGTTTGGTGAATGCTGTAAGCAGGATGAGCACTTGTCCATGACAACACACATCCGGAGCCTCGCATGTATGTCTCCCACAGCCTGTGGCAAACAACAGTGTTTAACTGCTTTTTCCAGCTGATTTTTCAATATAAGTTTAGAAACCACTATCATTTTTTCATAAATTGCAATTGATAGAAGTATAGGCACTTCAATCAACCACACGTAAAACCAATTTCTACGTTGCAAGGCTCCCCATTAAATAGGGCTCTGGGCACTGTGCATCAACACTGCCCCTCGTCCTCTGTGTGGACTTTTGTACATAGTACTTACAATTGCTGTAACACACTGGTCACAACAGACAGGAACAGTAGTAATTACAGGCTGTTCGTGGTTATTCAAACACTTTCAAAAGCACGCTTGGACTCTTATTTTCCCCTTTCATTTCATAACCTTATAGTATATATGTATATGGTTAGCATTGCTATGGACAGTCTCACTTTATTAATGCACCAGCCATGTGGAAAGAACAGAATTTCTAGGAAAGGAAATGTGTTAATAATATGCAAATTCATGCTCTTATGTGTATAAAACAAGAAACACTGACTTGAGTAGCCATAAACTTGCACACTCTCAATACAACACGTCTTGGGACAATTTTTTTTATCAATTCACTGCGTTTAGCTGAAATTACAGTATAAATATTGAGGAAGCTATTTATTTACCACAACAAGCATTTCCATCAGTAATTCCACAAGGCAAACTGGGTTTAATCCCTGGTCGGGTCACTCCTGGATTTTCATAAGTGGGAATCGTGCTGGAAGATGCTGCTGGTCAACGGGTTTTCCAGGGGATCTCCCGTTTCCCCCGTCCTTGCAGTCTGGCATTGCTCCATTCTCACCTCATTTCACCCTCCTCGACTTTCAAGACCTCATTGTTAAGAGCCATTGAAATCTCTCAACTCAATCTATCAGAAAATGCACTGATTTAATATTGTGCAGGAATCCATTTTAATTCAACATGAAATATTCATGAATCCAAGTTGTGCAACTCTATGAACAGCAGTTTTTATCTATTCACACCTGACATAATGTGTATGCAGATGTGCAGCCAGGGGCAGGAATAATATCCACACAGTGACAAGCTTTCAACATGGTACCTGTAATTGCCCATCATTCCTTTAAGGACCTGTATAGAATTAAATCCTATTATGGAGCTCTGATGGAATGCAAGGGCAGAGGAAAAAAAAAGGGTACCTCAAGGAAACCTGCTTACAACTGGGAACATCTCGCATATTTCTCACTTGTAAAAATGAAGGTGAGAGACCCAAATGACCCTAGAAGATGAAGGCCAGTACATTAGTGACATAGCCACAGCGGCTTCACCAATATCACAAAAAAGTGTGTTGTGTGAACAGAAACTTCCAACTGTGTATCTGATTTGTGCACTGTAACGGTGAGCAGTAAGAGACAGCGTAGTGACTGTGCTGCAGGCCACGGAAGAATGTGGACGACAGTGAGCTGAGTGATCATGAGGAGGAGTTCTACTACATGGAGGTGGAGCAGGGACCCCACACGTCATCCCCGCCGACTCTCTCTCACCGCGACATGGCCAGGCCTCCTCACGAAGGTGGGTGGATTCTCTGTGTGTAAGGTGTTTATGTCTAAGACTATGCAGCAGTCTTTAACACTTTCTGAGTACTGCAGGCATAATATTACATCGCATAAAGTGAGTTGTATGGAGTTTCCTGTAACATTATGACATCCACATTTTTCGAGACACAGGTGAGGAAATACATTTTGTCAACAGTTTTCATAAGGTTCGCTGCAACATAATATCAAGTCACCAACACTCAAAGTGTGATTCAACTCAGCATTATATTGAAAGGAAGCCAGCCAGTAGTGAATGTTGTACAGTATAGAAACTAGTAAGTGTGTTTAGTGTTGTGTGAATCAATAGGACGGTTGTAAATGGGAATACAGAGACAAACACTATTGATGGCCATGCAGTTTTGAAAATGTATAGGAGACTCACTTATAGCTTGTCTGTAAATCTCTACCACCCTCAAAGTGTTAACGATGAAACAGTATACAGCTTTTCAAAAAGTGGCCTTGATACCATAGACCTGATGCACCAGCCCACCAGAAGAATACGTGATGAAATGAGGGCGCTGGAGATATGACAATGTAACAGTGGAGGAAATTGAAATACCCTGAGAATCAAACTAGGATCACAGTAGTGGGACTGCTCAGCAACCTGCTGGGCTCCTATACCTTCTCTAACCTCCATATTGGTATAAAAATTGAAATTCCACAATTGATGTCTACCTGAGGTAGGGTCACATATGGTCGAAAGAGGGCCACCCTAGCCGAGGGAGCCTGTTGCTCCTGCCAGTGGGAAGAATGGACAAGGTGAGACGAGATGGGAGTGAAGCTGCAGACAGCAGAGTGAAGATGGGGGAGGAAAAAGAACCCTGAGAAAACCTTCACACCACAGCAGTGTGCACCACTCTCTTGGTCTGAAAAATCCCCGCTGGCAGTGATCTGGGATCAAACTAGAGGCTTCAGAGGTGGAAGATTAGTGACCAACTGATCGAACCATCAGTCCCATATTGACATTATGGTAGACACTTCAAGGTTATTGTCCTTAGGAAACGGTTATTTCTGAGCTATGTTATACTATTGTAACTGTTTATTTACCCATTTATCCCTCTGGCCTGCTGAATTTGAGTGCAGCCTGAAGTTCTCTTTATGTAGTACTTTCCACTTAAGGTGCTACGGTTATGAAATTTATTATTTCGTCTTGGTGATAATTTTTGATAGTTTAGTTTTTTTTACGGGACACCTTAAAATTTCTCATTAACTAACCTAAGTTAATATATTGCATATGGTTTGACTTGCAAGTTAATGTTTTTTTTTTTTCATGCAGGATATTTTATTTTCTTGTTAGCTTCCCTGGTGACACAAGTGAACTAAAAATGCAAAGAGGAAACACTCCTTGCCAATGTTCGTAGATGTAATCCATAGATGACAAAGTGATTGAATGGCAGCAAAATCATACACAGTGCCTCTTTCAAGGAATGCAAACCATGCAGTGAATGATGTACCCTGATTTAGCAAAAATATTATGAATTTTGAATTTAATTAATTTATTTTTAACTAAATAGGATATTTAAACCCTTAAAAATACAATGCTGCCCAGAGGTAAGGTTTTTCATAGAAGAACTGTGGAAACAACACAAATGGGAATGGATTTAATTATTGTCTGGGGTTTGAAGTAACTTTATTTTTTGAGGGTTTCGGAATAAACTTATGAATAAACTGCAACACAAAAGGTAAACCTAGTGGGTCTAAAATCCTTTTCATAAGGCAAATGCTGTAGTAATTGAACTCATCACACACAACCAGAGATGCTTTTCAAGTACAGTGGATTCTCTATTCATAGTTTCTCAGTGGACTGACAATAAATTTCAATACATGTGGACTTTCAATGAATGCCAATGGCGTTTATTCCATAGACGCAAGGTAAGCAATGGAACCACAACCCGGCACTAGCAAGTGTTATCTAAAACACTCAAATATGTGGGGCTATTATATTGTTTACCCTGTAAAAAAACTCACTACACACCACTGATGAATGCAGTCTTTAAATGCAGGTAAATCCAAAATGGGACCACAGAATAAGTTCCATGTTGACTTTCAATCCATCTGTGTTCAATACATAGAGGTTCCACTCTACACAGTAAATAAAAAAAAATTTCAAAGAACTCTTTTCAGATGTTGGCTAAAGTAAATTAACCTGAAAAATTGTAGGAAAATTACAGCTACAATCCAACACGTATCTTAGCCTGATGTGATAACCTTTACACTATAATAGTTTTAGAAAATGCTACAAAATAAAGTCTTGGTGGTACATTTTAACAACAGAAATTGTTTTATTAATTAAACATGTATTTATGTAAATACTATTTAACAGACCCTTTAAAAACACGAATTATAGCCCGTCTTCAACCAGTTATGTTTTTACCTACGTAGTTTCGCCAGCAAGCCCTTTTATTAATTTTTAAAAAATAGGACTGTGATTTAACATTGCATATACTGTATTTACTGTAACACTGTCTGCTTTAATTTATAACCCATATGAGTAAAATATTAATAATGTAAAAATAAAAGTCTAGCTTTTGTCTGAAATTAAAATTTCTCTGAGCTTTAAGAAACATTAAGTACATTTTATTTCTTGTCTAATAATATCAATTGCTTTTGCTAGATCCAGAATACCAGAAGCAAATAAAAAATATATTTCAAGAAAGTCCTGTGAGCACACCGCTGGGAGGCATTTCTTGGTCGTCATCAACAACCTCTCCTGTGAGTACTCATCATTATAAATAAAACAGCTGTTAGTATAAAATTTATGTAACTACATATTTGCATTCACATTTGTTTCTTTTACACACTAGTTCATGTTAAAAATATTTTTGCTATTTGTCACAGTTTTTATATTTCATTCACTGCAAGCAGTGACCTACATCAGTGCACTAACAGTTCTGTACACCATGGCTATAGTAACTGTCATTGGTCATTAATGCAAATTCCTCTGCCCACAATGTCATAAATCCATATATGCTGTTCACGATAAAGTAAGCACTTTTGAGGCCCCAGTTACTTTTTTCTGTCAGCCAAGCCATTTTTCATCCTTTAACCATCATTTTAAATAAATATTGCCTTGTAAATAATAAACATAGTGTGTATATTCCACCGCATTTGAAAGTTAACGTCTGAAGCTACGATAAAATATACTGTATTTATTAGCTATTATTTAAAATGAGAAGGCTTTCAAAAGTGCTCATTTTAATGTGAATAGCCTTTAACTATATGTTATGCTTCAGGAATAAACATTTATACCTAGCTAATGAAAATGTGTGTTGTCTCACATTTGCTTAAGTTTAAGTGAAAGAATTTCAGTAATTAATCCAAGCATTAATTGTGTCCATTGCCTAACATTTGTTTTAACCTTATACAGAGATTTTTTTTTTTCAACTTTTATAACTGGAAGTATGGTGGCAGGAGTCATTAAGAAGTTTATAACACTAATACTCGTTTCAAACAAATAAACAGAAATATTTATACAAATATTTTTATTAAAACTGGTTACAACTAAAAGGTTTTAATCTAATGTCTATAAAAATTGGGAAGGGGAGGAAAACAAATTATTTATGCTAGATCTTCAGTGGGTGCCATTAACATGGAAGTAACAAATGAGCAATTTGGAGCCCGATAAAAAAACCATATAAATGAAATTCTGTAGGGGCAATGGATGATATACCTATCCATTAATATAGAGAAGTCACGCTGGAATTTAACTGAAATTGCCATTAGCAGTTACCAGTGATAACCAAGATGAATGGCTAAGCTTCCTGAATTACGTTCTCTATTATTATTATTATTATTATTATTCTAAAAACACACACACACAAATGTTCAGAAAATCAATTACATTCCATGGTTTGAAAGGTGAAATCAAATAACTTGCTGGTTATTTGTATAGGCCATTATGTAATAAATACTAATTTATATGCTAATGGTTTCTGCCCAAAGATTTTATACCTGCCAACTGTTCACAGACACAGTGAGGAAGCACTGGCTATAACTATTTGTACCTGATGTGGAAGAATCCCCAACCAAGTGTTTTTTAAATGCTAAGTAGTTACCAAATGTGGAATTATTTACTGCTCATCATTATTCTGGCAAAAGTGGACTCAGCATAAGGGCTTAATCATACCAAAAAATACTACAGACTTGCCATCAGTACGTGTTGCATAAAAGATCTTGTGTATATCAGGGTTCTCTGCACACTGATATACAGTTTGGCACACCAATTGCAGCTGTAATTTTTTTTTTTTAAGCTGATAATGGTGATTGAAGTATGGAGTGCTATCAAGATTACGAAAGACAGGTTTTCTATTGTGAGTGTATTTCTGCTGGTAACGCCCCATGTTAATCCAACAATCACTAATGACTTCACTATTGGTACAGGAATTTTTTTAATTTCTGGTGATTTGCGATTCCATACAGGAAATTATCTACCAAGAAAGATCAACACTGTGAAGGCCACTTCATGAACACACACAAACATGAAAACAATGACAAATATGTTTGGAAACATTCTAGGCTACTTATACAGTGCAGATCTAGGTTGACTTAAAAACTTGAGAATATAATTTAATGGATTGCCATAGTTGAAACTGACTCCAAATTTTCAACCATAATATGAACTTGCGGAACATTTACTCTCTCTAGATAGTGATGCTGCAGTGAGCCCACCTTTATGTGTGTACAACCAACCTGCTTACAATAAGTCATGGTTAAAGAGGAAACTATGTCCACACTGCTGTTCGTGTAATTTTTCATTCCACTGCAAAGATGGTCAAGGGAGTCTCCCTGAACAGCTCCTTAATTTCAGAGTCTTAATTTAGTACACTTTGGATTCTGTCGTGAATTTTAAAATCTTATTTATGGTATATAAAACTAATATAAGCAAGATTTTTTGTAAGATCATGACAAACCAAGCTGCTTGGAGAGTGTTCTTTTGCAAACGTTACCAGATGAACAAGTGGAGGTGTTTACGTAGAATTGGGCTACACTAACATAGAAAATATACCTTATCAAGTTGAGTTGAGAGATTTTGGGTTGGAGCTTAACAGGAGAAGTGAAGATGGAACAATGGTAGAATGCAATGGCAGAGGAAATGAGAATGCCTCAACCAACCAGCCAACCAATGGCAACATCAAACTTGTTTACCACATGAGAAAATCTGGGTGACCTCGCTGGGAATTGAGCCCGGTTCACTGTGATGGGAGGCACGTAGTCTGATCACTACACCATCATGGTCCCCTCCACTTATCAAGTTCTGTGCACACTTCAACAGCTATGGTTAATGAAGGAGTCAAGTTCCTGTTGGCTAAGCACTCTGTCCTACATTATGTGTTAGCAGATAACATCACTGTAGCAACTACAGCTTCTGAAGCTCACAAAGCTCAGATCAGTGCATTTTTTGAAGTACTGTACATGAATTCCAGATGCATAAATGGTGCTCAAATGATCAAGAATTTTTAGGACCTTACGACTATGTAAAATATAAATAATTAAAAAATTCATAACTGCTCGGATTCCATTAATCATATGCTGGGACTCAGAGCAAGCTCATTTCTTGTAGCATGTGTAAGTACCAGATCTATTAGACACTAAACATGGTAAAGGTTGTTCATGATAAAGTGAGCAATTTTGAAATCAAACTAAGAAAAAAATCACTGCTCCTACCTGCATATATTTTAAAGGGCACACTGTGTGACATGCGCCCAGTAAAGTTGGCAAAGATGGAGAGAAAGTAGTTCCAGATCTTAACAGTGAATAAAAAGTGTTAGGTTAGCATTCGTGATAAGTTAAATTATTTCTTTCGCTTTCTGTTTTTTTTTTTTTTTTCAAAGCAGTGAGTGTAAAAATTAACAGATTTTAAAATATATACATTTCTAATAATCTCACAGATTCACTTTACAGTTGCATGAATAAAGTGACTAGACCCACGTTAATATTAATTTTACATAAAGTGGAAGAATACACAACGTGCATACAATTAGATCTTAAGCAGGGCTTTCAAAAGTGCTCATTTTACTGCGAACAGACTATATTAATCAATGATTGCTCACATGGATGATCTTTGTGGATGGTTAGTTGCAGTAATTACTACTATTAAGTTACTGCAACAGGTGTTGTGGACTCAGGAAATCCAGTGACAAGCCAATTAAAACTAATTTAATGCACTATTATAATCAGGTGCCTTCCTACCAGCTGATATTTTATAGTTCTAGACCGTGAAGCACTGTTTCATGACTTAAGTGATGCAGTTATCATGGCAAAAGCCACTGTTATTTACAAGCATTGTGTGAAGCAGTGGTTTTGCCAGTTGACGGTAACACCATTCAAATTTTGAAACATAAAATTTCCATCTCCAAAATACCATGGATGTTAAACAGTAAATGAATTGTCCCCCCCCCCCCCTTTTTTTTTTGCACACTTAAATTACGGTTGTATAATCCTACCACTTTTGAGGTTGATAGTAGTTTTCATACAAAGGCTGTAGCACACTATTTTTTAGCTTACACACTAGTGCCAGGGTAGATGATAAATAGTTCTATGCTCCACTGGCTGAACAACCAAAGCATGCAGAACTCCTGGCTCTTAGAGCTGATTATTGTGCTTTATAATGTAGTCTGTCTTAATCCAAGCCCTCGCACTTGACTTCCAATATTTGACTCATCATCTTTGAAAAAAATTTCCATTTGTACGATTCATCTACTTTACAATACCTGTATTTAGAGCAGAGCTGCTTGATGAACTCCAACTCAGGTGAAAGCATTTTGTTATGCTGGAGGTGATTCTGACTATCCCTTTTTATCACTTTTTACCACCTTAGTCACGGCACAAAGGTACATGAGGATTTGGCATACCTGCAGTTATCAGCCATAGCATATAATGAATTACAAGTACCTAATCTCGTTACTTGCAACAGTTACTTTTTGAGTAATTTTTGCGTGTAATTAGTAATATGCAGGAAAAAATAATTTTTACTAGTATTCCACTTATGGCAAAAATATGTAATTGTTACTTATCAGTAATTGTTACTTTTCTCTGATTCATCTGTGAAACAAAAGAGTAACAAACAAACTGGTCACAGTATTCATACTAATCATATACACTAGATAATGCATTTGCTACAGTTGCCATGCTAGGTATTTTAACCTGGATCATAATCTGTTGTGGGGTCATTCTGCAGAGTTTAGTCATGGGGTGCAAAGCAGTTATGAAAAGGATTAGTTTGGAAAGCTGTGAATTTATATTTCAGTACTGTTTACTCTAAGTACGCCTAATTAATGTCACATGTGTGCTGTTTTCAAAATAATCACCAAGTAATATGTTTTGATTTTTATGTGCGACATTCACACAGCATTTGCTAACTCGTTACAATATTTGCTACCATGCTGCTTACCATACCTCCCACACCTATTTAAACATTCTCGCACAATGGGGAAGTGAACCCCACCTCCCTGCCCAACCCAAAGTCTACAGTCATTCATATTCAGTATAAATAATGTAATCAGTTCTCTATCTAAATTATGCTGCAGGGTTAACATTCCATTGTATGTTTTAAAAACCACAAACAATAACAATGGTTAATCATGTAACTTAACCTAGTAAATTAAAATATCAAAAAATTTTTACTTTCGCATATTTGCAAAAAAGTATATTTGAACATGCAAGCATGCACTTGAAACAAAACACGTCTATAAATTGCAAGTTGTGTGTTAGATATAAGTTTCTAAGTGCAGTATGTAGCACCCCCTCAAATTGAGAATACAAGTAGTTTCATTACTGAGAAGTATGTTTTTGGTACTGAATTGAAGTGCAGGGAAAGACAGGCTCTAAGCTGATCTTATTTTTTTATAAACGTGGACATGTGTACTATCATCATCATCATCATCATCAGTTCATTCAGTAATTATTTATTTTGAGGACTTTTCCAAAATTTTTGAAAATTCCAAGTGTTCAGTAGAGCCATCTAGACAGCCAATTCGTAGGCAAGCTCATTTGAGATCTTCCATATTAGTACATCCACATTCTTGCCTACCATAACTTACAGCAGAACATTGTGCTTGCAACATCTCACTCCATGAAGTAGTCTGGCAGCATTGCCTGTTGTCAGCTGCCTAAAGCTTGTGGTTGATGTTGTGATGGGATTTTTTTCTTAAAATTTCTAAGTTTTTACCCAACAATTTCTTATATCTTCATAGCCTTCACTACTAGGTCGTGAATCAGGATGTAAGCAAAACATAACGAATTTGCCATTGTGGGAAACTATTTCAAATTATGAAATAAATACCCAGTAATTGTAGTTATAATTTTACTAACTTTCACCTAAAGTAATTTTCGAGCCCTTTTACCATTGTAAACCAGAGTGAGAAACTTTGTGTTGGTGACTCAGTGAGTGCATTTTGCACAATAAAACCTTAACACACACACACACATGTATGAAATGCCACATACAATGTAGTTAATATAACATGAAAAGCTAGTGCTAATAATGAACTGCGGTAGTACTCAGGCATGTACTAGATATGAGATTGCTTGGTCTCACAGTTCTTTCTGTGTTGCAGAGCTCACCCCAGAAGCACCTTAAGTTGAGCTCTCGGTCCTACCTGCAGCAGGGCGGGGCTTCCTTACTGTCTCTCTCTGCCCCCAACAAGTCCCCCAGCAGCCCTACGCGCAAATCACGAGGCGAGACGAAGAAGTGCCGGAAAGTGTACGGAATGGAACATCGTGACAGCTGGTGCACACAATGCAAATGGAAAAAGGCCTGCTCTAGGTTCAATGATTAGGCATGCTGTTCCACACGCTGGCTTGCGATTCAAGAGCTGGAGACATTTAGTGTGCATGCAGACAGTTGCAACAAATATTGTGCAGTGCTTCGTGCAACTACTGCTATATTGGACATGCAAACGTGTAACTCATGACAACAAAAAAGGATTACCACAATAGTATTAAGAATTTTCTTTCTTTCCACACATGAACAACATTGTCATATCAGCATGCAAGCAATAAAAGGAAGACATTTTTATACGTGTTGCTGTAACTTTAGTTTGACTAAAGTGGTTTCCTTACCTTTGAAACCTCATATTCTAACAAAGTTTCTAAAGTTTGCATTTTATTGCTACTTTATGAGTGCATTACTTGTGAGGGAAGAAATGATGTTAATTATCGCTCTGTGATATTTTGTCACCCTTCCTTAACTGTTAGTTTCTTTTAAGTGTCTATCTGACATAATTTGTTGCATAGTTTGCAAGGGAACCACGGAAATTATGTGGAGGTTATTTCTTGCTTGTTTTCTCAAAGTGTAAGGAGGCAGTGAAAGTAAGGTTCCGATTCTCTTCCAAAATTCATAAAATTCTGTTGTTTGATCATCTTCTTTGTTGGTGGGTTTAACACACGAGAATGCAAGTCATCAGATGCAGAGCGTTAATAATGAAACTATCTACAGATCAGACTCAAGTGTTCCAGCACGTGTACTCAGTATGTGCATCCGGTATAAAGAGAAGAAATTATGTGCAACTATATGCAATATAATCACTATTCTCCTCACAATTGGAAACAAAATCTGTGATGAAAGTATGAATTGAGTTTTTAGTTTTTTAAAGGCATATTGTTTTCTCCAAACATACCGACATTGATTTATAATCAGACAGTTGATTCAATGCCTGGAGGCAATTTATTGCAATCCAGTAATGGTGAAAATGTTGCTGAATTTCAGTGAATGTATGTTTTGAATTACTACTGCCACCAAATGTTTTACCTCATCCAAAGTAGCTGTAAATAATGTGTAATGATAAAATGCTAGTTAAACTATTTTTGTTCCATAATTTTATTTTTATTTTCTGAAAATCAGGAGCGGAAGTTTATAGCAATAAGTTAGAACATCGTAAGATGTGTTAAAGTGTTCTGTTATTTGTAAATATTGAAGTTGAAAATTGGCATAGTTTAAGATGATGCTAAAAAGATGTGCCTAATGAAAGCACCAGTACTGCAAGATCTCAAAAAATTTATATAAGTAAAAACGAAGTTGAAACATTCTGAAGGGGCTTGTATGAGTAAAATTTGTTAGTGCGTTTATACTGCCTGTTCCAAATTTGAACGTATTTATGGATAAAAAATTAAACGTTAAAGTAGAATTTATTTTTATTTATATTTATTCCAGAAATTTATATTTTTATTCAAATGAATTAGGGTCCAAGAAATTTGAGAAAATGTTGAATATACAAATAAAAATTATTTTTAATTTTTTTATGAAAACCATAAAATAATTGATGTAAAAATTTGCAGATGTATTTTCACAGAAAATAATTACATTTATGAACAAATAGCTTTAATTATAGGATTACCATATTTACTATGAAATACCTTCTATTATTGTATGGATTTATTCTTGTATTAATGTTTTCTAATTACCCAACATTACTGTACAGTCAATAGCCAGAAAGTGTAGAAAATAATTATATGCAACACGTATAATGAGTAGCTAAAGTACCTGTAGGTGCAAGTCAGTCAGATCTCAGACGTAAGCAGTGGATAAAGTGATAGGTAGTGTTCTGCACAGATAATACTGGAAACTTCCATCTCATTTGTTCAAGTTACTGTGTTGCCTGCTTTTCTCAAATGTAATATAGAATAACAGTTCTACTAACAGAGAACATGAAAGGTGATTAAAAGCAAAATAAAAATTTTGTATCAAAATTCAGTGCGATAGAAAACACCACTCTACACTACTTCAAAGACTTGAAACCTGTAAAAGACAGTTATACTAAAATGAAATTCTGATACAACTATTAAAGGCTAGTGATGATGAAATTCTTGCAGCTGTACCACCACTAGCTTTAAAAATAAGAATATAGTATTTTTTAATGAAATTTTGACTTGCTAAATAATTTGGTGTAGAGTTCACATATTAACTTTATTATCATTCCAAAGAAAAAAATGTAAGAGCAAGACAGATTAATGGGAACAAAAAAACTTGATATAAAACACTAATAAAAAAGTTAAATTATTTTTTGAACAAGAAATATGTTAAAATGGTTTGTACATCTGGTTTCATTGGCGATAATTATTTAAGTCCAGCCTTTGGTGTGTTTATAGGTTACAAAAATAATGTGAAAATATCAACTCGTGAGAGGTCATTAGGATGAAATAGATCATTAAGATGAAATTAATAGAACTGTGTGTGTATATTCTAAATGGACTGTACTTACTGTCATATTTTTGGTAGATTTGGTGTTGAAAATATTTTGGTGGAAAACTGAGGAAACAGGCGTATTAAAATTCCTACAATAACTTTTTTACGAGCACACCATTATCCATGCTTTTCGTCAAAAGTCATTCAAGACATAAGAATTTTAATGAAAGTACAATTTATGCTCAATGACAAGCACTAAAAATAAGTTGTGGGCATTGAAATGGTTTCTGACTAGGAACTTAGGTTGATGCTGAGTTCTTTGGTCTATCATCTGCTTATTCATAAAGCATGTTACTTTATGTATGTACATTATAATTCTCCACCCTCCACCTCTGAACTATTATGCATGAATTTAACAGAGAAAAACATGAGTAGAAGAGAAATTTTCGTTTACTGAAGCATGTTTATTGAAAAGGTCAGTACTCAACTATTTCACAGCCATGTAGAAAGTCATTCCAAAACACAGACCAAAGAACAAAGGAAGGAAATTTTAAAACATGCGGTAGACTAATGGGCAACTTCTAATGCTGCATTAGGCAGCTTTATGTTGATTGTGAAGGACTAACTCAAATTTTTATAGAAAGAACTATCAAAGGAAATACTAGGTAAGTTAGTATTCTGAGAATTCAAAAATAATAAAAGCCTTTGAAAATTATTGAGGAATACGTCGTACATATTGATGTTTTAGAGATGTATTAATGTGGTAGACAGTAAAATTATTTATGTTTATTATTTCAGTGCTAGTAGTAATATAAACATATAAATATAGCTGATATAAACTGTGTAAAGTAATTTTAAAGTTTAGAATACATAGCTGTTAAGACAGTACCGTTGCGCTATGTTCTTTTTCATTTTAGATAAGTAGCATAGCCTGTGTGCT
Source organism: Dryococelus australis (assembly GCA_029891345.1). NCBI lineage: Eukaryota > Metazoa > Arthropoda > Insecta > Phasmatodea > Phasmatidae > Dryococelus > Dryococelus australis. The sequence continues at coordinate 56,344,060 of CM057003.1, forward strand.
TTGTACAGAGTATTGTAACTGTGAAACGTTGGTAATGCTCATATATCCAGGGAATCGGTTGGCAGAAATGTTTGAATGTAAAAACCAAAGCTATGGAATGTTTGCCAAAGTTATCAACAGCTTGCTAACTATGTTTAGTCGCAGACAGAGATAAAAACAATGTTGGAGCCTTGGATGAGACAGCATTTGGCAATTTTACTCTACTAAATGTTGTTTTATTTTTGCTTATGATTAGTGCATTTCATACATTTTCTATTGGTAAGTCGTTCTGTCAACCCTCACAACTTAACCAATATGGTAATTGTGATATTAATTGCATTGTACATTATGCAATCCATTACATTCAAACATTTTTATACTGTATAACGGATAATTTTTATACTGTTAAAAAAAACTGGTCCCTTTTGAGACCTCCTCAGGAATTTTTGTAAATTATATCAGTGGAATATTAAAGTTTGTCAACTATTTCCCTGTGTATACTGATTTAGACTTTTTCAATTAAAAAATTAAGTGTCCATTTTTATAAAAAATCATAAATGTCTAAAATGTAAGGGCTAATAATATTAAAAAAAAAAAAAAACTGAAAACCTCTTTTTAAAGTATAGGTAACTTTTTGCCACATTTTACTAGCATGCCCTCAAGAAATATTGAACAATTTAGTGAAAAAGATCTGAATGAAAAACATGCACAATTAGCTCCTTAGAGAACTGAAAATTAAACAATTTTATTCTGTGAATTACAGCAGCTTATCACAACAACAGCGTGATAGTATTGTGTTAACTGTTTGTGATGTGACTAACCATCTGAGACTGGCTAGTCAACTGCAGCTTCATATGTACACTGGTCACCTTACACACTTGTCATCCTGTGGAGGTCTTCATGGTCTGCCAGAGATTCCACCAATATATTAGTATATATAAAAATTACGAGTTGTGTATTTCAACTATGCTGGTGAGCAAAAAAAAAAAAATTATCTCAAGCCACCATCTCATATTTTAATGCACTTTAAGCAAAAATAATATTAAATATTAGATTACTATTTTTGGGAAACAACTACTTTAAGATTGATACTACATATATTACAACCTCACATTATCTGTTGAAATATCACATCTTAGAGTGAAACCATTACTGGACATGCTGGTCAGTGACATAGGGTTGGTTTACAATTAAAAAATATAGACACAAAGCATAGGACATAACCATAGAACATTCACACAACCTGAAATGATGTGTGAAATTGATATATGGTTTGGTTGTCGTTATACACATAAAATGGATTTGAGTAACAGGTCAGTGATTTAAAATAATTGGCATTTTTTCCTCTTATTTTTAAAATCTGAGCTTTTGCGACTGTAAATAAGTAAATAACCTTTATAAATTTCTGCTAGTACATTGTGTCTGTTCTTTCCTCTAAATTTATATCTTGCAATATTTCTTAGTTTCTACAGCATAACTATCCTGCCATTTTAAAAAAACAACTTCGTTGAAAATGTTATATTCTGCTTTGACTGTTGTCCTATGCATCTGCACAAGAAATGAAATATAACACTAATTAGCCAATTTTGAGTAAGATGCTCTTATTACAGTTATAGTTATGGTTTGAGTCAATTTTTATGCTTACCAGTGTAGTTGAGTAAGCTCAAAGCTGTATTCACATTGATCAATTAATTAACAGCTGTATTTTACAAAAAATTTCACAAGACAATCCAAACAGCAGTTTAGGTTTGAAAAGACAATCCCACATTTTTAATACAATAAGACAGGAAATTGTTGTATTACAGATTTTATTTGTGAAATTTATCAAGTTCCATTTGCAATGTTTCTTATTTACCAAAATAAATATTTCCCAAAAACAGTGCATGCATTTTTTGTCCACTTTCACAAAGATAACAAAATTTATTAATGGCAAAGATTAAATTTTCATAGTGGTAGTAAATGTCACATTTGATACATGTCTGGAAATGAAATGAAACAACGTTGATAGGTACACTATTTACATCACCATCATTTCCTTCATAAAAAAAAAAAAAAAAAAAAAAAGATGCTGATTTTTTGCTATATAGCCCTTACTTAAACTTTTGCAAATCAGTCTTGAATACCTGTTATGACTACGTCAAAATTGTAACATGAAAAAAATTCTTGAAGTAATGTTTTAATATTTAGTTTTAAAACTTCCTACTCAGTTGCAATATGCCAATAATAGAGCAAGTGTGCTGTGATATTCAGCATGTTAACAAATGTCTTTCACGTATGGTAGTACCATGGATAGTGCAATAAAAGCTACATAACTGACTACCTGATTTTTAATATTAAACATAGATGACAAAATAAATGTTGAAAGTATCTCTTGTTCAAGATTTCTTGAGCGCTTCAAAGTCTGCAAGTGTGCTTTTTGATCTGTGTGCAAAGGATTGATGCCAGCCGAAGAAAAAAGCTGTTAATCTTATTTTTTTTTTTACAGTTTTTTGAACTGACTCATTTGTAAAAATGAAATACTTATTGTGATAAATCATGTTAATATATTTATTGAGTTTGAATAGTATATATGTATTTACCTGAAGTATATTTTAATTCTTGTTAAGTATTTGTATCCTAGTTGATAAAGTCATTATTATCATGTAAAATTAAGGGGCAAAGGGCAAATACCTAACTATATAATGGCTAACTTTACTTCCAAGTCTGTTACCAGATGCAGAATTCAAGTTGTCTTGCCATCTGTGCACTACATAAGAGACAAATTTCCATTAATTTCAGCTGTTCATTATAACAACAGTTATTAAATTCAAATCACAGGAAAATTAGTATTTTTAAAGTTATTCCTGAATATGATAAAACTAAATGAACTGGTTGTACCAAACTTGTAGCAGCATTTGCATATGGAAACATACAAATAAAGAGACATAAATTATGTAAATGAAGTGTATTACTGTCACAAGCTTAAAATAGGAATTGAAATCTTCATAGATTAAAATGAACCATCATTTTAGATGATTGTATGTAACAGCTGGATTACTGAATGGTACTGAAAATCTCAGAGTTTCAACTAGCATAAAATTTAATTCTTTGCTACAGTCATCATCTTCTGTTTGTAATAATCTTTTTTTCAAATGAAGTAATTTATGTTTTTTAATAATGTATTTTGGAAGAATTCTTGCAGTTTTTTAAGTTATTTTTATGAAATGATAAAATAAATTGTTACGATTAATGTACTCTGCAGTGTGATACCAGTAGATGCCTATGAATGCAAACTAAAGCATTTGCACTAAACTGTTTCACCAATATTTTTTACTCGTCAATGTGACTGTATTGTCTCGCTATTAACCCATGTATCGTTAAATACCCTCATGTGTCTCTTGTATGTTAGTGTGATGCATGCAAATAGAATATTGAAATGTGCAGAGAAACCTGATATTAAAATACATTTTGACTTTACGTACACTGTATGTTTTGTTCATTTTCTACAGTACCAGTTGTGACTGGGAAAATTATCTCACTCCCTAAAGCTTCCATTTCCAACTACAGCACCTATTATTAATTAATTAATTTTCTTACATCTTTTTTTTAAAGCAATGCAAGTCAAACTTATGCAACTTTTTTAAGATACCTGTTTTTTTTCCATATTTTTTTTCATACCAGCCAGATTTTCATGGCCAATTCTTCAGAAACGGTGGACTTGCCAACAATAGTAAAGGAGAACAAAAGAAGCCTATTATAGTGTAAAGAGACAAAAAAACTAGTAAGACTGCATTGTATAAAAAATCTGCAGTGTGATAAGTATATTAAGTACATCAACAAAGTTACTATAAAAATAAATAGTTCAAATTCAAATTCTTCTCACTCACTCATATTAAGTACAGTGAAACCTCGTTGAGATCCCATTTATTTCGTTTTCCCGCATTGGTCTTTTTTTTTTTTTTTTTGGAAGGTCCTGACAAATATCCTATACAAACAATGTTAAAAAAAACCTGCATGCTACAACCCTGAAACCATTAATTTACACCCATCCATCAATCTGATATTGTGTCTGAAAACCAAAATATATTCTGAACAACCATTTAGCTACGAAATAAAGTGGATTTTTGATGATTCATTTCAGTTATTTATGTTTTATGTATTTCTTTCCGGACATTCGCCAAAGACTGCGTGTATCATTCGCTTTTGAATTTTATGTGAATCGAAAACAACATGGAAAAAGATACCTGGTACTATTGATAGTATTGTTTGCATTTCACAACAGTTTTTCTTCTTCTTCCTACGTCTGTACTGCATTTGTAGGCTGGCAACTACGAGAAACCATCTCAAAATCTTATTCTTCTTACGTGTTTATTGCACTCTTAGGTTGGCAGCGAAACTATCAGCTGCCTGTTTGCTTAGAATTACAATCTGAAAAAGACTTGGCAAGTAATTATTGGCAAAAATTCTTGCAAATAAATCAGTTGTGGTAATTTTATAGAGGGTTTGGACATGGCTCGGTCGACGAAGGAACACAATGAAAATATTAAAATAAATATAACATCTTTTGGCGGTTGGTTTAAACAAAAATGCATTTTAAGGATATGTACGATATTTCTCATACCTAAAATCTAAGTTCACATTCTTCGTTTTCCCGCATGCTTCGATTTTTCTTGTTGGTACACTGAAAAACGAATAATCAAGGTTCCAGTGTATAATAGCACATGATACTGAACTTGTGTTATTGTTCTGTATTCCACATTTGAAATTGTTTATTAAGTTCTCTGCCTGCTTTTGAAACAAAGTACACATAGACAAATGTTGCCAAGTGTGAATCCATTACATAAACATGAACAGCACTTAAAAACATTTTGAAAAATACATGACGGCAATAGACTGTTTTCTGTAAACATTTGGGGAAGTGGGAGGGAAATACTCTATTCCGACACTAAAGTATGATTTTTTTAAATGATGGCAGTATATTTCGATAAAAAGTCATGGCTGTATATGGGTAAGAAGAGGGATGCAACTAAATCATGGTGCACACATCAATTTTTGAAACAAAAAAAAAAATTGTCAAAAACATTATTGAAAATACCATTAATGGTCTTCACCTTCGCATGGAACTTATGGAATTAAAATAATACATAATTAACTGAATAAGTATTATACAGGTGCCATGTCAGCATTAGTATGCATTTAGTCAGCACTGTGAAACTGGAAAAAGTATTTCTAACCAACAGAAATAGTCAGTAAATTATAAAATAGAATTTCAACTGTGCTTCCATGACTATCACTGTAAACATAAAATGATGTGAAAAAACAAACTATTGATTGCTAGTACTGTAAAATTAAAAAGGAAAAATACTGTAATGTAAAATAAGGACCCATAAATTACTGGCATTGGGTTCAGGTTTCATATGCACTCATTTTTAAATCTAATTGTACTCAAAAACGGTTTTTCTTTTTTGTTATACACAAAAAGAATTTATGACATCTTAAAATCACTTAACTATGAAAAACAGTCTCATCTATTGTGCAATTTCTGAAACCTTACATCTCTCCCATTATGTTTTCAGCAATGTTTTGATGCATCTTGGAAAATTATGAAAGAAGGTGTTCTGAGATTTTAATCACTGGCTGTAAAATTACTCTTTCAACCACATCTATTATAGTGCCAAGGCAGCAGCAGCAGCATCTGTGGGCGAAAAGAAACAAGAAATTCTAGTCTCAAAATGTTTGGAAAGGCTATTTATTTAGTATGTTTAAAAAGAAGTTGTTTCCGCAAATGACGCCGGGTGTCCGCAGCCGTACGTACCTGCATGCACAACAAGTTGCGTGACACGAAGGCGAACTGTACTCTGTGCTGCCTGTCGGTCGAGTTGGTTGCTACTGTCCCACACACAGGCGTCACCACAGTGGCAGGTGAGCTTGCGGATTCATGGTGGCCTACGCACAGGCGCTGGCTACATGCCATTCACCTTATTGTCAAGCTACTTGTTGTGCATGCAGGTACATACGGCCGCAGATAACCGACGTTGTTTGCCGAAATTCAACTTCAATTTAAACATACTAATTGGCCTTTCTGAACAATTTAGACTAGAATTTCTTGTTTCTGTTCACCCACAGTTGCTGTGGTTTGAATTTCAACAGGCAGTTTCTGAACGTTTTGTATAATTGTGGTATGTACTGGATGTATAATAACTACTCAGGTTGCTCACTTGCACCTATTGGCGCTTGCTCGCAACTCTCAACCCGTTTTTATTGTTCCTCAATTATGTACCATAAAAGTAAATAATGTCAAAAATCATAATTGTAGTATGTAGGGTTGCCTAAAAACACCTCAAGGTACTCGCAGCTGTGTGAATATTATGCTATGAATAAAATATGGTATATTATGGTACACTTGTACTTTTAAAATTTAATAACTTGTAAACTATTTGTTCAATCTCGACCCACAAAAGCTTTTTGAGATGCTTGTGGGAAGCTTTGGAATGTTTGCTGCCTGTCGAGATAATTATGGTACACATTTAAAAGTTGCTGTTAATATCTTGCGAACAGTTGTACCTAGGTCAAATTTTATGGGTGCGTTGGAATACTCGAAGGATGCAGATTCAGTTATGGTACACATTTCGAAAGTATTGTGCACATTCCAAAAGTTACTGTACACTTGTACCATAATTATGCCACAAGAAAATTGGTCTCAAATGCAGTTATGGTACACTTGTACCATAATTACGGCATGGGAAAATGGGTGTTAAAATTTGATACTTTTGGATATTCTCATGCGATACTGAATACTATAATATATCAAGGGTATTGAGGATCCCATCCCTAATTAGAGTAATAGAACACGGTAGCTCAGCACTATCTCTTAAGCTAATGCAACTTGCTTATGGAAGTTAAACCCAACATGAATGGCTATGTGAAGATGAGTCGGAGAAAAATCTAATTGATGTGAAGGCGATTTAATTCTGGCTATAAAAGTTACTGTTACGATTACGTATTCAACAATGTCTAACTAACAGGGGGTGTTCTGAAGAAACACAAGGGGAGACAGCTACCAGAAGGGTAGCTGTAGCATTGCCGCACTGTCCATAGGGCAGGGGAGGTCCTGAAGGGATGCAGACGTGATCACTATCAAAGGATTCTGGGTTCAACACCAGGGGTTGTTAGGAAGGAAGTCTTCAGGAGCCTCTGGAGAGGTCCAGTCTAGGGATGGGATCCTCGATACTGCGATACCTCGATACTTTATAGTATTTAGTATAGCATGAGAACATCCAAAAGTATCAAATTTTAACACCCATTTCTTCGTACAAAAATTATGGTACACACATGCCATAATTATGGAAAATGTGTTCAGTAATTTTGAAACACATACTATAATTTAATCTGCATCCTTCGAGCATTCCAACACACCCATAAAATTTGACCTAGGTCCAACGGTTCACACGATATTAAGAGCAACTTTTAAATCCATACCATAATTATCTTCGCTGGCAGTGAGCATTTCAAAAAGCCTTCGTGGGTTGAGATCGGACTAATGGTTTACAAGTTACTAGATTTTAAAAGTACCAGTGCACCATACTATACCATATTTTAGTCATAGCATAATATTCACATAGCTGCAATCACCTTGAGATTTTTTAGGCAACCCATACATACCACAATTATAATTTTTGACATTTACTTTTATGGTACATAATTGACGTACAATAAAAACAGGTTGAGAGTTGCAAGCGAGCGTTGATAGGCACGAGTGAGCAACTTGAGTATTTACTGTACTCCCAATACATATCACAATTATATGTTGCACCAAAATTTTTCATATAATTCATTTTTATCCCATTAAACACTTTTATGGTATATATTTCAGGTACAATAAAATCAGGTAAAAAGTTGCGAGCGAGCGCCAATAAGCATGAGCGAGCAAATAGAGTAGTACATCTCACACATACCATAATTATCTGATGCAACTGCATTATTAAATATTCACAAAAATTAATTCCATAATTATTTGATACACCTGTTGTGGCCTAGCTTGCAAAAATAGTGGGCTGTAATGCAACTGTATTATTAAATATTCACAAATAAAATACCATAATTATCTGATAATTACCTGATACACCTGTCGTGGCCTAGCCCGCATATTCCGCGGGCTAGGCCACGACGGATGTTATCAGATAATTACAATGTTTCTTTAACGTTACAGTAATTTCTTTGAAGCTGCAAAATAAAATAAAAAACTTTGAAATCGCAAAATAAGTGTGTACTGAGCTGTAGTTTTCCTCAAAGTTTGATTACAGCTTTTACTGTGGAAATGTGATTCTATAGAATCAAAGAAGACTGTGTTGGTTTATAACTGGTTAAGGACGTTTGGGTTACAGGCCGTCCACCATTTGTTTCCAATGTAATGTGGGTTTTTATATAGTTTCAATGTGTGTCAATGAAACTAATAAAATGAGCAATTTACTTGGCCAAGTTGTTTTGTGTTCATGACAATTTTAATTTGGTATCGAGAAAAGTATTAGTATAGAGTATCGTGAAAATGTATTGGTATCGAAACTTGTATGGAGTATTGAGAAAATATAGTATCGACTCATCCCTAGTCCAGTCTTCCAGAAACTTCGAGGTCTGTGGTGGCTGCAGTGGTGTTTGCTTCTGGTCGGTGATGTCTTCTTACTGGTAGATATTCTGGCCCCAAAGGAGATGGTAAAAGTGGTAGAATCTCTGGTGGACCAGTAGACACGCACTCCGATGGCTACCTCCAGCGAGTGCGAGTGGTGGAGGAGCAGAGACTGAAGGATTCTGGTCATGCCAGACCTTTTATACTTATCTCTTGTAGGTGCTCGGAGATGAGGGTTGCAGGGAATGATAGCCTTGGCCACATAGGTTGAGAATTCTAGGATGCTGAGGCGGTGCTATCATCCCTTATCTCGACTGCAGGCATGGTAAAATACGTGTTGCCCTCCAGTTGCGCACTCTGACACTAGCATGACCTTTGCTGGAGGGAGCGCTGGCTCAGTCACGCAGTACAATCTTTGATGGGGGGGTGTTGGCATGACGGCTGCTTGGTGGGTGGGTGAACAGTGAAAGGTAGGATCATGTGTCCCGCCTCTGTTGTGATTGATTAACCTGCCCTGGTATGAACATTGCGCTCAAAGATGGAGCAAAGTCGTAAAGTAGAGTGCATATCCTAGATGCAGGAATGCATCATGCCTCACAATAAATTGTCAGTCATCTTTCATATTTACCAAAGTTATTATGTTATAAACACTAATAGCTGTAAAATTTTAACTGTCTTCAAGAAACTTTTTTTCCATAACATGAATAAGCAATAACTCAGGTCTTCTAAATTAAAAACGTGATACACATTTATTATTTAAAATCCCATCTCAAAGTAATGATGCAGAATTTGTTAACAATAATTTCAATATAGTGATAAGTGCAGCAAAACAACAGTATACTGAATACTGTACTTTTAAAATAAGCTGAAGTCTGTCTCACAACAGTCTACAAATTTGCTTTTATAACAGATTTTGTAAGATTTTTAGTATGATACAAATTTTTAGTATATGATATGACCTATGACTGTACAAAATAATGACCTAAAAATGTTTCTTGCAAAGCTATCTCCTGAAACTATTAAAAAAAAACTAATTGGAAAAACAATGGCACATTCAAATATCTTGTGGTTGCCTAGCAACCTACGGTGCTCCCTATCTTGGCTGGCTGGGTGTTTGTCTGATAGCCTCCATGCAAAGCACCATCTGCCAGTTGCTTCAGACATAATTTACATTCAGCCCTAACTCATCAAAGCTTTGGCTACTTTGGCTTGCTCCTCTTCACTTTGTAGAGAGGGTGTCTCGTGAACACCCACCTCCCTGTAACTCAAAAAATGAGGAAAGTAGTTTAACAGGAAGTTGGTAGTACATGTACAGTACTGAGGCATCCAAAATTGTAGATAAACAATTCATGTTGCTCAAAAAATTACTGTAACTCTTGCACTATAATAGCATTCCTACTTTCTTCAACATATAATTAAAATCATGGATTTGGTAAGTATCAGTATTGGAACAAATATTATTTATCCAGAATACAATTTAATATGTTTATTCTGTGTTAAGGCAACTGTTCACACTTTTATAACACCAAGAAGTTGTAATTCACCTTTTGTCACTGTGGGCCTTAAAAATGTAAAGTACATAACTGTTCAGTCTTTGCGACACATGTAGTTATCACACAAAATCACAGCCTTGCAAAAGTGATCACACCGTACAGTCATTTAATGGGAATCTACGTTGGTGTCACTTTGAAGTAACCACTCATAACTACCTAAACTTTGTTGTGCATTATGTCAGCTCCTCATAGGTGTCGGTTGTGGGCACCGTATCGAGCACGTATAACAAGATGTCACCCTCGCCTCCTTCTGGCTGAATGACTGTGCCTTCCTCCAGAATGTAGGTATCTGTCAAGAGGACAGCATGCATGATACATTTGTTGGTCAAACCAACATGCTTCTACCGCAACCCAGTTAAGTCTTTACATACTGTCAGCTCCTTATTATTCACACAATTGTGTAGTGCTGAGCTGATCCCAAAGTACAGTATTATAATCAGCCCAATGTTTACGTTACCTACATGCTTGTAAAAAATTATTGCAGTTTCAGATTTTACTTACACAGTATTAAATACTGATATTACAAGTATGATAATTTTTAAATCTATAACATCATCACAAATTATGCATAATTTTGAAGTGATAAAATCTTTCCAGATGTTAGTTGTCAATACATCCACACTTTGCATAGAGCACTTAAAATGTCAGATTTAACTTTTAACATGTTGTACACAATTAACACCATCACACACAAACACACATTTTGTTTTACGCATTATTATTGAAAAGCCTTTAAAAAATAAAGTGATATATCTTGCATAACTAAGTTTGCTAAATTAAAAAAAAAATATATATAGTACATATCCATGTACATAATAATGGCTCTAAATAATGTGATCTGTACAGTTTTTTTTAAGTACAAGCATAGTTATTTCACATAACTGCTGTTAATGTAGTAATTGTCTGTATTTCCACTCTTAAAACAGTCTGGTGCTTGTCTATTATGATGAATATTGGGATATAATGCAAACACAGCAACAAGGAAATTGCCAACATACAGACACAAATGAAGAGTGTAATTTTATAACTGTCATAGCAAAATTCACGAACGAAAAAAATCATCTAGTGTATGAAATCTAAACACTATTACAGTCAGAAAATTCTGTTGAGTACCATTATTTACAAAAACTACTGAAATATAGTTCTAAAATGTGTGGTTCTTTTAGTGTTATGGATATTTGTACAACTGCTCTGGCTCTACTATAGTTATTTCAATACTCTGCACACACCATCTGTAGAAAATGCTCATGATAATTGTGTAAGTATGTTTATGACAACATATTGCTAATCACTCCACTGCTGAAACACACATGTTCATTCTACTATGCTATCTACAAATGGGAAAACATGAAAAAAATTGTACATATCATTTTGTAACCATTAGTTAAAGGAATGAACACAAAGATATGTGTAGCATTTACAAAATCGTAGTTTTAATGGGCATAATTGATAATCACAGCTACACACATTCTAAGTAACACAAATATTGACATTTAGCATCTTCAGTACCGTATATTTTGAAACAGGGTTATTTATTACACTACATCACAGTTTGCAAGAACAAAATATTGTAGCTTTTACTGTATTGTCTTTACACAAAATATTTACAAAAGTCTAGATGTTAAACAAAATTAGGTAAAAATTATTTACTTACCCTTTACTTGCTTTGTAAGATATTGGCGTGACACTTGGTGATCAGATTTATATGTATAGAAAGTTAACAGGTACTACAGGAAATATGAAAATATTAGGTTGTGTGGAATTGGTTTATAATCCTTGAAATAAGTTGTTGGGTATGTTAAAGTATGTGTAAATGTATATTTGATTTAATGTACAATAAATGGCTATACCATATACAGGCAGTTGCAATGTAATACTAGCTTCACCCGCGTGGCAGGCAGATCCCCTAGAGCTACGGGGATTGATCTGCCGCGCTAGGTAGCATGACTTTTCGCCCATATGAATACATGTTATCAGTTCATCTCCGAGTGGAAATTTCCATGCATCCGACGTCACATCAGATAAGAACTTTAACTTTTGGCGCACTATTGAGTTATCTTGCAGACTATGAACGTTGCAACTCTGATAAGAGACTACATAACAGAAGGTCTTCACAATCCACTGGCCAGTGTTATAACAGAAGTAAAGAGTATTACATTGTGTAAACTAATAGGTGGTCTTTACTTTCTCAAGTTTCACCTGTGCCTAATGTCGCCTAGAGCACAGGATGGGGTCCAAACTTGTGTAATGTCTACCAGAGAGCCTATAAGTTAGTCCCTTGTTGTGGGGAGTTATACAGACGCATCAGTGTTTTACTTTTTGTCACCTGTGGTCAGTAAGCTATGCTACGCCACTCCCTCAGAAGATGAAGTATGAGTGAGCCAGCAGACCTAGCAGCTGCTACCAACCCCGAGAAGTCAAATAGTTCAAAGACGCACAGAGGGATAGCGCCACCTACACTCCAGCCAGCAATGGAGGCCCAGCAGACAGCCCTTAGCTCCGCCCACAAACAAGTGACTGACCATCCTCATCATGCAGCCCTGGCGAAGGCCGGCTGGCCGGTATATGTCTGGGTGCTGCTGAAGATCACTAGTTGTTCGTCGGCTCTTGCAAGAGCCACATCAACCTCAGCAGCTCACTCCACTGCCTCGTGCGCTTTAGTTCTCTGACTGCACGTTGTCGCCTAGATAACCCAAAAGCTCTTCAGCACCCTCAGCAGCATCTATCAGACCTTTCAGAGGATCTCTCCCTGCCGTCCTTGGAGAAGTCGTTGAACCCCTCCTCCCTAGTCGATTGCCCCTGGTAACAGCTATACCACAACCCTTCAGGAAGTGGGGCCCCTAAGTCACTTCAGGACACGGCACAGAGTACATAGGGAAAGTTAACAGCTACCTAGTCGAATCTGCCACCCTCTAGTGTAGAACCAGGTCCCCTTCACCTGGAATCTGCATAACTTATAATTCCGGTCAGCTCAAGGTAGTACGGGCCACCGTGTTTATTCCTCCCTGGAATAAAACATGTGTTCTCACCTACATTGACTTTCATTTTCTTGGGTGACTGTGAATCCCCAGAAGACGCTACATCCGACAGAGTGGAGCAAGAAGACTGGGTTTTACACCACTTGTTTTTACAGTCTAGTGTAGGACTGCGGGCTCCCCTTCAGGGACTCGTATGTCAGAACCACACACGTGCTCGATGGCCACCCATTCAATGCACCCAGTGTACCAAATGGCAGAGCCCCAACCATTATTCATACAATCCCAAAGGAGGCTAGATAGCCAGGCCAGTTTGCACTCCATCCACCACACCACTTGAGTTGCCGGAGGGAGTGTTTGACCTGTCCTAGAGGACCTGACTGCCTTAGGGCCTAAACCCGCAGTTGTTGTCAGATGACTCAGACAACACCTGTCCTCCAACCACTGCACCGCTTGTGTTGCCAGTTGGGGTAAAGGTACGGCTCTGCATCAGCCCGGCCGCCGCTGCGGCAGAACACTCTAGTTAGGGACCAAAAGTCGCCTGCTCCCCTCTCGTGCAGCAGGCTATAGCACCACTTCATGCCTTACACCAAAAAGGCTGGTAAGGATCTGCAGGAGAGAAAGGCCATGGCCACTTACAAAGCTACCTGGGGCTACATCCCATCTGATAAGGCATTCTGCCATGATAAACCCCGGGATAGAGCTCAAGCCACCTGACAGCAGACGGGGCTTCATACCCGTGCTCCCTCCCCTTCTCTCTTTTCAGGCCCTAAGAAGAAGCCAGACACAGCACTCCGTGGTTGCTGCATTTCATCGTGGAGAAGAGGTATCGCTGGGCATAGCCTGCTCCTGTTTCCGCGGGAATTGTAGCATCAGACCAGCCTTTACGTCCTCCTGCGGGTCCAACTGCAGCAGCATTTGGGGATCCACCAGCTCCACCAGTGCTTCTAGTAACCACTACCAGCCTGCTCGTCCATCTCCCGGCACGTAGCCAAGCCGGGATTCAATTTCGTACCTAGCCACCAGGAGACTCGACCCACTCTGTACACTGGTCGTGCCCCTGCTGGGAAGTGAGTTTGAACCAGCCAGTAGTAACCCCGTGTGTGACAGGCATGCACGCTAAAAGATAACTCTAGACGTGACGTAGCTTAAGACTGTTCCCGCGAACATCATGAATCTATATACAAGCCTCATTTATTTGTGATGCTCAAGAGAAAAATATTTTAAGTATCACTATCTACAAAAATCTGTGTTGGTTCAGCCCAACTGAGTGCAATGATTACCTGTTGATGAAATACATAGTGAACAAGAAAGTGAACACAAACTTCATTTTAGTCACCATGTAAGAAATTGAGCTTACCATAAACATGGTACGTAAACACTTTAGTAATTAACAAAGGAAGGAGAGGGTACAAGATAGGGTCCAAACTTGCTGAGGATTAGGGGCATAGTCTATATTATTCCAATGATGCAGATGATGCTTATGCATTTTGTAGCTAAAAAATGAGCTACTTTTGGTTCACATTTTTTACATAGCTGTATAAAACACTTTAAATGCAAAATTTAAACACAGAATTATTAACATTATAATGAAGATACTCTAATTCCTAAGCACCAGCGGCAACAAGTAAAAATAAATTTCAGAACTTATAATAATAAATCTAGCCATCTTCAGGTCCTCCATGCTGGCCTGCATCTATCATTTCCCATTTAGCTGCATGACCATTTCACATTAGCCATTACTGTTCTGCCCTTCCAGCAACTACATGCCTGCAATTACTGCACTAATTTCTGCACTGCTCAGCATGCAGTGACACCAAACAAAATGCTGATGAATCTGATACTCTTAGCAGTCAGGCAACATATCATGGCAGCACAAGAATATGCTTCCAGACAACAAAAGTATTGTCCTAGCCTGTTTCAGCCTTAACCCAAGCCCTGGATATAGCAACCAAAAACCTAATTTAAACAAATAAATGATACTAACCACATGCATGGATACAGTTAAGGTAATGGGTGGTCCCACTGCAACTTATTTAACATATTTTTGGCTAAGGCCCAAAAACTCGTAAATTTATTAAGAATGGCTACTTTATAAATATTGGAGTGGAGTGGAAAGATTTGGGTTGCTCTTAACATTGAGGTCTTGAGAGCTTATGAGGGTGAAGAGAGGTGAGTATCGACCAATGCCAGAATGTAAGGGCGGGTGAAACAGAAAATTCCCAAAGAAAACCTGTCAACTAGCGGCATCGTTCGGTACAATTCCCACATGCAAAAATCAGGGAGTGACCCAGCCGGGAATTGATACATAAAATTATATATACTATGATACTATGATATACTGTATCATATGCTTCTAACTGTAGGCCTAATCACATTATAGTACATATAAATTGAAAGGAATTTAATATACAAAATACTGGCAAGTGAGAATATGCACTTTGTAGCAAAAGCTGTTAACAGACTACTCACTTATGGGCATAGCTGATTCCTCTGCCGACAGCAATGTGGTGGGCTGGTCAAGGGAAGGTTCACTTCCCTCAATCTGAGTAGTGATGGACACTTCTGCCATCGGTTGCAATGGTTCAGTGGGCACAGACAAGATTTCTGTGCCTGTGACTGCAAAAATACACCATTTCACACTCTTAAATTCTTGACAGGCCACAGTTATTACAACTGACAAACTGTAGTTTCATCTATATATACAGTTATTATGAAAAGGCCATTTTCTGGAAGATATAAAAATAAATAGTTCCAAGGAATTTATTACAAAATTTTAGTATTTCTGAAGCCAATAACACATGATAACAAAATGAAATCTCACTGGTGTGACATTATCAGTTAGTTGAAGCCATGCTGCAATGAGTATATTATTATGAACTCATACTGAAAGTTAAGGAGAAAATACTTCAAAATCACAATTATTTTATTAACGCACTACTGTACAATATGTTACACTGCCACTGCCCAGGTATGGCTTGGCGCTGCATCGAGTAGTCTCTCTTTCAACACGGACTACAAACGCTTTGTCCGTACTCGAATATAGAGACCATTTTGGCTCTTAAATTTAAGGTCACAATAACTGCGGTCACTGAATGCTAAGTACCTCCAAGGATTACAAGGTCCAGGCATCTTAGGTGGGAAGAACAGTCCTCGGGGAATGGTTGGCTCTACGGATAATGTGTTCCTGTGTTCCCCTTTGGGCTTTACCTCGTTCAGCCATGCAGGCATATTGTACACCCCATGCGGGCACCTGGGGTCTTGGTGGGTAGCTGGGAGAATGCTGGTTGATATCAAGGGGGTTTGCTCACTTGCTGCTGCCACCCAAGATGGGCAAACTCCCCTACTTCATATTCACCACCTAAGGTGGAGGTCATTGGGGTGTTGAGACACTGGTTTCTCATCCTGCAAAGACTTTATCCTTCCTTTCTTGGAGAAAGGCATCAGTATATGTGAGGAGTTGGGGAGTGCTACATTCCAACACCCGGTGGCGAATCATGGTGGCATGTTGGATTACTGTGGGTGGTGAAAGTACCTTAGAATTAACCTGTGTGTGACCTAGCATCGGCTTCTTTGTACCAAGCTTGACAGCGTGTCCAAGGGCCCAGATCCAAACAAGACAGACGAAGCAACTACAGTATTTGGCTTCAAGTTGCGACTGGGATCACCCTTTTGAGGTGCAATCCCCCACTGCAGGGATTGTTCTGTTCTTGTCTGAGCATGTAGGTCTAGTTCCCCTACTCCTTGCCGAGAAGTGTTGTTGTGGTAGGTTACTAGGTTAATAGGGACTGCAGACGATACGTTAAATAGGGGTAACCCCTCTCCAACAGCAGATGAACCTCCAGAATAAAGGGCAGCAAGGTTTATTTAAAACGGACAACTTGGAAGCTCTATCCATTCAAGCCACTACTGCCAAGCTCACTACAAAATCTCTGTCGGGTCTAACTGCATGTGAGAGGGGGTGGAAGTGGGTGGTGGCCAAGCTAGGCCGGGTCAGGCAACCCTTGTTCAAGTCGCCTCACATCTTTAGCTGCAGTGGGAGAGGTACAGACAAATTATAACAGTGGCAATGATGGTATTAGGTCGAATGGCTGGCATCAACAATTCCATATAGTAAAAGTGAGTGTTTATTATTTCACCTCCCATACCCACATAAAAGGCCAAAATGAAGAACAAAATCAAATAAAAGATATATATATATATGTGTGTGTGTGTGTGTGTGTGTGTGTATATATATATATATATATATATATATATATGGCAGTTCACATAGCAAATGTCGTTGTATTGAACCTATCAAGGAACCAAAACTCTAAATTGCACTATAAAAAATGTATCAGCTAAAATAGATTCTGACAACACCTAGTTTAGTTATTGTCATGGCCAAAAAACTTTGGAGCTGAAATTAAAACTTGCAACTGGTCGTTAGGCATGAAATTTTTTTTTAATGCTTTTCATTTCTTTAAGAGAACACTGGAGAATAACCAACCATTTTTGAATCATATGTTTTCTACCAAATCTCTGCAACACACGACACGTGCCAATCAGGTGGTGGGGCTTAAAAATATGACACAATTTTCCAGGTCTTTTCAGAAACTTCAAAAGAGAGTTTTACTGTATTCATACCTCCATCTTGCAGCAACAGCCGGTTGTCGAGGTCAGGGGCACTGCACTGGTCTCGCTGCTTGCTGTGTCGCCGAGACTCCAAATGTCGGCGGATGGAATTCCAATGGAGGAATGTGACATTACAGTACGGGCATAGATAACTCTGTTTGCCATGGTACTTTTTCACATGTGACTTCAACAAGTGCTTCTGTACACATATTCGTGTGACAATGTGAGGCATGAGTATGCATGACATTAACAACAAAAATTATAACAATTTACAGTTTTTACATAAAAAAGCATTAATATAATTGCTTTAGTGTGTGTGCGCACACACATGCATGCGCATGCACATGCACACACACACATGCATGCACACACACTAACAAAGTTCAAAGGACCAACGTATCATTGTAAGTCAATATGTTACTGCACAGACACATAGATGTAAATCTGCTATAAGCAAGCTTTAAACATTTAGAATAGTTACATTTAAGCTAAAGAAAAAAAAAATATTGGTGATAATAGCAAGCAAGGATTACTACTAGTAATATTTTACTATGAATGAGCTTATGTAATTATATTCAAGTTCATAGAAATCAGAATACGATGTTAAGAGATCTTGTTTTGATTTTTACAGAATATGTTCCTTTATTAATGTTACAGTACAGTAAATAAGCATTCCGATCATTGGTACAGGCATAACTGCGGAAGATAAGATTACCAATTTTTTCATATTTTCCATAATAGACACTGTAGTGAAGGGAGATTATGCATACAATGGTTGACAGACCTGAATGAAGACAGACAGTAAGGGAGACATGTTTGATAATAAACAGTACATGTGGTGAGGTATTTAGAACACTTGTAAAGACATTATAACTATTGTAGTGTTGGCAGACATTGAGGTCACGGTAACAGAGAACTTTCTAGGTCTAGAGCATTGCCGGCAATAATCAGTTCGTGGGTCCAACTGTAGTGATGGTCAGTATAAAGCAGTATAGTGTATATCACAATGACGAGGGCAACCAATTTAAAATTGTACCTTCCGAAAATTTTTATTTTCATTCGCCATTGGAATGGAACAAATGGATATGACAATTTGAAGGTTTTTGGATCACACCAGGACTATGGAAAAAATCGGAGGAAACTCAAGTAACCATGCTGCTCTACTTTATGGGACCCGAGGTAGATGAGATGTGTAATGGGCTATGCACATCAATTGCTTGGGAAATTTTGCATAGAATTGACATCTGGTTTGTGCCGTTTAAAAATTTTGGGAAAATTTTATTTTAAAGGCACATTAGTTTTTTTTAATTCCCACATTCGGTATATTTTGTTTATTTTATATAATTAAGATGGATGGAAGATAAGGAATATTAAGGGGTAAATTCTATATTCATTGATTTCAGCCCTTTTGTGGCCTCGACAGTTCGTTGGTTTTTAATCCTGCAGGTAGACATGGGCCCTAATTCAGTATTTCATGGTTATTTACTGTATCAAAGTAGACAGTATATTATAATGAAAGAACAGATAAAGGATTTTAATTTCTTAAGTTTGCCATATTTTCAGTTTACAGGTGAATTTATTTATCTGTAAGTTTATAATTTATCAGCCGAATATTTGTTTACAGTTAGAGCAATATCTCTCTTGGAGTCATTCCTAATATTTTAAATGGTTCTTTAGGGTGGTTTAATAAGTACATGTCGATACTTAAGTTCATTTTGACGCAATGAAAAATTTATTTGTTTATTAATTTCGAGATTTAAAAAGGCACCAATAGTTAACAGGTCTTAGGTATAATTTATTTCAGTTGAATTCACATTTCACTGGAATCCTAATTTAGTTAATGAGTACAGTTTTCAGAGTTTTTAACTCAGTTGGTTAACAGGGACTGGAAAGTTACTTTTCCTTTTGAGACTGTGTAAAGTGTGTTTGCCATCCCTAACACAGCTCCTCCAATCCCATCTGGCTTGCCAAGGCAAGGCGAGATAGCTGTCACAAGTCCACGTCGCCACCAGTTAGTCACGTACAGTTGTCAGAGCATTTCGCAGTGCACCGCACTCTCAGGCACAAAGCCGTGTGATATTACGATCCGACATGATGCGCCCGGATACGCAGTAAGAGCCAGCTAACTTGCTAGTTCCCAGCGGTAGATTCAATGGAAGAGCATCTTATAGACTGAACATTAGTGCCATTTCACAACCTCCGAGCCATCTAGCAGTGCGTCCTTAACTAAAGGTTTAGTTCCTTTTCTCGCCACCAAGCAGGGATCTTGGGGTTAACCAGCGCGGTTGTGTCTGGATGTACGAACACTCTCCGCCCAGCTACTGAAGAGACTGTCACGCTAGTACGCTACTCCTGACTTTGTTGATGTGCGACGGGATGTAATTGCCTAAGATGTTTCGTAACAAGTGCATAGAATATAATTGCAATGTAGTCTAGTACTTTAGCCAAGAAAACAAGATTTTTTTAATTTTTTGGTGGTGTTGGCGAGAACCAGTGGTGTGATGATCGACGAGTAACTACTGTCTTCCCTCCTATTGGGTGAATTATATTACAACGTTCCCTACCCCGTTTTTCAAGGTTAGAATGAGAAAGTAATTAAAATTTCTCCGCACTGTTGCAGAGGGTTTCAGTGTAGATGACGACACTGATGTAAGTCAGTTTCCCAGTTCCGATTCCAGTAATACATTTACCAGTCATGTGAGGTAACGTCTATCTCATCTGCAACTCATTGGGACGCCCTCCGCTATAATGCCCAGTTTCACTGCGGTTCAGCATTCCCCGCTGCGTTGACAGCGATGATGGCTGCAGTAACGCAATCTAAGGACACGCACCATCCTCGGGCAGAACTCTGAGCGCAAGTTGAGTTAGGATTTAGGAACTTTACAGAAAATAACAAAAATATAATTTTTGCATAAAAGGCTCTTACAAACGAGCAGTAATTTTTTTATAAGCATGTACCTTTTGTTTTTATTATTTTGTGAGTTGTAAACATGGATATAGCTGAAATCAGTGTGTCGTAATGATGCAATTATAAAAAATAAAAGAATGTTGAGATTGATAAACAAGATATTTTAAGTTAATAAACATAAATAATTCATGTCAGGGGCCCCATTTTGTGCATATTCATACAAAATCTTGTGAAATGGAAACAGTTTATTACCCGGAGATTATTACTAGTATTGAATGAATATGATATTAATATAAATTGTATACAACAGCTATAAAATATATCAGCCTCCACCACCAATTCTCTTTGTCAGTTTATTCAGTAATCACCTTATTTTCGATCCACATTTTTTTATTCACTATTTTGACCTGGTAAATTATTGGTTGAGAATTGGTTAAAATATTGTACATTGTCAATACCCAGCAAGCAGTATATGAAAATTTATTTGGGGTTGAACTATTTTATAAGTTAAAGAAAAGGGTAGCAGAAGTTTTTAAAGTTATTCATTTGAGGTCCTGTACAGTAGAGGTTTTATAAAACACATTTTTATCTTCATAGCTCTTTATGCTGTGGAGTATTGTATGATGAAGAATTCAATAAATTAATACAAATTTGTGTTTTACGGTAATGATTTTTTAATGAAAAGTAACTACATACTTATGCATGATGTATTTCTGACTGTACTGCACACTCAACTTCACCTCATCTGAACATGACTACAGTTCACTAAGATAGAGTTACCACAGTACTGGAGGCTGGTTACGTGCCTACAGGATAAGCCCTTGCAACGAGGAGCTTTATTACAGACATGTCCATCCAGCTTGTACTTACTCTTCACTCTAGTTAGACGTAACGTCAACCTCCCCGAAAGACTGTAATATCTGCTGAGCAGTCGAGCCCGCCATCCAAGGTCACATAGTTCTATGGCACGCCAAGGGATAGTATCACCAGTATCAAGGGCTGATGCATGCAGCATCAGCTGAAAACCACCAGCGGAAGTCGCTAGCAAACAACTAGAGTAGACAGCTCGAGGAGCGGTGCTCCTCCCCCCACCACCCCAACCAATCCCGCACCACAGAGGACCCGTGGACAAGGAGAATATACGTCAGTGCGCGGCCCGAAGACACCAGTCCATGCTTCTTCCACCACTCTGAACTGGGCTGGAGGAAGCCATCAGGTCCACATGACCCACCGCAGTCTATGCCTCCTACACCGCTCTGAATTGAGCCAGAGGAGGCCAATGCCAGCACTCGCTCTACCACTCTTTTGCTAGAGCTCTCTGCTGTTCACCAGGTCCTCATGATCTACTAGAAACTCTTCAGCGACTGCGCCAATGCCTTCAAGACCTTCCACAGGGTCTTCACCAACAGCTCTTGAAGATGCAGTCAACCCTCTTGCCTTACCTGCTGCTGGTATACACTGTTCACGGTAAAACGAGCACTTTTGAAAGCCGTGCTTAGGATCTATTTGTATGCACGTTGTGTGTTTTTCCACCTTGTGATAATTATCATTGCCATGGGCCTCATCGCTTTCTTCATGCATTGGTCAAGTGAAACTGTGAAATTTTTAGGAACGTAAGTATTTTAAAAATCTGCTAATTTTCACACTTCACCGAATTAAAAAAAAACAGAAAGTGATAGAAATGGTTACCTAACACTTTTTATAGGATGTTAAGATACGGAACTACTTTCCCTCCATCATTACAAACTTTACGGGGTACACGTCACTCAGGGTGCCTGTTAAAATATATGCTGGTAGGAGCAGTGACTTTTTTCTCAGGTTGATTGCAAAAGTGCTCACTTTATCGTGAACAGCCTTTAACGGTAATTGAGCCAACACAACCACCTTTGGTAGTGGTTCGACAATCTCTTCAGGACAACTCTCACTTGCCTTACCTGCTGGTAACAGCATTCTCAACACCACTACCTTTCTGGTAGTGGTAACCAACAGTCCCTTTTGGAAAACTGGTCAGATTAGTTTGGGTCAGTTAACCAATAACTACCTAGCCAAATCGCCTTTTACAGTTACGACCAGGTCTCCTTCACCTGGATTCACGTCAAATAACTTCCGTTCAACTCAGGAATAGTTTAAGAAATAGTAGTAAGGGCCACCATGTATATTCTTATTGAATATATAAGTGTTCTTATCTACTTCTGAATGCTCATTTCTTAGTGTACTGTGTTTATCCTACATAGACGCAGTGCACACCTGAGTGAAGTCAGGGACTGCGCTCAACCAAGTACGAACCATAGGGTAGGACTGCGTGCTCCTTTCACTGGGAAACACGTACGACAGCCACACACCAAGTAGACGGCCACCCGTACTGTACACCATGTGTACAGTAAGGTAGAGCCACCACCCCTCAAAAGACCTCCATAAGGAGGCTAGTCAGCCAGGCCGACCTATACTTCATCCACTGCTCTGAACTGGGCTGGAAGGAGTAAGAGTTGGTTCGATAGGTCTGACCCCTTGTGGATACCACACCCAGGCATCATTGATGTGCAGCTGGTGGAAACCCACCGCTCTGAGTTGGGCCGGATGAAGGAGCACAGGGTACGAGTCTTGCCTATATGGCTACGGCCTTGGAAGTACACATAGCTAGGGACATCGTCGCCTGCTTCACTCTCGCAAGGCTGGTAGTTGTTCCTTCCTTACAACCTACACATGGAAGAGTGGTTCTCAGTGGAAAATAAGATGGGCAGCTAACGCCTCCAAAAGTAACCTGAGCTGTAACCCAACTCCACCTGCAATTCGCGGCAAATCCCTTCGGGGCAGAAGAGTTCACGCCGCCCGGCAACTGGAGAGGCCTTAGCTACCAGCTCCACCCCAACACTTATTTCCAGTACTCTTCAAGACCGTCGGGTATCCTCACCCGTTAGTCGTTGCTATCCGCAGGGGTGAGGAAGTACTCTACGGGATTGCTAACCCCTGGTTCGGGAGACACCAGGCCACCAGCTAAGCCCAGGATCCGACCAGCTCCATCAACAACCACATCACCTCAGTAGCAGGTTGCAGTTCCAGCAGCAGACACCAACCACAGCCACTGGAGCTGGGACAGCAGCCACCCTGGCCCACATTACAGTCAGGTAAACCTGTGGCAGTGTGCCTACCATATTGCCAGGCCATAAAAGCAGCATTCGACTTTGTGCCTAGCAGACAGGCCACTCACCCTGCTCTCTACAGAAGCTGCGCTCTGGTCCATCATCACTAATCACTAAGGTCAGAAATTCCCATGTAACTGGAGTCACTAATAAAACTGTAATTGACTGTGGCGACCTCCTCGCAACTGAAGGCAATCGTGCATCAATACATAATAGTTTTATTAGTTATCAAGCTCATGACAATACAATAACAATACCAGCTGTAAAAACCTGGTACAACATATAAGCAATATATTGGGAACATTTTAACTTCCCGAAAATCAGCGAGTACGATACTACAACCTCAACTGTGACATTCCTCACCCACCCTTTCAACAAATAGCTATGCTTCCATGCTTTTGAACTCTTCTAAATTTTCTGAAGAATATGGCCCTAGAGAAAATTACAGTATTTACAATACACAAAGTCATGTCCGGGTGGTTGAACAACTCGGGAACATGTTCGACCATCAACCTTGTACGAGACTAAACCATCCAAAGAAGCGATTATTATTGAACTTTTGATCCTGTATTTAATTCCTTAAACTTATTTCCATTCTAAACTACCAGCAGTACCCCTCAAATGATACATTACACAGAATTAATAAATTCTGCACTAACATCAACAATAGCTTCCCGGTATAAACATACATTCAATATTCCATTGTTTGTCATCAAAAATTTTTGTTTACAGTGAACACAAAAAAAGTCATGTGATTCAAAACAGTGAATACACCAGATACTCTAACCACACCACTGCATGTGTAGTAAACAACTGTCGGGCATGCATGCTGTGCAAGGTTGTTTCATATAGTATTTTGTTGTTGGTTCACTGGTGTACAAATGCTTATGACTGGCCATAAGTCATGTTCACTGAAGACATTCCTTATGTTAAAAACATGAATCAATTTTAACCCATAAAAAATTTAGAAATTGCTTGTCAAAATGTTTTTTTTCCCAGCGAAGGCCAAATTTAAACATCTCCCACGTAAAACCAAAATGGTTGCAGTGCACTTTACCAAGAGCAATGTCCATTTTCATGTGCTTCTTGCAGAAAAAATAAACACGATTTGTTACTGAAATATTAATTTATTTCAAAAGATAAACATTGATGCATGATGCACATCCTGACTATAGTACTACACATGACTTTGCGTCATCTGAACATACCTTCGTGTCACCCCAGGCGAGGTTGGAACAGAAGTATTAGCTACCCAAGTGCGTACAGGATATGCTCCTTGTTGCGGGGGCTATTACAGACACTCAGCTTGTACTGTTCACACGGACTCAGACGTCACATCAACCTCCCTGAAGTGTGATTGTACTACCGGCCAAGCAGCCGAGACCACCACCCAAGGTCACTGTAGTTCTACAGCAGACCAAGGGATGACGTTTGCAGCTCTAGCTGGCAGCTTTGCTCAGGACGCAGAGCTCGTAATCCAAGCACCTTCACAGCTAAAGGGCCAGCGGGCAGAGAGAATATATGTCAGTGCGCAGCCCAGAAACCTCAGTTGTTTGCCGGCTCTCTTCAGAGCCAAGCAGCTCCGGTAGCTCGCTCCACCACTTGTGCTGGAGCTCTCTGCTGCCCTTGAAGTTCTAGCGACCTACAAGAAGCTCTTCAGCGACTTCATCTGCGACCTTCCAGAAGCTCTTCAGCAACTTCATCAGCGACCTTCCAGAAGCTCTTCAGCAACTTCATCAGCGACCTTCCAGAAGCCCTTCAACACTGCTCCAGCAGTCCTCGAAGACGCCTTCAACACTTGCCTTACCTTCTGGTGTAATGAGTTGATGAATAAAAATTACAATTAATAATAATAAAGTGTTGGATTGAAAAATATTTGGATCAGTAGGTTCTCTTTATTCTTACTTCCCCAAACTTTGGAAAAAATTACACCACTTACCCTTAACAAATAACAATTGATGGAAGTTTATTCCGAAGATGTTGACATGTGACTGCCTTTGGCTGAGAGGGGTTGTCAAGGTCATGCAAGGTTTTGTTGTGCAGGTCAGAGGTGTGTGCAAGTACTGACATTGACCTTATCGTTAACTGGTTGGGCCTCGACCGGTACACAGAGTCGGGCGCATGGCCTGGCAGCAAGGTACGAAATCATTTGAGGTTTGGACTGTCCGACGGATGGGGCGACAAACTGCCACTGGTTTACCTCGAAGTGGGATGCCAAGGAGGCACCCTGTAGCATCCTGGCTGAGAGAGGTTGGGCAGGCACATGCAGGCTGCTTGGTTCGGTGGGGGCCTGTTCAGGGCTACCTGGCACCTGAGAACTGGTAGAAAACTTTCCTCCTGGAAGGGCGTTCTTGAGGAGGCCGCCTGAGGTAAGGGCTCTTTGGGATCCCCTACCTTGACGGCCGGGTGATGTACTTTCTCCCATACAGGACCGGGACTGGCATAACTGACATGGTGATGCCGGAGATAGCCATCCGGGCTGGAGGCAGAGTCCTGGGTTTGGTCCCGAGACCTCCAGGTGTCAAAATCGACGAGGCCATCAGTGGGTATGTTATTTTCCTCCCCTCTCAACGTGGAGAGGGTGGCCATCAGGGGAGTGAATTTCCTGATTCTCCTCCCCCCTCGGGTGTGGTGATTATGCCCTTCTTAGAAGTCCTAGCAATCAGGGATGGAGTTACTGGGTGCACCTTGACGATCGTGCGGCTGGACTCATCCTTCCGGGCTGGTCGGTGGGTGTATTGGGTGGAGATCTCGACATCATCCGGCAGCTGGGTCTCTGTAGCTGTGGGAGGGAGTGGTGCACTTGCTGCTCCTCCCTCCTCAGCTTGGCTGATTTCCACGTCCTCTGGGGTTGGCATGGATGAAGTAGAGAGTATGGTGGTAGAGGAATCATGAAGATGTCTACCTCTTCTTCTTGGTCCTGGCATTAGCCAAGTCCTCTGAAACATGGCAGCCGACGTCGTGAGGGCTGGAGAAAGAGACTCTTCGGGGACCTCTGCCTTGACGGCTTGTGAAGATTCAAGATTCAGCCCTCTCGGAGATGCCGCTGGGTTGGGGAGGTCTCTGATGGGTTTCTCTATCGAGAGGCTCCGCCAAGAAACCTCGCATTCCTGGGTGGATTTCCGGCTTTGTCGAGCCACCAATTGCTAGAAATAGGAACTAGGAGTAGAGGGGAGGGTCTGTACAGATGTTCTACCTTTATATGAAGGTAGGGTTACAGTCCTGGTAAAGGTCGAGTGCTGGGATTTTCTTCCGGCAGCTGGTGGAGGTGCGAGTTTCCTGGGTAGCAGGGGTTTGACTTCTTGGGTAGTCTGCGGGAATGGTTTGTACTCTCTCTCTTCCTTTTCTTCCAGGGTCTGGGTTGGAGGATCCGCTTCGTCTTGAACTCTGGTGTGATATGGCCTCAATTGGCCCTGACTCACTTTCTGAGTACGTCCATGGTTGTCCTTTGTCCAGTAAACATTTCTGTAGTTTCCCACCACGTGGTACAGTCACTCTCATTGCTTGGCAAGGCCAGCGCTAAACTTGTCTGTCGCCTTGCTGAGGGGGTGACTGCATACGAGGATGGTTTCTCCTAGGGAAAACGTGTGCACTCCTATGCGGGGAGGTGGGTATTTGCAGGAAATGTATTGTTCTTGGACTTCACTTGCCTTCTTTGCTCTGGCTGAGGTGACCAGGGGGATGTCTTGAGGCATGGTCATGGGTGTTGACTGCCACTGCCAGTTCCAGGACAATGGAGAGCACGTCCAAGGAGGAGCTGGCTTGGACTGGAGTTACTGGCCTCCTTTTTTCTTTCGGTGGAGGGTGAAGAGAATTGAGGGGATGTGTGCATCTCAAAGCTGGTGGTCTTCACCCACACTGATGCAGACGCTCTTCTTGAGCTACTCGTTCCTCCATTCTGTGGGGTTCGCTTGTGGATAGTAGGGGGATGTCCTCTACGTCTCCTTACCCCAGTTTCTACAAGCAGCTGGTGTTGGCTTTGCTATATGAATCCCCCAAAAGCATGGGTTAGTGATCCCATGGGATTTGTCCTGTCCACTCAAATAGGCGGGGAACACAGGGTGTGTTTCCTCGTTGAGGCGGACGGGTGCTGTGAAGAGATCTGTGGGATTATCTGCTGTGGTCAGTTTCTGCAGGTGTCGTAATGCTTGGGCCCGTTCCCTTGGAGGGAGGTGCGGGAGTGTGGCGAGGACGGGGTTAAGTTCCTGCTTATGCCTGGAGACAGCATTTACCTATTTAACCCTCTCTTGGACACCAACCGACGGAATTAGGGCATAAGGACAGAATTACTATGAACAAACCCGCTGAAGGGGAGCACATGAAGTGTTGTCCTATTTGGGTGTACAACCACGTACTGCATCTGCCAAATGAGTGCGATGCTGTGAATACTGAGAGTTAGGTCTCACTGGCGGACAGTCCCAGCACAGGGATGAGTGTCTCGGGAGCATCAGTATTCCCAACTCAGGGAATACACCTTCTGGGGCAAGGGGTGAGGTGGAGAGGGTAAGCACAAAGCCAACAAGCTGACCTCAAGAGACTGAGTACCTACTGTCGGGGCTCTACCGTTCCGTACACCATGGTGCACAGGAAAGGTGGCTGTCCAGAATGCATGTGGATACTCTACTGGTGTATGGTGGTACTGAGTAAAATGCCCGGTCACCTGCTATCTCTAAGACGGTGGTACTGAGTAAAATGCCCGGTCACCTGCTATCTCTAAGACAGCATCATATCTACTGGGAGAGGAATTACGCTACGGGAAAGAGACTCTCGAGTTGGTTAAATATCTGTTTATTCCAGCGACAGAAATAAACAGGGTGGTATCGCACTACCTCCTAACGTCAGCAGGAGCTAACGGAAGCTGACTAATGCTGAGACAGTTCAAGGCGACCTGTTCCCAGGCTAACAATGGGTAGGTCGACTAACTTAAATAGGACTACTCTAATGTGCAGGGTTCCCACTTAATAGACAAAAAAATATATGACATATTTGAAAAATTTATAGGACACCAGCCAAGGACTATCACCCTCCTCAAAATCTTTACTTACAGCATCAGCACACACACAATAAAAAATATTATGCAACACACATATAAAAATAGTGAAGCTACTTAAAATTCACTATACTGAATGAAAAATTACACAGCAAACATGTGATAAAATAACTTGAAAACTACACAGCAAGTAAAACGTGACATGGCCACCCTACTCCCCATGTAGCATTTGTGAATAAACTAACTGCACACCTCTACTTTACAAAAGAAAATGAAGAAATAAGTGGAAACAGACAATGGCTTGAGTAAACTATTTATTAAAAATCAGTGAATTTTTTAATCCTAAAGTTAGTTTGTTCAACACATGCTACAGCCATGCCCAATCCCCCAATATTTTACTTGTACTTGTCATATATTTCTTTTTGTTTGATCAACACAGACATATTTTCTTTAATACACTAAATAAGAAAAAGAATACTAATACAAAAAATAAGCTTAAAAAGTTTAAAAAAAATTCTGATTTACAAAATATGTTAACTGTAATACAGATACAGAAAGTCACAACTAGTTAAGGAATAACGTCAGGATTAAAATTTGACGTGTGCCACTGATACATCAAATCTAATATGATTAAGACTCATCACAAAGAGTACCTCTTTACACCAGTACAGATGTAAGTGATACGTTGTCTACCCTACAGGCAGCAGGAATTTATAAGCGTATTCTCTTCACCTGGAGGTTACGCAACTTGGCAGGCACGCCACCCCCCCCCCGCGCTGAGAGCCAACAAGCTGCCCAGACCTCGGGCAAGGCCACGTGCCACCACCGAAGAGGCACAAAGCAGAAACGCTGACCAGAGTATTCCCACGTCAACCAGGGCAGGAGGACGTAATGCTTCCCCTGCACCCCGTGCCGGCAGCTCACAAGCTTCCACTATATACGTCAGGATGCTGCCAAGCTCGAGTGTCATTCTTGTTTTTCTTTCACGACATCCCACAGCATTGCTCAGTGCTTGGAACTCAAGAGAACCTCGAAGCTTGACGTATGCCCCCTACGGCAACTTCACCATCAACGAACGTCAACCAGCAAACATGCTTACAAACCCGATAAATCCACTGTGTCTCCTCAAGACACCTTTCTTAGACTAGTTGAGAAGTATTGTATGTTTTCTCATTTAGATATTTCTTTCCCTCTTTTTCCATTAGAACCAGGTTGCCTACACTTGGCCAGCGTAGTAACCTTCAGCACTCAATTGCCTGGTAGGAGGTAGTATGCGTCGCATGTTTATTGAACCATCAATAAACATACTTTTGTTTCCTACCTTACCACTTTTATTTCTGAGAGTATCAATCTGTTTGCCTGCTACACACAGGTTGTTATGTACACCACTGACAAGAACCGGGTATTGATATAGCCGACCCCTCAAGGGTCCATCATATTTTCTACACACCCATTAGACGGCCACCTGTTGCTTTCCAACTGCCACAGCACTGTACCAATGCCGGCGGAGAGGAACAGACGAGCCACAACCACTAGCAACACTTTCACTCAGGGAGAAGCAACAGTCTCGAGTTATTACTTTATCCCACAGCATTGTTAGTGCTGGGATATCTGTAGCTTGAGACCTGCTGTCCATCTCTGTGTGAAAGCACATCCAGTGGTGGCATTGGTGATCCCATAGTGATTTGCTGGCACAAGTTCGATAAGAGTCCCCATGCATGTGGGCTGATCAGTGACGTGGAGCCATGTCAACCACCAAGCCTCTACTGGTTGTGCGTTCACACAGGGTTGGGCAGCTAATGTCACTGAAATAACATGAGCTTGTAGCCCCTCCCTGTGCGAAGGTGTTTCTAGTGGTTGTGGCGTCGCTGTTAGTGCTTGGGTGGCTGGGAAGAAACAGGTAGCCGTCTAATGTTGACGTCAACAATCTCCGGTTCCGGTCGGTAGTGCACATCGTATTCCGTCTCTAACTGTTAACACAGACAGGTACCCTGTAAATGAAAAGTGGAAGAGTAGTGAACAATGAGTGTTTACTGAATACTCAATAAACATGTGACCCGTACTACCTCCTACCAAACCGTGGAGTGCTGAAGGCATCTGCGGTTCCAGATGTAGGCGACCTGGTTCTAGGTTAAAAAGGGGAATAGCTGGTTCTAGATGAAATACAAAGTTAATTTAAAGTTAAACTGAGCTAAGTAAAAGGTGTCTAGAAGAGACGAAGTGAAGTTAAATACATATGTACATGTTCGTTGGTTGTCGAGACGTGGTAAGTAGCCGCTGGGGGCGTACTTGAAGCTTACAAGATCTCCGGAGGTCCCAGCACTGAATTAGTGCTCTGGGATTTCGCGAGGGTGGATGCACAAGAATAGAATGACTCCTGAGTCCGGCAGCATCCAGACTTATATAAGAGAAGCTTGTAGGCTGCCGGCGCGGGCTGCGAGAAGGGCGAGCATCCTGTCCTGGTTGGCGTGAGAGTCGAAAAACTCGGGTCAGCAGTAGTAAGTGTCTCTGCTTCGTGCCTCTTTGGCGGCGCTCGGCCTTGCCCGAGGTCCAGGTAGCTTTTGGGCTCTCAGTACGTGTGGGGGGGGGGGGGGGGGGGGTGCCTGCCAGGTTGCGTAACCTTCAGATGAAGAGAATTCGATCATAAGTTCCTGTTACCTGTTAAGAGTAGGCAACCGAGGATTCATCTGGAAAATTCTCTCTACATGTCTCTCATGTCTGTAGCAGTGGAAGAAGGTACACTTAGCGATGAGTCGTAATCGTAGTTGATTAGTAG
This sequence comes from Dryococelus australis, assembly GCA_029891345.1. Lineage (NCBI taxonomy): Eukaryota > Metazoa > Arthropoda > Insecta > Phasmatodea > Phasmatidae > Dryococelus > Dryococelus australis. The sequence continues at coordinate 56,375,597 of CM057003.1, forward strand.
TAAGAGCGACATGCGTCAAGCTTCTCCAATTAAGCAGTGGCTTGCCTGAATAGCTTCTTGCAAGATTTTTCCTTCCTTCTTTAAGTTTCCTAATCTTTCTACACCATCTTTCCTTTTTGATTTAGTGTCAAGTTCAGACTTTTCTTTCTTGCAGTCTTCTAAGTAGGCCTTGTACTTACTGCTAGCATCTCTGAAGTACTTGAAGCACATTGGCGATAGAGGCATCTGACAAACACCACCTGTTAGTTTGATGACAGATTGCACTGTATGTAGGCCATTTATTGTTTGTGCAGTCAGGAGTGAACAAGATGGAGGAATAAAATGCTTGTTCATTGAGAAACCTTGTTCTATATCTGCTTGCCCATGGGATAATGTTAAAGCTGCTCTAACGAGACAAGAAAGTAAAGGATATTTCAATTCTCCAAGACTGTTCCTTATTTTGTATTGCAGACCAGTATGCATACATTCTGGTTATAGAACCTGAAGGTACTTCTGCAGAAACAGTAGCTTCATCTTTTTTTTCAGCCATGTACAGTTTCCACTCATCACAAAGCTTATCTATGTCACAACTCTTAATAACTATGGGCATAAGTTCTGCAACCTTCTGTATAAATTTTAATGAATGTAACAGACTCATGTTGAAACAAGGGATGCAAGCACTGGATGTTGCGAATCAGTTTATTCTCTATAGGTACTTTGTCAAGCAAGTATTCTGTAATAGAAATAATGAATTTTTTCGCTTCATGAAAGAAAAACTTCCTTTCCTTTTCTAAGTTTTATGGCTTCTTTCCTTGTGACACAGCCAACATCTATTTCTTCTGATGGGAATGTATTTTCAATGTTGTGGAGGTCAAGACTTCTAAATGTAGCTCCAGAAACTTTTTCCAAGATCTCTGGCTTAACAATTCTTGACATGAGGCTATGAATGAATGCACACAGTTCATCATAGAGAATGTGAATGAGGAGTTCATTACATTACATTAGACGAAGGAATTTGTCATATATTTCACCCACCGATTTAAGAAACATCAGACGAACCAACGTATAGGGATCTTCAAGTGCAGATCTTATGCAATTGTAGGTTCTTGTTTGTTGATGTTTAGTGTTTTTTTCAGAATGTATTTAAGAAAGTACTCTCTCAATGTACTCCACTGCTCACGGATTCTTGCAATAGCTGGTACCATTGACAGCCATCGGTTGTTTACAAATCTAAGCATTGTCTGTTGCTCTATTCCAAGTTCTACTTGGATATTCGCAAAATCTTCTTTCCTTGCCTGAAATCTGTGTAGAAACTTGAAAAGAACATCAAGAAAATCATCTATCTCCTAATGGCTCAACACATCTGACATGCCCCGTATGAATGAATTGTGAACAATGTGCAAGTTACATGTTCCAATATTTATCAGCCCATGACAGTTTTCAGATTTCAGATGACTGTCTAAATCACGTTAACATTTTGCATTTACCAGTGGGTCATCTGAGCCTATGGCCAATTACTTCTTCAAAGGCAACGTATCTCTTGACAATGAATCAAGTAACTTCTATTTTAAAATATCTGCTGTTGCACGACCAAGTTCATAGCGTTATAGAAAATGATTGATGATTTTATCCTTTCGTGTGTCCCAATAATGAACATGTATATCCAACTGCTTATTCCCTGCATCAGTAGTAGCTTACTCAAAAGATAAAGTAAAGAAATTATTGCTAGACTTTATGAATTTTACAAGCTCTAAATGAAAATATGGTCCAAGCCCATGACAGATTTCATATGCAACTTTTGTCGAACCTAGAGTGAAAGACTTGGCTATTTCACTATCACCAAACATTTGCTTACAAATATCAGCCCAACCATCACATGAACTGAAAGAGTAACCTTATTCCACAACATTCAGAGTCCACAAAATTTCAGCTTTGGTGACTTTATCAGCTTCATCCATAGTCCACTGCTTTGAAGTTCCAGGTTTAAATGAGAGGGTTGCAGAATTTTGACCACTTGAAGAAACACCAAAAGTGAATTTTGGTTGATTTTGTGATAGTACTGCAAATGCAACTGACTTGTGTTTTCTTGCAGATGCATGCTGTACTCACTGCTGTTTTCCAGAGTTCCTAGTATCAAACACTGATTTACAAAGAAAACACTGAGCTTTGAAATCACTTTCACTGTCCTTAAAACACCATCATCCAATTGTGTGTCCTTTTCCATCCTTCTCTGTTAACCATGTGTCTCTAAATGATGTATTACGAGGCATTTTATACCAAGGTATTGTTCTGTTCATCAACACCGCAAAAAAGGTACACAATGTAGTGTCATTCTCTTCTTTACACCAGAAACAAAATGTATCTATTCTATGTAACCAAACAATAACAAGCAGAATTTCACATGGCATGTAAACAAAAAATAGGTTCTGATAAATATGCTGATGATAAATATAAAAGAGAACAAATTCCACACAGTGACAGTGGTGAATGTAATGAAGGGAAACAGAAAATAAGGGATGACAGCTGCTATAAAACTCCTAATCTTGAAGATACCCTGCAAGAAAATGCAACAGCAAGCTGGAGCATGTTACATATCCCTCAGTTTCACTTCACTGGGATCTCGTGAAGAAAAAACAGGACAAACTAAAAATTATAAGAAATATATAGGACAATATAGGACATATGCTGAAAAAATAGGAAATATAGGAAATATAGGACAAGTGGGAAGCCTGAATATGTTGCCAAGAAGGGGCCTGTTAGTGTCTCGTGTTTTACGACGTAGACAAAGGTAGGAGTCTTTGGCACAATGCGGTAAGACAGGGGAAGGTGCAGGTAGGAATCTTCGGCAACTCAATGCAGTGAAGACAAGGTAGTTGGAGATGATTCTCTGCACAAAATGTGTGGTGAGAACCAGGAAGCCGATGGTTCTTTTGGCACGAGTGTGTGGTGAAGGAACAGAAAAATCTGGCATTACAAGGGTAGCGGCCCACTATTTATACTCTGGCACCCTGGTTGGAGAGGGGGTGGACGTGGCATAGATCCTCTTGGTTTGTGATGTCAGTGGCCGGCGTTGAATCCAGGTTCATGTCGTGGCGATCATACTAGTAGGGCCATTTGGCGGCGCTCTGGAGTACTTGGATGATCTTGATGCATAACATCGATGGCTCAGCCGGTGAATAATACAATCTGGCGTGGAGCGCCTGTCCTTTTCCTTGGGTGGATAGTACAATTCCTGACGTCTCGTGATGCGTGGCAACAAACAAACTCAGTAGAATCGAGCTGCAAAGGCACGCGCACTGATGAGGTGAAGTTGTTTATTCACTGTTGAAAAGACGTCACACGTCAATATACACATTCTTGTATTTAGTATGGGTGGCAGACTAGTGGCGTGCAGGAATTTAGAAGTACTGAATTTAGGAGATTTCAAACATGATTTTTTAAATACATCATTAATTTTTTGATCCGTGGTAGGTTGAAACTACAGATGCCAAGTCGACAGATAACATGGGCAATTGTAAATAGAACAAACTACACAGAAAACTATATTGAGTAAGAATATTGACAAGCCCAACAAGAGAACAATGAATAAAAATTACATGATAATGTGACAAAAAATATTCACTAATAAAATGTGTTTGTGGTGCGAAGAAGCAACAGCATAACTAACTCACCTTGACGAAGTTCTTGTCGCACACATCGCACTGGAATATACGGCCCTGGGTGTGTTCCAGCTCATGCTGTGTAAGGTACTCCCGCGATGAGAAGGTCTTACTACAGCACCGGCAGATCAGCTGCCTGCTCGATGCTGGCTCATGGACAACCGAGTGCTTCATTAGGTTGATCTTCTGGAAGAACATCTGTTGATCCAGCCACATGCAACCAAACACTCTCCATATTACCATGGTGCGGCATAACCTGCATGTTCTGTCAGCACATAGCAAATAGTACATTATAGCTTCCACAGCAACAATGACCTGCTGCCTAAAACACGCACTTCTGTTTCAACTGTAAGAATAATATAGTAATTGACAAGTTTTACAAATGTGTGCTACTTGGTATTGAAAGTTTCGAAAGCTAAGATATTACAGCAGGTGAATTTGTCAGTACACACATCACTAAAAATGAAATTTCCTGGAAAATTAAATAACATGAAGAAGAACAACAAGAACTTGACGCGTGCTGCTTATATGAGTTATACCAAACGACTGTGACTCATCCTGATGTGTTATACTATACCAGGAACCCCAACCATAGATGGCTACAGGATTGTTTCCCGTGGAGGAACAGTTACAGGCATGTGGTATTTCCTGATGTTCCAGGACCCACTTTCTCACACAACTCACATAGCACTACGTATCCCGAGGAAGGGTCAAACCCAAAACATTATTCACGAGTTCATATAGAATTTCTCCCAACATAGTGGGCAGTTCTAGCAAGTGAAATAAGCAATATTTCCAAGCAGCCTAAGTAACATGTTAGTCTCCCCAAAGCACCTGGCAGACAGTGTGTCGCCACACCAGCGAAGCGTAACGAAGACCGCAGAGTGCCTGAGGATCGCAAGGGCGGATCGCAAGGGCAGATTCTCCCACCCTGTTTGCTCCAGACAGACGTCACAGCTTCCACTCCAGCCCAGGCATGGGCTGGCCGAATGCACTATACAAGGCAGTGAGCGGCAGACGATGCCAGTTGTTCTTTAGTAGCTCCTCTCAACACTCCTGTGCTGGGGCTCTCTCCTGACTACCAGTTCTTCTAGATCTTCGACAGCCACCAGTGGCTGCTGCCACCATCGACCAGAAACTCCACAGGCTTTTATCACCTACAACCAGAAGCTCCAGCGACTTCTACCACCAACAACTTCCAGAAGCTCTTCAACACCAGAAGCCTGTAAGACTCCACTCCACACTTCCGCTATTGACCCTCCTGATTCAACAGCTGCTCCTACTTGCTGGCGAGTGGCAACTATACCCACTGTCCTTTTGGTAGTGGCTGCTTTTGTAAAATTTCATCTATACCACCCCAGGGTAGAGTAACTGCATCTGAGTTATTTTCACAGCCCTTGAAGTCATTCTAATCTTGATTAGCCTAGGAGTAGGTCACCTCAACCTGTAAAGCGTAGCTTACTTCCATTTGCACTGTGCTTAGTAGTAAGAGTAAGTGTCACCAGTAATAAATACATTTTTATCCTATCCCGAGAGTGAATATGTTATAGAGGCAAATCCTTCCCGACTACTAGGTACTCAACCTTTAGACACAGCAAGCAGGAGGCCAGGTTTTTATAACTGTACGAACTATAGTGTAGGACTGCAGACACCCTTCAAGAATCTGTGTCAGCAACATACACCACTTTCGACGGCCACCCGTTCTGTGCACCACGGTGTACAGAAAGGTAGAGCTCCAACCACTAGGTACTCATGAATCATCCAATAGGAGCAGCACAGCCACCTCAGGTTGTATTGCTGCCGGAGCGCGCCGGTGCTGAACGGGGTATTTTGCCTAGGATTAGAGGCCTGATTGTTGTTGGACCACACCCCGATAGTAGTAGGAAGACGGCCCACATGACCCGCCGCTCTAGGTTTATGCGCCAAGCTGCAGAACTGTAGGAACACAGAGTTCGCACCGTCAACTACTGTTGGGCTCTACACTTACTTAGGGTACCGTCAACTGCTTGTGCCCGACTGAGAGTAAATTAAGTGTCAATACTGCCTCTATGCCATTTGGGGAGAGGCACGGTGCTCAAAGGGAAGAGAAAAAGAAATTCCTTACTGTTAAGTGAGTGTGCACCGATATACCCTCTGCACTTGGAGAAGACATCCCACGGGAACGAGCTCAAACCGCCCATCACCTGGAGTCCTTTTCAGTCAGCATCCCTGTTTATTTCCCTACACACCCTAGGTTGCCATCGAGAGTCATCCTGCAGTTCATGGCCTGGTCACTGGGAGCAACACCAGGTTGAGCATTTCCAACTCCTACTTCGGAAGCAGTGTAACCACAGAGTGGAGCAAGACATACCATACCTCTCTGTAGGAAACTAGTCAACCAGCACCACCCAGGCGACTGCTGGTTCCAGTAACCTGCCTCTACACCAGAACTCAGGAAACTGGTGTGTGAGTACCCTGGTAAGTCAGCCCTACCTCAACGAGCTAAGGTTGTAGTCAGACATAATGCGGTACCACCCACAGCTGATTTTGTATTGAGTTGTACACCAAACCAACCAGTGTTAGTCTCTGGCAGAAAGTCCAATCAGAACCAATAATTGTTTACCAGAGCGCATCTGACATAGCGCACATCATAGCTAGATTGACTAGTCTAAGCGATACACGTCAAATTTTTCATGTCAAACCACAAACAAAAAATTTATAAATATGTATAATTTTGTAGAATGTAAGTACAGTATCTTTTGATACTTGTGGCAAAAAGTAAAAACAGAGACCGTACAATGATTACCAAGCATAAATATCATTCATGGTGACGCATGCCGCTTATATTACTATTAACTACGATTACGACTCATCACTCTTCACGTGAAGTATACCATTACTTCAACCACTACATGAGAGTTGTTACTGCAAACCAATACACAATTATTATGCGTTGTATAAAAATCTACCAGGTGGCCGAACACGTGGCTACAAGGTTAAGCAACCAGCGAGCCCGCCGTCTCCCCCCCTTCCACTGCGCTGAGTGCCCACAACCTACCAGCCACTTCGGATGCAGCCAAGCGCCGCCGAAGATCCACGAACCAAGAATGTTGACGAGAGGGTTCCCACCTCCCATGCCAGCCTTCCAGCGGAAGGACGTCCTACGCCTTCCCCGCACCCCGCCGTGGCAGCCTAGACTTCTGACTATATAAGTCAGTGCGCAGTGGGGCTCCAGCAGTCATTCGTAATTCTTCTCTTGAGTAATCCCGAGTGCTGGGGCCTACAGCGAAACCTTTCGTCTTCAGTAGCCATTGCGGCTACCCTCAGCAATGACAACAGTCAACACCCATCGAATACGAATATACCTTGCTACTTAAACTTTAACTTCTTTTATCTCCTACAGACACCCGCATTAGACAGATTTAGTTGAGTTGTTAAATATTCAGTTTTCTAGTTCACTTTCCCGTCAGCCTAGAACCAGGTCATCTACACCTTGCTAACGTAGTTTTCCTCCAGTACTCCGTCTGCTTGGTAGGAGATAGTACGAGTCACTATATTTATTGAGTCCTCAATAAATGCAGCTTTGTTCTCTATCCTAACACTTTTATTTCTAGAGTAATATCTACTTCGCCAGCTAGGAATAAGTTGCACTGTGCACTACCGACAGAAACTTGTACTTTTGTAAATCCGAACTAGCTTGACTGACGCCCGCCTTCTGGGGACCTCCAATATGGAACATACCCATTAGACAGCCGCCTGTTGCTTCCTATTACACCGAGCACCCAGGTGCTGGAGGGAAGGAACAGAGGAGCCACGAACACTAGGAATACCTTCCACCAAGGAAAGACTGCAGGCCTCGGTTGTATCACCTAACAGAGCACCTAGGTGCTGGGGGCGGTATTGGCCTGGGAATTGTGGCCTGACTTTGGTTGGAAATCACATCCAGTAGAAGTATTGGTGGTCCACACGGCTCAATGTCTCTGATCAGCCCGCAGACGTGGGGGATCAGTGGAGACTCTTACCAAGCTTGTGCCATGAATCAGCTACTGGACCTACACTATTATAAGGAAATTGTTTCTTGTCTGGAGTGCATGACGTATCTTGTTCAGCGGCAAACCAAACTCTATGACTTACAAAATAAGGCACGGCAGAAGGCGTATGGAACAAAAAAATGCTCATCTAGCTGCCCAGCAGCGGAGTACCTTACCCCTCCTACGCAAGGAAGACAGGCAGAATGGGACCGCGCCACCTCACCGAGATTACGGGCAGTCTTGACTGTACAAGTGGTACAATATATTCATTTTCCACCGCTCATCTGAACCGGTCCCGACTATCACCCAGTGTGGAGGGGTCTAGTCTACCAAACTGAAGCTAGTTACGGACTAGCCAATCCTAACTTCTGGAGTCAAGAGTAAGCAGCCTGGAAATTGAAGTACGATGTAATCTAAATCAATGACTGTAGCAACAGTTTCACTTAGCCAGTTAACCCATATTACCAACTGAACGAGGACCTGCAGAGTAAGGCAGGTTTCTAACACCTCCCGTCAGCTACCTACCGCGCACTTGATCTAGTGCAATAAACCTTGATGATCAAGCCATACAGTTGACGCGTGCCGCTCCTAGTACTAATCAACTTCGATTACGACTCATCATGAAGGTTCCTTCTTCCACTGCTACAGACCTAAGAAATATGTAGAGAATTTTCAACATGAAATTTCGGCTGCCTTCTCTACCAAACAACAGGAACTGATCAGCCAATTCTCGTCACCTGAAAGTTACGCAACCCGGCAGGTATGGCCCTCCCCTACCCCGCACTGAGGGCCTACAAGCTGCCTGGACCTCGGGCAAGGCCAAGCGCTACCAACAAGGCACGAAGCAGAAATGCTGACTACTACTGACCAGAGTTTTTCGACTCCCACGCTAACCAGGGCAGGATGCTCGCCCTCCCCGTAGCCTGCGCCGGTAGCCTACAAGCTTCACTTATATAAATCTGGATGCTGCTGGGCTCGGGAGTCATTCTTGTTTCTTCTCTCACGACATCCCTGAGCACTGCCTAGTGTTGGGCTCTCCGGAGGACTTCTAAGCTTTGAGTACGCCCCCAGTGGCTACCTCACCCGACAACCAGCGAACACGCTCATCAACGTGTATTAAATTCACTTTGTCTTCTCTAGACACCTTTACTAGAACAGTTTAGTAGTAATATATATTTTACTGTCTAGATTTATCTTTCTCCTTTAAAACCTAGAACCAGGTCGCCTACACCTGGCCAGTGTAGTTTCCTTCAGCACTCTACTGCTTGGTAGGGGATAACACATGTCACATGTTTATTGACTCCTCAATAAACATAGTTTGTTTCCTATACTTCAGTTTTTTCTTTCATAAAGATTCTTACTGTTCGCCCGCTAGAACAGTTTACGACGTGCACCACTGACAGGAACCGGGACGTTTTATATAACCAAATTAGATTTTACTACGGGCGCCCTTCAGGAGCCCGTCAGTTTTCTCACACACCCATTAGATAGGCATCTGTTGCTTTCCAACTGTCAGAACACTATCTAGTGCTAGCAGAGAAGAACAGAGGAGCCACAACCACTAGCAACACCTTCATTCAAAGAGGGGCAACAAACCCACGTTTCTTCTTTACACCAAAGAACTGTTAGTGCTGGGGTAGCTATAACTTGAGTCCTGCCGCTCGTTCATGTATAAACACACATCCAGTGGAGGCATTGGTGACCCACAAAGCTCCTATCTCTGACCAACCCGCATAGAGCGGGTGATCAGTGCAGATTATTACTGAGCCTGTGTCAACAAGCCAAAACCGGACATACACTGTAAGGTTGTTGTTAGTTAGGGTGCACCCCGTATATTGTAAGCAGCGACTCTATGCCCTACCAGGTGAGGCACGGCAAAAAGCGTAGGGAACAAAATGCAGTGTTCCTTGCCGCCATACATTCGAGTGTACTACCTCGTCCTACGGAGGAAAGGCAGGCAGAGCGGGACCGTGCCGCCCACCTTAAGACACCAAGCAGTCGCGTCTGCTCCGGTACTTGTAATATATTTGTCGCCTTGCTTGCGCATCCATCCTTCATGCCACAGTGTGGTAAGAGGGTTGTTAAACCATACTGAGACAGGGTACGACTGGGCAAATCTGAACTTCTGGAGCAGTGAAGCCTACAACTGGAATTACTGCTTCGGAGTGAATTGAGCTCACCACTACTGGGTGAAACCCGGATCAACCACAACACCCAAGACGACAGCACAAGTAAGTTGTAACCAACACTCCTCGCCTCCCGCTTTGTAACCAGAGCCATTCACCCCGCTTTTGGTCTAGCGGAACAATCCCTGACCAACGTGCCTGTCAGTCTAACCGGGCATGCATCACAGTTACGAGCCGAGTTTGCGTCAATGGCTAGAAACAAGCTTTGTATGTCCAAAACACTCCTTCATACATGTAATCAACATAAGGATTCTGAAAAGGTCATCTCATTAGAACTCTACTTCATCAGCCAACAAAAATGACACACACTGAAATATATTTAGACCTGAAGTAAAAAATACATTTGTCACAACTGAACTAGGAAGGTTGAAAGTACATGTGCTAACTTTATTTGATAACTGTAAGTATGTTTTGCAGGAATAAAATTAAAACAATAGAGATCACATAATCATTCATGCCGTTCTTTTTGCGAACTTTGAACTTGTAACCACCCTGCATTGCATCTGAATATATATTTAATATAAGTATTTTAACATTAATATCACATTTTAATTACGATAAAATAATTCAGACATCGTAATTTTTTATATAAGTGATTTTACTGCAAATACTGAGCAACTTAACAAATGCTGAGAAAAGAGCAAGTTAAAAAAAAAAAAAAAGACATGCTCTGCCTAAAATTGTTTTTCCATGGAAAAAAATGCACAAAGAGACTAGGGCCTAAGCACCATATTTTTCACTGATCAGAAAACAAAAAGATAAATATTTTAAATATGTAACAATGAAATATGTTTATAACATAGCTACACAATAACTTAAACATTTAAATAAGAGATGTAAACAAGTAGCATATCAGAACTCAATTTAGTAACATTTTACACGAAAATTATTTCTTACTAGTCATTGCCAAGGCAGCACAGTTCTTACCATTTTTATTTCATATTTATTACAAAACAAACATTATAATTTAGAAATGATAGTATGCAAGTAGTAATTGTTTAATTGAAACTATATACTAAAATTTTCTCAATAGTTCCTCAACTTACATATTTTACAAATTTAATTCTCCCAATTTGGCTAAGTTAATCTACGAAAATTGTTGTACAGGACAATCCTAAAAAACAAGTACATGTTTTTGTCTGAAGCAATGGCAGTATGATTGCTATGAAATGAGACTGGAGCTAAGAAGAGCTAGGCTGAGAATAAATGTTGTTATTTTGAACAACTTGCTGTACTTTTAGGTAACGCTGCGATGGTGCTGCTGATATTTACCATGCACAGCGCCGATTGATTCCGCTTCTCGCCGCTCAGGTCCACTCCCTACTCTATGCTTCTCCCCACTCAGCCTCCTCCCCTCCCGTGTGTCACGTGAGGAGTGTCGAAGGGGGTGCTATAGTCAGCTGGGTGCGAGCTGCTACCCCCCTGGCACCGCTCTACCTTTGGCGACTACAAGAAGCACCTCGTCTCCTGCCATATGTTCTGCTAGATCGTGCGGATGTCCGACCACCATGGAGTACGATAACATATTCAAATTGTAATGCCGGAGCAGTGATTAGTTTTTAACAAAATTGTGGTGCAATGTAAGCAATGTTTGATTGGGTTTAGGAGCCATGGTGGGAAGTATCGGTGAGTTGCGGACAGCACTTATTAATTGGGCTAGTTTTTGGTACGTGAGTAGTGCATAATTGTAGCTGGGTGCATGATTTCTGTTCTCCCTTTGCAATTTTAATATTTTGATAGTAGTTTTGCATTTATTCAGTGTTGAGTAACGTAGTTGCTTTGCGTACTTGGATGTTCACGAGTGTGCAGTACAATAGTGGAATCGCTGTCCCATTCGGATGGCCCAGCCATGTTGTTTGCTATTAGGTACGTCCACAGCTCATGCCTGGGTAGAGGAAGGTAACTTGGTAACATTATTTTAATTGTATTTGTCTTGTTAATTTTTTTTATATTCAGGCGCCTTGATGGCCCGTCTGCTTTTTATTGGGTGCTGCCTGAATGATGCTAATCATTTTTTGTACAGTTTTTTTTAAGTACATTTTAAATTGTTTTCTTTTAGAGTCGCACCCTCTAATGGGCCCCCTTCGGTTGCGGTGTGCTCGTATGACGAATTTTAAATGTTAGTTTTGGTACACGTCTATTTAAAAGTAACTTTTAGTATGCCCCAGGAAACACGCCGTAGAATGGTTCTTCGACGCTCTAATGATAATTAACTGTTTCAATGAATTTGTGATTTTCCTGAATGGTTGCCATGCATCTGAAGGCACTTAACGAACGTTGTATTTTTTAATAATTTCCCGATGGTGGTATGTTTGTCAAGTGGTCAACAGCATATGTTGCAAATATAAATACACTCTCATTGCACTTAATCATGAAGACGGTAATTAACAGTGTTTACCGCTATAGTTGTACGACACACTTTTCGTGTCCTTGTTGAAATCTATTTGTTAACGCACCTGTTGATGGTGTAAGATATTTTGTGTCATTGTACACACAGAGGTGAAAACTATCAGTATTACATATTTTAGTGATTTATCTAGTCATGCAAGCTTTATGAAGATTTATACGCTGGCCACTGCCTTTTAATTGTTTTAATGTTATTTTTCACCATAAGATCTGTCATTTCAGATGATTTTTATTGGGATTAATTAACTTGGAAAAGATGGAGTATTGGTATACTCATTGTATTTTGTATGTATTCTTTGAGATGTAACTAACAATTGCGCTGAAGTCAGTGCAACATGAATACGGCTGTAAAATTGAGCATGACTTGGAATCAACTTAAAAAACACCCAGTGTAGAGTAGCATCCATCATAGCATTCACACGAGAGAACCCATATCTCTGTATTCACAAGTATACTGTGAAAACACACAGTGTGGGGCTGGTGAACAATAACTACGCCAACCAAGGGTCTGACATGCAACTGTTTTTTTTCCCTTCCAATTTTTTATATAGGCAGTGTTTAACTTCCACTCGTAAAATTTGTTTCTCTCTCTCACATGTGCACGCATATATATATATATAGACTATTAGTGGTTTCTTGACACTTTTTGAATCAAACCTTTGAAAAATGTCACCATATATGATATGTTTGGTTGTTTCCTAATTGTGTTATGTATTACCAGGGTTTTATACTTGTATTAACATTAAAGTGGCTTACTTTTGGTGATATAAAATTTTTATTTTTTATAATTTATTTATAAATTATTGTATTTATTTATAATTAACATGAACTAAAACAGTGATAAAATAGGTGTGCTGGTAAAGCTAAGTAAGAAATAGTTCTTATGTAAAATGTTATTACATTGAGTGCTCACAAATGTGATGTAATTTTCTGGACTCGTGTAAGCTTTGTTTGGATGAGGCGGAGGAATATCACCGAAGAAGAACTTTAGCAGGGCTTAAGAAAAGTTGGAAGAAACCATGAATGGACTATACTTGTAAGCACACACATGTACATGCATACATCCGCACACAAACATAAAAATGCTTACTACTCAACAAACATTTTTTTTTTTTGTTACAGTTAATATGTTTGAATAAATCATTAACTTGATGATAGTATATGCATATGTAACAGCAGCAAGAGAATAAGATACAAACCTTGGGGCACTTTGAACAGGCAAACCGCTTTTTCCCAGTGTGTCGCAACATGTGCACATCCAACGACTTCTTAGTCTTCAAAAGTTTGTTGCATTCTGGGCATGGAAACTGTAACAGAAACAACTCAATCACTGTTCAGAGAAGTAGTTGTGTGTTGGTAATATTTAAATTTTTACCTAATAGTATTTTCATCAGCTGTACAAGGTGATAGATGGTGAAGCTCACAGAGAGCAAGTGAGGTATAACACTAACCATCAAGCCTGTTTTCTATATTCTGCTGGCATAGCTGGTGCCACAGATGATAATCAAATGAATACAGACAAGATTTTGTAGTGCTATTTTAAGGTGGTCACCTGGATGAAGGAATTTTGCACATCTGAGGCCTAAAAGCATGAGAGTACTAGGGGCGATTCTAAACACGTGAAAAATATGGTTGCGCAAGCCAGTGACAATGCCCCCCTCCCCCCGGCTGAGAGCCAACAAGCCATCACTCGCCTCAGGGCTAAACTGAGTGCAGCCGAATATGCATGAAGCCGAGCCCCGGGCAGACGGTAGCTACTCCCACATCGGCCTAGTACGAGAGGCCGAGGTGGGAGAGTCCTGTGCATAAAGTCTATCAAAAGAATTCATACTCTGCTTGCTGTTTTATGTGAGGCGTGTTTTGTGTAACCCATCCTTTCTCCTTATCCTTATGGAAAGTGTTAAAAGGAGGGTTAGGTTGAGATTATGCTCCGGTGTGAAGGCACCCAGGGGCGCACAGTGGCCGTCCAAGTTACTGGATGATCGCGAGCGGTGGAGGTTGGGTTGAATTGTCCGTGCTAACAGAGCAGGAACCCTTGCCCAAATCACAGCCACATTCAATGCAGAAGGTGTCAGACGTGTACTATCAGATCTGTGCAACGTTACAATAGCTTCCATGGGATATGGAAGCAGACGACCCACCAGAGTGCCCCTGTTAACAGCATGACACCGGGTACAATGCCTCACTTGGGCTCGTGAGGTCGCTAATTGGACCTTGGAGGACTGGAAACATGTGGCCTGGTCCAATGAGTCACGATACAGGTTATTTCGGACAGATGGCAGGGTTCGGGTATAGTGCAAACCCAATAACAATGATACCATGGATCCCAGTTGTCAACAAGGCACCGTGCAGGCTGGTGGTGGTTCTGTAATGGTGTGGGGTGTGTTCACATGGCATGGATTGAGTCCACTTGTCCATGTACCCACAAAATTCAATGGTAACCGCTACAAAACTCTCCTTGGTGACCATTTGCAGCCATTCATAGACTTCAGTTTTCCTAACAATGATGGGATGTTCCAACAGGGTAACGCGCCATCTCGTCAGGCTCCGAATGTCCAGGACAGGTTAGAAGAGCATTCTGAAGAGTTCCAGCAAATGGAGTGGCCAGCATGTTCCCCCGACATGAACCCAAATGAGCATTTATGGGACATGGTGGAGAGAGCCATTCACACCCAGGATCCTGCACCTAGAAATACCAGGGAACTTTGGGCAGCTATTCAGACATCATGGCTTAACATCTGTCCAAATGTCTTCCGTCCACTTGTGGCGTCCATGTCACATCGAGTTACTGCATTTCTTCATGCTAGAGGGGCCCTTACATGTTATTAGATGGGTATCCCATGACATTTGTCATGTCAGTGTACAGTGTGTATATCAGATCACAGTTGTAAGAAGGCTTCATTCGAGAATATATGGGTTTGTGAATCTTGAACAATGAATATATTTGATTATTTAGATAGTACGTTACTTTTTATATTACAATGACATATAACTAAACACATTAAACACTAGTACTAGTGTCTTGATGTGTGCAGTGTGTATGCCTGCTGATCTCCTGTGGGGGATTAAGCTAAAGAGACACATGGTGCCCTCACAGCTCTAGACTAGAATGAAATGTTTATGCTACAAATAAAAAAAAAATATATATATATATATATATATATATATATATATATATATATATATATATAAACACACACACATAGGCTGTTCACGATAACGTGAGCACTTTTTAAGGCCCTCCCAAAAAGCTTTAACCACTAATAAATATGTTCTACTGCATCATCAGACATTAACTTTTGAGAGTGGTGAACGTATACACCGTATTTGTTAGTCACGCGCGACAATGCTGATATTAAAAAGAGGCATATATATATATATATATATATAGACACGTGCCTCTTATACTACTAATTAACTACGATTACGAGAGCGAGAGAGACCCCCCCCCCCACATACACGCACGCACGCACACACAGACATGCATAGACATATATACACACACATTTATATATATATATATAAAATGCAACTGTGTTCTCCATATTTCCAACATTTCCAAGCAAAAAAATTCAACAATTAGAAACACATTAAAAAATAATTTCAATCAATTTTTGATCTCAGTTTAGCAACCTCTTTCATGCTGGTGACCACCCAGGCCACTTGAGTCGCCTGGCTCTTAAGCCACCCTGACCTCAAATCTTGACATTTTAACTTCAACAAAGTAGATGGAAATAGGTGATTTCAGAGTAACGTCAGTGAAGTTGCCATACTAGTACTACCTACGGTAGCCACATTTAGGATTTTCTACCTTATTCAATAGAATTACATTTTAAATTTTAATGCAGCTTACACATGGTGAAGTTGAAATGTCAAAATATGAGGTGTGAACTTGTCAAGATAAAGTAACCACCATGGAACAATATATTATAGTGGAATAAAGACATACAGTTTTTTGCCACTTTGTTTTTTTTTAAATTAACAAATTACAAAAGTTAAAAATACACAGGTAAAATATAAATATCAATATCACATGGCTGACACCACTATCTCTGCTATAACCATGCAATTGTAAGTGGAAGGGAAAAAGCAGTCTATGTTATGACACATCCGACTATATTTCAGTCTTATATTTTTCTCTAAAAACTCAATCCTCTTATAAGAACCACATTCCTACTTTTAAAATTAGTTTCTGAGAAAAAATTTGCATATGGTGCATGGGCAAATACTGTGCTATTCGAGGCAACACCTCACATCACAGATACTGCCACTGTCAATGTCACTGCTTAATTTATGCACATTAACAAACATCCATTACATTTTTTTTACCATGAAGTTAATGCAACTGACCTGTGCTTCCTGGTGTACAGCACGATGTTCCTGTAGCACATCCTTGCGGAAGAAACGTTTGTGGCACACCTCACACTCGAATTTGCGCTCCCCTGAAAACCCCTCCAAAAATTATAACCAATGTATTTACAAAACAGAGACATTTGATTAACTACATTGCTACAAAGAATACATGTACAAATAGCTTTACCATGCTGATTTGCATTGACATGTTTAAGAGCACAGCTCTTATAAAACTACAACTTTTAAATGCCAGTAGTGCTTCCTAAGCTGCACTTAACTGCCAAAAACTTATACAATAATTTTAAATCTCACCTACAATATGGATGTATCCCATATGGATGTATCCAAAACCATATCTTGCAATATATTTTTTATTTTATATCAAGTTTTCAATTTTGTAAATTACAAAATCTTAAATGTTAAATTATAATATCAAAGAAATCTAAAATCATTATTGTAATTGCTTATTTTTTAGTAATTCATATAGGATTCATATATCAAGCAGTCTAAAAATATTTTATTAATAAAAAAACTGGAAACACATGACCTGTTATCTATATTGAGTACAGTAGTGGACAATGCTCCCTGCTTGGGATCTCAAATAAGTTGTGTTATATCAGTGGCTGACGTAGGAAAGGGTTTGAACTAGTCCACTGCAGAATGCCAAATTGTGAGCTGCCAGGGTTGGCATACAGCTGCCCAGCAGCTAGATGGTGGTTCACTCCCACTCCCACTCCACTTGCTGACTGGCTAGAGGGAAGGGTAGGAAGTCCCTATGAGAGATGAAAAAGGAGGAAGAGCACGAATCTGGACTGCCCATCGCTAGACACCATCCACTTCACACGTTTTCTCATGGACTTCCAAATATGAAAAAAAAGGTATACATAAATTTATTTCAACATGCAGACGTCTTTCAAATGAAATTATACCTCAGAAACATATGTACAACCTCTCACTGATGTCAAAAAATACACAGCAATTTTATAAAGTTAACGCGTGCCCGGTTACTGACTGATTGGCACAATCGTCGAGGTTTATTGCGCTAGACAAAGTATGTGTTTTGTATGGACGTGCAGTGGAAAAGATATATAGCGCACCACAGGAGCAGTCAGGATTGCTCGTTATCTTAGTGAGGCGGCATGGTCCCATTCCGCCTGTCTTTCCTTCATAGGAGGGGCTAAGGTAAACCGCTACTTGGCAGCTAGATGAGAGATCATTTGTTCCCTACAATGTTGGCCGTACCTTATCTTATAAGACATAGAGTTTGGTTCGCCGCTAACAATACACGTCGTGTACTACGGATGAGAAACTATTTCTTATAATAGTGTTGTCCAGTAGCCGCTTGGTAGCGCAAGCTCGGTGTCTCCAGTGATCCTCCACTGTAGCGGGCAGATCAGAGACGTTGAGCAGTGGGGGCCACCTGTGCTTCTACTGGATGTGATATTCAGCCAAGGCCAGGCCGCAACACCCAAGCCAATACCTCCTCCAGCACCTAGGTGTTCTGGTATGGGATAATAATCTAGGCTGACAATCTCTCCCTGGCTGAAAGTATTCCTAGTGGTTGTGGTTCCTCTGTTCCTTCCCTCCAGCACCTGGGTGCTCGGAGTAGTCTGAAGGAACAGACGGCCGTCTAATGTGTGTGTTACTAGACTGGAGGTCTCCAGAAGGGGGTCCTCAGTCAAAGCTAGTTTGGATGTAAAACGTACCCAGTTTCTGTAGGCAGTGCACATTGCAAATTATTCCTAGCAGGCGAAGTAGATATTACTCTAGAAATAAAAGAGTGTGCATAGAGAACAAAGCCGTATTTATTGAGGACTCAATAAACACAGTGACCCGTGCTATCTCCTACCAAGCAGTTGGAATACTGAAGGTAACCTACGTTAGCCAGGTGTAGGCGACCTGGTCAGAGAGAGAGAGAGAGAGGGGAGAGAGAAGAGAGAGAGAGAGGAGAGAGAGAGAGGAGGAGAGAGAGAGAGAGAGAGAGAGAGAGAGAGAGAGAGAGAGAGAGAGAGAGAGGAGAGAGAGAGAGAGAGAGAGAGAGAGAGAGAGAGAGAGAGAGAGAGAGAGAGAGAGAGGAGGAGAGAGGAGGGAGAGAGAGAGGAGAGAGAGGAGGAGGAGAGAGAGAGAGAGGAGAGAGAGAGAGAGAGAGAGGAGAGAGGAGAGAGAGGAGAGAGAGGAGGAGAGGAGAGAGAGAGAGAGAGGAGAGAGAGAGAGAGAGAGGAGGAGAGAGAGAGAGAGAGGAAGAGAGAGAGAGAGAGAAGAGAGAGAGAGAGGAGAGAGAGAGAGGAGAGAGAGAGGAGAGGAGAGGAGAGAGTGGTGAGGAGAGGAGGGAAGAATAGACGAGAAGTGAAAGAGAAGAGATGAGAGAAAGAGATGAGAAGATGAAGGAGAGGAGAGTGAGGAAGAGGTAGAGAAGAAGAGAAGAGAGAGAGATGTGAAATTTGTGTATGGGATGTGGGGAAAATGAAATCTGAAATATATTAACGACAACAATGAAGAAGGTGGAATGAACATCATTACAGTTGTACACTAGTGATAGTTACAGCTGATGTGAAGTTAGGTAACTGTACTCAAAGTATATCACGAGAAAGAATTGCCGATAAAATATTTTGTCCATGGGCCACATGTGGCCCGCAGCAGCAAACTGAATAGCCCTGCAATATATTATATTCATATACGACCAACCACCATGCAAGAAGGTGGAATGGCATGGCACATATACAATCTGTTAAGTTCTCACCGTGCAACACCATGTGGGACTTGAGGCTCGCTGCAGTCTTGTACGTCTCTCCACACACTTGGCACACCAGAACTTGTGCTGCATCTCCGTTGGGTGCGTCATTCTCTTGACGGGGCTTCTTTGTTACGCATACAGCACTCGACTTGTGGCAGCAGCTTGACAAGCTCTCCTTCACAAAACACCCCACCCATCAGCAGTGATGCAACGATCATGCAGAAACAGTGACTTACATACCCTTTGTACCATACTTTTGTACCATACTGCTTAGAACATTAATAGTTTTTGCAATGAAAAATACCCATTCAAATCTGATATAACTGCAGATGAAAAAAAAATTGCTCTAATAAATAATATGACATAAATTCAGAAATAAAGTTTAACAAAGTGAATGAAGAGACAGATGAAGATAACCCTCAAAATGGACATGTTCAGCATTATTCCATGTAAAACAAGAATACATATGTTACAATTCTGCACTTTCTTAATTATGGAGATGGGTTACAAGTTACCGTTATTTTATGAATGGTAAATGGTCTCAGAAGAAAATGTTGTCTCTAATAATACAACACATATATATCATGTACACCACTGGTAAATAACATTTTGTACAAGCTCTGTATCAACAATTTTTTAAATTTCTGTACAAGTATGAAAAAGAAACAAGAGTATTATTACCGGTTGTAAGTTATACTGCATGTAACAGTGAAGGAAATCAAACTTTTACAATTGTTGACAATTCAATTTCTGAATTATGGGCCACAGTGGTGTTGTGATCAAACTTCTCACCCCCCACCTACGTGAACCGGGTTCGATTGCTCGCATAGTTGCTCCTGGATTTTCGCACATGGGAATCTTGCAGGACAATGCCGATGATTGGTGGGTTTTCTCTGGGATCTCCCATTTCCCCCGCCCTTGATTTTGGTGCTGCTTCACACTCACCTTGTTTCATCCTCATTTACTCTCAAACCTCGATGTTAAGAGCCACCCAAAACCCTCCACTCCACTTCAACTTCTGAACTTTTATGAAAACATTAAAAATATATATCTTCTCGTACAAAGAATAGATCATTATGGCTGTGTAATATTAACTTTTCATTATCATCACTACACCACTGTATTCGTACCAACAAAGGTCATTCATTCATTCATGGTAAAGTGAGCACTTTTGAAAGTCTTGTTTGGCTTCTAGTATCAACCAATTTATATCTTTCTGCCATGTGTAAATTTATTTTTTGATAAACACAGGTGGTACTGCATCACCACACTATTACTTCCAGTAACACGGAATAAACATTGGAGTGCAAACTGATCCATGAGCAACACGTTCCTGTAGAAATTGCACCCATCCTAGTTGACCTCACCCTTGAGAGAAACGCAGGTGACTCCGGGAACAATACTCAATCGAGCCAAGACACTTTTTCAAAACTCACAAACACTAGCTACGGCCAACCTTTCTACATAATCTGGTAGGTAGACTGGTGGAGCCCAATCACAGGTACACAGCTTTCAGACCAGCTTGTCAGTTCGGTGCTCGTCCTTTTCAGTTTCCACCACACCTTTGTGCCGGAGGGGACATTCTCAGGACTGTGATGACACAGTTGAAGCCAACACCCCGTGTGGGGACTCCAGATGGTGACGCCTAACTTTCACTACTCATTGCGCTTTTGCACAGAGTACTGAAATCAGGTGTCCGCTCCGTCGGCAGCCGCTCACGTGGCTCAAAACTATAGAGAGACACGAGCCCTGCCTTTTGCCTCACGGACATAAGTGTGTGTTGTGAACTCCAAATGAATTTTTTCAGACATAGTGGACTCAAGGAAAAGTTAAGTAGATGCTAATTTCCTCTAGGCATTTACAAGAGCTAACCTCTTCCCTCATTGCCGCCATTAGACAGCTCGCTCCCAAGGAATAAGCCCAATCTCTGCGACACTTACTAGTACCCGTCACACCTGAGATACCGAAGGATCTGTTCTAGGCTCCGACCCGCTTAAGTCCGGAGGTACACCCGTGCTCACAGAGTAACTCAACCAGCCTGATTAGCAGCTGAAAGCTTCCATTGCGTACCTCATGCCTGTTGCTCTGTCCCCGCCAACCACTACTCAACGCCAACACATCCAAACACCTACAGCACCTACATGCACAGTCATTCTGCCACCAACTCATCCAAGTATTAGTAACGTTAATCGCCCAGGTATATTGCCCAAAGCACAGAACCTGAAGTGGAAGATTGTATTGGAAGAACCAGACTTCATGCACTGCTGAAAAACTATCCGGAAATTTTCCTACACTGGGAATGCCATAACACCTCGCAGGGACCGAACTATTTAAGAACCCCCACCGGAATAGGGTGTGCCTGATTTAGCATCCAACCAAAGTACCTGCCTTCTCGAGACGTAGTGTCCATCTAGTTGACAGGGTGACACGTGTCACAAAAAATTAATTGATATTGATAAAAACACGTTTTCTGACTAAAATAATGACACCATAGAAGGGTATCTGCAACTTCCATTGTTACCAAACAATCACAAAAACTGTAACATTGGATGCTACAAATTTTTTGTGCCATATTTACAAACTAAACTGAAGCTTATTTTTTATACAGCACAGTAGCGTAACTAGGATTATCTCAAGGAAGGGGGATGTTTTTCTATTTCATGAATTTTTGTTGTCCGATTAACATACCAAATCAATATTAATGGGTGCCACTATTAAAATATTTTTTTCTCAATAAAATGTTTACTTCAAAACAAGATTACAAAATTACTTAACAAATCAATCCCAATTTTTGACTGGAAACTTTTGTTTTACATGAGGGCAAGGGTATGACTTATTGTAACTCCCTGGCTACAGCAATGATAACAACACATGAAAGAAGTTAACAGTCAATTGTAAAACTTAAATTACAAACGTCAGTTTCGAGAGACAGTGAAATGGCACTTTCGCAGTTTTTATACTGCACATAAACTCTACTTTCTGAAGCCCAAAATACAGAATGTGTGAGTGAGTGAAGAGATTTGGGCAGCCCTTAACAGTGAGGTTGTGAGAGCAGATAAGGGTGAAACAACGTGAATAGTGCCGGACTGCAAGGGTGGGGGAAACGGGAGACCAGCAACATCGTCCAGCATGATTCCCACATGTCAAAATCCAGAGGAAATCATTCCGGGAATTGAACCAGGTTCTCTTTTGTGGGAGGTGAGTAGTCTAACCACTAAATTACCGCGGCTCCTCCCAAAATACTGAAACTATGGTTTCATGTGATGGTATAAGTGTACTGAATGTAACGTCTCATGAACCCAGTAAAAGGGAGAGTGACAGTTGTGAGCACAGGATTTTATAATGAGAGGGGCTGAACCTCAATTTCCGAAGTGTGCTCTTTGCACAACAAGAACACCTTTTGCAGATGTACACTATAGTCTAATTTCAAGTGTACACTCAAGAAAATATTTTGCAATTGTTAATTTCAATTTTCAGTAAATAATTTTCAGTCAATTTTACAAAATTAAAAATTTTATAGAAAGTTATAATTAAAATTTTTATATATTTTGTGCATACTTTTATACAAATGTTCTCTTATTAATTCATTACATTTCTAAAGTTTTGTTATCACAATTTTTTGAATTTTAGGGTCTATTTTATTTATTCTCCAACATACACATGTTCTTTTATATTTCCTTTTCCACTCATTAAAGCTACATCCTACGATTAAATTTTCCAACCTCGCTTGTAATTACTTTAATTTTTGCTCTTGCCTTCTTTGCATTACTCTCCTACTAATGTTTCTTTTCCAGGAAATGTCTGTATTTAGGCCTATTTCTGGCTACTCTAACAAAAATTAACATTTTCACATCAATTGATACATGAATTATCCCATCATAGTACTGTACTTTATTGCATCATAGACAGGCCTTTGGACAATGATTAACTCTCTGTGTATGTTTACCATAAACAGTGATTTATTTAATGGAAATCTACATCAATAGAGCCACTGCCTAGCAAAAAGATTAGACAGAGTTCAACAACCTTCCATAGCTGTTCATAGTTGACTTTGCTACTAATGATATGAGAAAAAAACTCTTCTAAGCCAACATGTACACCTAGCTTCAAACTTGTCGAAGTCAACTATCAAAACATGAAAATGAGATAAATATGGTTATGCAGTACAGGACTACTGGATTTTCCTGACTAAAACCATAATTTCAGGAGATTTCCTGATTAAAGGCATAGAATTCAGAAAATTACCCACTTTTACTGACCAACTCACAAATTTATGACTTTTGCTGACAGTGGGAAAACTGTGTTGATGGGAAAAAGTGACCAACATGAAAAAAGTGACAACACTCCAAAGTGTTAAAATAAGTTAAAAAAAAAAAGGGACGTAATACAAACCCTGAAATAAGTATTGGCTAGTGCTGGCAGCGATGGGGCAGGGAGGGAGACATGGTATCAATTTTTGTACATGCATTACACCCAGTACAGCACTCACCAAGAGAAATGCAATACATAGTAACCAAAAAAGTGCAACAAATTTATTTTCTGCAGATTTCCCTCACATTTTTAACCTTTTTCACTGAAATGTTTTACAGTTCTTCAAAAATGAGTCATAGGAAAATATCAATATAAATGGGGTTGATGTAGAGAGGTAATACTGTATATAGTACATACAGCGTAATAACACATAATGTCAACAAGCATGTAGGTCTGACTAGACGCTACCCGCACCACTTACAGCATTATGGAAGCTGTAGCCGCACTCATAGCAGTGGAACTGAGGGATGCCATGGCACACTTGATGCGACAGGAACTCCGACAACGTAGAGAACTGCTCCTGACATACATCACAGCATAACACCTCACCCGGGCACATATGGTACTCTGTAAAACAAGCAAACTGCTACAGTTTACTAGAACACAACTACAAACTTTAACACAACATACACTGGCAAACATTTAAAAAACTTGAAAGATGCAAAAGAACAAACTAACTCAACACCAGTTAAAGCATAATGCTTGTGGGCTGTGTTGTGTGCTACTGGATTGATTAATCTAAAAAAATTACTGCCCTGCCTGCATATATTTTAATGGGTGCACTAAGTGACATTCGGCCAGTACAGTTGGTAATGATGGATAGAAAGTAGTTCCATATCTTAACGCAGAATAAAAAGTGTTAGGTAACCATTGTGATAACTAAAAGTTATTTCTTTCGGTTTCTATTATTTTAGTGCATCGAAGTGAAAAAACGAGCAGATTTGTAAAGTATATACTATCTTAATAATTTTGACTGACGCATGAACAAAGTGAAGACGCCCACGGCAATGTTAATTTTACATGAGGCGGAATAATACACAACGTGTCTACAAGTAGATCTTAAGCAGGGCTTTAAAAGTGCTCACTTTACTGTGAACGGTCTATAAGAAGTTCTCACTTAAGAAGTGTTCCTGCTTAATAAGTTGAATAATTATGCACCTGGCCTATATGCACATGTGTAATTTCACCCATCTAAGACATTTTCTTGGTTAATATGCATTATTTTTTCATTTCCTTAAAAAACGTCTTAACTGAGTTTTACGTACTTGGTTTACATTTAAAGCACAGCTAACCATAGGGTGAAGCAGCATGATGTAAAAAGGAACGAGTCTATGAAACAAGAACTTGTGCAGGTGAATAAATGTCAACACAAAGTTAAGTATAGTCAGAGATGGCACGACCGTGCGTGGCTGGTGCACGAGCGAGCAGCATTGGTCTGCCTCCTGAGCAGGTCAGTGAGGGCCATGTAAACTACATTAAATTATTTACTTTATTTATTCATATTAAAGTTAGAATTTTTTATTTAGTGTTGTGTAATGTGTTTTTCATATTTTATTTAGTATTTTAACAGTGTTTATATTTCGAATCAAGTAATGAGTTCTTAATTAGTATTCTTTGTTTCCATGTAAATTCACCTTCAATGCACAGCACACTATCTGTACTTACTTCTGAGGCGGGAGTCCTTGAAACGGCGACCACAGGCGTCGCAACTGAGGGGGTGTGTATGTTGTTGCACGTGCTGCCTGTACAACGTCAGCTGGGTGAAGACTGCTGAGCAACGAGGGCAGGGCGTGCTACCAGTCGCTTCCAGCACCTTTCCCTGCAGGAACAATGTACAAGTTGTCATACTACAACATGGATATACTCTCACACTACAATTTGATGCGTGTCCTATATGGGTGGACTATCTTAGAAGGTAGTACAGAAAGTTGACTGCCCTGCCAAGTCCTAGCCTAGCCTACCAAAATGAATACTATACCTTCAACTATGCCTCTGAGGCGTTAGGGACTTTGCTGTAGCATTCAATCGCTTGGGGGCAGGTTTGCCATGGGCCGGAGGGGAGTCAAACCCCAGAGTGAGTAGAATACATAGGCTT
Source organism: Dryococelus australis (assembly GCA_029891345.1). NCBI lineage: Eukaryota > Metazoa > Arthropoda > Insecta > Phasmatodea > Phasmatidae > Dryococelus > Dryococelus australis. The sequence goes on from CM057003.1 coordinate 56,401,330, forward strand.
CCCGGCCTGGAAGTGTGATTCGTCTCAATATTAGGGCCGCCAATATATGCAGGATGCCAGTGATCCTGTCTGGATGAAAGGGGGAGAATATTACTCAAGAGTGATGATATTATTCTACGTGCTGGGACGTAATCATCATAGTTTAGATCGACGACGAGAGGCGAGGGGTGTTGGTTAACACTTACTTACTCTTGTTTCTTGGATGCTGTGGTTGTGGTGGATTTCACCCAGACATGAGGAGTTTGGCCCACGCTGAAGCAGCAATTCAACTGGTACGCTTCGTTGGTCCAGAAGTTGATGTTGTCCCAGCCAAATCTCACTTCGGTATCGGTCAATAACCCTTTTACTACAGGGTGACACGAGGGGTGAATACATAGACAAGGAGATACGTACAATAAAGTGACTGGAGCAGTCGACACTGACTCGTGTCTGAGTTGGGTGGCGCGGTCGCATTCCGCCTACTTTTTCGGTGTAGGGAGTGCATTAAACTGTCTGGTGGCAAGGAACGCTGCATTTCGATCCCTACGCTTTTGGCGGTGCCTCTGGCCGTAAGGCATAGAGTCTCTGCTGACAGCTTACTGGGTACATCCTGACGTGAACAAACTAAACACAATTTACAGTGTAAGTCCGGTTTTCGCATGCTGACAAGACTCTGTAAAGTCTCCACTGATCCTCCACGCTACGTGGGCTGATCAGAGATGGGGAGCTGTTTGGGTTACCAATGCTGCTACTGGATGTGCGTCCACACACGAACGGACGGCAGGTCTCAAGCTACAAAATATCCCAGCACTAACAATGCTCTTGGATAAAGCAATAACTCGAGACTGTCGCTCCTCCCTGGGTGAAGGTGTTACTAGTGGTGGTGGCTCCTCTGTTCCTCTCCACCAGCACTAACAGTATTCTGGTATTCGGAAAGCAACAGATGGCCATCTAATATGGGTGCCCCTGAAGGGTGCCCGTAGTTGAAGCTAATTTGGTTATTATAATATACTTGGTTCTTGTCAAGGGTGTACGTAGCAAACTGTATCTAGCACGCAAACAGACATCTACTTTAAGAAATAAAAACTGAAAGGTAGGAAACAAAATTATGTTTACTGAAGTCTCAATAAACATGCAACGCATGCTACCTCCTACATGGCAATTGAGTGCTGAAGGTTACTACACTGGCCAGATGTAGGAAACCTGGTTCTAGGTTGTAAGCGGAAAAGATAAATCTAGACTGTAAACTATATTACTATTAAACTGTTCTAGTAAGAGGTGTCTAGAGGAGACAAAGTGAATTCAATACGAATTGGTGAGTGTGTTCGCTGGTCATCGGGTTGACTGATCGTTAATGTCCGCAGTAGCTGCTGGGGACGTACTGAATACTTAGAAGTTTTCTCCGGAGGTTCCTAGCAGACCAGTGCTCTAGGAAGATGTGCGCGAGAGTCAAGACGAAAAACTTTCCCGAGCCTGGCGGCGCCCGGACTTCTATAGGTGAAGCTTGTAGGCTGCCGGCGCAGACTGCGGGGAGGGCAAGTCTCCTGTCCTGGTTGGCGTGGGAGTCGAAAAACTCGGGGCAGCAGTAGTCAGTGTTTATGCTTCGTGCCTCATCAGTAGCGCTCGACCTTGCCCGAGGTCCGGGCAGCTTGTAGGTTCTCAGTGCTGGGAAGGGGGGTGCCTGCCGGGTTGTGCAACCTTCAGGTGACGAGAAATCGCTTATAAGTTCCTGTTGCCTGGTAGAGTAGGCATCCGAGAATTCATGTAGAAAATAAATTCTCTCTACGTATTTCTTACGTCTATAGCAGTGGAAGTAGGAACCTTAGTGATGAGTCATAATCAAAGTTGTTTAGTAGTAGGAGCGGCACGCGTCAGGGGTTTCTCTCCAATGCCTGTCTAGGCCTAAAATAGTATCTCCTTATCTCTGTATGATTCCTATGGCAGGATGTTGTCTATCTGCTACTTTAATTGCGGGTGAAAATAACGGATTAGTGCTATTAGTTTCTATGGGAGGTCATTTAGTAATTTCCTTTATGAGGTCCTTTAGTTTCCGTCTCAGCTGATTCTTAACTCCTCCTTTCCGAGAGTACGGCATGAGGACAGTAAAGAGTATCAAAATATTTGAAGCTAAGCTGGGGTATGAAAAAGAACCTATTATGTACTTCTGAACACACTGGCTTTACGACGTGATATCACAATCTGCTGTTCCAATCCAACGTTGGCAAGCCGTGGATGAAACTTTTGTCCTTTACAGCGGTGCTTAGGAGAATGTCACATAATTTAATGCAGAAATGTCCAGGTGTAGTTTCTGCAGTGGGACGTGCAGCTAAAGCAATCCTCTCTCCAATCCGGCAATTACGAGCAGTGTTGGAGTAGGGAAATGCTTAAGTTGAATCAATTTCATGTGGGGAGGAGTTCCTAGGGTGATTAGGGCACTCCTGAAGATCTATCAAGATGGCAAATCTCAGTTTGCCTCGTGTAATTTGTGGGTATTTACCTTAGTGGTTTTATACGCATCACGACCAGCTTTTCCTCAGAGCAAACTAAAAGAACTTTAAGTTACTTAAAGGCCTAACTTTAGGTTCTGAGCAAAAAAAAAAAGACTAGGTAAAATTTAGATTAGAAAAGAAATAATACGTTTTATTTAATAATGTATTTGGCAGGTGGTTCCGTTCTCTCCTAATAATGATAATAAAATAGAGATTAATGGAAGCTAACCCTATCTAGTAGAGCCAGACGAAGGCGACCTAGAAACAAAGATAAATATTATGTGGGCGATTATTCTGATGTACGAAAAGATTTAAAAAATTAACCTAACTTACTATAGCAGTGATCTGGAACCTAATGAGGGAGACAAATTACCAGAAGGGTAAGTTGTGATTTGAACTTCGGTGTGGGAAGGGCAATGCTGTGACAGTTTTCTGCGTACACAAGGGAGAATACAAGCTAGGAGTGTATTGAGGCTCTGCCAAGTTGGCCATGAAATCAACCATCTCGGATGGGGCGAAGTCGTGCATCTGTAGTGTGCTCTATGTAGTGCGGATTTCGTCATGTGTCAGATTGATATTCATTTAAAATGATTTTCCACTTGGTTTAATTTGCTTTTAACTTGACGTTCATGAACACACAGCATTTAAGAGTACCGAGGCAAAGATCTCAATATAGTTTATTTGTGTTATGTTTTTGTGAGGCAATTTACCTATACATGTGGGCAGGTAATTTTACTTGAGTTTTAAATTTTGAAGAAGTTTGTGGTAACCTCTGGGTGGGTGTGTTCTATTCCCATTGTAGGGAATAAAACTTGTTACAGAAATCCATGGTGTTAAATTGATTTATAAGTACGAATCTCAAATGAATCCCTGCTCTCGCCTGAATCAAAGTAGCAGTAGTTAGTTGTACTATCAGTAGTAAGTAGTTTTTTAATCTCTATTTCTTCTTTTTTTTTTAAATAATTTTATTTCATAAGGTTTAACATTTAAACACATGCAACCTTGACTCCACCCCCATGTGAAAAATTCCTGGTAGATTCTCTTGTGGAAGTGTTTGGATGAGTTTTTATTTTGGAGTAGCAAAACTCCCGACTTGTTTTAAGATGTGAAGTTTTTTTTTTATTCTAGGAGAAAGTTAGTGACTTTTTCTTGTCTTGACTGCGTGCTGGCCCTCCTTTTAAGGAAGAGTACACGGTGGAGACAGTTTTTTTAGTTTTTCTGGTAAACTAATTAGGTGCATGTTTCGAAGGAAGTATAGGCCAGTTGCAAACGCAACAACATATTATCATTCTCTTTTTGAAAGGACATAATACTGTCGGATATAGATGTGGATGTGCCAATAAATTCAAACTTATAAACCGATTAAAAAAAAACACATAAAAGTAAAAATATACATGCAATAATTACAAAGAGTGGGTGACGAGATTTGGGCGACTCTTAACATAGAATGAAAGGGCAGGGGAAGTAGGAGATCCCCAAGAAAAGGCACTGACCAGCGGCATCGTCTGGCACAATTTCCAATTGGGAAACTCTGGAGCGAACCAACCGGGGATTGAACCCAGTTCCCCTCGGCGGGAGATGAGCAGTCTAACCGCTCAGCGACAGTGTCCCCAGAAATACAAAGAAAACCACTAACAGATGTAAGAGAGAGCCAGACCTGTGTGCAGAAAGCTTCATGGTTGCTGACGGCATCCCGGCTCTGAGCTTCTTGCCACAGACAATACATGGATGTGCCTCAATGTGCAGTGGAAGGTGCTTGTTTAGGTTGCTGCGGCGTTGGAACTCTCTGTTACATATGGGGCAGTGGTATGGTCCTGCTTCCTGTGTGTTCTTGCCGCAGTGATGTGACTGGAATGCCTTCTCTGAGCTGTACACACGCTGGCAGTCATTGCATGTATACGCATCTGCAGCTCAAAGCACCATTCACTTGTGTTTGTTTTCTAAAGTACAAATACTACGTCAATAAAATAAGAAGAGCCAAGTTTCACAAGCAGAATAAGGGAAGGAACAATCCCAGCAGTTGCCTGGAGTTATTTTTGAACAACTATGGACAAACAAATTCAGGATGGCTGAACCACAATCAAACCTACGTTTTCTTGAAAGTGAGCCCAGTGTGTTACAACTGTTCCACCTCACTCAGTTCTGGTACACAAGAAACCATCAATAAGAGAATACAAAATAAACGATGAAATAAAACACAAGAACAAAATACACTTTCCTTTAGCTGATGTTTAATACTGTAGTACTGTGATGGTAACAATGTTTTTGATTTCAATTCCAGTTCCAATTCACTAATTAATTCCAGGTTCCAATTCTAGTTATTTTTTATAGCTTACAATGATTACTGAAAAGGTCAAACAACTGAAAAGGAATTCAAAAGGTATAAGTTTACGAAAATGTACCAGCAAAAAAATCTAAAGCCAAATAACAGTAAAATTTATAAAAAATTTATTAACAGAACATTATATTTTTGTACCTCCTCCCCCAAACTCTAGCCCAGTCCTGCAAACTATCTAGCAGGACCCAGAGAAAAACAGTTATGCAGATAAGAGTGTGCGTGTAAAAGCAAGGGAGCAGTAGGGGAGGGCAGTTAGGAAAAGTAATTGCTGGTTTAAAGTGTACAGCAGTAGCGTGCTGTCACAGGTCGGTGCTGTGGCACCCGAGTACTATGTTGACTTCCATTACAGTCGAACCCCTTAAGATGGTGATGTCACATAATCTTGGCTGCCAGGGCCAAGATTATTTAAAATACTTTTAATTATCAATTATGTTTAAGGTAAGAAAAGGGTAATTTGTTTTCAGAATATTTTTGTTAAAGAATTACTGTTTCATTGTTTTAGTTTTGTTGTTGGATCACGGGTTTACTGTAATAGTCAGAAGGATACCTGGAGAGGTTGACTTCCAGCCACCACTTTGTGAGTCTTAGAATAGCAGTGCTGAGGGGCAGACATCCATTCCATGGAGGCCTGCAATTGTGTAACTAATCTTTCAGTGCTGCCTGCATTTAATTATTCCAGTACCATTTTCTTCACTCCCATGAGCCCTCACCACTCGCAGACTCATGTACATAGCTTTTTTGGTCCAAGCTGTGGTGACCCCCGCTGGACACATATGTTACATATCTGGCACTGGCTGACTCCAGTTTTTGTCAATTGGCCTCCTGGCTAGTGGAGATTGTTCTGGGAATCAAATATAGTTTTATTCCAAGGAACATAACGTAGAATGGCAGCATTACGAGTATTTTTTCATATTTCAATGGTTATATATTTTATTAGCCGACTGTGGTGTTGTGCTAGTACCATGTGGCAGCTACAGCCAATAAATCCAGTAATTAACCATCAATACAGGCATAATTATTTTGTAGCAATGTAAACCCATTCTCTGTGGGTATGCAATTTGACCCCAACGCACTGCAGGTCATGGAGTGTAAGTAAAGTTGTAGTTTTGTCACTCGTGCTTGCCAGTCACACTGGCCAAGTGTTCTACGCAGTCCTGAGACTTCATTTTTCCAGTGTGTTAGCCAACCGTGGTTAACTAGTGCCTCGGGCATTTGCATCTAGCTCTCAACTGTATGGTTGTGGGCATGCGGTCAGACCATCTCGATCACCCCTGACAACAACAGTAAAGCACACTCATTTGAAAAAAAATTCTCTATCATAAACAAAATGTGCGAGTACAATGAAGGTTGCCACACAGTATCGCCAGCCATACAAGTGTACAATTTGCATTTAATGTGGTTTGCTTGTGCGGATGTGCCACTGTGAGGCATATATGTCCCTCCAATATTCATATCTGCAAGTCACAGAATAAGGCTGTAGTAACAGTGTGAGGCATAGAGCCAAGTTCAATGAACGTGCAGCATGTTCCAATGGCACATTCAAAAAGCCTTTGCCCAGCTGGATGTGTTCCAGAGAAGTTGCATCGTCTGCCTCAGAGAGGCAAGTTGCACATTTTGGCACACTGTTTGCCCCTTGAACTGTTCTGCATACACTGTGAGTTGGTGTTGAATACAGTGGGAACAGGATGGTACACACATCCATCGAGAAGACTCAAATTGACCCTGGCACACCACCATAAGGGAGGATCGTTTCATCAAGCAACAGGCTGTAAACATTCCATGGTCATCATTGCGCACCATCCCGGGACATGTCATGGCAGTTGGGGATATGCTTGTGTCCACCACTACTATATCCAGGTGGCTAGCAGAGCGAGATCTATCACTGCAACATCCCTTATGACATCTACAATTATGACCTGAGCTTCACCGAGCATGTGTGACCTTCTGGAGAGAAGGGGCAGCATGGCAGTTTGTGGACTGGTGTCAAATGGCATTCAGCAATAAATCATGGTTCTGTCTGGATACAGACAAGTGCCAAATTTGAGTCTGGAGACGTCCTGGCCAGCACCATGATCCATGCTTCATTGCAGAGCAACACACCATCCCAACAAGAGGTGTCATGGTGTGGGGTACTATTTCCTACAATTTCCGTACCCCCTGACGTGTGATATGTCCAGGAAATTCTGCAATCAAGTGTGCTCCCCTTCCTCACATAGCTTAACAACCCCATTTTCCAGTAGGATAATGTCCGGCCTCACACAGCATGGGTATCTCTTGCCTGTCTTCGTGATATCAGCATGGTTCCTCGACCAGCAAGGTCCTCAGACGTCTCGCCCATCAAAAACATTTGGGACCAGGTTGGACAGCAACTTCTGCCAGTGGTAACTACTGTGGATTTGGAAGGTCAACTCTGCCAGCTCTGGCAGGAACTTCTTCAGGAGAACATCCAATGTCTGTATGCCTCCATACCCAACTATATCACCCCCTTTCCCCGTGCTACGGGTGGTCCAACATCAAGCTAAGTGCATCCTATAGGTGTTGGTCTCCTGAAATAAATGCTTGGCGTGGTACAATATTTTTGATGTTTTCTTTATACATACTACCACAATCTGTACATGTACTGACGCCAGCAGCAGGCAGACCAAGACGGCACTCGCCGACCTCAACAACACGTGGCAGTAAGCACATGGTGCAGTACCGTTGCACATACTTTCCCAAAACTGGATACTTATTGTTTCCAGTGTGCTGCGTCTTTTCTTTCAGGGCTAAAATTGTTTGTAATATGTGTCTTTTCAGGGTGGTTATGTAATATCGTCATGTTTAAATTCAAAGTGCGTGCAGCGCCTAAGAACTGGACAGTAGCATTCAGGCTAAGATGCCTTTTCAAAGACATTGAAAACATAAAGAAATTGCAGCCGTAAAATTCTATTTTGAAACTGTATTGAAATTGCTTTTGTGCCATTTTATTTAAATACAACAGTTTTTATTCGGCGTGCATAGCACTTCCACTTGTGTGAACCCCGTTTGCAGCCTTGGTAGGTATGCGCGACCCCTGCCTCTGGGCAGTCGTCCTAGGAGAGCTGGCGAGGTAAGACGGTGTCATGTACGCACTTCATATTTTTACACTGATTTAAATTTCCATAGTTTCATGTAGTATACCAGTTAACCTTTGCTTCGCATACGTTTTGCCAGACATCCCCAGCATGATACTATCCGCTTAAATAATTATTTATTGCCCTTGTGGCTTTTTGAAACTTAAACGTCACGAGAGGAGATAATGTTGGAAAGGCCACGCGACCCGCGCAAATTGTGAATCAGGCGCTATCCGCCCACGTTAAGGACCTTTTGTTGTAACTTCTGTTTAACTGTGACGGGCAATATTGAGGGTAATATTTGTATGTGCTTATTTCAGGGTTTTTGTCATGTTTAATTGTTTTATGGCCACATCACCCTCAGCCACGTGGTTAGCTACAGCCAAGTCTGTATCTGTGCCATCCATGCATTTAGAATACTAATTCTTGTAATTTCATGTGCGCCAAAATTTATTTCAGGGTTATACATATTATTTTCATTGAGCGTTCTTGTATTTTTCATGTTTGATGCTTTTTATGTATGAACATACGGTCACTTCTTTTGTTTGGATTTTCCGCCATCAGGTGCGCTAAGAGCTTTTGTATGCTTGCAGCTTAAAGGGAACCATTTTCCCAACGCACGAGAAATAATGCATTTTACATTTGCACATCTGGTCCGCTAAAATCTTCATCCAGCAGCATCCACGTCATTTAATACTGGTTTCATGCATCTGCATGTTTATTTTACGTATTCATGTCATGCCACATGTTCACCCAGTGATATTTATGTCTTTTTGTAGGGCTGTATTATTTTCTGTCCTAACCTGCTATGTGATTTGACCATCGCCACAAATCACGAGGTACGGGGATGTGTCCCAATGAGTAGGCATTAGTGACGAGAATAAACGCACGTGGTATTGTTCATTTCACACTCCGTGTCCTGTCTCCAGGAAAAAATCTTTAGTCCACCCTAGCGGCTATAGACCCCTTTCCTTGTGGAGCCTGTGTTCTCAGACACCATGGAAAAATCATTCATCTAGGAGTGTGCAAGTTGAGTAACATGCTGGGGGAGTCACCCACCGGAACTGGCTAGTCACATCTGAGGTAACCATAAAACTCATTTTGGCATGAGATATAACTTGGCACAATAAACCCAATCTTACCAGTGTAAACCTATGTATTCTTGTAGTGTCAGCGCCCAGCTCTTCATCAGTGTTTGAAAGTGAAATATTTAGTATTGAAAGTGTTTTGTAAGTACACATGGATGAGACAAACACACGGAACCCACAGCATCCCCGAGTCTCAACGTGCAGTGTCTGGGAAACACTGCTGGGGCCCATCTACCAGTAAGTAAACAGTGTATTCGTTCGTCTCCGTGTCTCACTCGACTGTGTCCTTTGTGATGGTATCTTCAGGGTGATCTATTTTTTTTTCTTCTTCAAATGAGTGTATTTCTGTATAACTTTTTTGAAATGTCTAAATATGGCTCCCTAAAAACCAAATTACGATTGTGTTTAGATTTATAGTGTTTGATTTTATTTGTTGCTGATTTTGGGGCCTTACACTTTATTGCATAATAGACGAAATTGAATATTGGAAATACACAGTCTGTCAAGTAAATACTGTATAAAATTGCTTCATTGTCTAGGAAATTGGCTCTTTTATAACATGAGATGAAAAAGAATGTCACCCGTTACTTGGCAGCCACAACCGTAACCACAATAAAAAGATTACAAAAAATAGCTATTAAAATATCCTGTAAAATACTGCAAAAAAAAATGTACACAATGTGTAAGTGGAGCTTGTCATGAGTAATGTGATGAGTTAATGTTGTATGAAAGACTCACATTGCTAGCAATCTTTTGCATTGTCCACTGCTGATCCTCTTGAATTGATTCATCATTCTTGGCTGTACTGATGGCAGCAGCTGGTAATGGTGATTGATCAGACTACCACTGTGATGTTTACTGCTAACAACTGCTTGTATGCTGGTGGGTATTCTTGAAGCACTCCCATTTTCCCTGCCTTGTATTCTGTCCCTCCGGCTCCATCTTAGGGTCTCATTCCACGTCACCCTTCAAGTCCCACTTCGGAAATCAGTTGCCAGGTGTGTGTTAAGCCCACCCCACATCTCACACAGAATTAATTAATATATTTATAGGTAAACAGGCATTGAGGACTTCATCAGTGATGTAAGAACCCAATCATAATTACCTATGTGCTTGAGCATGTGCCTGTTAAGCATCTTCTTCTGGAGAAAAGTCTTATTGCAGTGGACACAGGTGAAATGTATAGAGTCAGGCGCAGTGAAACAAGGATGGTTCACAAGAGATTCTTTGCGGGCAAATACCTGATACAATCAAAATGATAAATAATTAAGAACATAAACAGTTGCAGCCATAAAGTCGACAAACAATACTGATCTCTATTAAATGGTGGTTATTTATTTGAATAAGTATCAAACAGCATAAATTTGATTCTCAACTTCAACAAAAATTTTCACAATATAATATATATTTTCAATTCAAATTTTTATGTTTGTCACATTATTGAGTATTCTTGCTGAGTTGCCATGTTTTCTTAAAAATTAACACTGACAGTTACATAAACAAAGCTCTATTATACCTATAAAAATGAAACTTATTTTGCAAAATTGTGCAACATAAATTGGAAGGAAAAAAAATTAATCCAATTACAAGTACAAATTAAATATCTTTTACATCCGTAATGTACTGAAGTGGTTGAAAATTATGACAAAATAAACTCACAAAATTTCATTTACAGTTTTGCCACCCTGTGTTGACTATATCCTTCAGTAACCAATTGCAAAACAGTGCAATATACAAGTACTAGGTATAAGAATTATATAATGCATTTCTCTGTTGTTCCAACTTTCATTAGTATAGGCCTACGGTACTTATTTACCAAAAATTTGACTTATATTATATAATGAACTGGAATTCAGTGTTTGGCAATATTATATGTCGATGTCTCTTTAAATAAGACTGAAAAGTTGCATGAACACTGAGTGTTTATCAAAAAATTATTACACAAAAGCATTACAGACCACTTTCAAGTTGAAAGTTTTTTAATTTTTGTATTTGCACCCAAAATTTGATTATGGGTAAACTAATTTCACACTCAAAAATATATTGAAGTGTCAATATTACATTCTGGAATATCTATTTCTTGCCTGGTTAGTTTCCTATTTAAAGTAATTTAAATCATAATGAATCACAAAATATAAATGTTTGTTTGTACATCAACACTATCATGTGCACTGCTAAAAAAATGTATTTTTAAAGTAAAGCTTTATATGTTGAATTTTTAGTCTTAATGTCACTCTCTGTTTGGTTACATTCAATTAACTCGTACTCATCATTAAAATGTGTTCAGTCTATCTGTTGCCATCATTTATAGTGTCTTTCACTCACACATCTAGTCCAGAAGTCCAGCCTGCCAGCTGCACTTTTCGCTGCTTGATATTTGCAGTTGCAGACTTCCCTTCTGCTGGTCAATTTTCTCACCGCTCGTTTTATCACTGAGAACTCAGCCACACATTCACTCATCAACTACAACTCAACTCTGGCCCGGAGGCCTATTGCAATATTATACAGTTCGCCCTGACCATCTGGAAGGTTCAACGCACCTCAAGCCATGCTGAGAGAATGAGGTCAGTAATCCAGAGCATTCTTCAGATAAACACAGCAATTAATGTAACCAGAGTCAGTGGTGCACGTTGGTAAAGAGATTATCGCATTGGCTTGATTTTTGTAACTGATATGCGGTTCGCTCGCCTGTCATTAAAAGCGATAATTTGTCTTGCTGCTGCCACCGCCGCTATCATATAGCGACTTTCTATCCCCATCCTTGGCTGCTCGCATGGAGCGGGCCAATGTCACGCAACACTGCTTCCTCCTCATGTCTGCTCGTCCCATGGAGACTCTGCAACGTCCAGATCTTCATAGAGTGCCAGTCGATCAATGTGGACAATCTTCACCTCCGCTTGAGAGCCTTGACAACAAATCCAAAGATCACATCATTGATCTTCTTCAGAATCCTGAATAGGCCTTCCCAACATTTCTGTGAACTCGAGTACCCTTTTCGATTTTGTGGGTTGTACAGCCTTCTTGAAATACCTCGCCTGACGTTCTCCTCTCATGCTGGGTCTTCATCCTACCACTATAAAGTTGTTTGCATCTTACAAAAGGATTAACCCTTTCATTAATGGTTTGAAAAGATAAAGCAACTCCAGAATGTCCCCTTTTAACTTCCTTTAAACTAATTCTACCAATCTGAAAAATACTGGCACTTGTGGTGGATGCTGCAGCTTGTGGCTGGATCATTGTCCGACATACACTGAGGCACTGGTAGCTCCTGTCGACTGCCTCACTCCCTTTCTCGTGTTCACACAATTGGTTCTTTGACTCTAGAACCACTTCCTCTATGGGACCACTATCGTTTAGAGGTACTACTGAGAGGGGCCATCCTATTACTCACTCCATGCCATGGGCACATTTCTCTGTTATATGGCACAGTGTGCACAGAGCTTATGTACAGCACTCGCTCGTTGTCACGTGCATTTTCTAACTGCTTTGCGAGGTGTGCAGCTGGTAGCATCAGCTCATTGATGCGGCGTCTCACTTGTTGGGCATATGCATGAAGCTCACAAATTTCTTCATGCAAGTGCTTGTGTGTATTCATCAAGGCCATTTGTTCTTCACAGTGCACTTTACTGGCTGCTGCTTCTGTTCTGGGCAATAAACTCTCAGGTGCCCCAGCTGTCAACATGACAAACACTCCCTCCATTTATGTGGGGGGGGGGGGGGGGTGGAAAGCTCTGTAGCATGAATCCAGTAAACAATGTCCCTCAAAGCCAACTGAAACTCCTTCACTGTCTTCGTTATCCTCTCTTCATTTTTGTTCAGCTTTAACGCACATACTGGACATTGGGGTGCAGGCTCCTGTCTTGCTGACTCCACCTCCAGTGCTCAGGCCATGGTGTCCTGCATGTTATGGGGTGCAGTCAGATATACTGCTTGTCATACCTCTGTGTCGGTGATGACATCGATGAAGAAGCCAACTGCGAGGATGTTACACGTCTATTTAGGAGACCCTTCCAGAGATAGGTGGGAGAGCCACACAATGTCTTGCCATAGCTCCTGCAGTGGATTCCCTGGTTGCAGCTGTGCATGGTGGGCATGTCACAGGTATCGGTCGCTGAAACATAGCTCCAAGGCAGACACCAGTGTGGGGTTCTCCAGTTGATGTCGCTCTGGCAGAGATTGTAGTATGCTCAGTGCGGGGCCTTTCAGTACAGCCGTGAGGTAGTAAGCCCGCTGTTCGGTTGTTCAGCCATTTAGAGTGGCGACTATTTCAAAATAGTGTTGGTACTCCCGCCATGAAGTCTGGCCATCGTAAGGGGCGGGCTTCATCGAAACTCCCTTCCCCAGTGCTGGTTGCTCGACACCAATGCCGCAGATCTCCTTGCTCACCTCAGAAGTTGCTATATTGGTTTTGACTTGCACTGCTTCTTCAGTTTTCTCAGCTGTCGAAGTGGTGGTAGATGAACTCCGCTGCTGAAGAAATTGCTGCCATTCCTTCTTCATCGCAATTATTTCCTGTTTCACTTCCTTCTTGACACTGTTCATCCTTTCACTGACAGTGTCCATTCTGTAATTCACACTGTCAATTTTCAAGTTCAATAACTCGCTAATGCAGTCTACTTTCTTGTCGACATTCTCATTAACGCAGAAAATTTTCCTGTCTACATTCTCATTTACACTATTTACAGTTTCAGTAACAGAACTAATTTGAATAATTACTATTTCATTTACACTCTCTTTCACACTACTAATTTGGGTATTTACAGCTTTGTTCACACTCTCTTTCACACTGATAATTTTGTTATCAAGGCTATTTACACTCATGCTCACATTAACCACTTGGCTACCTAACCCCTCAATGCTCAGTACTTCCAGTTCGGCGGACATTTTCCTTGTTAATATTCCCTGCGTCAGTTGCACAGAACAGTCTTAATTATTTTTACCCACTATTACAATAAATTTTCTTTTTGTTTTAAAATCACTAACTACTTGCCTATAGTCTTAACTTTATTTTCAATTGATTAATTAATAATTGCCTCCATCCCACTTCTGACACCAGTGTTACATGGGATGCCTGAAAGTGTGTATAAGTTCGTGAGGGATGGAGGTCTTAATAGAAATAAAAGAACTAAAATAGATTTCTAATATATTCAAACAGCTATTATTTACAACATTAAATTATCTGTCTCCACTATTAATCTTTTTATTTAAAAGTGAGCGCAATATTTAATGTCTATTTCAACTCTACTCTCTGTTTGGTTACAGACAATTAACTTGTATTCATCATTAACATGATGTTATACATGACCCTGTTTTGCACCAGCTATATAAACAATACCTGTAAAGGAGGCCACAGGTGAGTTTCATAAACTACCAAATCATAACACCGAGCTGAAGTGGAATGTATCAACTATCATAGAAATGTGTAAAGAACAACAGAAAAAATGTGGGTCTAGCAAACCTCAGAACATTCCTGTATAATTACAACAAACCATGAGCAGACGCCACCTCCAGTGCACAACGGGAGCCAATCAGAATGGATTACATCAATCCATACACATGGAGGGGTACGAAGAGTGGACTGGGCTGCGAGGACCGTTAGTGAGACAGTCAGTGATTGTCAACGGGCTGGTCAGCTGCGGGACCTGGTACAGCAACGTCCGACCTCAAGGCGAATAGTCCAGAGTGCGAGACTCGGGTGAGTCCCCTCTCTGCCATGCTTTCACTCTCTATATAATTTAACCTTCTCCATCATCCTCCCTTGGCCTCTTGTCTTTATGTTTGTAACAGTTTGTAAATGTTTGAGATGGTCAGCATATACTTTAGTTACTCTTTATAAAATTCATCTTCTTATTAGCTTACCCTTCTACCTACTACTATCATTCATTAACATGCTAGTTTATGAGCAGGCTTAGCTCATAACAATGTCTTCAGTTTATCTTTTGCCATCATTTATAATGTCTTTCACTCACGTATCTAGTCCAATAGTCCAGCCTGCCAACCATGCCCTTAACTGCTTGATATTTGCAGTCACAGATTTTCCTTTCGCAGGTCGCTTCTCTCGCCGCTCGTTCTTCGATCGCTCGGAACTCAGTCACTCATTCACTCATCAACTCCGGCACAGAGTCCTGTCACAATGTTTATGCCATTTGTCTTGACAATCTGGAAGGTTCAACGCACCCCGAGTCACGCTGATGAGAGAACAAAGTTAGTAATAAAGAGCATTCTTCAGATAAAAGCAGAAATCAATACAATCGGGGTCAGCGGTACGCATCGAAAAAGAGATTATTGTGTTGGCTCACTTTTTGTAACTGATATGTGGTTCAAAGCAATAATTTGTCTTGCTGCCACAGATGCTATCATATAACGACTCTCTGTCTCCCTCCTTGCCCGCTCGCGCAGGATGGGCAAACGTCACGTTACAGTATCGTTTCTCATACTAGCCAACTCACAGTGTTATTAAAACATTATAGGAACTGAGAGACAACAAACAGTAATTTTTTACTGTCAACATTTGTGACAATCTTAAAAAATATGTTTGTTTAATAATTTTTTAAAAATATTTTACGAAAACTTTATGTGTGAAAATAAGACCAATTTCAAACCCAAAAGCCAATACTGTTGAAGTGAATTTACTTATGTTTTAAGCTTTATGTCACACTGCAATTTATATTTATCATATACTGTCAGTTCAAGTACGAATATGGAAAACATATGGGCTAAGAAATATTTATGTATGAAAAATTGTAACTACTATAAAATCAATTGCAGCACAATCCAGAAACTCAATAAGGGTGATTCTTGCCTCAAAATGATTACACCTACCATTTTGCAGGAAATGCATGTGAACTCCCCGGTGTGTTTGCGTAGGTGCCGGTAAATGTATTCAGAACAATGGAACTCCTTGTGACAAATGTCACAATTGTATGGTGGACCATGCTCAAGTAACTTGGAAGCCAACTTTGATCTGTTGGGCTGCAAAATAAAGCAACCATAAGGAAAAATTGGCATTACATAACTTAATACATTGAAAAAGGGATCATGACGAAACAGAAAATTCAGTGTAAATGTGCTGAGTTAATAATGGGTTAATTTTACTTTCCACCCAAAGTAAAAACATTTATTCATAGTTATTTCATAAATATATTAACCTACTGCCACACAACTGCTGAAGAAGTACTCCAAATGCATTATTTATAATAATTGCTATACATCAAAACTTGACTGTGATGCAGCACAATAAACAAATAGATTTAAAATTCCAAAATATTTGAAAAGGATCAAAAACTTGCTTGTGCTAACTAGTAAAATTAATGATTAAGTACACAGACAACAGAAAGATTAATTCCATACTCAGTATTTTCAATGTATGACATCTAAACATCTATGAAAGAATTGTTAAAGTTATTATTATTTATTGACTGTTTATTTTTATATGAAAAATACAATAATCTATTTGCATTTGTTTCCAAGTGACATTTACAAGAAGGCAGACACACTGTGCTAGCCCTCTTGGTTGGGAACAATCTCAGTTAGTGTTTGTTCTTGTATCTTTCCTTACCAAATTATTTAATTTCTTTTAGAGTTGGCAAGGCAGCAGTACCCCTGCTTTTGAGATAGAAGTCATACTGGGGCTTCAGGAACACACCCTTGGGCTGAACTACTAAACATTATTCACATGATGTACTGTGGGGGGTGTAGCCCTGAGGCACACTTCCACCATATCCACTCATTTAAATTACTGTAATTTTGTCATCTTTTCCCCAGACGGTCATCCGGACGGCTCTTGGCTGGCATCACAGCCCCTCCTCCCCCTGCTGGAGAAGCCAACAAACGTTAGGGCAGATTTTTTTCAGAAAAGCATTTCTTTGGGCGGATTTTTCATTGAATTTGGGGGGAGATTTGTTCAACCATCTGGCAACATTGCTAGCTATGTTTAATGTTTATGATTCCAGTTTCCAGCCCGGTGAGCGCCGTTATAAGTGTACTTTTTTATTCATTGTGTTTATACAAGTATGTTGTTGTTGTCTGAATATTTCATAGGCAGTTAATAATTTTTTTATTTGCTTTCTTTAAGCATAGTTAACTGTAGGTACCGTTGTAGTGCATTTTATTGAGTGAAATGTAATATTAATCGGCACGTGTTTACCGCTTTGTTTCCCCATTTTCCTTCACCGTCTGCAATGAAGCGACAGAAATATAATTTATATATCCAAGTTTAAGTTTGTTGGTTTCAGGAAACGTGCACACTGAATGATTGCGCAAATAACGACGAACTAGTGACGAACAAATGTGATTTTAGCGAAGTAAACTTGCAAGGATTACCACAGAAAAACATATGTTCAAGAGGTTGCAAATTTTACAAACAGTAAGTTTACATGTTTTGTAAATAATGTATTTGTGAGTCGTTGCTATAATTATTGAAATGCACATGGCCGGAAAAAGCTGCACATTCAACACATTTGTAGTGTGTGAATATTTGTTTATTTGTCTATATCGTAAATTCAATGAGTGTATGGTTAACTTTGGTCAAAATGTGTGTGTGTGTATGTACATATTTCTGCATCTGTACTAATAATACGAACAGTGAAGTATGTATCACTTGTTTGGTTTTTAATTAAAGCTAAAATTTTAGTACTTACTGTACAAACCAAATGTACTTGAAATTAGTTAAATTTGAAGCTGTTACCTACTAAAACCTACTAAATTTCTGAATGAGCAAATATACTTACGTGTGCACTGTTGCTACCTTCAACTTCTCCAGATTCCTCTTGCTTCTTAGTGGACTCTTCCTGAGGCACAGTAAGTACATACTGTGGTACAATTGCCAGAACGCCACTTGTCGGTATTTCACTATGATGAGTAAAGCTGCCTTCTTCTACAGGGCCACTTTGAACTTCAATGGCAACTTGATCACGCTCAATGCACGCTTCTGTGCAGAACTGCTCTGCCTGGCTTGCTGTAAGGTTGAGGCTGTAACCTTCCTCATTTGAGTGAGTCATAATCATGATGTGTACATCAGGGGCACTTGTCACCTGCTGGACCAACATGTTGGTCAGGGATGACTCTGCCCTATCTGAAATGTGGCTGAGAATGTCTGGATCGGACTCCACAGGCTCAAAATTTTTCCTGGAGCTTGATTCTGATGATGCATCTTGTTGGAGGAACATATCAGAGGAAGTCAACCCAAAATTAGACAGCGAGCCTTTTGTCAAATCTGCTTGGAGTGTCTCATGGTCAGTTTTGGCAGAGCAGGTTAAAGCAAGGTCGCCATCTACATCTTGGTACTGTGCAAAAAATGACTTAATGGCATCACTTTGGCCATCCTGTAGTAAAGCATTTAACGAATGGTTGTTGAATAATGGATCAGGCAATGTTGCCAACAAGATTGTCTGTAAAAATAAGGAAAATAGTATGTAATACATATCAACTCACAAAAATTAAACTTTCACATATTAATATTATGTAATTAAATAACTAACCAACAATTCTGATTAAGGGGAGCTGCAATAAAGGGACTTTAAGAGGGATTTTTTGTTCAAATGACTGTACAAATTAGAGAAAAGACGATGTTTTGGCCAACAGTGGATAGGTCGAGGTGGCCCGATTGCTTGGACTGCATGTTTGCCTGACTTTACTCTGCTAGACTATTTTCTGTGGGGGCAGATGAAGGGCTTGATTTACGAGACCCCTGTGGGATCAGAGGAAGACCTACTGGCACGAATTATTGCTGCAGCAGATCTTGGACTTCCAGGTATTGGTGATTGTGTGTACCAGAACATGGTACGTAGGTACCGTGTTTGTGCAGATGTTGCTGGTCATCACATAGATCCCTTCTTGTACGTGGACCCAGAAGAAAAACAACGTACAGTATGTTGCAGACGTGGGAGAGGTCAAGTGTGATGTGGTGGTGTTTTGTTTGTCGCGGATAATCGGTACGTTTTGCACCTAAGTTCCTATGCAAAACAGAACCGTCTTGGTACCTACTACAAGCCCTTACATTGTGCAATGGGAATTTAGACATTATATATATACATACACACACACACGCATTAGGTCTTTCTCAACAATGGAGATTAGATGACTTCTGCTTCATCCTTAGATTAGTTTAGCCAGGAGATGGAAGTATGCATTTTCATTTGTCCCGACCAACAACGAGATTGTACTGTCTGCCATGCAGATTGATTTATTCACCAGCCCACCGTAACAATGCTTAGATGCAACAAGTTCTTTTACTCCCTGCTAGATAGCTCTAGTAGTAGGAATATTGTTTACCTTTTGCTTCTGTTCCTTTCCAGCCAGTTGGTGACATCACATAGGCAAGTCATGCATTCGCTACTGCCGCTCTGCGACCACCCCTCACCTTAGTGGCATCAATCAGCCAATCAGCGGTCTGAATTAGTATAAAAGTCTTCAGTTCTTCCCCATGGAGATCTAACCAGCCTGAATGACCAGCCTTCGCTTCAAGTGCCAGTCACTCAGGAATTGACCAGAATACCTTAGTCTACAGCACGAATTGCTCTAACACTATACTCTGCACCCCATCTCATCGTTTAAGCTATGCTTACGGGTTACGTTACGTTTGCTAGGCTCTCGCCCAGCTACGTACCTCGCTATACCCGTTCACCCTGCAGTACACGGACTTATCTGTAGTGGACCTATCCCTGAAGTCTTTCTCAGGAATCATTCTGACACGTCCTTGCTTAGTATACCTAGCTACGTGTCGGTTTCTTCACGTTACATTGTTACACACAATCCACACATACAATGCAAGAGGAGATTGTTTAGATGTTCAGCATCACACCCAGCAGTCCCCTGTTTTGTCACTGGCCTCCTTTACCGGGCATCTCAGCAGTATATTCTAGCTTCCCGGCCAGTCAGCCAGGAGTTAGGGTGCATTCACATGTTTTCTTCCTTTATGGAAATAAAACCTAAGTCCGCTTTTACCTTGAGTTCTTTCCTGTAGCCATAACTCCTTTCTCTAGTTACCCTCATGTAACAATACCGCAGGTGATCCCGGGAAAACTACTCAATCAAGTCTACACACCAACTTTTATCCACACGCACTAGCTTACGCCGCCCTTCCTGTAAACCCCTGGAATTGAAGGAAAGGAGGAGCCACACAGGTACAATGTCCTGAAAACAGCTTGTCGGCTCTGTGTTCGCCGGTTTCTCCAGAGGTATCCGCAAAGAGAGTCTGACATCCCCTGAGTTGGAAAGACTGGGACAGGGCCACACACCCATGTGTGACTGTAGATAGGTGAGGCCTGACTTCCATCGCATACTGTAGTCTCTGGCAGGTGCTGGAATAAGGTGTCCACCAGTCCTAGAGCCTTCCTCACCTCCGGTGGGGAAGTCAAGAGAGGGGTGCGGTGTTGACGGTAGCAATTGGCACCTACACTTGAACTCTGACACGTCGACTGCCTAACTCCTACAGATCTGATTTGAGGTTAGAGCCTGATGCATTTCACCTGTAGGGGTGGTGTTGAGAGGAAGGTTAAGAAGGTGAGGGCTATCTCTAAGAATCCACAAGGGCTTAGCATCCTTTCCAGTGAGTTCGGGCTACTGAGTCCACGTGAACAGGCTGCTTTGCTGCGACGGCTCACTGTTTCAGTACCAACTGTCACGCCTACCACCTTGTTTGATCCGCCCACCTATGTTTCAGAAGGATACCATCCAGTAGTGCAGGAGATCCTCTTCAGCGAAGGGTCCACCTACGCTCCAACTGTACCTAGTAGCACCCCGCCAATAACAAACCCCAGCACCTCACAAGTACACCCCATTCTCCAATCAAGTACAAATAGGGCTGAGGGAACAGCACTAGTAAAGTCACTTGCAGTACAGACAAGTCGCCCTGTTAGTGTTAACTCCGTACCGCCACCTAAGCCTGCACCATGCAGAGTAAAACTGCCAGAGCCGGACTTTGAGCCAAGTCGGTCGCGTACTAGGCCAGTACTGTACTCCAGTCAAGTTCCAGTGCCCAGAGATGAATAGCCACCCAAAGATGTGACTCGCCTAGCATCAAACAAGTAACCCAGAGACATGGGCAGCCAATCAGTCGGGACTGCCACGCGTCAAGCTTCTGGCTACTGTGTTGAAAAACACAAGTTAGGAACAGTTAAAATAACAAGACTATGTTCAACAATACTGCTGAAGGTAAGCGTTACGGATAGTATGGTGAGCTAGAAAGAGTTGCAACTATAGAGCTGATGCAAACTGTCTGTGAACTGCCCTGTCTGGAGGGCACGCAAAGAAATAAATACCTTCAAGAGACGTAGCGAGCAAGGTGTGGCTGGAGCAGGCCGCATGGTAGGGGAAACCTTTCCTAATGCATGGCGAGCGTGTGCGTCCGGTGCCTGCCAGCCAGGGCAAGCCAAGGGAGGGGGTGGATCCATCCACTCAGACTTGAGTGCGGCATCGTGCAGATTGCTGGCCTCTAAGGCAGTAAGGAGCTGACTCACTCATAGAAATAAACAGTACAGAGGTGAAGTGAGCAGCAGCATTCCGTGCTATGGTACACTAGGGGGAGCACCAGAGGCTGAGGCTATAATATGTATCCAAAAGTGCTTGTGGCGCATCATGCTTAAGATTCACATAGGCATATTTTTAATGTCTGATGCAAATATTTCGCACATAGATGTTTGAATGCCTTTGGTCCATATGGCAGTACAGTTAAAATGTTTAGTAATGGGTTGCTGCTACCTGCTCAAGGGATTTCATACATAACTCTGTAAATGTACACTAGTAGTGGTCCCGGTGGTATAGTAGCCAGAGAACTTGCCTTTCACCAAGGCTAACTGCGTTCAATTCCCAGCAAGGTCATCTGGTTTTTGCACTTGGGAAACGTGGCTGATGCAGGGGAGTTTTCTTGGAGCACTTCCATTTTCCTTGCCATTGTATACTGCCACTGCTCCATTTCCACCTTATTTGACCTTGACCAGCACTCAAGACCTTGTTAAGGGTCAACCAATACCTCTCAACATAACTAAATGTACACTAAATCCCTCAAGCAAGAAAATGTGATTTTGTTTTGCATTTTGTAATCATATTGAAATTAAGTTATACCTTTAATTTTACCCACCTTAAAAATTAAAAATGACTGGCATGTTTGTATCTTTTTTGTCTACTTGCATCACTCTCTTGTTACATCTCCAACCACCTTAGTCTGCCCATACTTATTTTTCTGCACAATGACTTGAGAGAGGGAGTAGTAATTGCAAAGGAAGACGGAAGAAAAGTATAACAAGGGCAATGGCACATCCTAAGAGTAAGAAAGCGCTGGGAAAGAACCAGGCATTAACCAATGCAATTTTACTACCAACACCAACACTGACCTGTGTTTCTTGGGGAGAAGACTGCAACTCAGAAGATGTAACCTGCATTTCTTCATGTGCAATCTGCAATGCATGGGTTAAAGGCTGTCTCTCCCCAGATGAAACGGACATCTCATGTGCCACAACTGGTAATTCCTGGGCCAACACCGGTACCTTACAAGATGACGCTGTCAACTCTTCAGGAAAATCTTTGGTCTGGGGTGAAACTGGCATCTCCTCAGATGAAACTTGGTTATTCTGAGGTGCAGCGGATGCCTCTGATGATGAAATAGACATTTGCACAGGTGAATCCTCCACCTCCACCAATGATGCTGTCGTCTGCAGAGGTGGAACCAAAATTTCCTCATGTAAAACTGATACATCTCCTGATGAAACCAAGACTTCATGGGATGAAACAGGCATTTCCTCTTCAATCTTAGACTCACTGTCATTGTTAATTCTTTGCTTCAATTGATTTTTCACACCAGTGCTACACCACTTCTTCAATTTCAGACCATGCTTCTCCACTTTGTGTTTTACCAAAAGCTGTAATAGACAAACCATTCCTGTAAGATCTTACATAAGTCCTACTAAAGGCTGTTGATGGTAAGCTCAGCACTTTTGAAAGACCTACTTAAAATCAACTTGTATGCACATTCTGTATAGTTCCGCCATATGTAAAATTAACATAGCCATGGGCCTGATCCCTTTAGTCAAGCATTAGTCAAGTGAAACTGTGAAGTTATGAGAAAAGTTATTGTATACAAATTTGTTAATTTTTAAACTTGTAAGCATTAAAAAAACAGAAAGTCAAATAAATCTTTTAAGTATACAAACATGTTAACCTAACCCTTTTAGTTGAACGTGAAGACATGAAACTCCTTTTCTTTTCCAACTTTACTGTCACTGATGTTTTTCCAAAGTTGATTTTCAAAGTGTTCAATTAACTTCAAACAGCTTACATATGCATATACTGTACCACACACAAGGATGACAACATATAGTCCCAATGTAACTGTTATACAAAAAGATACTATATTTTATGGCTTAATGACTGTTGCCACTGACAACACCAAAGATTGAACTAGGTACTTGTTAACCATGCCACACCTGTATCAGATCACCATATCTGTAGCAAGATCTGTATCATAATCAGCCTGCAAAAATAGAGTTATGTATCACGGATGAGTATAGCAAATTATACAATTATTGGATCGGGGCTTGTTCCCCCCAAGAGTTGGTCTTTTGCCATTCCATCAAAGGAAAGATACATGATAAAGATACTTTGAGTGTGAGTGAGTGAAGAGATTTGGGCAGCCCTTTATATCGAGGTCTGGAGAGCCGATTAGGGTGAAACAAGGTGAGGATGAGCAGTACCGGAATGAAAGGGTGGGGGAAATGGGAGATTCCTGAGAAAACCTGCAGACCAGCGGCATTGTCCGGCACAATTACCACATGCGAAAATCAGGGAGCAACCCCGCCGGGAATTGAACCCGGTTCACCTAGGTGGGAAGCAAGTAGTCTAACCACTACACCACCATGGTCCCACTGACAGTGTGGACAGGGGCAGTTTCCTGATCACCACTTTGTATCGTTGGCATGTGTACTGCACAGCCATACACTGAAATAACATAACAAAATGAAATATTGTCAAGGTATTTCAAAATGTTCTTAAGAAAGTTTTAAGTAAAATGTATTAAAAAGCTACCTAGTTCACAGTAGCACTGCAATATATTTTTTTACCCAATACCTTTTCCTACTGCACTATTTCTATGTAAATGTAAATCTGCTTGTTGATCCCAGCTTAAGAGCACAGCCTACCTGATGTTTGAATTGCATTGCAAAGGGTTTGAAACCAAAATTAAAAAAAACCCACTAAACATGTCCCCATTATAGTACTCAAACATCAAAATTAGATCACACTTAAAACGAAGAATGAATCATACTCTCATTACACCATGCATATCAGAAATGTTATTTCCGATCCCTCCAACAGAGCTAAAAACAACTTTTCCATACTGCTGTCCTCATTACATACTGGTCTAAAACATGTAAAATAATATAGGGGCCGCAGTGTACTTTGCTTCAGACTTTGCAAACAATAAAATTATAGGCTAACAGCTTAAGGTCCCAGAGTTACAACATGAGACGGAAACATATCACACCAGTTAAGCACCTTGTGCATAGGTGTAATGGGCACTAGGTACAGATCTCTGTGTTGCCTTTATTCCTTGCTTGCTTCTGAGTATCAAATATGTTTAACAGCTACAGGTAGCTGGCACTCTTATAGAACTATTGGAGGATGGCACTAACTGGAGTTGGCTGTCTTACCCAAGGAACAGACCTGTCATTCTGACCTGCTTGAGGACTGGATGAGGTGAGGGATGGGGGTACAGCAGCAGTAGAATGAAGATGTGGAGGAAATGGGAGTATGGAGGGAACAACCAACCAACCACCACAATAGCAGTGATTGCAAGACACCCAAAGTGATAATTCCCATATAAAAATTCCAGCACACCGAGCCACAGGATCGAACTGGGGGAGCTGAGGGATAAGATGCCAGTGACTGTAATGCCTACCAGATATCTGCGAGCTTGAACAACGTTACAAGGAAGTGGAGATGCCACTCATGATTCCTGGAATACATTATACAGAGCATGTGGGGTGGGGGTGTAACTGAGAAGATTAGACCCAAGCACGGCTGTTTGTAACCGTTGTTCAGGCACGCAGAAATTTGGCTTCCTGTATAACCACAATGCCAAAAATGAATCCCCGTGACTTTAAACGGAAAGACTTTAACATTCTCCAGAGCAATATTCTGTAGTACCTTTTCAGTGGGGAGTAGCAGGTTGCACAAGTGGCAGCGTGGCTTGTCAGTGCGGTTAAGCAGGGGCTTGAAATGAGACATCAGGTGCCTGGCATACTTCACGATGCTGGCCTCGTGGGCTCCACACACCTTGCAGCGCCACCTCTCTGGCACCAGGGATGCCCCAAGTTTCTGGGCAGGCAGTTGCTCTGCAAGTTTGCCGGCAACTTCCTTATCTGCATGGACAACATATGCATTCTTTGGCGCTTCTTCTGTCACAAACATTTTTCAACTACCAGGCATTCCACAGCTTTGTTAAGAATTTAATGAATTTACTCTTCTAAATCGAGTAAGAAAGAGTAGCAATGCAAGGCAACATTTTACATTAACTTTTTACATGCTTATTAATAAACTGTTACTGACTATCAATTACGCATCTACATTATATTCATAAACAAAATAAGAACAGTAACAGGTCTTATAGGTTGTGGATGTTCTATTACATTCATATTACCTAAGAAATTTGAATCTGAACTACGTACTTTCTTGAAAATTTACAATACAACAGAAGTTCAGCTCTCTTTAACATGCACTGCAACCCTCAGTGACGCATTTCAGAATTATAAACCTTCAGATAGTTTGTATTATTCAGTCACAACATATTTCAGAGTGAGGGAGATAGAGAAATGGTGGGAGGAAGAGAAAGGGAGAGAAGAAGATAAAGGGAGGGAGGGAGAGGAATGGAGAAAGGGGAGGGGGAGGCAGAATGAGGCAAAAGGGAGGGAGGAGAGGGAGGAGAGGAGGGGGCAAGGGAGAGAGAAGGGAGGGAGGGAGATAGATGGGATGGAGAGGGAGAGTGGTAGGGAGGGAGAGGGGGAAGGGAGGAGGAGGGAAGAGAGAGGGAGAAGGGGAGGGAGGAGAGAGAGGGAGAAATGGAAGGAGATTGAGAAAGAGAGAGGGGAGGGAGGAGGGAGAGGGAGGAAGGAGGGAGGGAGAGGAAAGGAAGGGAGGGAGATGAGAGAGAGGAAGAGATATAGAAGGGGAGAGATTGAGGAGAGAGAGATGGAGTGGAGAGAGGAAGGGAGTGAGAGAGAGGGAGAGATGAAGAGGAAAGAGAAGGGGAGAGGATGGGAGAGAAAGTGGTTGAGAAGAGAGGAGGGGAGGCGGGGAGACAGTCACACACAGATATACAGATGTTTGAAAGTTAAACGCCTAAACTGCGGGAGGTGATTCCTTACGAAATATTAAGTCGAAAATATATAGGACACCATATATCTGAACAGAATATTAAAGGAGATATGAGTATGTGAAAATTGGGTTTTGAAAATGTAGTTTCATTGAATGCCTTGTACTTTCTGCTAGCGGTAGAGATTAATTCACAGTACGTCCTACGCAGCTGAATGGGACACACCAATTTGGCATGCTTCATGCTTCAGTTAGAGTACAGGCTGCTTTATGTGTGTTTGATTGGGCAATCAATAAAATAGGCATAAATCTGACTTGGTCGAGTTGTCTCTTCCAGCACTCTGTAAATCCTATACCTTGTCCCATCTCTTTCCGGTTCGTCACCTGTCTTAGTAAGTCTCTTCTAGGGTTAGCCACGAGCCAAAACCTCACTCCTTTTCTCTCCTATTGATAACTGTTTCAAAGAGCTGCTTAAGAAGCTTGCCTTCCTAGGCCTCACTAGAGCAGTTGTCTCTTGGACTATCGACCTTTCAGTAAGTGCCTGGGTCAGACCGCTATGTGCCACGAGCCAGGTTACATGCTTGGAAATAATAGGCCTACCCACATCTGGAGCCTCACACTTCGTGACACCAGGGTTGGGTCAGACCGCGACACCCTGTATGCCAGGGAGCCACGGGAGTAGATGCCCTTAGCCTTCTACTGTAATCTCCAGTTTGATACTTGGGTCAGATCGTAATGTCCCATGTGTCATGTCACTGAACTGGAGACCAGTAGTACAGGCCTTCCACCTTTCCTAACTCCGCATCCTTCACTCCATCAGGCTGTGTCCACCCCTTTCTGGCCACCCACTGTCAACCTAACTGGTCAAACTCCCCCCTCCCCCACCTTATGCCTCATTATAGAGCTGGGTGGGGCAAAGCTGCCGAGCAAGGGTTAACTCAGACTGGGGTATTGAGGGAAAGTGGCCCATTTGGCAACCCGGTATACTCCTAGAAGGAAGAGGAGGCTGCATGTCAGAGAGGGTTTACCACCAGCTCAGCAAGCTCTACCTCGAACCTCCTCTGGCACGTACCATGTGCAGTTTCTTTGCTGCTACCTACCCTGCCAAAGAAGACACCTACCTTCGTCCAGCCAGCCAACGTTACCAAGGTAATCAAGACCCATAATGTCGCACCAGTTTATATACCCACCAGGATACCCACTCATCCAAAGCTTGCAAGTGCGCTTCTCAATGCGCAATTATAGAAGTGGCCAAAGCTAATCAATCAGGCACCAGGAAAAACCCTGTTCAAGTGGCGATCACTGCTTCAATGTCACCCTGAGGGGGGAGTACCTTGGCCTCATTCTCTAACTGCCACTCTCACTAGGGGTGAACGACGAGGCCACATGTCTCCACATGCTACTCCCACAAAATGATAGACTGCCGGGGCAAGGACCAAAATGTCCTTTGCTCTGGGTTGAAATGCCCTTAACTTTATGGGTATGAACACCCTTATCTTCTTATGTTATACTCTGCAGCGATCCTCACTACAAACCAAATAAATTGCGTGTCTGAAGCACTCTGAGTGCAGAAGGCTAGGTCTCTGCACAAGTTGCTGCCTGAGATACTGTGCTTATTCACCGTCTGTGCCTCCAGTCATCTCCCTTATATAGCCTGCAGATGGGCTGTCCAGAGGTAAGCGAGAGGGTGTCCACATATGCCAAGGAACCCTTGGCCATTCTGTCTCACTTGCACGGCCAGTATATCCAACCACGCACCCCTGCCGCTTGCTGGAGCCCCTGCAGGGGTGTCACCCTATGGCCGCCTGCTGCTTATGTAATCATGTCGCCAGCCCGCTGCTCTGCATGCCGTCTGTCCGGGCTTTGTTCCCGGTGTGCCGGCCGCCTTATGGCATACCTTACATGAGGTGATGAGGTAGGGGATTATTGTTACCCACCCTAGGTCAGTGTGGCCAACCCAGTCACAAAAACGCATTACACAAACACAATATTAAAAGTGTGTGTGCTCCTCCCTCACATTCACATATTTCTCTATATATCTACTCCCCTTTCTCGTTTATCACTCTTTGCCAATCTCCCCCTTCTTCTAGACCCCTGCATATATACAAGTCCACACACACCAATGCAGAAACATCCACAACCCATGCCCCTCATATGCACACACAAATATCCACAACACTGGATACACATTCACACATCGAACTCCATCCACATGCATGCATATATGCATACACACACCCCGAATGACCCTTGATAATATTTGTTTTAATACTTACTCAGCAACATTTCTTTGTAAATCTTCTTGTCTGTACCATTTTCTTTATGCTTTTCTGGTTTATTAACCACTTTAGCTTTATTATCTTTCTGAAATATAACAAAATATAATAGAATAAAAATTACATAACTCTCAGAGTGCAAAACATAATATTAAAATGAAAATAAAGAATAACCTTTGTCGGGCAGTTTATCTTAAATGGCACTTTCCCCAACTTGATGGCATAATATGGGGCATAGTACACTCTCAGTTGCTCCCCCGGTTGAATGTCCTTCATCGCCACGTAGTAGATGTAGCAATTGTCCTAGACCACATGAAAACAGTCTATAACAGTATCTTACTGCTAGCATGCAAATCTATTTGAATAATTGACTATATTATATGGAATTATAAAAAATACATATTGTTATACTGCATTATTAACAATGTGCTTTGCTTAAAAAATGATGTAATTTTATCTAGTGTAAAATCCAACTCCAAGGGACGGACTCAAACCCCCTTAGCCCTCTGCCCCTGGATCCGCCACTGTGAGCTATTAAGCACTGATGAGGGTGAAATGAAATGAAGGATGGAGCAGCAACATAATAATAGTGGGGGAAACTGGAGTGCCCTGAGAAAACCTGCTGGCTAAGTGGAACATACAACATATTTTCCACATGAGAAAATCCAGGTGATGCCACAAGGAATTAAACTTCACGTGTTCTCCTCTGTATAAAACGACGTAGCAGCCACCTAAGCTCCATTCTGTTCTACCCACCGCTGAAAGGCTGGGCCGGGACAAGCAGAGTGTGTGACCACGTCAAAAACCAGAGAGTACAGAGGTACACTGGTAGGGATTCCATCTTACACCGGCTTCTTCTCAGGAAAGTTTGTTGCTAATTTCCAATGCCATACAAACAGAAAGGCAGCGCAAAATACAGACTAAAACTAGAGATTCAGAACATTGTTAACGAACTCAAATTAGCCTCTGCAAAGGCTGACAAACCTATTCCATTATTTGCTCCCCTAACACAATCACCTTTAGGGCCACACCCAATTCACCTAGAGATCGTGAAACATGGAGACAGTTTATTAGGTTTAGACCCATGTGGATGAAACAACCCCCCTAAGCAATTACTCTCCTTTGACTTTGAGGAATTCTTCAGCCATACTCTGCTGCAGCCAACACCGACCGCTGTACAGCCGCTGCCCACTGCAGCCAGTCAGCCTACGAGTAGAGCAGCAGCACAGCCTGGTATTAATAACATAAGGTCTCTGTGACTAATAATCCTTACTATCCCAGGTTTTGTTCCAGTAAGAAAACCTACAAGGTGTACGTTATACAACGGCAAGGTCCTGACTGTAACTAAATCCCCCCTTTATTCTGACCATTTTAAACGTCCTTAGGGATACTGGCTTCATTTTGGTCAAAGTCCTCCTTAGTTATTAAGATTCAAACCACTCACAAACTCACCTCTAACTATAAACTCATATTTAAGTTTAAGGTCCTGGGTTCTTTACCCAGAGCAGACACCAACAAGCCTCTTGACAAGAAACCCTTGTCCCAACGTGGTGAATGCCCAGCCTAGCCGGCACACATGCAACTGTATGTGAATTAACTTTTGGGCTTGCATTTCGATTCCGACCTACATCAGGCATCTAAAATTAAGCGTTAAGTGTTTTGTGTTTGTTTAAAATAAATTTACCCAACCCAAACTGGGATGATCACATGACAACCTCATACCTTGTATGCAGACCGAAGTACAAACAGAGAACAGGATGGTGGTGGTGGTGGAGGTCTGAGAGGTGCGCTGCAATGTTACCAGTTGCAACAAGATAGGTAGGTTTAAGTTTCAATTGCACTGCAAATTATGCCATGATGGTAGTATATCACCCAAATACTTCAATTCATAAATTCATACAGCTTGTCTACAAAACAAATGTCCTTATTTATAAACAAAGCATGTACAACATTAATAAATATCCTAATTAGTAGGCTGTCAGTGTTGTGTTTTCATTTTGTGGTTCTGGTTACATTAAGTTCACTAGAAAAGCAATAATAATTATATTTTGAAATACTCAATGCTTGAGCAATATAAAAAACAAAAAATTCACATAAAGCTGTGATGGGATGACATTCCAGCGTATTCTGGCTCCACTACACCCCTGACCTAGATCCAGAACAGTAGGACATGCACATACACACAATATGAAGTACTGTGGGCATGTACAGAGGGTATAAAGCATGAGCGCGGAATACACTAAGCAGTGGAAGATATTTCACAGTGCTTATTGGGTTAAACAATATTGCGTTGCTATCTGATGACTGTTAATTGGCAACAGATAGCACTGTAGACAACATCTGGATCACTTTATCTCAGGTCGAATCATTGGAAAGTTGGAAGATCAAAGTGTGGCTAAGTTTGAGATTGCACACAACAATCACAATGACATAGAACCAGTTTCTTCTCTAATAGGCCAGAAGAGAGTAACGATAGACAATGGATGAAATCACAAATCACATACAATCTACGGACACCCAATATAACATTTGACCGTCACCAGGAGACTGTACAAAGGTGGTTTGTTTATTCAGCAATCAGTACAGTGTGTGCCACTGACACCTATCCACTACAGACTGCATTTTTATGTGATGACAAGAACACAAATGGGTGTCTCACAAGTGATTCAGGTATCTGTACATCTGGAGAGAAACAGGTGATGTGTGTCGTCCTCACCCCTAAGCCGTTTGTTATGCCGACCGCTCCCAAGCACAGCACACACACGCTCTTGACGACTGATCACCGGCGAGCAGTGTAGTGTAGTATAGTGTGGGTGCAGGAGCGGGCAAGAGCAGTGAAGTGCAGTGTAGTGCAGGGGGTGTAGTACCACGTGCACCCACCAGCCCGGCAGAGCAGGCAGAAGAATGCACAGCCACGTGTGTTAAATAAAAAGGGTCGTAGCATTTCCACAAATACATTTCAGGTCACGTAATAAAGACGCGTGACATGCAAATGAGTGCTATATGTTTAGACACCTTTGCACCCAATGTTATTGTTTTAAAGTGTTACTGTTTTATGTCACAAATGTTAATTTTTATCACCAGTGGTGTTACGTCCACCCCATGTAATTTCAACCCCAAGGTACGCTGTAGAATAATTATTGATTTGTGTTTTAAGCAATATTTCCAAATATCATAACATGTAATGGTATATTTGTGTATCCGCATGTGCAAGTATATCCCTCCGCGGCGTGTGGGCTTGACACAGCCAGTCCTAGCGCCACGGCGGGAAGTCAGTCAGCAAGTCGCACACAGAGGGGGAGGCACGAGTGAAACCACGTTCACGCTTTTCCCAACCGGACGGCATCAACTTTCATCACCGGTCATCTTTGTAAGCAA
The DNA here is from genome assembly GCA_029891345.1 of Dryococelus australis. Lineage (NCBI taxonomy): Eukaryota > Metazoa > Arthropoda > Insecta > Phasmatodea > Phasmatidae > Dryococelus > Dryococelus australis. Next base: position 56,433,271 of record CM057003.1, read on the forward strand.
TAGTTAATTAAGTATCAAGAACCTTTTTCGTTTAAGCTGTCTTCAGGTATACTCCTCCTCACCTCCCCAGGAATTGCATTGCTTGGGGAGTTTTTAACGTAATCAGCACATGTAACCTTTCATGTAAGCCTAGGGTTTCTTCTTGTACTGTATAGCCTTCGTCGCAGGTTCAAAGTGAGCATGTGTATAAGCTATTCTCCCGGAGGGAATGTTCAAGTTTGTAATAAACCGCACAAACTGATGACTGCGTTTATTCGATTGCTGCAATGCGCTTCAGGGCACGGGCCCTTAAAACCCGCCATTTCCTGATGCAAGTGTCTGTGAAGTTTAATGGTAAATATTGATGTATGTGTGCTGCAACCTAACCTAAGTATCGCGAGTAGCATTTATGGGCGTGTGGTTTGGCCCTGGCAATCCACGCTTAGGGAGTTCTGTTTTGATTACGTCAATGTCATACTAATTTGCAATACCAAGAAGTGATTGGGCCGCCCGAAGAACCCCTTGTTTAGCAAACACGAGGCCTCCACATCAGGTGAACTACTGCAAGATCTATGCGGGAATGTAGTCCGGGTGATTGGCCCACAGCACCCCGAGGTTACGAGGACTCAGCTCTACCGCAACAGCATCAATAATGCCGCCACAGCTACATCTGGTGCCTACCGGGTAGGCAATTCCTAACACATTTTCCAAATTATGTTCACCACCTTTGTAAATCCCAATCAACCCCATATCGTCTAATCAAGCCATGTCACAGGGAACATGTAATCACCCCTTCAACAGCGTCAAAAGACATCACTTTGCAGGTGATAGAGTTGTTGTTTGGGAAGACATAGTGCTTGGGGGCCTTACTGAGCTCTATATCTTTCAAGAAGATAATGTCACTGGTGACAGCTACCACTTTACCAAGGTTCTCCATCTTTCGGGGTGCTGTAGGCCCTCAATTGCTTTTCATGGATCTCATTGTACAGATGCTGTGCTCAGCTATTGAAGAATGAAGATATTTGCTGCATGGATTGGCAAACATGGTCCACAGACCTAAATCCAATTTAACATGTGTAGGACGTTGTCGGAAGATGCCCGGCAGCATGTCGCAAGCCACCAGCAATGACTCCACATCTGCAATTGGGATGTTAAAAGAGGAATGGGCCATGATACTTCAAGAGTTCATCAAAAACATAATACTGAGCATAAACGGTGTGCACGTCCTGCAACGTGGTCAAGGATGATCATATCTCCTACTGAGGACTGCATTTTTCTTGCCTACCACCTGTAACATGTATGCTCCTGTTTTTCACCTTGCGGTGCTTAGAATTCACTTTAGAATAAAGGTCAAGTCATCCTTTGGATTCCTTTCTTGTTCAGCGTTGTTCACCTTTCCCATACTCTTATGTCTAGACAATAATATGGTACGCTTGGTACCTATTTAAAACACTGGATAATGTTATAGACTATTCACGGTAAACTGAGCACTTTTTGAAATACTCTCATTTTGGAATAATAGTCAATAAATTACTTTAGCCTTAGATGTTAACACTTTCGAGTCCGGTGAAATGTATACACTGTGTTTATTATTTAAATTGCAATATTTATTTTAAAAAGCGGTGGAAGGATAAAAAATGGATGATAGGAACAATGTAACTAGGGTTTCTAAAGTGCTCACTTTACTGTGAACATCCTATACATGTGAAAACCTTCTTGTCCTTAATTTTCGCACATGAATATATATATATATATATATATATATATATATATATATATATATATATATATATATATATATATATATATATATATATATATTGTGTGTGTGTGTGTGTGTGTGTGTGCGCGCGCGCACACGCACACACACACACGCGCGCACACACACACACACACACACACGCGCGAGAGGAAACATTATTTGGGTTTTTTTATTCTACATAACTAAACTTACTTTAATCTGGCATTTTTTTTTACGATTTTACAGCACAAAGTAAACTGAATCACATCTTTGTACCTGATAACATGTGAGGTTCTGATTTTTTGGAGATGTTGCTGGAGAAACTAAGCACATCCAACTAGAACAATTTTCATCACTGGTGTCCAGATACCAGCCATCATCATTTTCTTTTCCCTTTGTGCTGAACACCTGCAAATATATGAATAAAAGATATTTGAGCCAACAGGCATGCACTGATTTTTTGTTATGACAGTTTTGATTTATTTTATTAATATTGTAAATAAAAACAATTAATTTACTGTTAGAAAAATTTATCATTAGGCCTAGTATTATTCTCGTGTAGCATGAACCACTTCACATATAGTAAAAACATGTATCTATATAAATAACAATAAAAAAATTTTTTTAGTTTAAGTAAATTTTTTTTTCAAGGTTGTATGAGCATGTAAGTGAATTTAAGTGCAAAAAATTTTGTGTGTAAATTTAATTTTTAAATCTCATTTGTAACTTCTTTTCATTTAGGGTACATACCCTATAACTTTTATTAAGTTTAAAAATTAAATTTTTAAGTTTATGTCATAATGTACTTTTAAATCTACCAGAGGAAATTTTTATAATTTAAATTGTTTTGGAAAATAAATTTACTGCAGTTAATTGGGTGTTATTTAGATAGATAAATGTTTAACAACATATAAGAAAGTGGTTTATGCTACACCATGACGGTGGTTGGTTGAAAATGATAAAGGTTAGGTTTTGAGGAGCGGTGAATGTAAGTTGGATATTTGTAGGAGTGTTACCCAGGACGCCAGACATTGCCGGGCTGACAATCTCGTGAAGTCGGAGAGCTGACTTGTTCCTCAGGGTCATTTGGCCGACGACCACGGTGAAATCCTTCAATTGCTGTGCTGACTCCTCTAATAATAATGATAGTGAAAAGTAGAATAATTCCCTTACTTGTGGCACTGTGGGATATCCGGGCTCCCCACATGCCCATACGAAAATACTGTTACTTGCAATACACACTCGTGAACATTTAAACGTAGATTACACACATTTGTAGGATGAAGGAAATTTGGCGGGAGAAGACCAGTACCTTAAATGCCTTGTGGTGAATCTAAATAAACCACACGTGGAAATTACGTCACTGCTGAAATTTATTCGGTGCTTCTAATTACACCTCCGTTGGAGAACACTTGACAAGATTGCTGACCATAAATCCATCAGCGTGGGCTATACTGAGAAACTACACAAAGGTCATATATATATATATATATATATATATATATATATATATATATATATATATATATATATATATATATATATATATATATATATATAACATGCAGGTTATGCCTGTCCAGGCAATGCAAACACTGGGTGGGTGCGAGCTGCGAAAACTCGGGCGGCTGAAAAATAGAAAGGTTCTGGTACGTTAAAAGAAGCTATTGTAGATTAAATTATTAGTCCAACATGATGCTGGCCTCCCAAGTGCACGAAACCACGAGCCTCGACGTGATGCGTCACACCTCTCGCAAAGACGAGCGACTACTAACTCTCCCCATGCGGCGCGCCGGCACCCTGCGCACACTAATTTCTTGGAAACAACACTTACCCGCTGGGCACATACTCCCCATGCTGGCTGTTACACATTGCTTATAAACTAACCCTGCAATTTAGATTTAATAAAACATGACACTGCATAAAAATGAATGATGTGGGGATGAAAACATGTGAGTGAACAAAACAAAACATTGCGAACGTACACTGGAAAACACTCAGGGCTTTGAGGCCACTGTGGTACGTGTCTTTATTGATAACACATGTGTTCTATTGCATATTATTACTATTACCCTTTTGTGTAGAAAATAAGAAAATTAGCTGAGTCTACTTTTGTATTCGCACACCCGCGGTGCACGTGGTTGCTGCTCCCTTTGTGTTTCACTTGCGACCCTCGTCACACCGCACTGCACCTGCACTTGTAGAGAGCGCTCAAACACACCATTGTAAGACTTGGTGCGGTGGGCAAACAGGCTAAAGGGGGTGCGCGGGCACAGGTCAACCAGATATACAATACTTTTGAAAAAAAGTTCATCTTTTATTTGAAATACAGTTGTTCTTTTAACATGTATGTGTTTAGTACTAAACTATGTAAAACACCAGTGCTTCAGGTTTAACCAAATTTTCATTTAACCGAATCACCCTTAGTTCCATCAAATTTGGTTAAACGACACTTAAGTGTAATTTATTGGTATTTTGTTGAAAGCAAAGGAATGTAGATAGGCAGAAAAGGAAGAGAGGGATGGGTTTTCAAGGGCACAGCAATTCAAGGGCACAGCAAGTGCAGGGTGAGAGTTGAGAAACTAGTATACAAGTGTGATTGAGGTGTGATGTGGCTGTGGTTGTTTAATTGGATAAAAAATGAAAGGCAGTTAGCTGGCAGCAGATCAGCAGTGCTGTTTTGGCATAACATACGAACATCTGGAGCAGATGAACTCTAGTGGCCACAATGAATCACAGGTAACAAGCCACTGTATAGTACACAGCAGTAAGGAAGATGTGAATGTGCCAAATTATTGTTGAGATAACCGAGACCGGGTAAGAAGTTGAGGACTCTGATGGGGTAGCGGTAATGTAGCATGAATAGTGCATTGCTATAATTACAAACAGGGGACTGTAACCTTTACCAGTAAGATATAAGGCACCCATTCACTCTGAATTTTATGTATAATATTTGTTTATAGGATTATGGATGTTTAAATGAATGAACATAATTGGTGAAACAAGGTATATGCATCACCAGAAATTAAAATTTATATTATAATTTTGAATTATATTCTTGCTAGTAAACATGTAATTTTTTCTCCAACTCTTACTAAGGTGCAGAAAATAGGTCTAGTTTGAACTAAAACAGTAAAAAATTGTACGTTTTTCAGTTAACCTCTCTGAAATACATGAGTAATGTAAAGTGAGATAGAGAGCAGTAAAAGAATTGTTGTTGAAAATACGCTTCTCTTTTCATCTTGATAGTAACACACCTTCCACTTGTTTTTAAATGGTGGTAGGATGTGGCCTTCATTCTTTGCTTTTTTTAAACTAGTAGCATCATTAGTAGTAGACTTAATGACTGGTTCTGAAGCCTTATCCTGGCTGTACGTTTAAAATCTGTACTGCTACATGTTTATTATATTTCCTAAGTTTTTGCTGACAAAACAATTCAGTAATCAGTCTAAATAGCAAAAGGGAAAGTTGCAACTGTGCATCCACGTAGAAAATGTGTTCGTTGGACTTTCACGTGTGTTTGTGACTGTCCATGAGTACATTCAGTGTGTACTAATGTTTTCTGTCACTTTTTAACAATGTAATTAGCCTAACAGGCTATCCCCACAATATCTAATTAGCTTCTATGTTCACAAAGGTATGTTTGAAATGAAATCATGGCTATTTTGTGAAACTAATTCAAATATAACTGGGAGAAATCTGTATAAGTACACAACAGATCCTACATATTAACTATGGAATGTACATCAAAGACTTTATGGTAAACATTTTTTTCCCAGCAAAATAAAAAGATTTAAATAAACTTTTAATGTCAGAATTTGGTAGAATTGAAATAGCCTACTAATTACCTTAATAGGAAATTCAGTCGCATACGACAGTTCTGAAAGATGTCGAGCTTTGAAAGGCCCAAATTGGGTACCCTTGGCAAATACAGCACGAGCAACTATGGCGGACGTTCCATCTGTCGCATCCTGGATTTCCAAACTGGATGGCAATGAGAGGCGAGCATATGTAAGAATCCTGGTGTCTTCAACTCTGATAATCTGCACAGGGGAAATGAAATTATGAACTGCAAACTGCACCATACTTAATAAACAAAACAGCTGCAGTGCCCTGGAAAAAATAAGCATGCATGTACTACACCTACGAACTAAAAGTAAGAACTGTATTTACCACAGTTTTGTTTTTAATCACAGTCAAAACGAAAATTAAATTATGTTTAAAACCCTGTAATGTTGTGTGAACCATCTACTAATTGGTAACAATCACTTACAATCAATAAGGATAAAAAAGGTGAAGGGAAACATTACTCATATAAACCACTAAAGAGAACATTTCACATATTTTGCTTATAGCAGTAAACTTTTAGGCCTACAAGTAAGTTTATATCCTACTCTAATACGTTTTGGGTTAGGTCTATGTACTCAGAAACAATAATATTATATACTACATTGTAAGACTTTTACGTTTTCCAGTAGATATACTCAATATAAAATGAAATGATTGTGCTCCATGGTACCACGACAAACAATAGGCTGGCCATTGTAAAGTGAGCACTTTTGAAAGCCCTCTCATTCGAAATAATAGTCAATAAATATATTTTATTTTAGCCTTAGACATTACCTTCAGAGTGGGGTGGAATATACACGAACTCTGTGTTTATTACTTACAAGGCAGTACTTATTTAAAAAAAGTGGTTAAAGGGATTTTAAAAAATGGCTGAAAGGAAAAAGTAACTAGGGCCTTAAAAGTGCTCACTTTACCATGAACAGCCCATAAAAGTTTGGATCATATTTTGTAAAGTGTATTACACTTTTTGTTGCAGTGCTTACAGTTTTCAATGTTTACAAGAAAATGTTTTATTAGCTAGTCCCACATGGCTACACATGTGGTGTAGCCTTACATTGTTTACACATATGTTAATATATTTTTTTGACTCTGCTTGAATCTGATTCACATCAGAGAAGAATGAGTGAACATATTTGGGCAGCTGTTAATATTGAGGTCTTGAGAGCCAATAAGGGTGAAGCATGGTGAGGATGGAGCAGCATCACAATGAAAGGGCTCCCCGGCCCTGAGAAAACCCGCTGACCAGCAACATTGTCCGGCACAATTTTTACATCCAGGAGTGACCTCACTGGGAATTGAACCAGGTTTGACTAGATGGGAGGTGAACAGGCTAACCACTACACCCCCAACCCCTCTCAGAGAAGATTACCATACTCTGCCTCCTTCCCTCTGAATTGATAAACACAGGGAAAACTTGCCGGAAAACAGCTGTCCGGGAAAGGACAACTAGAGGTAAACAAATGTGTGAGAAAATTTTAAATTTTACTTGAAATATAGTTAGCTGACAGCTAAAAAAAGCAGGACCCAACATCTGAAAATAGATATTTTTACACCAATAAAAAAATATTTTATCAATAGTTCATGCACCGTAGGGTTTTGAATGTAGTGGTATTTAAAAATAGAACAAACAATTTGTATTGCACTGTTATTATAAATTAAAAATTCTTACCGGCTCCAAATGATGCAAGAAATCACACTTCCCAGATTCATGGTCTCCACCACAAACAAAGCAACCTGAAACTGGGAAATAACCTAATCAATTTTTGGTGCTTTTATTCAGGATATTATATTTATTATAAGCAATATACACAAATATTCACTACAGTCGTACAGTAGACTGAGCAAATGATAAGTGAAACAAATTAACATGTAAACTTAGAATGCAGTTTGATATATAATTGGCTGCTTTTCATTTAAAACGTATAAAATGCTACATCTAAAAAACAACTCACAAATTTTTTTTTTTTAATATTAAAATATTACAACATACATTTTGCACACACGATTAAAAATTTTACATCACTTTATATGGGAGCTCATAATCTGTATTTGCAAGATGCTGGAGTTAAGGAAGAAGGTAGAAAAAAAAATAGGAGATAAATTCCTCCAATTGCCAACTACGTAGTAGCTCCAAGTTAGCATCAATACACATCACTCTAAGCTTTCAAATTAATGTGACGTGACTCTTTACGACTGCACTGTAATTAACATTCTGAATTTACAAAGTAAAAGTGATATAATTCAAAACAAAGAAAAAAATTAATACGACTTTAAATTACTGCGCTGCTAGATGCCGCAAACTGATGAAGCTATTCTAGCATGCAGTGTAAATAAAAATGGTCATTAGCCAGATAAAGGCTTTCATAATGATCCAGTTCTATGTACGCATCCTATTCATTACCAACAAAAATCTACATCTGAGGCAGGGCACTTTGGATGAGAAGAGACTGGCTGCAATTGCAGTCGGCTGCCTGCCCCATTCGAGGGACAGACCTGTCGCTTTGACCAGCCCAAAGAATGGATGTGGTGAAATGACATGGGGGTTGCAGATGCAGTCAAATGAAGAGGTAGAGGGGGGAAGGGAATAGGAGCGCTACAACAAAACTCCCACAGCATGGCAGAATCCACTACTCTCCCCACATGAAAGCCCCCCCCCCCCCCCAGGCTGAACATTTCCTGCCTGCTGGGACCTGGCAGGAGTGGAACGCTAGTGACTAATCACTCCGCCAACTGTGGGGTACACAGAATGTCCCAAAATGATTACCCTGATTTTTGATGGCTATAACCTTGTAATGAATATCGCTACAGAAACCGGATTTGGTTTGGAAATACATGTAACCATAAAATTTTACTGCAGAGAATTTGTTTTAGTTTTCGTGCATCTATGATTGTGTTACAGGTCACAATTCTGAGGGCTGCTGTTGCTGAGTCATTAAAATGGCACCAGTGCAGTAAAAGACGGACTGTGTTGTGTGGCTGGCTGAGACGAAATTGCAAGCGAACGTACAACAAAATTTCAGAACTATGTTTGGGAAGCAGCCGCCTGATGTCAAGGTGATATAGACACGGATGGAAAAGTTTTTAACTACAGGCGCTGTTAAAAACAGAAAAACCAGTAGGCAATCATCAACATCTGAACAGACTGTCAACAAAATTCACACAGCCTTCTCCAAACAAATTAGTGCAACAAGCATCAAGCCAGCTCCAGGGCCGGTGACTTCCAAACACAGAGAGCTGTGCAGTCACCTGAAATTGTATGCATACCTACATGGATCATACTGTGCACCATTTGAAACCAGAAGATTTTGAACACCCTGAACAATTTACAGTTTCTCCTATCTCAGAATATGCACATTTTGCTGGTTAACAACACCACAAAATGTTGTTTGATGCAAGAAATGTTCATTTCCTGCAATATGGTTAAACTTGTTCACAAAGTGACATCCAGCACCTGTTCCACATTTTTTGTTCTGAAATTTAATTGCACTTTGGTTGGAGATTTCGTCTGAGACAGCTACACATCACACTGTTTTTTTCTGCACTGAAGCCATTTTACTGACACAGGTGCAGTCACATTCCTAGTGTCGGAATTGTGACCTGAAAAACAATCACACAAACATTAAAAGTTAAAACAAACAGCTTGCAATAAAATTTTCAGATTGTTAACTTACGTATTTTTGAACAAAATCTAGTTTCTGTAGCAATGTTCATTACAATGTTATAATTACTTGAACTAACAGTAATAATTTTGAGACACACTGTATAATATCTCTGTTACAGTAACTTACACAGCAGGAAGACCAAGTGATATGAAGGGCATGTGGTGGTGTTCGTCATCAATGGGGGCAAAATCAACTAAAAAATAGAATGGAATTGTACCGAAACAGGATAAGTTTGACTCTTACACAAACACTGAAATATTAATTACAGGTTTGTAGACAGGAAACATGAATGCTCTGAATAAATAAACGAATATGTATTTCCAATTTTTACATATGTATAGGGTAGGGAATAGGGAGTGTATGTGAGGTTAAGGGATAACCAATAAAGGGAGAGATAAAAGGTTTCTGAAGCAAGGAAGGTAGTCCATATTACCAGACTGGTAGCAAGCTTAATTAATAAAGCATGCTGCAAGCTGCAAACATAATTTAAACAATCTGTAATCTTGATAGTAAGTATGTGCCAGTCAGTAAGAACTTGTTTTGTATAAGGCGGGAATTACATGTGAACTAACAAGCTTGCTCGGCAAGCCATATACAAGTCAAATGATGCGCTTGCCACAAGCTACATGATGGTAAAGGAGGGAACGTGAAGGGTCGCGGTGATGGGGAAATGGCGGGGGAAAACTAAAGAGAATTTAGAGACGATTTACACGGTGTGTGTGTGTGTGTAAAGAGAGTAAATGCTTGCCACCGGAAAAAAAATAAGAAAGAAAACTGCGAGATTAATTTTTTTTAATAAGATACCTTGTATACAAATGCCTTCAAAGTCACCAGCATACTTTCTACTTTTATGTAATTCGTTACGCATGTGTGATCCACAGGTTTTTAATATATCCCCCATATTACGTTTGAGCGAAACAAATCCTAGATGCACCTAAATATATATAAAGTTATAGGTTAGACAGTTCTAACCATAGGGAAGGTCGGAGGGTCTTGACACTCACGCCCGCAAAGAAATAAGTATCCATTCGTTATGCACTCCTTTTGTCGCCGATAGTTACGCTAGTTGCCGTAGCGCTACTTGTCATTTGGTGGAGTGAAAAAATTTGGGCGGCTTTTAACAGCGAGGTCTTGAGAGCCGATAAGGGTGATATAAGTGAATATGAAGCAGCGCCGGAATGAAGGGGTGGGGGAAACGGGAGATCCCCGAGAAAGCCCACCGATCAACGGCATCGTCCGGCACGATTCCCAATTGCGAAAGTCCGGTGACCCGATCGGGAATTAAACCCAGTTTGCCTTGGTGGGAGGCGAGCGTGCTAATCGCTTAGCCACCGCGGCCCTCAAACCTTTCTCGCAACGTTATATTAACGTAAACACAATGCTTTGGGCTATAGTCAAGATGGCAGCTAGAGAGGCCATTATGGCTTCGCTTACGTCACAACTTGTCATCTTCTGCATACTCCTAACTCAATGGTTTTTCTAAAAAACATGGTACTATATTTTTTTTACATTTGTTGGTTCCGGTCGTTCAACAGTGTGTTGTGTTATGATGCCAGAGATATGAATGGAAAAGAACATCATTTTTACAGACACTAGAGAAAAATGTTAAATTTTGTGGTAAACTGGCGATATTTATTTTGTGTTATGTTGCTCATAGAACAATTTACTTGAAGCGTTGGGATTAAATAGAATGATTGTATTAAAATATGAAAGAAATTTAATTGAACTTAAAAAATTTGTAAAATGAAACGAGCAGAAACATCGAGGGAATGCAGAGTTGAACTCACACCGATTGGACAGAATGAGAAATCGACAATAAAGATAGATCAACCAGAGGTATGTATATTGTGATTTTGTTTCTATTTATAATTCATAATTACAGCGCAATATAACAATTAATTTACAACATTCAAGGTGGTATACATACAATGTGCACTACACAATTCTTTAGGGGTAGTTTAATACCCTTGAGCTTGTGGCAGTTCCTTCCTTGCAGGGAAGGTTAACAAATACATACATACACTCGCAATTAGGCTACCGCCCGGTGGCGACCTCTCTCACCTCGCCTTCACCCAACCAACTCCTTTTCCACTCCCTTCCTGACAAAGGACCCAGCATGCTTCTCTGTGGTACCCCTGACGTAACTTTCTCTTCCTCAGATATTGCCTCCCTCACTTTCACCCTCTGCTTTCGTACCCTGAGGAAATCCCCTATCCATTCCACTACCCTCCTGTTTGGTATCAGTGCCTCCACTTTCCTCATCAATGTCTCACGGGGCACCTTATCAAATGCCTTCTCAAAATCTATGAAGCAGGCATCCACCTGCTTCCCTTCATCAACTACCTGCACCAGATCCTCTAAGAACCCAGCTAGCTGAGTCTCACAGGAGTATCCCCTCCTGAAACCATGCTGGGACTCCTCCAACCAATTCCTATTGTTGATAACCCTAACCACAATTCCGGAATTATATAGCCATAACAAGCACAACACCCAAAACTAAACAGTCAATGAAACAGATCTGACATAGACAGACAATTCTGTTGTCCGACCATCTATTTTGGATTAGATATTATTTATATTCTTCGTGGTGTTGTGCAGCACAATGCATACAGCGTACAGCCTTGCAAAATGAAATTGTATAACGAGCTTTGCCTAGAATGAGAAATACGTAGCTTAAAAGAAAACAAATTTAGAAAAGTATTGTATTTAATTCTCAAAAATAATAATTTTACCTTTGTAAGTATTGGCTATAACACTTTGTCACATTCTGTATTCCAAATTTCCTCTCTACCACTGCCTTTGAAACTAGCGCAGTTAATCAACGTCTTCTAAATGGTTCCGAAAAATCATACTTGTTATGTCGCGTCAGTAAACTGTCAGGCTGTAAATTCGAGCATTCACATTGAAAATATAAAAGTTGTGTCGTAAGAGGGTAGTAATGTTTTTGTTTGGATTATAACTTATAGTGTTTTAAATGTTTATTTTTAATATTTTACTTCCTATACAGATGTCTTTAATCTTTTGTCTTGGAAGTCCTTTATTTGTTTTTGGTATTAAGGTCTTATAAAATTGTAATATTAATTATTTTATTTTCTATATAGGGGCCTTAATTGTTTTAATTGGAAGTCATTTACAATTCGTTTTAATTCTTTTTACTTTTTGTGAAGGGTTCAGGTATTATAATTTTATTTTGTTCAGGATGGGTTTTAATTATTTTAACAAGGATTGGGATATAAGATGGTTAGGTCTTTCACTTTGTCTTCCCAGGAATCTTCCTTAGACTCACAGTAGATGGTTCCAGAGCTGCTGCAGGAATTGTTTGCCAATCGTGTTTAGTTGAAGTCAGCCTCAGTAGTCTTTGTATCTGCTACAGCTGTGTTCCACTTCTTGTTTCCTCTATGCGTCTAACGTGTTACGGACAGTGAATGGAGTATAGGTAGCGCAGGGGACAAGGGAAGTTGTCTTTGGACTAAGCGTGTGTTTGCAGGTGACCACAGGTCTAGGCTAGCGACTATAAAAGTATGTCAGGCCTCTGAGCTGAGAGTTTATGAGAGTCAGGAGAATGGGCGATTGTGTGTCATTAGCTGAAAGTCGGGGGGAGTGCTATCAGTAATGAAATGCTAAACTGGTGTTTTGGGTCTCTTGCATTTGTACCCACGCACAATTAATAACTGAGGCATCTCTCAAAACACCTCCCTGACCATAGAATGGGCAGTCATGATCAAAATTAACAGAAAATTTGACAAGCAAAAATTACGATGGACTGCTCTCCATGTTGTCCAAAATGAGTGTGTCCAATTACTGTACATGACACATTGATGTTTAAAATTCAAATGAAACGCGGTATTCCCTTTCATTAAAGTTCATTCCAAACACAAATCATTCTGTAATCTAAACAAGTTGCACAATAATATTACTATTACGTAAAAAAAAACACTAGTTCAAATTCATTTTAGCATTTAAATAAAAATTGTATTTGCATATTCATACATTATATGTTGTTACAAGATGCCTGAGGGGCGTACCCAAGTCCGTGAGGGATGATGGTCGCAATAAAAATGAAACAATTACATTTGATTTTAATTTATTCACTCAGATATTATTTACAGCATTTATCTATCTATCTACATTATTATTCTTTTTATTTCTTAGCAAGTGCAATATTTAATGTCTATCTCAACTCAAATTAAAGTCCTCAATGTGTCTGGTTTTAGTCTATTAACTCACATTCATCATTTACAAATGTTCAGTCTGTCTGTTGCCATCATCTGTAATTTATTACACTCATGCATCCAGTCTAATAGTCCAGCCTGCCAGTCGCATCTCTTCACTGCACCGATGCTTGGAGTAGCTGATTTTTCTCTTGCTAGTCACTTCCTGTGCTACTCGTTACTTTTCTAGTTTGTCTATTGCCTATGTCGCACAACCACCCAGACTCTCGTAAACTGTTGGCTCAAGAGGCCCGACATGCTTTTATAGTTGCTGGCCTAGACCTGGAAGGTTCGCTGCACCCCGAGTCACACTGAGAGAAACTCTGTCATTAATATAGAGCATTCTTCAGAGAAACACAGAAATTATATCGACTGAAGGTCAAGGTCATGCTAGGTCGCAAAATAATTATCGCTGCGACTCACTTTTTGAAACAAAATACGCTCCTCTTGGATTATTGTTCGCCTAACCTACATTCCTCCATTCTTGCTGCTCGCTATCATATCACTACTCTGTCTTTCACATCCTCTTCGCTCGCTCGCCTGTTGAAAAGGAGAGATACGTAACAATATGGGGAATTAAAATTTTTTTTGTATTAATTTTAGTGACAATTTAATTTTGTTTTAATAACCAATGTTTATTGTAACATTTGGTCTTTATTTACTGTAATTTACACAGAAGAATATATGTAAGAGACTTGATCATCTTAAGTCAGTTGATAGCAAGGAAAAATTTAAACCACATTTAAAGGTGCATTAACAAAATTATTACGGATGTGTACTATCTAATTGTATTCTCCTGGTTATGAACTTCTCTGATAGCTCGTGTTTTTAGTGATAATTCTTTGATGTATAACTACAGGCACTAACTATGTGTTAAAAATTATAACAATGGTCATTTCCCTTCTGTTCTCCCCACAGTAGCCAAACAAAATCAATTGCTTTCATTCTTCTCTCTCACCCTGTCACTGCCTTGCCAAGCTGTTAGGGGTTTTTGCAGCACAGGACCAGCAATGTAAATAACAAAACACATGCTGGGTGGCATTTTATGTACTTTCAAAAAAATTTTCAGTGTTGGGAGGTTTCTTTGATTACTTGGTGGTAGTGCTGAGCCATTGTTTAACGTTTGAGCAAACTAAACAGGAATTTTACAAATTATTTGTTTTTATATATAGCTAGATGTTCATTAATTACTGGGCATAATTTTAAGGGGTGGTAGGGCATGCCTAGACAAACGTTGATATAAGGAACACATGTCCAGAAATGCCCCCCTCCTCTACTGAGCTAAAGGAGTCACCACAAAACAATGTTCGCACCATTTGAATTTGGTGCGTTGCCTGGGCCAGTTACATGCAGGCTAGAGTGGAGCCGGCCTGCAGGTGGGCAGCACACGACAGTTCTCAATTCCTGTGCACGACTGCAAACAGCTGATCGCAATGCAGTAACAACAATGAGCTGTGATGCATGGCTCACCTTTACAGGATCTGTTTGAAGTGGCGCCCTCCAACTTAAAAGCGGGTGTTAATGTGGCAAACCAGTTTGTTACACACACTGTCAAAAATACATTGTGTTGGTTGACTGTCAAGACAGGTGGCAAGTTCTCGCAGTCAAGTTCACCTCTGTGCACCTGACAACTAGGCAAGGCATTCCAGTGAATGACAACAAAACAGTCACGTCTAGGAGAAGGCTGGCCTGGCTCCGTCTTTCTTCGTACCACATTGTACGTCTGTACTCCGCTCGACTCACACGTGAGTGGCTTAGGCGGCATGCAAAATTCAAATGGAATGTGCATTTTTGACACCTGTAGCTCAGCAGAGGGGTATTTCCGAACACATGTTCTGTATACCAGATATGTTTGTCTCCGTGTGCCCTACCACCCCTTAAAATTATGTGCAACAATTTTCGGGCACCCAGTATGTGTATTGTATTTATGCATAGAGAATATTGCATAGAGATATGAAGGTAATGGAATATCATTTTTGTTTACTTTAAATTTCTTGCTTCAATGTTGAGTTAATTAAGTGGGGTCATAGTGGCTCAGTGGATAGAGCGATTTCAAGTGGGGCCTTCGTGGCTCAGTGGATAGAACTATGTGAAGTGGGGCCACAGTGGCCAAGTGGATAGAGAAATAGTGAATAGGACTGCAGTTGCTTCAATGTTGAGTTAATTTCACATAATTTCAATATTACCTACATATATCTATGCAATATTTTTTTCAGTCTTTGTTTGATAACCAAATTTTTTAACATGATAACTGTTCTAGCCCCGTGACAATACAAAAAAAAGGTCATGGTCTGGGTCAGATAGTGTGTGTGTATATATATTGTGATGTGAAAATATCATTACAAATTATTACAAAAATAAGTGATCTTTCAAATGTTCCATTATTTTCGCTTGGCAGAGTTTAACATAAACAAAAATTATGTATTTCATCATTAATTTAATTTCCTTTCTTGTTTATAGCCATATTTTATCTTTACAAAAACACAAAATTGCTAAGTGGCCACAATGATTCTTTTATTATATCTGGAAGAGAAATACTAGTTTTACCTATAAAATACTTCATGTGCATAATTAACTTAATTCAGAATCATTTTGTTTTATCATAATCAGTGCTTTAAGGGGGAGTGTTAGATATGTGCCAATATCTAGTTATGCGAATTTATGTTTACAATATTACAGGTAGGGTAAAAGTATTTAATGCAAAAATAATTTAAAAAATTATAAACAAATAAATGTTAAAATATTGAAGAAAATTATATGTTTTATAATTTCTTTATAAAATACTGTATAAACAACACTACTGTTTATTCTTTAACTAAAAAAATGTCATTGGTTCATATGAGATATAAACTCTGCCAAGACATATACGTTTTACTTGTAGGAAGTTGTAATAGGGACATAAATAATTTCAATAATCACTGTATGTGGCAGCTTTCAATCTGCTAAAGATTGCATTATTTAATTGAGTTTTTTCATATGTTAATTTTTGTAAAGTTAGAAATTGACCTCGTTATGGTATTCTACCATGTTTCTAGAAAACATAACAGCTTACAAATTGGAAACATACATACATACACTCGCAATTAGGCTACCACCAGGTGGCGAGCTCTCTCACCTCTCCTTCACCCAACGAACTCCTTTTCCATCCCCTTCCTGAATTTACCAACCCCTCTCACAGATACCAATTCCTCCTTCAACACATTCCACTCCCTCACAGACCTCACAAGCATGGACTGCCTACACCGCTCCGTTCTCCTCCACACCCTCTGAAGGAAGCTTCTCACTGTTTTTCCTCTTCCTCTAAACACCCCCTTACTTAGCTTGCAGTGTAACCCTCCCCATCCTCCCTCTTCATTCACCATCCTGTACATCCTGACTAACTGTTCAACTTTCCTCCTGTCCTTCAGTGAGCTCCACCCCATTTCTTTCATCATCACTGATGGCCTATAGTTCCCATCTTCCTCACCATCTTGCCTCTGCCTTCTCCACCTACCCTTCATCCATCTTGCTGCCTTTCTCTGCACCTTTTCCAGTTCTTGCACCTCCACCTCCACATACGGGTCCCATACTGCTGCAGCATATTCTAACATTGGCCGTACCATTGTGCCATACGCCTTCTTCACTTCACAGCTGACTCCATTCAGCACCCTTCTCATCATACCCAGAGCCCTTCTTTCCTTTGTAACCACCCTCTCTACCTTTTTTTTTCACCTGAGGTCTCCCTGCAGTACAATCCCTAGATACTTATATTCTGCTGCTTCTTCTATCTCATGTCCCTCCCATATGTACATGTCCCTGTTTATCATCTTCTTCCTTGTGAACCTCACTACTTCAGTTTTCTTACATTTATCTTCATTTTATTTTTTCGGCTTCACAACCATATCTTATCAATGTCCGTCTGCAAATTTCCGCCCCCCTCTCCCACCTCAGCATATACAACACAATCATCTGCAAATAATCTGATTTTTCCCCTAATCCCCAAACCCATGTCATTTACCATTATGGTAAATAACAAAGGACCCAGTACGCTTCCCTGTGGTACCCCTGACGTAACTTCCTCTTCCTCCAATATTGTCTCCCTCACTTTCACCCTCTGCCTTCGCCCCCTGAGAAAATCCCCTATTTGTGTGGCTGTTAACGAACACTAAGCTATGCAATTAAACACTACGCCATAAACTATATATTCTTGGATTTCATATTGTTTGCAGTAAAGATAGCTCTGTTTACTGCTGCGCTGTACACGACACAACGAAACTACAAGGACTGTGCTCGTGATGTCTTCTAACAGCGTTGCCAGCTCTGGTTGCCAACTCGCTTTCGAGTGTCCACTGCCACTGGTCGCTGGCCATAGAGAAAATAAAGAACTATAACCAGCATTGGGCGATAGGTTTCTGGCATTAGCAGATACATTAAAATTTTCCTTCAATACGATACATGACTGTTTTGTACTCGGCCAGTTATGCTGATGTATTCTGACAGGCTCCGAGGCGGAATATTTAATTTTAATTTACAA
Organism: Dryococelus australis; assembly: GCA_029891345.1. Lineage (NCBI taxonomy): Eukaryota > Metazoa > Arthropoda > Insecta > Phasmatodea > Phasmatidae > Dryococelus > Dryococelus australis. Next base: position 56,451,226 of record CM057003.1, read on the forward strand.
TATGCATCTCAGCCGACTTACGTATTGTAATTTGCATAATAACATGTAACTATGAAAATAAAAAAACGAGCAGCACTCGGTCACTAAACAAAGCACAGCTCAAAACCAGCATAGTCGAAAACTTGTAAGCTAATATTGGTTTCAGATTATGTTCGTGCTCTACAAAATTGCACCTTATATGTGGTTTCTGTAACCTATTTATGAATGAAAATGACTAGGTATTGGCAAGAACGTACAGCAGAAGCTCTGATACGTTGAGAAAATAATTCTTATTTGCTCCTTAATATTATTTGTATTTGTTACCTAGTATAAAAATTCTCAGTTATTTAAATAAACTAATGCTGTGATCTCAGAAACATATGGTGGTGTATTGTGAAGAGATATTCCTGTCTTTTGAAACAGTAAGTCTGCTTTTCTAAAGTTGATTTGAAATGACAATGTTCTGGCAGAGTTTGCACACAGAATGCTTCCCTTTTATTTTTTATGTCTAATAGAATTTAGTGTTTGTACTATATACCACAAATGCAGCAAATCAGAATTGCTTTCAAATTATGACAAACAGAAAATATACTATCATATATTTGACACTGCATGCACTGCATACACCAATACGAGCGGCGTAACCAGAGAGGGGGCTATGGGTATTGTAACCTCTCCCCTCCTTTTTTTGATACGGATATCAACTATTCAAATTAAAATTGTTAATAAGCCTTTCATTAGGATAAAATCTTAATTGCTGTAAACTATTATGCATGTTATTAGGCTATATTAAGTAACTTTTGTTCTAATAATTCAGGGAAAACGGAAATGTCAGGGAATTTCGTATGACAGGGAAACATCTGGGAAATGTCAGGGAATTTTCCCCTAGGTCAGGGAAAATGTAAATAATTGCTGCTCTGCAAAATTTGTAAGTAGTGTGAATACAGGATAATGTAATTATGAGCATGTGCATTTTAAAATTTTCAATTAGAAGTTTGTGAACTAGCAATAATATAACTTGTGTCACATGGCCTATACATACAAAATTAAGTATTCACGTGTTTGTAATGGACACTCCAGTGAAGTCAATAGCGTGTATCGTGAGAAATGTTGAGCTGAATAAAATATTGGCACTGCTGGATTGGCATGTTGAAGTATATTTTAATTCAACTTCACTGATAGCATTTTTTGCTCTATCAGTGGTAGAAAAATATGGTAGTTGAGGTTTTCAGTTCTGAAAACAGATAAGGGATACTGGTTAGATTCTGCCTGGAAAACAGGAAAAATTAGGGAATTCCAAAATATAATTTCAGTGGATACCCTGGTTTAACACATACGTCAGCACCACAAATGCCAGTATAACCTCCTTCCCTTCACTTCTCTTCCCTTCCTTCAGTCAGTGTAAACCCACTCTTGAGAAATTTCTGGCTACGCCATTGAATCAATACTCAAAACTACCTTCACACAGAATGAACTACAAAAATTATTTTAGGAATATTATAATTCTAGTACACATTTGAATTTTTAAGGCTACTTTAAAACCTGAAATAATATCCAAGTGGATTTTAAATAACTAATGTAAGTCTTGATCGAGACCTATATCTAGATTCGTAACATATTGTTGATACTCAGATTTGCAAATAACTCTTTGAATGGATATATTATTTATGTAATGAGGTTAAATATTATAAATTAAATATTTGCAGACACCTAACTGTAACAAAGCGTGAAAGGAAAATTAACATCACAAATTTCATCATATGTATGTATAGTGTATTGCTTCAGAAATTTGCGGAGATGCCAACGTAAAAAAAAAAAAAAAAAAAAAAAAAAAAAAAAAAAAAAAAAAAAAATATATATATATATATATATATATATATATATATATATATATATATATATATATATATATATATATATATATATATATATATATATATATATATATATATATATATATATATATATATATATATATATATATATATATATATATATATATATATATATATATATATTGCTGTATTTCCAAAATACTTCAACTAGATTCTCTTTCATAATTGGATGATTTTAACTGGTGCTGGTTTTAAGCGTCTGCCAGTGAATTATAAATGTTTACCCCTAGAGTAACCTGAATGTGGTTGGCTTGGTCTACTAACAAATGTTTTCTATTCAAGACAAATGTCTAATAAACAAAGGAACGCTGAAGTTGCGCACATATAATATTGAACTGTAGATGGTGCGGAATACTTTTCACAAAAATCAGGCAACCCTACTCATTAGTAGACATTGAAAGCATGCGTAAGACACTCTAAAAATATTCACGTCTTCAGAATGTTTCTATATTGTTTGACACACTGCATATTTGAAGGCAAGATATTTTTACAAACTCTTGACATAAACAAGTAATCATTAAGTATACTAATGTTTAAAGTAAATATAGATGCTGTATTCGAACTAGACATCTCAAGTTGCGATACTGCTTTACAAGAATCTTTATATTACTTTGTTATAGTTTAAGAAGTGCATGTAAATTATCGCTGGATTTATAGTCAACACAAATAAGAAGTTTATGATATAAATCATGAGCATACTACCCTCAACATGGGTGCAATTAATTTTTAAATAATTTCTTAAAAGCTGCGATGGTAGGTAGGACTTGTCGCCTCGTTGAAAGCAATATCATTAGAGGTGAAACCAGAAACATATGCAATAGTAACGAGACAAATACACACGTGCTTTATCTGGGACTCAAACCCAGAAAACCTTATACTATAAGTTAATGTGCAATCAAACTGCATTACGAAGGTCGATTCAAGCATCAACTTTGAATTTAACCAGTATAATGTTTTGAATCACATGGTTTATTAACCTAAAATATTTTCATGGCCATCATTTTGAAAATAAGACTGAGCTAATTGTAACACTTAAGTTTACATGGCCTACATGCACTACTTGTGTGCAGAATATGGTAAATGTCGGTTTATTAGTCCCTGAGATGTGACATAAAACCACCATGTTTTTCACGTGATGATCTTCACAAATGGAGGACAAAAATGTTATGTATTAGCATATTCGATGATTGTATACCACCAGTATACAAAATAATGCTAAAATCAATTGCATAAATTTGTAGATATAGCACACTAACATAAATTTTTTATCGCCCCCATTCTGAACATGTCTGTTACACTGAAAAAATTCTTATAGTATATGTCCTACCACAATACCAGTTCTTCGCCAAATTTTGGTTCGAATGGGTTGATTGTTTCCCGGGATATGGCAAAAACTTAATTTGTATTGTGGGACTAACTTACAAAATGGCAGAGATATGAAACTCTGTATAGACAAATTTGATGGTTGTAATTGATACTGCCAGCTTACAAAGTTAAGTTGTAAATTGGTTCGTTCATAAAAGATACTAAGCTGAAATATTTATAGAGCCGCCATTTTGAAATAGGTGCCTGACATACTTAAAACATAGCAGATTGCACCACCTGCTGCATTGTAAACTGATTGACCAGTTTTGTTGGGATCGATCAATTGTTTCCCGAGATATTACATAAAAAATTATTTATTAATATGACGCTATATTACAAAATGACAGACAAAAATCCTCCGTGTAGACACAGTTGATAGTTGTAATATCTACTTGATTACATAATTTTGACAATTTAACATCCTAAACTAAGCTAACTATATGGTCACCATATAGAAAATAAGCTTCTGAGAAATCTGTAACTTATAATTTAACATCATATAAAGCAGTACTACTTGTTAGTCAAATTTTATATAAATTGGCTTATTTTTTTTTTACAGAGATATGGCATAAAAACATTTTTTTCTTAATGTGGCACTAACTTGTAAACTGGCTGACAAATATGGCTATGTGTTGGCACATTGATGCTTGTAGTAGACACTTTCAGCATACAAAATTGGTCAAAATTGGTTGAATGGTATAGTTGATATATATACTAATAATATTTTAAAGAGGTAAAGTGAGTTGATTTGTTTATAAGTAACAGCTGATCCCGGAAACTACAGGGTCGATTCTTATAATTATTTCACTGTTAAAAAGCTACATTCTTAGGGCATAGGCTATGTTTAGTTCCAAAACAAAACCCTACGAAATTTCAAAATTTGTAAAACAAGTCGGAGAAAAAAAAGCTACTTGACTGCTTTCTAAGCAGCTCCACCAAAACTACAGGGCAGATTCTTATAGTTCTTTCACTGTTAGAAAGCTACATTTTTCCAGATGGAATTAGGCTATGTTTAGTTAAAAAAAATCCTTGAGAAATTCCAAAATTTGTAAACAAAGTCGGAGAAAAATGTGCTACTTGGCTGTTTTATAAGCATGCTCTACCAGAGACATCAAAGATAAATTGAAACACCATCAAAGATAAATTGAAACACCATCAAAGATAAATTGAAACAATGTTACTAGAAAATGTCACAGGTAGTCGCAGTCGCAAGTTGTCACATGCAGTCGTAGGTAGTTGCAAGTTGTCGCAAGCAGTCTTGGGTAGTTGCAAGTAGTCACGAGTAGTCGCAGGTGGTCACAGGTAGTCATGGGTAGTCACAGATAGTCATGGGTAGTCACAGATAGTCATGGGTAGTCACAGATAGTCATGGGTAGTCACAGATAGTCATGGGTAGTCACAGATAGTCACGGGTAGTTACAGATAGTCACAGGTAGTCAGAGATAGTTATGGGTAGTCACAGATAGTCACAGGTAGTCAGAGATAGTTATGGGTAGTCACAGATAGTCATGGGTAGTTACAGGTAGTCACTGGTGATCACAGGTAGTCGCAGGTTGTCACAAGTTGTCGCGGGCAGTCATGGGTAGTTTTAGGTAGTCATGGGTTGTCACAGTTATTTACAGATAGTTGCATATGTAGTTATGTATTTCAATAACTCCTTAAAACCTGAGCAAAGCGATGGTGGGCTGTTAGTACTAAATAAACCTAAAATATTTGTATGACCACCATTTTTAAATAAGTATCTAAGCAAGTTCAATTATGTACGTTTACCTGATCTGTCATAGCATAACTTACTTGTCAAATTGTGAGAGAATGCTGTGATAGTCTTCAATATATTATGTAAAATCTTTATTTTTTAATTTTATGATATTTTTCAAAATTGTGTTCTAACAACGTAAACTTCAAAATGTAATGCTTACGTGATGATGTGTGCGCATACAAAATTTGGTTTGAATTGATAGAATGATTCCAGAGATATGACATATTATCCTATATAATAAAATGGCTGCCATTTTGAAAGGAAGTTCTTGGCGTTTTCGAAAACTAAAAGTCAGGTGACCTTACTAAAGTATATACTGTATATAAACCGATTGTTGTTAAATCCACTCGACCCGTTAAATGGGAAAGAGGGGGGGGGGGGGGGCACACATGTAGACACACACACATAAAATACATACACACAAACAGGAAAGTCTTTGTTTCCTTCAGAGAGTAGGCTATTAATAGTTACATTAGCAGGTTCAATACTGTAAGTTTTCAATTGAAATAATGGATGACAGACACGTCGGATGAAGTATAATACATCATCCTTGCTTGTATAATTTGGAAATAGAAAGTTCTTGTATACACTATATTCAATTGTTAAATGTCACACAATTTTTAATGGAAAATTAGGCTTAACCCCATACATATATATAGTTATACATACACTCTTATACACATGCATACATTCTCACACATACATACATACAGGCCTGTGCACAGGATATGAAAATGAGTGGTGGTGGTGTGGTAGGGACAATGCTATGTTAACTTTGCTATCAGTATCAGTTGCACAGTGAACATACTTTAATGGTACGGCCCATTTATAAACCCCAAAACACTCATTGTTTCAAAATGTTCTCTATATACAAATTTTTTTGTTTCATTAAGTATCTACTTCTCCGGCTGTATTCATTAACCCCAATCCCCAAAAAATAAATTTTACTTTCTGATAGTTTTCCAGAAATGTGAATGGTGGTCGAGACTTTCGATTGACAAATCTATTAACAAGAAATCAAATATAATCTTTTAACTGAATCCCAGTTAGGATTTAGGAAACATCATCTTACAATTACTGCACGTCTCTTAGCTATAGAGGGACATCAGAGACCAGCTGCATAGCAGATTTTTATTTGAGTCGTAGAAAATATGTTCATATTACTAACTGTATAAATAATACTGTACGAAAACATGGCAAGTGAATAAATGTTTTGCGCACGATAGTACTAAAATTTAGCAGTCCCATCAACTTGACTATATACAGTTGTTATTAATGTGCCCCATGTAACACTCCTCGCACTTTTAAATTTATTCAACCTTTGACGATAATTACTAAGGCATTATAATCCTATGTTGTTTGGTTTTGAGACTTTGAAAACCTTTGTGCTGACGAGAAGAAGCACTTAATTGTAGCTAGTTTGTGGTTAACTGAGCATAGCTAAAAATTAACTTTTACAAAGAAATCACAGCCCCGAAATGCATATATGCTCACATAAATACGCTCCCTCCCCCCCTTTTTTTTCCACTGTGCAAACAGAAATACTGACTGAGAGACAGTTAATTATGTAACGCCAAAATAAAAGTGCACTGTTCAAACTGGTGGCAACTCAGACCAGTTTTGTTTAGTTTTATACACATAAAAACCTACGCATAGGCTGTTCGAGGGAAACTGAGCACTTCTGAAAGCCCTGCTTAAGATCTACTTGTACGCACGTTGTGTATTCTACCGCCTTATGTAAGATTAGCATTGTCATGGGCCTCATCGCTTTATTTATGCGTCGGTCAAGTGAAACTGTGAAACTATTAGAAAAGTAAATATTTTACAAATCTGCTAATTTTTACACTTCGATGCATTAAAAAAAAAGGCAAAAAAGATATTTTGAATTATCAGAAATAGTTACCTAATTTTTTTTATTCGACGTTAAGAAACGGAACTACTTTCCACCCATAGCCTTTTTCACAATTGAGTGTCTTGGTGTCACATAAGTTATGTCATACAAGTGTACTGACTGTTCAGTGGTACGTGTAATGCAGTGTTGCATTTTACATGTGATGGAAGGGCACACAGCCAAAGAAGAAAAGATTGGTTTAGAAGTTAACTGCAAACCAACCAAGTTAGTTTACATAAATCATCAAAGGAAATAAAATTATTTCTTGTCCTTTTACTGCAAAATAATATTTCTTTCAAAAATGTAAAAAATATAAACTTATTTGTACATCAGTTATATCCTACGAAGCATATCCAACATTCCTACACTGTAAGAAACTGTATAACTACGTATGTTAATATAAATATAGAAGCCGTATTCGAACAAGACATTTCAAGTTGCGGTATCACTTTGCGAAAATCATTACATTACACTGTTGGAGTTTAAGAAATGCAAGTGTGTGTGTGTGTGTGTGTGTGTGTGTGTGTGTGTGTGTGTGTGTGTGTGTGTGTGTGTGTGTGTGTGTACACACACACACACACGTGCACGCGCACACACACACACACACACATTTATGCCTGGAACAGGTACGTTAAAAATTTTATTTATTTTGATTTTGTATTAGTATTTAACTACCTCCGTATATGCCATTTCGTGTGAAGGTACAACAAGTTTATACAATTATATATGTAAACTTATAAAAGAATATATTAATTGGAATGAACATATTTCTATGTCATGTTTGTATATTATAGTGGCTTACATGGGGTTTGAAAGTTTTGAGACATGAATGATCAGCATAATTAATTTATTTTATTCTCTATGGCGCGCGCCGAGGAACCACCTCCGTCCGGTTGAGAATGTGTTGTAGAACTGGCAACAGTATCTGTGCAACACTTCTTTTTTTATTATGTTTAGCAGCTTCTGTCCCATTTAAACGATGATAGTGTTACCTAGCGGGAAACTCGTGAACTGCGTACGTGCAATTTCGTTTGTATCTGCCCTCGTATCAGGTAGATAGCTCTACACACAAATTACAAGCAAATATGGTGTCTAATATTCCCCCTTAAATCATCTCGATTGCTAACTATAAATGTCAGGCTTATAATTTTCAACAAGTGATTGTTGACAGCATCTAAATTAAAAAATACCAAATTTCAAATTACTGAATACCAAAATGATACATTTGAATATGTCCTGAACCAAGCACGAGTTAAAAAATTTTTTGCTTTGGATGGTAAAAATTGCGTTGAGCATGCATGATTGGATAAAAGGTTGAGAAAAACTAGGGAATGTTCAACAAAGTGGCAGTGGAGCATCAGTATTGACTGTGATATTGGGATATCAGTATTGGAAAATGTAGTATCAGAACAACTCTAGTTATGTAGGTATGCTTGTGATATTGATTTCATTCTTATAGTATGTATGCATTCATTATTAGCACATACTCTCTGTGCTGTGGTGAAAACAGTTGTTACCCAGTGGTATGTGTCAAGAAATTATGTTGTCAGGAAATGTAATATACTATATCAATGAATTTATGAATATGAAAATATGACATTTGTTACCTAGAATTAATTTACTATTCTCCATTTATCTGTTAGACTGTATACTAATATATAATCAAATATAAATTGAAAATTGTTTTTGTGTGCACGTGCAAATGCATTTTAGCATGTGTGCACATGTGTTTGTGCATATGCATATTTTGCTATGTGGGTGTGTACAAGTCTGACATACTGTACTTTTTTTCAGTTTACAATTGGTAGATCACTTACTGCATCATGCATTTTGAAAGATATAAAGATATCTAGAAATCACTGTATCATCAGGTGTCAAGATGGATTGTGGAATATTTGTGATGAGGTAAGAATAAACAGTACAAATTATTCAGAATTTTACATTAAAAGGATAGGGATAGAATAGTAGAATTTCTGTATACATCCCAATGTATGGGGGGGGGGGGGGGGGGGCAGTGTAGTAGAATACTTGCCTCTCGTCAAGGTGAACCAGGTTCGATTCCTGGCAAGGTCACCCAGATTTATGCATGTAGGAAACATGGCAGGAGTTGCCATTGGCCGGCAGGTTTTCTCGCACACCAGTTTTTGATGCCCTTGCATTCTACAGACTGTTATGATTTTGTATTTTATGCTAGAGACTAGAGAAAGGTTATATTAACTAAAGTGAAGTTATTTATAAAGACTGATCAGATTTTAATTGAGTATTATTATTTATAATAAACATAATATTATGTGTCGTTCGTCTGCTGCTGACCTTGGCCCACCCAGCGTGCGAGCAGAGAAGAGGACAGAGTCATTATGTGATAGTGACAGGCGAGTGGAGCAGCGTATCTGTTACACAGAGTGGGCCGACAAGATAATCTGAAGAATGCTCTGGATTACTGACCTCATTCTCTCAGCGCAACTCGGGGTGTGTTGAACCGTCCAGATGGTCAGTGCTAGACTATAAATTTCGCAGCAGGCCCGGGCCAGCAGTTGGAGTTGGAATAGATGAATAAATGAGTGACTGAGTTTCAAGCGATAGAAGAACAAGCGGCGTAACCAAAAGTGGGGAAAGGAAGTCGGTAACTGCTAGTATCAAGAAGGGGAGTACGCAGCTGGCAGGCTGGACTATTGGACTAATTGTGTGAGTAAAAGATATTATAAGTGATGGAAACAGATAGACTGAACACATGCTAATAATGGGTATGAGTTAATTGACTTACCAAGAGAGACAATTAAGAAGGGCGTTAATGAAAGTTGAAATAGACATTAAATTTTGCACTCACTGTTATATGAAAAAAGTAAAAGTGGAGACAGCTAATTTAATACTGTAGATAATAGCAGAGTAAATAAATTAGAAACTAATTCAGTTTCTTTTATTTATTTTTCGTTATTAAGACCTCCATCCCTCATGACTTCAGATACGCCCTCAGGCATCCTCACATGTAACAATAAGTTATTGGCAAGGGATCTCCTAATCCTTTACAATGCAGGACTAACCTGAATGATAATATCGCCATAGGCTGAATATTGTGTTGGTAAGTGACGAGCAGCATGCCAAGCTGGATCTTGAGTGCTTCTTCTCAGCATAGGTCGACAGACTGACTGACTCTGTACAAAGTGTTGCCAAGTGTTGTATAGTTTCTGGTGGTGTAATTGTTCAAAATACTGTACCGCCAAGAGGAGAGATCTGCTAGTGCTTCGGTGCTATGTTAAATAAAGTATAGGTAATGTGTTTTGGATTCTTTGCCTGGCCTAGATACTGACACATTGCTTCAGTTTGCTAGGCTTGTCCACATTTACTGAATCATAACATCTCCCCCGATTTCAATGAAAGAGATGTCCTCATCTGTTAGCGGATACAGCGGAAGAAGTGTGGGGGAAGTAGTGGTATGGACCATGTTATATTCTGGTAGCGGGGTTGAACAAGTGTGTACGACTCTTTGCTACGGTCAGATTATGTCAGATAAGATAGAAAGCGAGAAGGAAGTACTAAGGTAATCTGAGTTGCCAATATCGTGAAGTCCTCAGTGACTATGTCTGAACTTGGCATTAGCTACGGCCTGCAAATTCTCTTCTATGGGACTGTGGCAGACCACTCCAGGTGGGACTGATTCCTGTCAGCCTGTTTTTGAATTCTTGTGGTTGTGTTTATTTTTATGTGGTAACTAAATACTGAAGTCCCTAATGAGTTGCTAAAATTATTTTGAAAATAAGAATTATGAATTAAATTTTGTTAGTTGATAATGATAAAAGTTATTGAAATGATTAAGTACAACATTTAACTAAATCAATGCTGAAATATGCAATGAAATTAGCCATGCATAACAGTCATATGATCAGTCTCACAATTCAGTTTTGTGTCAGTCAGAATTGAGTAGGCTTAAAGTTTGGCATGTAGGAGGACATAATTTATTGCATTAAAATTAAGTAAAATAAAACAAAAGTTGTGCTTTTGCACGAGATCTCCTATACCTATACCAAGTGTGGGAAGTGTGTCTGGAGTCTTACAGTAACATAAAGCTAACACATTATACATAATGAAAATTCACAATTACTTTATGGTATTAACACTTTATTCAAAATAAAGGTAACATGTGAAAGGAACTCAATGGGTCAAACAATCTGTCCAACTTAGACAGAATGGATCATTTGGAAGGGCCAATGGTGGTTGATTGCACCTTATAGGTAAATGTATCAATCTGCAATTGTTACAGCAGTCATTCAATAGAATAACATCAAAGTAGGTGATTGCACCCCTTCAAGTGATAACCAAGTCAGTGGATTAGGATTGTTGCTCATCATTTTCTGAAGTTCAAACTTTCCTACGGGCAACAACTCTATGACATCAAGCTGTAGGGCTTTAGCATCTTTTTTGCTTAAAGCACGTGTGACTAAATTGTCCACATACATATCTGTGCAAAGAATCTCTGCAGCGAATGTAAAGACACTTTCTTCATCATTAACCTTTTGATGAAATGGCTAGAAATGGCTAGAAATGGCTAGAAATGGTGCAGCAGAAACTCCATATGTGACAATCTTGAGCCAGTAGCCTTCAATTGACTTGTCCATATACTTCCTCCAGACAATTCTCTAATAGTCTTAATGTCCTGATTTTACATCAATTTGGTTGTTTGTTTTATGTCTGCGGTGAATACTGCATTTTGATATGTAAAGCATATATAAATGTTGCGTGGATCATTCTATAGTTTTGGTCCAGTTAACAAACATCATTGAGACTGGCTTCACATCTTGCCTTTGCTGAGACATTTAATACCACTTGCATCTTCGTAGTAAAGCTGTCAGGTTTAAGAATTCAATGGTTTAGTAATAAGAAAAAGCTACTTTTTTTGAGGGCTGATGCCAAAGGTCAGTAAAATACAGCATTGCTGTCAGAGTATGTTTTGGTTGCAGAAACTAATTTGCACAAAACAGGTAATGTTTCTTCCTATACCTACCTACCTTCCTTTATATTTCCACACAATTAATACTGTACTCTGGGTTTACTACTTCATTTAGGTTAGACAGTATAGGATGACGACGTACGAGGGGGTTATAAGCTAGGTGGTAATTGACACAAGTGACTTGGAATTCTTCTAACACCAAACACATTTATTATTACATTTAATACATTATTTAGAATGGTGAATACTACAATAAATTGAATGATGCAACACATTAACTCTTACTTGATCTTGCACGAGGATCACGTTCTCTTAATTAAGGATTAACAAACTATATCGACCTGCTTATCCTTGCCAGAAAGATAGTCTAATATAATGGAAATGTTGAATTACGGAGTCCCGAGAGATGGCCTTAGGTTCAACTACCAAGCCGATTATGCTTGCCCTGATGCTAATGGTTATGAGCCCCTCTAGGCCTGGACAGCTGTGATGCCTTCAGTCTTCAGCCTCGCTGCAACCTCGGCGTCGTCAGCTCCGAAAAGTAGCTCTCACTGACACTTCTTGAATGGCTGGGCTTGTCTTGAGGTGGGGGGGGGGGGGGGGGAGTTGGCACATCGCAGATTCCATTTATACCCGTTGGCTGACTGGGTCAAGTATTCATGTTTAATAAATTGTAATAACTGTGTGCGGCCCATTTCTGGCTGCTACACTACCCCCTTGGTCAAAGAAGCAGCTGCCCCGGCTGCTGTAGTGGACGTGCACCATCAAAATGTAAGATGCCGTAGCCATCCGGGAAAGGTCTGAGGCACTAAGAAGGCAGAGGGGTTCATGATCGGGAAGCGAGCGTAGACGAAGGGTGGCATACGCGAGTTTAATAGGGCAGTGTCGAGAACGCAAAACTAAATTCGAGACAATGTGAAAGTAATGAATAAAATATATGAATTATTATAAGATATCAATATTGGCAAGGAAGGAGTAACTAGAATAAAAATACGTTTACATGTTATAAATGATGCTAACAGTTTTATGATGGATAATAGTATTGGTTATGTTGAGAACAATACTTAATTAAGGTCAACCATAAACTAATACCTTTGCGCGTTGTGTAGTGAGACCACAGGAGAGGAAGGAGTATGTCCAGCACTACATTTAATTGTTAAATTATTAAAACTGCAAATACTAGGCGGTGGACATGGGTAAGGGGGATGTTTGAAGAGTGCGCACGTGTGTTACTGAATTCGCTCTACAACCTGCTAGGCGGAAATTTCGTTTTCTGCTAAGAAAAATTATATTTTGAAAATTGGTATGCCTGATGGCTTAATTCCTATGAACTTGAACGCAAATAACTGTTGAATGCAATGAGCATATAATTCCTTACCTTAATTATTAAAATAAAAAATATATATGTCTAGTTATAAGGTCATAATTGCTAAAAATGTCTAAGACACAATAAAAAGAGGCGAGTCTATACAGTTTGCTCAACTGGACGAGAGTGCCTTCATTTGTTTGACTTGGCACTGAAGCAAAAAGACTGAGCTTGCACATCCGCTGTGCGGTGCGGTTTGTTGCTTTTTACATTTTGTTTTGCTTACTTTGAACCAGTGAACACAAAATCTTATAAATTTTCTAAGTTGCATAGTTTACATACCATCATTATTTATGCTATATAACATAACAAGAATTAGTGACTGTGATATAAGGTATGGCTATTACCATATATGTTACTTTAATTTGTAGGATGATAAAAACCTATTTTACAAGTAAGTACAGACATTTTTACATAACACAACCTACCCGAGTGGCAGGATAATAAAAGACTAAAGATATGACTAATAAAAATTTGTGTGTGTGTTTTATACAACATTTTCACATAGGAATTAAATGGTTCGATGGTGTGACTACACATTGTCAATGTCTATATTGCTTACACACCATGCCAATTAGGCATTTGATAATCTTCTATGCTTGAGTAATGTTTATCATGCGTAGCACAATTGTTCACTCAAAAAAAAAATGTTTCTCAATGCGTCCACTATCCTCACTATATTCAATTTCACATAAAGGTTTATGTATGATAGTTTCTTAACACTAGTCTTTTCGTTCAGTTATATACTGTTTATATCACTAGTAAACAATACTTGAAGATTTACACTGTTGCTTTTCTGATAATACGTTTTGACCTATTTTGGTATTTACTATTTCACACATATTATAAAAATTACTTTATATTCATTTACATACAAAATTTAACATTTCAAATGAGAGTGAAACATTGTTACAGATTGAGTATGTACAATAAATATTATAAGGTGGAGTCTTAGTGCCCATAACACACTAATTACAAAAGTAACAATTGTTTGACATTTAATTATTTACATTTTATGGGAGGCACTCACCTCAAGACATATTTGTGCCATTATTTTATATCTTAAATGCATATTAGCATTATGTTTAACTTTTCCTATTAAGGACCAATCTACTAGTCCTGACCTCAGGGCCTGAAAGCTACGCCCTTGCTTATCTAATTTGAATTCTTCTGAAAAAGAAAGTCTTATGTTTTACCATGGTTTTTTTATAGTGAAACATCTGCACTATACTTACTTAAGGCTGTAATGAAGGCTTGCTTACCGTAGATTTTTCTCTGAGTAGACCTGTGTGGTCCAGGAAGCTAGACAAGTTGTTCTCTTAATTCGTCGCTTGGATCCTTGCCAAAATGATCAATAACTTAACTAGTTTTATATATACTGCACTGACAGCAATTATAAGTATAGTGATTACTGCTAAGGTGGCATAATCAAAATGAATTGGATCAAGTAGTGAAAATAACTTGGGATGATTCATGTTAAGGTGGGTTAGGGGCATGTCAACATTCATCAGCACTGGCAGTGCTGTATAATTTATCTGCCATTGAGTATCCAACACAGTGGTGGTGATGTAAAAATGAATCCCAGCAGTCAATGACAGTTGTTCCAAATTAAAAGTCTGCTGGTTCAACCAATGAATAGGTGACATTGCAGATTACGTGTATCCCTCGCGTGTTGCGAAACCTGGTGTTTACATCACCAAGATATTCTCGGAGTATTCCGTTTTCATCTACTTTCATGTATTTGTAAATTAGCTTTTCCGTTCGTGCAGGAATGCGATTTTTGGTCTGTGCATGCAACGTGTAAATATTCATCAAGGGATGCAGGTTTAGTAGGGATGTGTAATGAAATAGTGTATGTCATTGGAATACTATCTTCATATGTGAAGTCTACATTGACAGGCAACCAATATATCCCTACATGCGTACGGTAGGTAGTGGGCAGTGTAAGGATTGTGGGTAGAACAAGGTACACTGCAACCACGACTATGGCAGTGTGGCGACCCCAGCAGGCTCCCCACTCCTTGGCTGTGGCTCATCTTGTGGTTTGTGTTGCCATGGCGATGGTGCAGCGCATGCGCAGAGCGCACTGCTACCAACTGGAACTGAGCGGCAGGAGTGTCTCGTTATTCCTATTGGCGGGACAGGATGCTCAGGCAGAGGTTGGCAGCCGTGGATCCCCTCTCCATGTCACTTGGCCTTGTAATTTGTCAGCAGTGTGTCTGCAACAAAGGGTGCAGTCTGGCGCCTTGCTCTGGTTGAACTTTACTGTGGTAGACACGTGCTGAGGGTAGAGCGACGTCAGCTTGCCCCAGTTACGACGTGTAGACCCGGCGCAGGAACATGGTCGTTGGCTTAGCATTGTTGGGTCATGTTATTCAATGAAACACTGTAACATATTTTTAATTCATATTAAACACTGATCCAATTCCATATACATAATACACTGCCGTTACAAGATAGGGGTATTATCAGACGTAAGCCGGTTGAGTGTGGCGCATGCAGACAGTATTGAACTCGGGAATGCCGGTTTTGTTTACTGGAATGCGTACCGTACTGTCTCCGAGAATGTCTGTCACCCGTATGGGCCACAGTATCAGTGTGTGAGGGCCTTTTGCCTACCACGATTATGTACCCACATGTAATCATTAATGCAGAGTGTACATGGTTTGTGGGTTCTATCAAACTATGTTTTTTGGTGTTTTTGCGCTTGTAGCAAGTTAACTTTTGTGTTATTGTGATCTTGCAATAGTTTGTTACACCAGTCATTGGTACGGTCAGAATATTTTACTGTTATAACCTTCGCTGGTAGCGCAGCCTCTACACTATGGAGAAGATAAAACTGTGTATATTTAGTTGTAGTATTGACACTTGTGTTGTAGTTAAAAATAATAAAGTCTACATAAAGGTCCCAGTTTGCTTGGTCTGTATTAGCATATGCGGTGAGTGTTCGCCTACTATGCGGTTTGTGGCTTCGACTAAACCGTTGCATCTAGGGTTATATGCAGTTGTAGTTAGCTTTCTAATTCCCAGCATTTTGAGCAACTGACTGATTAACTCATTTTGGAAACTGGTGCCGCGATAAGTTAGAATTTGTTCAGGACATCCAAATTGCAAAATTACCTGCTTAATAAATTCGGCACAAATAGCCGCGTCTATTAATGGAACTGCCTTCGCAACAACATATCTACTCAGGTATTCAGTCATTACCAAAATGTATTTGTTTCCAAGCGTAGTGGAAGGGAGGAGTCCTTTCACATCAAGAGCCGAAGTTTTCAAAAGTGGTTGAGGGGGACTTTATGTCATCGACCTGTAGGCTTAGCGTTTGGCACTTTTGTTTTTTGACATACTGGGCAAGCGTAGACATAATTTTTCACATCACTAGTCATTGTGTCCCAGTGGTAAGTTTTGTTTGATCTTTTGGAGTGTTTTAAATACACCAAAGTGACCACCCCCGAAGATTGCGTCATGGTTTGCTTGTATAATTTCATTTACATAGACTTGTGGCACTAATGTCGGTTTCTTCGGGCCTTATGGCATGTTCAATTTAAGATAAATTTCGCTGTTCGCCACAATACCATAACGGCGACTAAGTCTGCAGTATTTTTTGTCAACTTGTTGTGGGTCATCTAATGCAAGTTTAAATTGTTTTATGTGTGGGTCATGCTCATATTCTCCGGCAAAAGGTGACATGTTAACGGCAATAGGGCACAAGTGCAGGATAGAGCCATCATCAATTTTGATGGATTCTTGTTCGTGGTTGTAAGTTGGCAAGAAATGTTGTTTCCCGTTTTTATTTAAAATTAAGGTTTTGCAATTTAAAAGAGGGTCGATACAATGAGTTTATATTTTGTTAAGGTGGTTGTCCATGATTACTTGTATATTGACTTGGTACAATGAAGTTATTATTTTGCAAATGGCGTGTATATGAAAAATTTCTTCGTCTGCTATGTCTTTTGGTACTCTAGTCTTGTCTTTCGACTGTATGTCGTTTCTGAAGAAGTATTTAATGTCCACCCAATTGCTTACTGTGAACTTGACTATGCTTTTATTGATTTCTTCATGTTTTTCAGGATTCTGTAGTATACATTCTGCCATGGTTTTGTACAGTAAAGTGCAGTTGAGCACGTTTTGTTTAATTGTATATGTGGCATTGTTGATAGTGACGTTTTGTGTTTGTGTGTCCGTATTGGTGGTGATGCAGCTTAAGGCGTCTGGTAATGTGTTTAATTTGCCTTTTATAATGTGGGGCTCAAAATCATATTCACTAAGAGCAATTACCGTCTTTTGGATGTGAATGTTGTGTTTGGCCATAGTCTGTAAATATCTTAGGCTGGCATGATCAGTCTCTATTTTGAAGTGGCGCTTATACAAGTATTTCCGAAAATGATTGCACAAATAACAAATAGTCCCAAGTTCTCTCTCTGTTGCAGTTCATCGCGATTCATTAATAGATAATTTCTTAGATGCAAATGCAATTATAGTATGCTATTTTATGTGGGGATCTTCCTGCATAAGTTCTCCGCGTACCGCATTGTTACTGGCATCACAGGCTAAGATAATGTTTTTCTGCTCATCAAATTTTTATAATACGGTTGCTGCTAAAATTGCTTTCTTAAGTTTTTCAAATTTGTAGGGTACGTTATGTTTGGTTAAATCAGTGAGTGGCTGAGCTATAGTAGCATGATTCATTATATACCACCGAAGGTATGAAGCTATGCCCAAAAATGTGTGTAGTTGTTTAAGATTGTTTGGTGATGCCATGTTTTCAGTAGCGTGCACCTTTTCTTGATCAGTAGTAATACCGTGCGGCATGATAATGTGGCCAAGTACCTTAACGGTCTGTTCTGCGAAGATGCATTTTTTGTGTTTATTTTGACATTAAACATGTGCAAGCGCTCAAAAACTTTTTCTATATTTTGTATATGTTCCTCAAATGAATTACCTAAAGTAAAAATATAATCAATATAGGCTATGGCTGCCATCCATCATAGGGGTCCTAAAAGTGAGTTAATGACCATTTGAAACTACTGTGGGGAGCCACCCCTTGGCTCTCCACATCAGGGCACAAGAAAAACAGCCCAGTGCTTTCCAACAAAAGGAAAACCCCAGCTGCTGGCCCCCAACATAAGCATCAAGGTGCCCCAGAGGAGGACGTTAAACAAAGTATCTCCACTTCCACATGCAGTACTTCAGTGTATAAATAAATCATCCTGGAGAAAGGAAGCCTAGCCCAAAATAATTATTAAACATCTAACTCCACTCTCTTACCCTGTTCTTCATTCAGGTACACTGTTGTGGGTTTCTTTTATTACCCAAAAAAAAAAAAAACCACCACACTAGAGCTCTTGTCAATAAATATGTTAAAACATGACTGTGCACTTACAAAAAGGTATTAGGTATTAGTTAATTTTTTTTGACAAATAAAAAATGTGTTATCTGGTTTGGGTTTTTATTTCACCCATTTTTTTTTCTCACCACGCACACAATGAGAAGAGATAAAATATATATGATATTTAAACAAAACAATAATTGGTGTTATGAGTATTACAGTTGCTTCAAACTAGTTACAGTTAACAGACCCCCCTCTTTCCCCCCCCCCCCCCCCCACAACTTAGGGTGCACCCGAAATTTGCCATTTTAGGTACAGCTTCCTAACTTTCTCCTTTATTTTATTTTAGGACCAACAAACTTAAAACTTGTAAATAGAACATTCTTATGGTTGTCCACACCATTTCATGCCAAGACATATAAGGTAAGTATTACCTTTTTAACATATTGTTTTCAAGGATATTTGAGTCCAGAATAAAACATTGTGCAGCAAGTTGAAGGCAGCCACTGCCATGGTGTCGTGTAGTAATCAAAAAAATCACATGCAATAGTAACATTATTTCTGACCAAGGGATGAAAAGTGGGTGGCCGAGGAGTCGACACGCCACTGTTGCTTAAATCAAAGCGTGGGCCGTGGTCCCATCACTTGAAAAGCACGAGACTGAGATCACATCACCAAAATGGCTAGGTCCTGTAGCTGAGAAACCGCACTGAACAAAATTACAAGGGAAACACAATAAATGAGCACCGATAATGCAGCAAACAATCACCACAACCACTTACCAAAAGGTAAATACAAATCACTCACCTAGGCTGTGAAATATGGCACTTACGCCATAAAAAAAGCTGAAAGTCTGGTAGTAAATTTTCAAAACCAACTACATCGTGTGGAAGTAATAATCGTAGAAGACAGGGTCAGCACATTCCTTCACGTACGACAGTGACTGTACGATGTTCCAAACTTGCGACATGACCAGTCGATAATTGTCGAAAAGCCATATCGTGGAGTTAAATACAATAGAAAATTACACATTGCATTTAAACATAATTAACGTAACGACAAAACAAATAAAAGGTTTGACATTAAATAAATTACAATAAAGGTAGCAAACAAGCGTAACACATTACGGCCAGGAAAATCAAAAGTTTGATACAAATATTTTACGTTATTATGATACTAGTGCTGCCACCTATCCTAGCAGCGGACAGACACATTCATAGAGAACAAAATATGGTTGTTGATAGAATAACAATGTGTTACTGTACTGACAGTTTTCTTTTTTTCGCACTATTTATGGCAAATGAACATGAACTATATTATCCAGTATGGTTCAGAATTAACACAAAGTATAGAGTAACATTAAGAAAAGACAATAAAATACCATGTACACACTTAATACATCGGTAAAATGAGTGATTTGAACAAATTGCTAAAATGAACATAACTGCAGTATTCGTTATATGTTACAGGTGCTGCCCTCTGAAGTGAGAAGCAGCAGATAAATAAATACATAATATAGTATCTTATGATTTTATTACATGGCAAACAAGAGTGAAATGAAAACAATATTTTTATCGTCAGCGATAAAGGTCATAAATGCCAATAACCTTAACATATATTAATTTTTTGGTTTGCACAATAAAATAAAAAAATTCATTTTTTTCCCACATTAACACAAGTGTGGTGTTCTGACTGGAAACAAGGAAAGATCATAAAGAAAGTAGAAAATAAAAAGGCTTTGCAAAAAGTGTGTTGACACTTCAGTTTTGTGGCCTAGCGCGAATGTTGATGTGTGCTAGTTTGAGGCGCAGGTCTGCTCAGTAAGTTTGCAAACTTAGTCTCATCATCGTGGGCCTGGCGACTCGTGTTATCATAACAAATGATAGTGTCTACTGTGGTATTATGTGTATGGTGTTCCAGAAAAAATGTTTTGGGTGTCAGCTCGAATTTATGCTTGAATCTCTTAAAGCGGTCACCTATGTTTGTTATGAATTCGAACTTTTGCGGGGGAAACAGTGGGCAGGAATGTGCCTTATGTCCCGTATAAAATCATAGGGCGCATGTGTCTGAGATAAGACTGTGTGCGCCACTGACTTTTTGAGGTCGCGTGGGTTGCAGTGACTTGGCAACATCGCATGTTGCGGCGCATTGCGATGGCGGTGTGGCAATGTCGACCTCGATTGCGGGACGGGGCGGCGAGCCGTGTTTGTTTTTCTGCCGCCCAGGCGGCGGTTTACACGCAATTCACTGGGGCGAAAGTTTACATTGTGTGACCGCGTTCGCTGTCTTTGCCGGCAGCGTGGAATTTGTAGTTGACATATTATTTTGCTCACAATTTTGTTGTATTTTTTGGACTTGTCTTTATAGTGGTTCCGGTCTGTATGTGACTGTGTGGTTGCTATGCAAATTAAATTTTGCAAAGTCAGCATAAGATCTCTGCGGCACAACTTTATTAAATATTGTCTTACACGCATCATGAACTTTGTTGTTTCTTTCCTGAGGGGGGAGACACATTTTACTCTGTATTTTTGCCCCAAACTTCCTCCTGTGTGAGTTCACGTCATCTGACTTGTGCCCTGAAGGGGCCTGCCTGAGTGTGTTTGACATATTTATAGGGGCCTTAGTTAGATGCGTTTCTGTAGTTTTGCCTACTCTGTTCCCTTTCACGTGCCGTGTACTGATCTAACCTTACCTGAAATTGTGTATTTCTTTGTCTAGGGTGTCTGTTCGTATCTGAATGTGGGCTGTTGTATTTTATTCTCATTTCTCGGTAAATTTGTGGTGTTTTTGTTTGTGTTTGTGAGCTTATGTAATTCCTGTCTCACCATAGTAATATTCTCTTGGAGTTTGATGTGTCATGAACTTAGTGAGTGATTTTCAATTACCTGGTTGTACTGGTATATCCCGTGTTCTATGTTTTTCATGTTGTGGAGGAGTTGGTATAGTGTGTATTTTGCAATGGTACAAGATTGTCCGCAACGGTTGGTAAGAGAGATTTCCATATAATGTGAATGAACTCTTGCTCTGGCAACTGTGGGACACATTTATTCTTATAGAATGTTAAATCTTCTATGTGAGCCTGACAACTCTTGCCTGGTTGTTGTTTCTTTGTGTGTAAGAGGTTTCTGTAATTGTCTTTTGTGTCAATATGTGTAAATGTATGTAGTAGTTTGTTTTCATTATGTTGCCAAAAAATGTGCTCTGCATTGGCGTAATAAACATTTTCGTAAGTCCTCCTTGCTGTGCCTTACAGGTAAAACTTTAAACGCCTTCGTTTTTCAAGTTCAGTCCACCCATTAATTTCACTTGCAGTGTTGAAAGTATCCAAAAATTCCTCAACATTCTATTATTCTCACCTGCGAATGTGGGGATGGATTGTGGGTGTTTTAAAATAACGTGATTTGGATTTGGAATGCTGGGTGGTTGTGGGATGTGGACTGTGTTGTTTGTGGCATATTCATACTGGTGTTCTGTGGTGTTATTTATGTTCATGTACTCATGTTGAATGATATGAGTATTCGTGCTGGGAATGGAAATTAAAAGTGGATCTGTTGTCTGAAGTGTGTGGAGTGGGCGTGCTCTTAGATATCCGCTTGTACCGGCCTCGTTAAATGTTGTTTGGTGTGGGACTGTTAATGAGTGTTCAAGTGGTAAAATCTGTTCTGTGGGTGGTGTGTGTTCTACGCTTATTGATTCTGTATTCTCACTGGTTAATTGGTTCTTTAGCTGCTCGCGTAATTCTGTTGCACTTTTAGCATAGCTTAAGTCAATTAACAGTGTTTTAACCAGTTTCCTAATAGTTTTGGAGGTAGATTTTACTCCCGGATTTGTTTCCGCATTGTAGAATACAATGATGTTGTGTGGACGGAAGTATTAGCAGGACGTGTGTGGTGTATGTAATTGTATTGTAGAATGTGCACTGCTTGTAACTTAAAATTATTTCTAAATACAAAGAGAGAAGAATGTAGAAATATCTCCGAAAAAACACCAAAACAAGTGGAGACTTTCTGGTTTACAAGGAAACAGATGTTCTAGCATGCATTAATAAGCAGTAAGCATGCATGACGCTAATAAAAGCAAGCTTAAACTATTGCAAGGTGCTGGAGGTGGGTGGCGTGACATCAAAACTGCTAACTGGCAAGGTCGCTGTTGTGACGTCGTGGACTGCTGACTGACGCACGTGGCTAACTAACCTTGCGCATTCTCGCTTATCGTGCTTGTCCTGACCACGTGGAAGTCAACAGGTGTTACCTGCACTGGCGCCAATGCATTAATTTTACTGACAATCTTAATATATACAAGGGGAATAAAATATACACTGTTACTTATACTTATTAGTGAAATGAAGTCACTTGACAGTACTGGCATAGAATTACAATGAATATACAATATGATTAGCGTTGAAGTTTTATGCCTAGCTGTGCTGTAGTTAGCATGAAGCACGGCCACTTTTGATGTTTCTAAAATGCACGTTACCTGTTGCTTACAAAGGAACAGTGTGAAGCGCAATTTATGAAAAGAATTCGTAGATAAAAGTATACTCGCATAAGCACGAGGTGGAATGATAGGCGACGCTTTCCTAAAAAAATATTTTGGAGGGAAAAATATTTAAACGTGAATTCAAGACTACTCCTGTGAAATGCTGAAAAAATTATTTAGGTTGAAAGTATTTTTGCATGAATTTATGACAAACCCTTCAAGAAGAAATGCTATTATATGATTAATATGATATATTTTATTTACTTTTAAAGAAAAGTTGATTAGAATGAGATAGGCATGTCTAACCTGGCTGTATGGTAGCAGTATTTTTCTTGGCTGTACGGGTAGCAGCATCTTTTTTACACTGTAAAACTTTTGTGGGTGTTATATATTCGTGACATGAGTTATTTTGCTTCCCAGCAAAGTGCTTCCATTTTAGGGCCCAGTGCCATCAGATAAGGGGACCCTTATCAAAGTTGACAGGTACATCTCAGCACTACAAAAATATGTACAACCATAAGACGTACAGTATTTAAGCATGAAAACCCTTTGTCAAAATCCTCTCTCTCATGACACGCCAATTTCGGGGGATTAACCTGAGTAAAAATTATGAATATAAACCTGTAGTAATTTTGTGCATGTAGCACGCGCTTAAATACTGTACTAGCAGCGTCGCACATTTATGGTATTTGTGTCTAGGTTTTGAATTGAAGATGACCCCTTATTTTTTCTATTCCTTTTCTGTCAAAAAACCTCGTCTTCCTTTCGGGTAAATACAGTATTAATCCATACGCAATCAAAATAACAATATTTTTAAATTTATTGTAATCTAAAAATTTTTATTCCTCTTATCAATTTTTGCCTTCTTCCCCTCCCCCTCCTCAACACCTCCTATACACAACACGCCACCCCACCTCATTGTCCAAAGATGGCAGCTGGTGTGGTCACACAGCTTGAACTACCAGAGGTTAGCTTTGAGTTAATCATGCTAATAGGTTAATATATAATATAATGTTTTGTAATACTGAAGAACATAGTGAAATTGTTAAGCAGCTATTTGACTTGAAATATTGCCAAATACAGTGGCACTAAATTCTTGCCGCATAAAACAGTGATCCCAACATGTAGCTTTAAATACAGATTTAGGTTTTAACTTTTTTCTTTCTTGTGATTTCAGAGTTCTCTAGGAACATTTGTCAATGGAAAAAAGTTAACAAAAAGTATGCCACATTCTCTGAAGACTGGTGATAGGATAACTTTGGGAGCAGAGCAGACATATGGTTTTGTGTTCAATGTTATTGATGTGACGCACATTAGTTTAAAAAAAAAATGTTTAAGGTGAGTTGGTAGAGTTTTAGGTATTTTTAGATTTATTTCATATTTGTATTTTAACTGGTGTGCTGGATGATAATTGTGTTGATATTGACCCATTTATATTATTTACTTTGATAGGGGTGGATTTTAAACATTATGTTGAAAAATATATATGTCAGCATTGAAATAGTTTTAACAACAAGAAGACATTTAATATTTTTTTAAAATTGGTATTATGTTTTTTGGAGTTCTTTTAAATTTAGTTACATTTTTGTTTTGTTAGTCATGTAATGGTGAATTCTGGTATATGTAATTTTATTTTCCATATACATAACTATTTACTTTTTAGTGTAGAAAGTCTCAAAGATTACATTAATTTTTGTTTTCACGTAATTTGTGGCAGCAGCCACAGCAATTTTGACCTTTTTTAAATGACCTAGACTACTTGTGCAATTAAACATATCTACAATGGCTGGTTGCACCTGTGCCATGCCAAAGTCATTCTTCGTAATCTGGTGTGGTGTGTTGGAAGTTTTTTGTAGATATGTGCCTTGTGTTGTCTGGTAAGTATACTGGCTTGTAGTTAGGGTGATATGCTATCTCTGCCAATTTATCTGTACTGGCCTTCCCCACCAAGTGAAGTGGTGTAGTGGTAAAATATTTAACTCTTATTCGAGAGCACCTGGGTTTGATTCTTGATCTAGCCATCCTAATTTTTGTTCTTCACAGTTTTATGAAACTGCTCCAGGTGAATGTTGGGATGGTTTCCTTGATGCAGGCTATCACCACTTCATTCCATGATCCTTATTTCCTAGCCACAGGTTATGTCTCTGACCTCGATGTTGATAAGATGTTAAGCCATATCCATCCAACCATCCATCCACCCGCCCACCACTGGTTTTTCTTACTTCTAGGTAAGTTAGATGACATGTGAAAAGCCTCCGATGTGGTATACACTGATTGTAAAGATTGTTCACATGTTGTGTAATTTACCTAGTCCATAACAATATCACGCTGCAAGACAGCTGCAGCGTGGTATGTTATCATCCGTCACGTTTCACTGCCACTCAATAGATTGGATACCCAAGCCATTGGTGGTACACTTCATTCAAGGGAGACAGTGAGTTGAGTCCATGTGTATACTGGTGGCAACAGAATTCGACAGAGCACTGGCATCAAGACTCTGCAGAGCACGACTGCCCACCTGCTTGCATGGGTATTCATCTGCGCTCAGTTTGTACCATACCTCTCGTTAGAGCATAAAAGACAGCAGAAGCACTCATCAGTTTTTGAACAGCCTCTAGATGATGCTAATAACTCGTTAATTGATCTTTCTGCAGTCCGGCTTAGTTGGCCAATTTCTGTCCCGTGGATTCCCGGCAATGTAGTTCACGAGTTATGTGATGTGTATCACTCTGCACATGATAGCTCACATTTGTGCGGGGTGGATAGGAACAGTTTGCCCAATAATGTGTCTGGTTTTAATTTGGCATCCGTTATTTTTTGCAGTAGTTAGTTTTCTTGTGATGGTAAGTGACACCACCGGGCACAAGTATTGAGTGAAGGGAGTGTACAGAGGATCACCATGGCTTCCTGTATACACTGGGTTGACAGTAGGACAGTACACTTACGTCACGGTGGGTACAAGCTGCAAAGGCCTATAGTGGTGGATTGTGGTAGAGTGCTGGTGGGAAGCGGAAGATTCTGTCGTGCACCCAGGTGCATTCTACTGCAGAGCCTTCTGTGCGGCACATCCTTTTGAGGGTGTGGAGTGGTGCAGTGCAGTTCAATGCAGTGTATGCTACACTCCAAGTCTCTGAAACTCTGAGGCAGCACAAGTAGAGTTATCTGTGCTATGCATATTCCCTCCCAGACACTTCAGGCACACCATAACATTGGGGACTATAGAATAAACAGGTATACTCGTAGACCCAGATCCTCCGCAGATAGACGGGTGTGGTGGTGCCATTTGTGGATTGTGTGTCCCATGATCAAGTGTAATTATTATGTTGCATTTTAGCTTACCTCCTGTTGCAGTCACAGTAAGTAATTATCTGTTGTTAGTCAATGTACAATTTTACTTTTTTTTTTTTTGCAGTCTCCTACCTGAAGCAGTTAAAAAAACACATAATACAGCTTCAGTACTTAGCCACAAACAAAAGCAACTGCAACTTAAAATAGAACAGACACAACATGAAACATCCATTATGGAGACAGAGCATTCGCAGCTTGAGGCAGATCTTCAAATTGAATTGGATCTTATTGAAAAGAGGTAAGTATTGAAGACTCTTTGCATTATTATGATAGTTAAGTGGAATTTGGCAATATGGCTGATATAAATTTGCTTTGAAAAAACCTACTTCTGTTTGAATTAGTCATGACAATAAGTTCTTTTCTAGCGAAAATTGTGAACTATTTCACTATTTGTAACTTTACTTTTATTTTGGAATGTTCTATGATGTCATTGGAAAATTCACAGCTCCTGGAATGTTGTGGAGGTGCTGGAGACTCCAAATGTGACACTTGAGTGCTTTATGAGCATGTTTGATAGAGTTGAAATTGGAAGAACTGGCCAGCCAATCCAAATGAGTACTAGAGGCAATGGCATAGTGTGGCAGTTTGTCTGTTTCCCTCCTACCATAGAATACTAAATTTGGTTCTTGGCAGGGCTAAAAATGGATTTTCACATATGGGAAGTAGGGTGGATTTTATAGTTGGCCGATGGGTTTTCCTAGGCTACTGTTTTCCTTTACCATTGCATTTCATTAATATTATATCTTTATTTAACTCCAATCTCATCAGTGCTGAAGACCTCACCATTTAAGTGTGTGGTATGCGCTTTCTGCTATTTATACACTCGAGAGCAGGTGATATTTTTCAAGGAGCAACAAAGTAGTGAAAAGAGCAGTGCTGACAACCTGAATGACAATAAGCAAAATATGAACATGATTTTTTTGGAAATGTTGTGGAGGTGAGTGGTTAGATAGGATTTGCGAGTAAATCCTGATCATTAGCATATCAATCATATCTACATTCAATATGTTTATATGTGGTATTTCAGTTGCATGACATAGGCTTATTGTCCGCACTGTAAACCTTTATGACTGTAGACAATAATACTGATATGCGTTCCCGAGCCGAAACATGTGCGAACGTTTCGCTTGGAAGTTGTGTGGGGTCCAATGTTTTGTCTTGGGGAATTGAAGATACAGTGGGTTTATCTATGTGGCGGAGGGTATGATGCTTTTGCTGACATTGATAGCATGTGCGAGTAGAGACACATGATGCTAGTCTATGGGCTGTCCCAAAGCAATTGAAACATAATTTTTTGTTATGAGCTATTTGTTTGCCTGTCTGCAGGTGAGGCATCAATGAATTCAGGACACTTGTACACAGAATGGGTGGTTTGCTGACACATTGTACAATATTTGCGTTTTAGGTTCTGAACTGGTACTAAATATTGCCTTTTGTTGTAAGGTTGTATGACTTGACTTAGTCAGCAATGATTTCCGAATCATGTTATTTGCACTAACCTTATTTCCTACATCAAGAGCACAATCCATTTTTAATGCTCTAGACTGAACAAAATTTGTACTGTTTGTAAGTGAGTTTTCGAACTTTGTGAGCATACACACATCCAACTTGCGCATCAAAACTGTGACCATAACAGGGTTATTGTTTGTGATATCATGGCCTAAGCCTTCCAAAGCATGAGTGTTCTCATTGAAGGTGTTGACAAACGGCTTGACTGATGAAGATTTGCCGAGTTCATAGCAGCAGCCAGGTCCAGATTTGGTTTATGCAGTAGATTGTTTACAAACTGTAAAGCTTCTCCCTTGAGGTATCCCAACAAATACTGGAATTTCTCAATATCAGCTAATCCCAGATTGTCATGAATTATCGCCTGGTACAGCTGGGAGAACATGGGCCATTCGCCCCATTGACCTCAAAAGAATCGCAAATTAATCTTCGGCAGACTTACATTTGCAGACGGGGCGGCAAGAGAAGATGTGGAAGAAGCTTGTACAACATGAGAGAACAGAAATGGGGTTATGAGACATTGTGTGTCGGACAACTGGGCAAACAAGGACTTGTGCTTTTCTGTAAAATCATTTTCATCATAATCCTCCACGGGGTTCGTTTGCAAAAGTTCGTTGCACAGAGTGTTTACTGCACCTTCAACAGTATCAAGTTGTGTATCAAACGCATTCACTTTGTGGACAACATTCAGCGTGACTTCGGGGGCCTTAATCAGTGCTTGTACCCTATCATTTATGTTTTTAAGCTTACTTTCTTGGAGTTTGAACTTAAGCAAAAATATCTTGAACTCCATTGCTAGGATCACAACATCAAACAAAATAATGGCAAAATGTAAGGAAACAAATATAATACACGTGACCGGCAAAAGGCCAGATGAGCTAATAAGTTATGTTGATGTGTCTGATGCAACATAAATATTTGCTATAACACTCCTCAACACACAAGTAAGAAACAAGATAGAGACATGTTATTACTCACCCATGTGCCAAAAAATATCAACGAATGAGAGACAGTGGAAACACGAAACCTTACATTTTTGATGAAAAATATCACCAAAACTGAAGATTTCATCACATAATAATGAAGATGCAAAAATTAATGCCTTCATTTTAACTTAGGCTGCTTGAGTTGCTAGAGTGGGTTCAGAGTGGTGGCGTGGTCACTTCACACATGTGGTACACTTTTACATTTATGCCATGCACATAAAAACAAACAAAACTTTATCACAGTTAAGCAGCACAATCTCTGGATATGAAATCTGACCATGGAGGACCAAGTGTTGCAAGATTTGATTGATAAACACTCGAGAGAGAAGGAAAATGATGGACACTCATCATATGCGAGATACTGAATACATGTGCGCTGTGCACTATAGTTCCACGCCCACACACACGCAATATAGTACACGAGAATATACAACAGGCAGAAAGAAAGATTCCGTAACATTTTCTGCCGCTTGATAATGCGTATAGTACGGTATTGTAATCTTCTTAATAGATAGCTTGGTAGCATAACATGGTATATTTTTAAAGCCAATGTGAATAATGTAGTTTTCCTGTGCTTTTACATTTTACTATTTTTCCCTTACTTTTGTCTATAATGTAGTTAAAGTATCTTATCTTTTTAAATCAAGGTAGTGGCAAATGTACAAAACAAATCCCATGGGTTACTAAACTTTGTTATCATAAAAAAATTGCAGGTATGAAGTGGAGCAGGCGAGCCTGATGCGTCGCAGTGCCAGTCACAGCGACGTGCAGAAGTTTGAAGCGGAGAAGGCGGCTCTGGAACAGCAGTTTAGTGAGGAGAAGGAGGAGTTAGTGCAGGCGATGAAGGCGCAGATGGAGGAGTTGCAGAAGAAGATCTATGACAAGCAACAGGCAGAGCTACGGCTCACCCTAGAGAATCAGCAGCTGCAGGAAGAGCTGCAGAAGGAGAGGAATCTCTTCAAGAAGAGGTATTGTGATTCTGCTCTTTCTCTTTCATTACAAATGTGTGACTTATATAAGTGTTGCCCATAAAGACTGTTCACGGTAAAGTAAGCACATTTGAAATCGGTCTTTGAAAAATATCACTGCCCGTAACTTTATACATGCTGCAAAACTTGATGTAATATTGTGAGTGTAATGTTTAAATTTATTTTCACTGAAGTGTTAGTATTTCTTTTTTTCATACAACTTTGAGTGACACATGACATGGTTCAACAATGGTAATTAGACAACTTCAGCTCATCAGCATAGCACACCTTGCAATTGATTTCTATGGTGTTTGCATTACTGTTGACCACAAGATGCGAGATATTGTACTGATTACTACGGCAAGAATGGATGTTCCAGCCAACAACTTGCACTGTTCACTGGCCCAGCGAAGCTATGCGCCTCAAGACATTGAGTACTACTAATCACTGCTAGATGGCATCGCGAGTACTTTTCATCGTTTGTCTTCCATCCTCCTCCCCAGCCGGCCGGTGACATCACGCCAGAGAAGCTATGCTTTCACCACTCCCTGCTCAGTTACAGCCCCCCTCGCTCAAGTGACACCAGCCAATGAACGCAGAGGCAGCTGTCTGGCAGAGTATAAATACGGAGTCAGAATTTGACTCGGGACCAGTCTTCGTTCCTTCACTTCTGCTAGCCGCCGAAGGAGCTGATCAGTCTGCATGACCAGTCTTCAGTCTTCCACCACACTCGCTGCCGGAACAGATCAGCCTGTACCTCAACCCTTCGCGTACACTCGCTTAGATTTCTCCACTGTGCTAGCTGCCGGAGAGCAGCCTAGCTCTTCGCTATACCTTCCCTCTACACCACACTTTCAGTGCCGAAGAGACTCCTAATCCTTGATTTCCTTCCACGCCCAGATTAATAACCCAAGCACTGTGCCGAAGAAACTTATGCCATGTCGTCTATACACTAGACACTGCGGCCTCTTCCGGGCAACGATGGTTTAGTGAGTTAGTCCAGTTTACTAGCTGTTTTCACGGTGCTCGACTACTCCCACCTCTCGTAGCTCAGAACCAGGTCACCTCTCCCTGGCTTGCATAGGCTTAGCTTCCCCTAAGCTCTTGATAAACATAGGAGGTAGTGAGACACCACATGTTTACTTCCAAATCACACAGGATAAACATTGATTCTGAACAGATAATTGAGTACCACATTCCTGTAGACATAGCACCTATCCCAGTTTACCTCTGCCTTGAGGAAATACAGGTGACTCTGGAAGTTGTTAATCAATCGAGCCAAGACACTTGTTGCTAACCCACAAGCAATGGCTAGTCTTTCTGCATACTCCGGTAGGCAGAATGGTGGGGCCCACTCACATGTATTCTGTTTTCAGATCAGCATGTTAGTTCAGTGCTCGCCCCCTTCCACCGCACTTTCAGTGCCAGAAGGGGTCGTTTCCTGGAATAATAAGACTCGGCTGGAGCATACAGCCACGTGTAGGAACTGCAGACAGTGAGGCCTGATTTTCTTTGTTCACCGTGGTTAGGTGCCGAACATTGAAATAGGGTGACCGCCCAGTCGGCAGACACTCACGTGGCTTGACACGTGTAATGTACACCATCCCTGCATTTCATCTCAAGAACGTGAGCGTGTGTATTGTGTACTCTAGGTGCCTTATTCCTGACAGTGGACTCGGAGAAAAAGTTAAGCAGGTGCTAATTGCCTCCGGGCGTTTGCAATAGCTGACCACTGCCCTAGTCGCCGCCATCAGACAGCTCGCACCAAAGGAACAGCCCCAGGCTCTGCGCCATCTTCTCGTCCCTGTCATTCCAGAAATACCTAAGAATCTGTTCCAGAACCCAACGTGTTTGAGCGAAGAGGTACACCTGTGGGTCGCCGAGTACCTCAGCTAGCCAGACCAACCACCGGCAGATCCTATCGCTTATCTCACACCAGTTGCTCTGTCCATACCGACGAGGCTACACACACATATTCAGCATCCACAAGTGCTTGCTGTTCCCCCATGTACAATTGTCCAGCCACAAGTTGGACCTAGTACTAGCAACACACGTCGCTCAGGTATACCGCACAAAGCACCAAGCCTGAAGGGGAAGATCACGTTGCCAGTACCTGAATTTGTGCTCTGCTGCAAAGCCACCCGGCCAGTCCTTTTACTGGGTGTGCCCCAGTGCCACGCAGGGACTAATCTAAACAAAGAGCCCAGCCAGAATAGGGTGCACCTGATTTAGTGCCCGTCAAAAACTCTCCCTCCCTGGATGTAGTGTTACCTAGTCGATGGGCCATCACGCGTCAAGGTAAATTAGGAGAAGGGTTTTTCTGGTGCCCAGTGTGGGGCATTTTGCTGTCATAGTTCTGACTAGGCAGCACATACAAATCAGTTTGAGCCAACCAAGTATTGAATGGACTTAGGGGAGTCCACTAAACATTCGGTGGCGCCCTAACCACAGCAACAATGTTGACAATCAACCTGAGTGAGCGCAAGCTCGACTGCACCACTGCAACCACAACCAAACACAGCCGCTGTTCGAGACCGAACTGCCTCGGAATGGGCATCAACCGGATACAATGTGCCCATTGGCAACATTGGATCCATTATTTCTGCCTCAGCTGGGCAGATGAGCCTAGACAGCCTTGAGTTTCGATGTGAGGACTGCAGAACCAGGCAGACTGCATTCTGTAACTGGATTCCACGCAGTAAGGTGCATTCTGTGTGGATAAACGTACCACCATGACTGCATCGGATGGCCCGATGAGCGAATCAACGGACCAGAAATGGTATATCAATATGAGGTCTGCAAACCCCTGCTTTAAATAAAAAATCAACAAAACACATGTTTTAAAATAAAATTTAATGGCTAAAGGTCTCTGCACAGTGTCTCATCAGTCTCCTTCAAATTTAGCATTTACGCCATAAACTTTGGTTTGGGTGGGGTCTTCACCATCATTAACGTATATAAAATAACTAGTGGCATCACTTCTTATCTCTTAACATAAACATCTCATATATCTTATTTGTCTGGCAACTACAACTATTAAATTTGCGTCTAGGGTTGACCATACATCTCAGCTTTTTCTTACACAACCCTTGAATTTGCATTTAGGGTTGTTCGTAGTTTTTTCATGGCTAACAACATCTTGAGATTCCTTTCTTGAGCATCTAGGTAATCTGTCAACCACTTGGATAGTCTTTATTCTGGAACACATTAGCATCTAAAGGTCCCTAAATTATTCTTATCCTAACTAACAAGTAACAATGTATTCTGAGAATATCCACCCAAAATCAATTGCACCAAAAAGCAATCAACAATTTAAACTGCATCTTATCTTATTTTTTTTTTTTTTTTTTTTCGCAGCTTGGCAGATAATCATTTAAAAGGAGGGGTGTGGCATCTTGACTACTATTGAGCCTTAACAACTATCAATACTCTGGACCTCTGCAGAATCCTTGCGTAAAAAAAAACTCAACGGGTTCTCAACGTCTAATGTTGTTACAAAAACTTTAGTGACTTAATTACCGGCAAAACATCAGCAAAAAAAAAAAAAACTTGCTATCCTCTCATTGTGACTGATTAAGCAGCTGACAACAAATGAGCCTCTGACTCAACAAACAGCTAAATAATGTCTCTCCACACTCAACTTTTCGTCAAAAACTCCTTAACCAACATTCCAACTGTCGTACACACTGTTCCTAGGGTCTATATATAAAAATATAACTAACTTATCTTTTCTGTTTTTTTCCTAAATACTAAATAAATAACCAGTTAATGAGTCAATGAGTATTCTGCTCAGAACAAAACAAACAAGAGCATCTGAGAATTAATTTTTTTAGTATACACAATGACAGTAAACAAGACACAAATTTTTAACTCGTAAACTAAATGTCAACAGAAACATCACAGCGTTAGCACAAAAATCATTAAACATCAATTACTGAGTATTAAAAAAACTTAGTGACATGACAACTTAAAGCACAACAAAACATCCAAATGACTCTTCTATTCTCTTTACATCAGGAGGGTCACAACATAACTTAATGCCTCTACTATAGCAATCCGTCCAATGCCAATGTGCCATAGGTTACTGGCACTGGTGTGGTGGCATCATGTGTTTGCCACACATCCTGTATACCCATGGCAGGCTAGGTGATGTGTACCTTCCCTGTGGGCAGGCCACCCTCACACTGTCAATGCTTTTGGGATAGATCATTCCTCCCATGGTAGGATCTGGCATGCATGATTCACTCGCCCCTTTGGTCAACCCCCTCCTTGGTTGCACGAGTCCAGCATCGACATGGTACTCACCAGCTTTTACTCTGATTTCCTGTGCTAAATGGCTTCTAACAGAGCAACAACAAAAAAACACACACACATGACATCCCAAAACAAAAACAAAACAAAATTCTCAAAATCGGCTGTCAGATCATTGTGGTCAAAATAAAAAAAAAAGTTTCAGTCACCAAAAAAATGAAAGAAGAGGAACATGGGTGAAGCAAAAAGAAATTTTCCTAAAGTTGAGATATATTTAGCAGACCATTTAGACAGATAACTGACCTTAATTTCAAAAATTATGCCGAAACAAAATTTAATCTACAACAGAACTACATACTACTACTACTAACCTGGGGAAAAAAAAACGATCCAAAAGGTTATCTGCAAAACTGGTTACTAAAATATAAATAAATAAACATTATAATTATTACATTTGGGGCTTAAATACATCGTCACAAGAAATGGCAACTAATAACAAAAAAACAGGTTTGATCTTCTATGTTTTTCCAAAAATTGCTTCTTTTCATTTTCAAGCTTCCCACAGAAAAAAAAATTAAAAAACAATCTGCGTGCACTAGCTTGTCTGTTTGTTTAATGGCAGAAATGCTTTATAAGTCCTGAAAAAAATTAAGTTAAGCAATTTAAGAACGATTACTCTCACCTTTTAAAGTTTGTTAGTTTGCAATACTCTGCATCTTCGTCTGTTGTCCACGACTGTTGACATCAGTAGCAGCTCAACATCTCACGTTGGCGGTGTGTAGTCGGCATCTCACGTGCTGGGTCGTCTGACCGTCGCACAGACTCAACTGTATCGTTTCTTGACTCGACTCGAACCTTTTGACTAAAAACTGTTTAAATATTGATACCTCTACACAAAGTTATTCTCCTGAATGTTAACTAAAATTGATTTACATCAAAACTGTTATTTATTTTTTGTACGTCTCAAAATGACTATGACCATTTAACAAAATTAATAAACCAGACAAACAAGAAAAAAAAGAAAACATTTAACTTTGTGACTTCGGCTTGGAAACACTAATGTTGACACCATCTTGGGGCAACCGTGTGTACTACTGCCACCCATGGTTACAGTGCTAGCCGCACTGAGTGCTGCAACCTAACCAGGTCGTGCTATTGTATAGACTATATTGATTTGAGAACCAAACGGTTAATGTAACGACCAAGTATTCCTTGTCAACTATTCTAACTCAAGACAATGTAAAATATGCAAAATTACTGAACTAAAAAAGCTTCAATACCGGCTACTAACGACTATGTAAATCCACAAAACCTCGTGAGTCTAAAACAACTCAAACTTCTATGCCACAAAACTTTAAATAAACAACTGAAACAATCCTGCTTTGGTGGCTATCTATTAAAAAATATTCAAAAGCAATAACTCCAAAATTTAATTTCTTAATGTCCTGACAATTGGTCAAAACTGCTAATATTTTTAACAACATATAATGTCTCGAGAAGAGAACAAACAAAAGACTGACTAGCTGCTATAAGTACACCAAAAAAACTACATAGGCCGTACCTCAAAACACAACAACAAAACTACTGTACGTCTATGACCACATGCATCTGAGCCAGGTGCTAATAGCAGAAACGTCAAACACAAAAAAAATTACGGCAACCATAACAGAAAAAAAATTATTCATTCTAAAAATAACTTCAAATAATGGCTACGTACTGCACATTTTTGTAGTATTTTTAGTGTATATTTTTAATATAATTTTTATAGCGGTTGGTATCACCGCGCTGGTAACTTTTAGTATGTGTGTTATTTGTATTATGACCGGTCATACATTTAATCCTATCATTTAATCATTTGCTTATATATACATTGTAATTATTTTATCTAACAATTAATTGTAGTCACTATTATTCACTACGTGATAATTATCATTGAGTATTATTGCTGGGTAACGTTTGTGATATAAGCTGTGAGTCGATTATGGCATTTGTAATTCCTTATTCCTCCACTTTAATGTAAAGCGCAGCCACCGTGCGTCGTCTCTGGCATGTTCCGCGTGATGTCGCAGGGGTGGGGCTTCGTCGGTGGCGCTACTCGTGAGGTGGGCAGGTAGTAATTTGAAGTATGTGACTTCGGCGGGCAGCAGTTGTAAGCGGTATGATGGTAGAGTCTGACTTCGGCAGCCGGGTTGAGAGAGTCAGCTGTGTGCGATAGCGGTGTAATGTTGCGGGACTTAATTATGATTGCGTGGCCGGAAAGTGTCTGTTGGTCGTCGTGGGTGCTAATGCACGGGAGGCCCGATTGTGTGTGTTACCAGCCAATGTTGGGTTAAAGAGAAGGGACGGTGTGTATGGAATGTCGGACTGCGACAGGATTTCCACCGATGTCGTCTCACATAAATTTGGGTGGTGCCCGTTCTGTACGATAGTGAACCGACGGAGTCTTGCTGGGTTGCGACAAAACATTCCCGTGAGCAAGGCGTGTTATGAAAATTTACATTGTGAAATGGGACTCCGCTGAACTAGACACGAGCTGGCGCTTCACATTGCGTGAGACGCAAACCTCCCCGAAAAACGTGTGCAAAACTGACTAGAAACATAGACAGGTTGTATAACATAATCGAGAGCACGGAGTTGAGGAGGAATTAATCATTCGTTGCTAATGAAAGTTTGTGCCGAGGGTTTGAACACTAATTCAGAGACGGTGGTAGATCGTCAAATGTCCGTAGCTCTATTTTATTAACCATGAAAGTCATTGAAACAATTACTGGAGTTTGGTGTGGCAAACGTATGGAGGTGAACCCTGATTTTGTGATTATGGCGGATGTGTTAGAAGTTGTGCTCTGTGCTACTGCACAGTTGACCTGGTAAAATTGTCGGGCTGAATGATGGAAGTAATTTTGGCTGGGATAACACCTTGACTGTTCCACTAGCCACAACTCTGTCGGGTGTGAACGTGCCCATCATAGCTGCTGCGCGTGTGTCACAACATAGCGGCGTAATTAAAGTCTGGTGCTGATGGAAAATGAAGACACCTCCTGAGGGATGAAAACAGCTTAGCAGAATTCAGAGCACTGGAAAAGTACGTCACAACTGTGCTGCGGGCTGAGGTGGCCTGACAACTGCATTACGTCGTGGCCCGAATAGTCTGGCTGTTTTCTTCACATCGTCAGGCCCATGGTAAGGGCTGCTGCCAAGGTACTGTGATCATAATGTTAGTATTTCTTCGCATTGGAGTGCGGCATGTAACACCGTGGTTAAGACTCACCAGTGGGCGAACTCAGTGACTTCTCTGCGGTGGCTTGCAATTATAAATTTTTGTAACTTGTGTTAAAGTGTATTCATATATAATATTATGTAGAGTGCGAACGAACTTTCCGAACTGGTGTAAGAGTATGTTTTTTATATGCAGTATTTTTAATGTGTTGTCCAGAGATTTTTGCAATGCCACGTGAATTAATGGATTGTAAATTAAAAATAAATTTGTTGCCACCAAAAGTCTGAACTTGGAAAACATTCTTTTGTACATCACTGAAATGGACCTCTATCATTGTTTGGTGTATTTTTTTACTATTAATTTATTTACAAGCTCATGCGATATCATTGACAGGGCATGGTTCAGATGGGTGTTTAATGTTGAGCACGTCTAACTTCATCCAGGGGCAGGGTTGTGAATTGTTGTCTGGGTGACGGAGTGAGGCACATTTTGTTACACCCTCCCCCTCCCCACGGGGGTCGGATGGTGTCACAAACTACACTAAAGAACGTCCAGTAATGCAGAAACTAATCATCAAAACAAAAGTAATCAACACAAGTAATCGTCAGTATTTCGTCAGTGGACTTGTCTACCGCTGAGTAGTAGGGTGGCCAGAAAAAAAAAAACAATTTAAAAAAAGTTTAAACACAACAAAAATTATAAATTTGGAGGACTCTTGAAAACTGTAGGCCAAAACCAATACTACATGGTGCCTAACACCAAATGTTACGTGGTGAACGTTATGGGCCACAACCGGGCGTAGTATTAATAGTAGTAAGATGGGATTACGGCAAATGACAAGCTAGCAGCAAATAAAAGTCGACAAAATTGCAGCTAAAGGCACAGACTAACTTCAGAGGTTAAAAAAAGTCAACTAATCAACTGCTATTATGGGGTTTAATAAACGACTAGAGAGTTAACAACTGAACTGTGAAGTTTCACCAAAACAATGTAAATAGCAGCTAACACCTCATACTCAACACGTCTCCTCAACATCACATCTGCAAGAGTACAACATCATGTCAAAAATTTAATGCTTAGCGGCTCAAAGAAAAATACGACTTACAACTTAGTTAAGTTCACAGTTACTGGGGGGGGGGGGGGGACTCCACCACAGGTCAGTTTAAGGAGCGTCCTGAAGCTCCACACACTCAACTTATAAAATAATAAAAACAAATAGTAAGTCTTCTCTACTATCAATGCACTTCGCTCAGCAAGCAGGAGAGGAATACGACAATTTTTAACACTTCATTGACTTAGAATAAAATCAATTAACAAATAGGTACCTCTCATTAATCAAGTAGTTTAAAAATTATATCAGCTCCAAAGTTAAAAAAATAATCATTAAAATACCAGATAAATGGATTTGAAGAGGGAAGGGGACTAAGGTCTACTCAAATGAAAGATGTTGGATTTCAAAATGTCAAATTTACAAAGACCAAAAACTTTTCCATACACAAAATAGTCAATAAAGTCTGAACTTTCAGGTAAGAATTAAAAACTTCCAAGACAAATACGTGGTCTTTAGTTCAAAACAAGTAAATAAAATCTTTTCAGTTCTACTTATTATCTTGAAACAAAAAGTATGAACTGCAATTTGTTACATAATAAAAGGGATAAACTGCAACTGTATAATCTCTCATAGGCCTCAAACTTCAAATACTTCTATTTCTATGTGCAATTTTCATTGACTGGAGCACAAATTTATGAATGAGGGAAAATGCCATTTATCAACCAAAACAATACTAAACTTCGCGTCAGAATTGTTTCGCATTATTGGCAACAGGTAACTTTCAAATAATTCTAAAACCTTCCTCCTAAAGTCAATAAATCATCCAGTAAAACTCCAAAATTAGGAATTCATTTTATGCCTTATCTGTACCAAAACCTTTAAACTCGTATGGCCAAATCATAGCTTTGGACTTGCGCCAACCCATTTACTGATTTAAATTTTGTGTCTAAAGCTAATGCATACTGGAGCCCCGGGAACCACGACTACTGGAATCTACATCTACCTATAGAAACCAACAACTGTACTTATCTCTAGTGGGCTACATGTTGCATGGGCCATCCAGGCTCCTCCAGTCTGCCTTCACCAACTTCTCTGTTACGTCAAGGTACCTGCACTCTCTTCGACGGCTAGTTACCATCAACGCTGCTGTCTCTCACCTAATCTCACCTCATATCCTCACGCCACTCTGCCCGTCAGTAAATCGGAACACTCCATGCATACGTGCGACAGCTCGTAAACACGTCATCAGCACAAACTCATTCCCATTTTCCCCTGATCGCCTTATGCTTTGTCTGCTGGCCGCAGCTCGTAACCGCCTCCCTTCCACTGTAAACACTGATGCAGGCTAACAGCCTGCGACATTATAGCCCATGACGGCGCTCGCCATGCACGTGTCCCGCACATGTGCAAAGAGGCCAATCATTTTGAACTTTCATATAAATGTTATTTTTCAGCGAAAAAGGTGTACTACTGTATTTGCAGGGTTTAACACTTTAAGTGCTGAGTCCGAATTTGAAATCCATACCAGAAAAACAGATAATTCTTCTTATTTTTGTAAATATTTTGCAAAAACTTTTTTATTTCTAATTTGAAAGTAAATATTTGACACAACTTCAAATCTTCCGCTTTTAAATGATATGTAACACATATGACTCATAATATTTTTACAATATTATACTAATTAAAAAAAAATTGCAATTTTACAAAAAAAGAAAAAGTCTCATTTATCTTACATCTCACAATAGCGCAAAAGTAATTAGTTCAGAGTTTATTCTACTTTTTTGTTTCTCTTCAATAATGCACAGTATTGTGGAATTAACTGATTTTTATATTGGTATAAATTTTTTTATATGGTGAACTGAACATTTTCTGTTACAAACTGCTATTCCAAATCCTTAACTGAAAATCTGATAATTTTTATTAGTTATGTTGTCTTTTGGTAAAAGCATTTGTATTTCTTATTTACAAGAAAATATATGATATGAAACTTCATAACTTCCTTTCCTGAATGATATGCAACACTAATGAAAAATTTTTTTAAAGAATATTTTATAAATAATTATTTAAAAAAAATGGAAAAGTCACTTTTATTTGAAGTCTCTGACAGCAGTGCAAAAGTAATTAGTCCACAGACAGTTTTGATATTTTTCTCCTTCAACAATGCACAGTATCATGGAAGTAACTAGATGTCAAGTGGAATAATTTTTTTTCGAATGGTAAGCTGCAAAACATCCTCCGATGCACATTGGAATTTTGCAGACACTGCACTGCCATGTTGTATCCTTGCGTACAGCTTTACCCAGTCGTGATATGCCTCGGTCAGCACAGACCTGGCACTTCTGCCTTTTCTTCTTCCCATCTGGCACTGGTATTTTTTCAAGAAAATGTTTTCCAGTGAGTCGTGTCAAGCTGCTTCCTGGAGATGGATTACTGTCTTGTCGGTCGTCTTCAAAAACAGCCATATCATTTCCAATCCTTTTCATGAACTCTGCAATGGATATTTTCTTTTGCTTGACATGGTTGTACATTACACATGCATTTGACAAGCAGATGAGTAGCATTTGAAAAGCCAATTTTCTCCACCATTTGACTGATCTGTGGTTGAACGCTCCATACGACATATGCTGGTCAAAAAGATCAACACCAAATCTTTTGGCATTGTAACTGATCACCGCAGTTGGCTTAGTTTCACATTTCCTCTTCTGTCCATAAATGTGACCATTTTCACCTCATGTCTTGTGCTCAGCATATAAACATTGCGTTTATCTTTCCAACACTGCACCAACATGTTTCCCTTCTTGCAAAAACGTTGCTCACCTTTTTGCAGTTTTGGATTGCGTAGTTCACTAGGCATGCCAACCCTGTTCTTTTTTACTATACCCACCAGTGCTGTCTGCACATTCTCAAGTGTAACAGCCAAGGAAGGACTTGAGTAGTAGCGGTCAGTATACAAAGTATGACCATTCCCAGCTGAATTGTGTAGAAGTTGCATAACATAATTTATCACGTTGTCTTTGCCACAGAACACTTCAAAATTCCATACATAACCTGTCTTTGAATCAGAGAGCATGTAAACTTTCATTCCATAGCGACTGGCTTTCTGAGGCATGTATTGCTGGAAATACAGCCTGCCTCTGTAAGCACACATTCCCTTATCAATAGTAATGTCCTCCCCTACTTGATATGAAGTCCTGCACTTGTGACATAATGCCTCAAGCAGTGGCCGCACTTTGTACAAGGCATCATAACCAGGCTCACCTTTCCCTTTCTCCTGCCTGTTGTCATTCAGGTGAAAATTGCCATTAGCGACAAAAATCTGTCCCTTGACACTAAATTGGGGCAGAAGTTACACGATACAACTACTGAAGTTCTTTAATGGTCTTTCAAATCGGGCCTTTCAGATATACTCATGTGTATGATGATAGCAAGGAATTTTTTGATTTCCCCTAGTGACACTGGTTCCAGGATGCTAGCCTACTTTTGGGTGATATTTGGTTTTGTTTCTTTTTCGCGTTTATTTTCTGGTGAGCATACAAATTTGTTTGCTCCTTCATTAGATATATTATGTCCTGACTAACAAAATTAGAGAAAAAATCAAGTGGCGCACTATGTTCATCCAGTTCTGTTTCAGTTTTCACACCAGAAATGCCGGAATATACAGCTATATTCGGCGTTGAATCAATTTCTGTCCAGTCACTTTCAGCGAAATTTCTGGCTGCAACCTTACCTTGTCTGCCATCTCCAACATTACCTGCTGTATTCCTGCTGCTACTCTCAGGTCTAGTATTGCCATAATAGTTTTCTTCACTTGATGAGTCATTTTCTTCTTCACTATCTAAAAATAAATAAATAGTTTGGATATCGAATTGAAAATAAAATAAAAATACAACGTGAAATAAAATTTACGATAATAATACTTACCAGAATGACTTACATTTCCAGACAAAATGAAATCTGGATCATTATCATTATCGTTGTAATTTTCTGACTCGCTACTGTTAAAATCACTCGCCATCATGGTACGTACATATCAAAAATGATTTAGATATCAGTTTTATTACTTTGTGCGTGTGTTTATTTCATTCTGTAGATAAAATTCTCTTAGCGCGGCGCATGAAAAACATCGCCACAGTCGCAGCAGTTTATAGATTGTAGTACTTCGCTGAAGATTGCCAAGTGCGATCTAGTGGCTGGAAAATGAACTAGTACGACTGAGAAAGGTTTTACAACAAAGGTGACTGCCGTAAAATTACGTCCCATCGCTAGATATTATTTTAAAGCCTCTGATATAAAAATACGTCCTTCGCTTTTCTGAAAAGAAATCGGAAGACATAAAATTATGTCCATATCACTCAAAGTGTTAATGTCTGAAAATGTGTTTAAGTGTTTGTTACTATTTTTAAATTGTTTGGTTATAAAATTCAAAGTGCTCGTGGCACCGAGATTAAGAACATAATATTCCGGCATGAACGCCGTCATAAAGAGACACTAAAATAATATGAAAATTCATGAGAAAATTATAAAAATGTAAAACAATACTTAATTTAATTTGTGCCATTTTATTTTCAATAATAAAATATTCTACTCGGTGTGCATAGCACTTTCACTTATGTGAACCCCGTAGGCGACCATGGTAGGTCTGTGCGACGCTTGTCTTTGCACAGTCTGTCGAGGAGAGCTGAGGAGGTAAGACACTGTCACATACACATTAAAACTTTTGTTCACTGATTTAGGTTTCCATAGTCAATTTAGTTTACCGCTTAACCTTTGCTTGCGTACGTTTTGCCAGACATTTTGCCCAGCATTATGATTCCCCGCTTTATTAATTTCTTGCACCCTTGTGGCATTTTTAACTTAATCGAGGAGAAGGAGGAGAAAGATGTCGGAGAGATCACGTGATCCGCGCAACTTGAATCAGGCGCCATCTGCCTATGTTTATGGCGTTTCATTGTAACTTCTGCATTATTGCTACGTGCAATTTTAAGGGCTTTGTTTTTTGTTTTTATGTATGTATTTAAGGGTAATTTTTGTGTTAAATATTTTATGGCATCATTACGTATAACCATGCCGACAGATGCCAAGTCTTTGTATACACCATCATTACGTTTTGAGAGCGTATTTATGTAACGTCGTATGTGCACTATTTATTTCAGGTTTCTATGTCAATTTTATTCATGGTTCAATGTATTTTTCATGTAAATTCTTTGTATTTGACCACGCTGTCACGTTAATGTTTGATTTTACCGCCATCAGGCATGTTACAAGCCTGTAACCACTTCAATCGTAAAGAGAATTATTTTCTCAACAAGAATAATCTTTTGTCTGAATTTAGTTTGCCGTTTCCATGCAGAAATATTGCAGTTTCACCTGCACCACGTGGTGTGCTACAAAATTCATCCAGTGGCACCCGCTCCATCTAAGCTTGTTTTCACACGTGTGTGTTTATTGTGAATATTCATCTCATGTCCCATCGTTTTTCATGTATCATTTGAGGTATTATGTAATTAGTGTATGGTGCAATTATTCCCGTCCTAGCCGGCTCCATGTATAGGCCGTCACCACACTACCTATGTGCTGGAGGGCGAGCCCCGACGAGTTTGCGTTAGTGATGCTGAGTAATCACATGTGTTAATATGTATCAAGGGTTTAATTTGTAATTCACAGTGTCCTGTTTTCAGGGAAAACCGTTAGTCCAACCTAGCGGCTGTCGGCCCTCTTCCCTTGTGAAGGCTGTGCTTTCATGCACCTCGGTGAGATCATCTATCTAAAGTGAAACTCCGAAAGAAATTTTAATCAAAACCCAACAAAATAAAGTTATTAAAACAATAGCAAAACACCACAAAATGACTTGCGTCCGAACAATAAAGAGGAACAAACCTACAACTAAAATTTTTTTGAGGTGTGGCGGGTCTAGAATTTTGACTTTGTCAAAGT
Organism: Dryococelus australis; assembly: GCA_029891345.1. Classification (NCBI taxonomy): domain Eukaryota; kingdom Metazoa; phylum Arthropoda; class Insecta; order Phasmatodea; family Phasmatidae; genus Dryococelus; species Dryococelus australis. Next base: position 56,495,495 of record CM057003.1, read on the forward strand.
ATTATTCCCAGTATTGCTTGTGCCCTTCCTAGTAGACATCAGGTCCGCAGTGGGACAGCAGGAGGCGTGGAATATTTTCTATACCCAATTTTCCAAACCTAGTGCATGTATGCAAGTTCCCCTTCAGGGATGCTCGTACATCAGAACACACACATTAGACAGCCACCCATTCTATACACCCCTTTGTATAGAAAGGTAGAGCTACAACCACTAGGAATTTAAACCTCTCAGCGGGTAGACAATCAGTTCAGGTTATACTCCATCCATTGCGCTTCTGGTGCTGTAGGGAGTTTCTGCTTGGGTCTGAGGGCCTGGCCCCTTGGGAACCAGACCCACGTGTTGTGATCGTCAGCCATTGTGTAACCTGTTGCTCAGTGTCCACCGCATTTCTGGTGCTGGTCACGGGGATAGGGGGCAGTCGTAGTCTGTCAATTGCGATATGCAGAAGTACACCTAGATAGGGACGAATGTACCTGATCGATCTTCGCGTGGCTGATAGTAGAAAGCTTTATCCTCATGCCCTACTGCTGTTGGAGTGGTATTCAAAAAGGGATAAAAGCCTGCTACCGCCTCTAAGTACAAACAAGGGCTGAACTCCAACCGTACTGTACTTGACAGTCTAAGTCCCCAACTTTCTGACTCATCCAGGGCAACCAGCAGTGCCAGCCCCAGCTGACCCATCAGCGCACCAGGTCGTGGTGCCAGAGCCAGCTCATCACCACCAGTGCTGAAGCAGGGTCAGCAGTCTCCACAGGCCACCAATCGTCCAGGTATAAAAGTGAGAGGTTCCAGCCAGATGTAAGATTATATTAGTTGTCGCCAACTTTGTATACCATGCTAGAAATCCACACGGCCAGTCCTTTACACTGGCCGGGCTCCTGTTCTGTGCTAAGTAGAGTGTATAAATTCACCCCGGTATGTTTGCCCTCACACACACCAAATCCACTTAGGCCATGACGAGCCTCCGTTGTTAAGGGGGAAGTATCCTTGCTATCTTGCATTTACATATTTTCCTCATTAACTTAATTTTCGGAGTCAATATTTAAAAACCAAGCTAGTCATGACATAGGGAACATTTTAACAGTTATTTCTAAATCCCACTTGTTTTTCTTACATGATTAGTGTCACATCTGTAACCGTAATCAAACATTATATAATTATTTAATAATTTCAGTCCCATATGGGAAAATACAGGTATATTTGAAACCCTAAAATTAAAAAAAAATTTGTTAAGTAGTTGTCCATGTAATGTCTAGCTTTGATTTTTTTATTTCTGGTCATACATTTTCATAACAATTTGTAAGAAAATTCGAAGATGGGAGTGGATACTAAACCTTTAAAAGGATGTCACACCTCAACCTTATAATTTTTTCTTAATAAATTGGCATTCAAAACATGGTTGGTTAATAATTCTTTTTGCTTTTCACTTTTTAAACCCATTCTAATGTAAATATTGAGGAAATAAAAATTACTACAAGCTAAAATAGAAAAGCAAGCCCCCAAAAAACTTAACTGCAATTAAAAGAAGTAAATTCATTTTTTGTTTCTTGTCATCACATTTAAATTGACCTTTATTAATTTACACAAAACACTCATTCATGTTTTTAGTACACCAGTTTGGTATTACAACAAAGTGACGTGCTGTTGAGAGTTGAAAGACGTCTGGAGGTAAAATGGATGCAATATTTTACTCCCAAGTTCTGCAAAATTTTAATTTAAATCATACAATACAAAAATATAATTTGTGATGTGAATTTAATGAGACAACAGCATAATCAACTAATGCACTACTTCATAAGAATACCCACAATAAAAGCAAAGTGCATTCTGGAGGCTTGTCCGGTCTAACTCTTGTGCTATCAGTATGGCCACCTGTTTTTCGCGAAAAAATTCCACTACTAGCTGTATTGAAAAACACGTTAGTTGCGAAACAATTTCATGGTTGGATGCTTTGATCTCTCATACTTCTGAGGAGTCTGCCAACCAATCACAGAAGTTCAGTGCTAGAGTAACTTAATTCTGATAGGCCCAGGCTTCTGAGGTGTCTGCCAACCAATCACAGAAGGTCAGTGCTAGAGTAACTTAATTCTGATAGGCCCAGTCAAATAAACTATGTACCCTCGCACAGACACCCAACCAACAGCCAAAGGGTACCTGCTTACATGCATGTAGAATGTTGATTTTATATTGCACACAAACCTTTTCATGAAAAATGGGTGGCAATAGCTATCAGTTATGATCATAGTCATCTTCAGTATCACCACCACTAAAATTACTACTGTATGCATAACGATATTCGAAATTTAAACAACTTGTTTCTTATATTTGTTTGTAGGCTACTGTTTTGTTATTACTTCTGGCATTTTTTCCAAGAGAAAAATTGCAACAGATTTGGTACCAGTGAAATGAACAAATACTGATGTAATATGCAGGAACTGAAAAATATCGTCATTGTCATAGCCAGAAAATGAAACCATTAAGTCTAGTGAAGAAATGGTATTACTGTGAAATGTTATATATATATATATATATATATATATATATATATATATATATATATATATATTATATGCAGAAATGTTACGACAGGATTTTGCTATAGTTGTACATATACTATATTACTGATGATTGATGGTGTAATCTGCTTTAGTAGGAGTTGTGTGTATATCTAGTAACTTTGTATCATGATTTCGACACATATTAATAAATTTTGATTAGTTTCAGTGGTGAGAAGTGTAAGACGTTGCACTTTTTGTGTGGTGTATGTTAAATCTGTAATTTTTGGCTGTGCAGGTTGAAAAAGGAGGAGGAGCAAGTGCAGCTAGAGAGAAAGAAAGTGCAGGAACTGGAGCAGAAACACCAACAAACAGTTGCTTCATTGGAGGTGGATTATACAATTGCTGGGATGTTACAGGTGAAGAAAGAATTTTCAATTGGATAGTCAGATATCATTAACGATCAGAAATTTGCGAACACATATATGTTTACAGTAGACTCTCGATCTATCGTTATTCAGGGGACTGCCAAAAATGCCCATACATGCGGGATTTCTGACATGTACATCAGTAAAATATAACTTCTAATCTTATAAAATTTATGTTGAGTATAGTAAGATCTGTACATTATCTGTGAATAAAGTTTAGAAATGGGATTTTTAGAAAAAGTATTATTGTAAATAATACATTAAAAACATTTCACCTAAACTTGTTTAAATAAAGAAAATAACATCTCAAAATACTGTATATAATTGATTGTAATCTGACACCAAATGCAAGCTGACCAAAAACTTTTAAACTCTCTGGAAATGAAAATAATATGACTCTGAATGCAAGTCAAATTCCGAATGTCCCGCGCACTCGTTCAGCTAAGAGCGCATAGAGAAATTATTGATCGGGCAGTGTGTTCACGGCGACTGGTTTAGGAAGGGAGGCGGCGGGGGGGATTGCCCCTCCGCGCCACTACATGTTGCCGACTCCTTGCGCCTGTGGTAAATGTCTTTTTAAAGTAAACAATTATATTTTACTGCAAAGAAAGCTTGTAATTTTGAGATTGAAATGAAAAAATAGGCAGTTATAATTAATTTCTTTATGATCTTTAATTATTAATCATTCAAAACCATATTCTCTGATTTTCCCTGTCGGGAAAGCATCCTTGGCACGTTGCTTACCTTCCCATTATTAGATGGCAATAGCTAATGAATAGGCCCCTACGTTTTATCGGTTTATTCAAAAGACGCATGTCTATTGAAATAAATCAATATAAATCCTCCGATTTCCCGGCAAGAAGTTACTGAAAATGATTTTTACACTTATAATACAAGTCGCTCGATGTTCGAACAATTTTTGGAGACAAGAGGCTGTCAAGTATGTGCTTATGTGTAGGGACCCTGAAAAGTGATGAATAAAAACTACCATTATTGGTGTAAAGAACTGGTTGAAACAGTGTAAAAATTGGTGTAAAATACTGTTTGAAGCTGGGTAAAAAATTTTAAAATTATAAATAATACGGTAAAAATATTTCTTAAACTTTACACTTAATACATTTGTGAAACTAAGCCAATATGAAAGTTGGCCCTAGTTTGCCCTTTTCGCTTTGGTACACAATATAGGATGTTCTAGGTGGAACATATACTGGATTGCAAAATTACAAGAAAATGCCAGACTGGGTCGGGGGTTCCCCATGTTGCGGAAAACTTATGCTTTGGGTTTCGTTGTTTTAGTGGCTAAAGATGAAGGGGAGTTAAACCTCAGGGTAAACGTGACTTGGTAGATCTTCTGGTAGGAGACTTTGGTTCTGTTTACCTTTAGGGACGTCAAATATTGTGAAGCCAGTTCATGGGAAGCATGGGTTTAACTGGGCAGGGGCCTTAAGTTAGTGAGGGACCCGGCCCTTATAGAGAGTTGGCCTAGTAGGCTGACGTGTGGGTACAAAATCAGGAGTTACAGAAATAACCCTTCAATGTTCGGTACCGGGTTTTGAAGAAAGTGGATGATCTTCCCAGCTGCCGTGCTCGCTCTACAAGTGGGCAGAAATGCAGCTGCGTGCTTGACGAGGTGGAGAGAGGCGGGTTTTGTTCTGGGTTTTGGGGTTCTGGTAAAGCTAATCTATACCAAGGCCAATTCAGTCCTAGAACAGAAGGGTGGAGAGGTGTGAGAGGGAGGGGTGAGCAAGGGGGGATGGATATGGATAGGTATGGGGATGGATAGGGATGGATGGATGTATGGGTGTTTGGATGAGTGGGTGGGTGGATGGATGTATGTGTGTTCGGATGAGTGGGTGGGTGTGTTGGTGGGTGGATGGATGGATGGAATATGTATATATTTGAGATATAGTGTGATAGATAGTTTGATAGGGATAGAGAGAGATAGAGAAAGATAGAGAAATATAGTTTGATACAGATAGATATGTAGATAGATAGATATGTGGTGAAAGGTAGAGAAAAATATGGTTTGTGTGCATATGTACATGCATGCACATGTGTATGGTGGTGTATATGTTTTCTCCCTTTCCTCTTACACTTTTATTATAAATTTAATTTTTTTTGTTTCATTGGCTGATGAAAGTGTGCTCACATTTTGCAGGAGCAGGAAATGGCAGAGAAAAGTAAAGCCTATGAAGAAGAGCGCAAAACAATTCAAAGTGCCCTTTTGGAGAAAGAAAAAGCATTGGAAGTGACTGAAGAGAAGCTGAAAAAAGAAGGAGAAGTTCGGAGTAAATTTCAGGATATTCTTGAGTCTGAGCTTCAGTGTAGCATTTGCAATGAACTCTTTGTTTGTGTTAGTATTTGCTAAATTGAATAATCTGGTGTTTATTAATGAATGCTCAAAATATTGATGTCAAGGGAAATTTAAATTTAATATAATACCGTTTCTAAGGTGGTTGCAGTTAGGTGAGTATAATGAGTTTGCTAATGTAACTCAGCTGATATGGTTTTGGCTTAATCATTCATAACATTGATACATACCATAGTTACGCAGGTCTGACTCCATATATGCTTTAATCATTGGCCCTCAATTAATTTTTGTTTCATGTCTCAGTAAATGTGCTGAAAAATAATTCTGTTACACTTTTTTTTGTACACTACACATTGCCTTTCTCTTGATGAGCACTGTTAAGGTAGAGACCCGAGAATAGCTTATAATGCATGTTAAAGATGTTATTTGGTGGTTTTGATGTGCGAATTACTCACGAATGTCTTAAAATTACCCTGTATCCATGAATTTTGACATGTACTGGAGAATTTCAATGAATTCACTGAGTAACATTATCGAAAAATCATTAAATGTGCACGCCGACATATGGTGATGGTAGCATTGGGCTACCGAGAGAGTAGAAGATTTATGAGCGTGTCTGAACTCATGAGTGACTCAGTCGGGTTTGGACAGTTGCGGGCTGCGGAGTTTTAACTTGTTTGTTTTAAATTGCCACCAAAAATAAATACTGACAAAAGAGTAAAGCAGTTTTCTCAAGAAGGCATGGTTAAATCGGGAGACGTCATGATATGCTGTTTTTGCAATAAAACAGTAGATATATCTAGTTAGATGAGGTTTTCCTACTGATGACCAGATTTGAAACCAGTGTTTAAAAAGTTCATTAAAATAAAGTAGAACCTCTATTACGACCCCTCACGGTTCCAGATATTAGGGTCTTAATAGAGGGGGTGTCGTAACAAAAAATTCGGAAAATTTTGGGCCTATTTTGACCCCCCCCTAACTCCTATGGCCCCGAACTTGCCATTTTTGCATGAAGTTCATGTTCAATAGTCTCTAGTGCATAAAAAAACCACTTTTTAAATTAAATGTAACTACGCATGTATATTTTAATAGCTGGACGTTTCCTGATTAATTTTGATACCTAAGAAAGGTATATTGGACCACCCCTTGTTGTAAAAAAGGCCTAAATACGATATGACATGGCCATTGAAAGTGTGTGAAAAGTTTACACTATGTATTATTAAAGTATAACTAAACACTGTTGGAGATGCTTTATGTTTGAAGAAAACACAGAACTTTATTTATTGATAATATATATGAAGATACATTAACATTGGATCGCTCGTGTGCTGGGACTAGCAGCGAATACATTGCCATGCACATGTAGCTGGGTGAGCGCCTAGATCGTCTGCAGCACGGCCGGGTCTTTTCTACTCGCATCTGTAGATCAGCCCTAGATCCTTGGAGCTGGGGAGCTGTGTCGGTCGCTACAAGCTGGCAGGCGGCGGCCAGGCAGTGGCCGCCGCCTGCGACAAGATTATTCTGGCGGGCGGGGGCCAGCCGGCTGCCGCCAGTGCCGTTGTTACAGGGCTGGTTTGTTTTGTAATAGCGGCCTGGTGTTGATAAAATATGCAGATGGATGCCACTCACGCCAATGTGTTGAATTTATACGAAATGTAGGTGGCGTGTTGACCTCTGCACTGGCATGATGAGGCCCAGCAATGTTTACGGGAATATAAACATTTAGTGCAGTGTACTTGAAATATTAAGTATCTCAAATTTTTCATCAAAAACTTTTGACGTTGCCTATACACGCACACGGCCACACTCACCATAATATGGTACCGGTAACATAAGAACACATTTTATTTGTACACACTTACCTTTATTCACTTTACACATAAAATTGGCTTCATAAGAAAAAAAAAATTTGCTCACCATAAAAAATTAGCATAATATGTAGGCGTGAGCGCACATATACTTAAAAATAATCATTAAAATAAGGGGCATTGAATTATATTTGAAGTTGTTATACACACACTGATTAAGAAACTAGTCTGTGTAATGCGCCGCTGTTTTTACAGCTAAAGAGGAGGGATAATGGAAGCGAAAAAAGACAGCTAGGGTAAGTCAGAGGCGGCGGCATGTGACTATAGACTGTTCACTGTAAAGTGAGCACTTTTGAGGCTCTAGTTAGTTATTTTTTCTTTCAGTCATTTTTTATCCTTTAACCACCTTTTTAAATTAATGTTCTAATGTAAGTAATAAACACAGCTTGTGTATTCCACCGTACTCGGAAGTTAACTTCTAAGCCTAAAATAAAATATATTTATTGACTTATTCCAAATGAGAGGGCTTTCAAAAGTGCTCACTTTACTGTGAACAGCCTATAGTACAAAGAATTCTTACTAACCCGGCCTGCCACTCCCCTCCCCCTCTCCACGGATTACTCTATCTATTTTTATACATGCCTCAAACTTTTGACTATTTTGACTCAAACTTTTCACTGTTCCTTGGGATTGGGTTGTAATAGAGAGGTGGTCGTAATAAATGGGGTCATAATGGAGGGGTTTTACTGTAACTTACAAACAGCATATTGGCACCTAAATAAAAAGGATTAAGATATTGTTATATATTAATAATTTTAAATATTCCAGTTTTTTTGGAACAATTTGTTACTATTAATTTTTTTAAAGTAGAATTAGCGTAGTGTATGTAATGTACCATTTATAAAGATTTTAAGATGTAAAGTTTAAAGATTTGATGCATCACGAGCTGCCTCCTGGCAAAAATAATCTTATGAGTGCCTAAATCTGTGGTAAGTGTTAATGTTCACAAGCTCTGTAAAAATATTTCACCCGTGATTTCCTTTCTTCCCTGTGACATCTGCGCTCTACCTGTGTGGTGTGAGCATGCGAGCCTGGCTCGCTGCTTCCTCTTACCAAGTGTCCTCTTTATATCGGATCTAACTGTCTCTCTAAGCCATGCACATTTGTTCTAACCCTTACATCCCTTTGAGAGGAGAAGTTGGTTATCTAGCAAAATAAAAAAGTGTCTCTGCTGCACAGGTTTGCCTTAACACGCTGGCAGCAAGCAAAAAAAGTGCACCTGGCAAACGTAGGAATTTTATTAACATTTTTCGTCGCTCAAAATAATTGTACCTATCATCATCACTAGTATTTCAAAGCAAATGGTTTTACCTGAAAATGTTACACAATACATTTTAGCAAGGAATTATTATTTGCAATGATGTTTCCTTTTGTGATTAAAGATTTTTTTACCGTAAAGTATGGTGTTTATAATTTTATCTGTCATAAAATCAAAATGATTTTAAAAGAAAATATTAATTTAACTTAAAGGATAGCATCTTTGCAAATAAAATTATATGCCCAGAAGCATACAGTAAATTCTCGCCAGTACATGGTTCTCAGGATTCGTAACTCCCAGATTTTTGAAAATGTTAAGTGTCTATTATTAAAACTCATTTTCATAACAAACAAAAAGTGCGCAAGCCCTTACAATGTGTCCACTTCGTAAGCTGATGCCATCCTATGTCGGATATACATTAAAATACAGGCCATTACTATAGTGAAATACAATGACAACGCATGACAACCAAATTACTGTGGCCACCTTTGATAAATACTACGGAAACACCGGCAACGTGCCGTGCATAAGTAAACAACCTGTCAACTGGCAGGAGGGCGACATGGAAACAACTGCTCCTTCCGCACACACTGCCCAGAAATTACAGTGCACTGCAAAATAATAAATCATGTTTAGCGGTCAAGTACTTCTCCGGGGTCCTTTTCACGGGTGACATTGCTACAATGCAGTGGAGATGGAGCCAGCTGGACAGACGTATTGATGTCAAGGTGACCTTGGGCATTACGGGCTAGTAACGTTTGGTGGCCGGCACTGGTAGCATGGCACAGCACAGCACAAATCTTGAAACAGATTACATGTGGTACGGCACAACATGACATGGCAAAACAGTTTAAAATCACATTGCTTCGGAAACACCATGGATTTCTGAGTACCCCGGATTCTCGGGGCATGGACTAGCGAGTGTTTACTGTACTTGACCTCCCCTTGTCACCAAAAATTCTACATTGAGCGACTTGTAGTATTACCAAGCGTAAAGTTCATTTTCGATAACTCCCTGCAGGGAAGTTGGAGGATTTATATTAATTTATTTCAAAAGACACGCATCTTTGGAATAAATTGATATCCTGTAAGGCCTTATTTGTAGGGTCCCACTTCAATGGTAAATAAAACAAGCTGATTTTGCCATTAAAATTCCACCACTTCGTAAAAAAATACATTCATTTTGTCGAATAAATTTTATAGCAAAAAGGTGTTTGTATTATTATTAGACCTTGAATCTATTGTTTTTGTATGAATTTCACTCAAACTAAACTGAATTTGTTAATTTATTCTTTTAATCTGTACATATTAAAATGGAAATACAGTAAAACTCAGTTAAGAAGTTTTTAAAGGGACTGAAAAAATAATACTTATTAACCAGGAAAACTTCTTAAAAGGGTCAAATTACACACGTGCTTATAGACAAGGTGCAAAATTATTCAACTTATTAAGCAGGAAAAATTTTAAGTGGGAACTTTTAACAGGGTTTTACTGTATTTAAAAATATTATTGATAAGGGTGAAAGAACAATTTTACGAGAGCACACTTGTCTTGTAACACACACTGCCACGTCACAGTAATTTTTGTGCAATAAATTTTGTACTTTATAGAGACATGTATACCTGCCCAAGAGCATTCACTAGCATTTGAGTTTTAAGTTACAAGATATTTACATAATGCACATGCAACTTTTGTTCATTTGTAGATAGCAGTATTTTAATTAACTCAACAAATCCACAACCCAACTACAAAATACTGGTAAATATTTTGTTATTGATATCAAAATACTCCTTACATAGAAAAAATGTTATTACTATGACGTGCCATAAACGCTTTTATGTCCTCCACTATCATGAGCATACAGCACTGCCGTGTTTAAGCACGTGTTTTTTCCCGCCTATTCAACGTTCACATCACAGTTTTCTCAATTTGGTCAGTTTATAAAACAAAAATAACCTTCACTTCCAAACTCTGATACCGTCTAAAACAGTCGCTATTTTGGCATTCTTAACCGGTTTTGTGGCATAAGCAACTACAATCACCACTCTCGCTCAGTAGTTGCAAATGCCGTATTTGCTAGTTATGAAGAACCTAACCACAAAGCACAGAAAATTAATAAATCTGCAGTGTTTACAAATACCGCGCAAATCTTTACTGCGTAATTATTATTATTATAATATATATATATAGACACACACAAAACCACCCCCTCCCCCCCCCCCCCCCACTTTAATTTTGTGTGATTACCAACGTTTTTGTTTAGATATGTTTGTTTATAACCAAGTACTCATAGGGGTGATTCTGCCCGTGAACGAGCGCCATAGCAGTTTGGCTCAATGTATATTGAATTGTATGTACAACAATAATCTTTCGACCTCGCTACCAATTGATTTATCAATTGTTCTCGTGATGTAAAATTTTGTAACAAACTTTTTGTTCCGTCATATGAACAACGTGATCACTACGCAGATAGTTTTGTTATCCGTACGTATGTGAAATAAATAATACATAATGCTATACAACAAATAAAAACTGTAAAACTTAATGTTTTAAAATGTTTTTACAGTGAAAGAAGCTCTCACTTTGGTTTTAGATAGACTTAAACAAGCAATTTCGTCGATGTTTCGCAAATACGGGCATTATTGCAGAATTTTGTGAAGGAGCATAATTTCTCAGTATTTCGTATTATTTCATGGTTCGTGAAAATTTATAGGCCCTACATATTCAACACATTTTGTTGTGTAATAATATGTAAGCACCGAGCCGGAGTGCAGCGTAACTCACAATAGGGAAAATCAGAAGACATGGGTTTTGGAATGATTAATTATTAAAATTCATTGAATAAATAAATTCTAATCGCCTTATTTATTCTTTTCTGTCTCACAATTATAACCATTTTTTGCATTGACATATACCATATTTACTTGTGTATAGCGTGCCCTTTTTTTGCCAAAATAAAGGAAAACATTCTGGGGTGCGCATTATACCAGGGAAAAAAAAAAGAGGAAGGGGGAGTGGTAGCCATAAATTGTCTGGGGGTGTTGAGGAAAGTGGTAGGACTGTCTGCTGTCTCATCTCTCCCTCTTACATCACTTGAGGAACACAACATCCAAATTTTATATCCAAATCTAATTGGCTTCCCCCTAATAAACATTTTGCATGAATGGTGGTGATAATAAGGTACCATATTTTCATCAATGGTGTGTTGTGGAAGATGCCAAATTTGATGAACTGTTTATTTAGTTCATCATACGGTGGACAAATTTTGGCTAACCTATCATCCAAGTTTATCTTCAAACTGTCAGTTACATGAAAATTAGTCTTTTTTCCCCATAATCTGTTTCTTGACATAACAGTAAGAACAATGTGAACCCCAACATCCTCTGCAGCGCTTCGGTAGAATTTTTCTGTGGGCGCAGAATGGAAACCACTTAAGAGCAATAATCCGAAAAACTGAGCTGTGTTTTCCATTCAAATTGCAAGCAACTACTATGTTGTGCCACATAGCCAGTACTCCTTTCCGCCAGGTGGATAAGGTATTCATTGCTTATGGGATACCAAAAATTAGGAAATTTATGATGAAGGTTTGCTTGGTTATGAGAAGGAATGTTATAATTGAAGCTAGTAGTTTTTTGCCAATTTGGTTTTTCTGGGATATGTTTTTCATTCACTATGGATTTTGGACTAGCTATTCTTTTACAAAATTTTTTAGGAGCAGGAGACTTTGTACTAGATGAAGGAATGGATTCTGTATGTTCTTCATTGTACACAGATGCACCAGATACTTGTCCACAGACATTGGTCAGCTCCACATCTTCAAAATTGTTGTCATCAATGTCTTCATTATCTGTCACCTGTTCATTCTCTTCTGGAAGTAATTGGCATAAGTCGTATTCCTCATCAGAATTGTCAAAGAGGTCCGACTCCTTCAAAGAGAACAAGTACTCGAGTACCCCATTCAGTGTACGAAACACTGTTCCACTCGCCATAAAAGCACGCACAGTAACAAATTAACAACAACAAAACATTGAACAACCCGACCCTTAAGACTGAAAGAAAACTAAGTGGGAGCGGGCTGCACCCTGAAGCAGGTAGAGGCTTGCACAGGAAGGTGTGATGTGTCCGGATTGAGTATTCACATTAACCAGAACCTGTAACACCAGCGACCTAGGTAAACATTATAATTGGATTTTTATAAAAGGATTATATTCTTATACTCTTCCTAAGCCCTCACAACATTCGGAATAAAAAAATTTTCCAACATAAAAACAGGAAAAACACAATTAGGGGTATGCAACACCTTACAAAATTGCCATTTTCAAAAATTGTTTAGGTTAATAAAATACATAAGAGTGTCACTGAAAAAATTCACGATATCAAAACAGGCTTGCTTTAATCAGGAAAAAAATAAGTAAAATAAATATACCTATTTCTGTAATCTATACTAATAAATAAAATAGAAGTGTCTGTCTGTGATTTTTTGAATTTTTCACTTTTAATTACTTTTTCATACAGTATAATTGATTACTAAGTCATAGCTAATGTTAATTTTTTTGTGTGTGTCCAAATGGATTTAACTAAAAAACCACTGAGCATATTGACATCAAATTTACACAGTCTATAGATGATAGCACCAGGACCAACTTAGTCTTTGTTTCTTTGAGATATCTCAAAGGGTTCGTGAATAAATGACGATCAGGAATGTAAATAGATACTGGATTAAACTTTCCTTAGGATTGATTACTGCATAAAAAAGCATTGTTAAAAAACAATTTTTGTCATTTATCCTTTCTTTTTTGTCTGTGGTCTGTAAACCGTTCCTTCCAAAAAGCAGTATTGGCCCAGTGGCTAGAGTTATTCCAAGTGGGGCTGCAGTGACCCAGTGGACAGTTATATATCAAGTGGCGCTGCAGTAGCTCAGTGGCTAGAGCACGAAATATGGGGGCCATATAATCTCAGTGGCTGGAGCACCTAGTAAGGGAGTCGCAGTAGCTCAGTGGCGAGAGAACCCAATAGTGGGGCCGCAGCTGGTTAGGGGCTAGAGCACCCAATAGTGGGGCCGCAGTAGCTCAGTGGGTAGAGAACCCAATAGTGGGGCCTCAGTAGCCCAGTGGCTAGTAGCTCAGTGGTTAGAGAATCCAATAAAAAAAAGTACCTAGATCAATTCAAAGTCCTAAATATCATGCTAACATAAAACATGTTCAAAGCGATGGCAGGGTGTAATTTAATAACTCCATCAAACCTGAAAGAAGATTATTTAAAAAAAAAAATGGAACTATGGTAGCCTTTATTTTATTAACTGTACAAAAATATCATGTGAATGAAGTCGCACTGGTCAGCCAGTAGCATATAAATGATCAAAATCATGTTCCAGCAGTGGAACAATGGCACATAATAGGTTAACACCTCTTTTTTTGGCCTCGTGTAATGAACATGCAGTATAACTTTCCCTCTTTCTGCACTTTCCTGCATTTTACAACAATTTTCCTGGTCCCTTGAGAAGTGTAAAAAAGGGTTTCTCTGTACAATGATGTCATTATTAAACACAAACAAAACAGAGGGAAGTGGATTGCCAACAGATAATAGCACATCTACTCATTTGATTTTTGAAGGTGCTGTAATTAACTTTTCAGTGATTTTTCAGTGTGATGAGTAGTAATGTAAACAAAACATGTACATGGCATAGTTATTTTTGTAGGATAAAAATGTGTAACAAGCATTTTCATAATGTTTTTAGTTACCTTTACACTTGTACCAATACTTTCAACCAGTTTCAATTGTATACTATATTCTGAAAATGTTGTGCATATCAAAATATTGGAAAAATTTAATGTTTTTTGCTTGTAATGAGTGCTTTGTATGTTTATAAGCTATGTTTCTTTAAAAATTGGCTACCTAAAGTGATGCAGAGAATTAGAATTGTCATCTGAATCCAATGTAAAGCAAACAGATCTTATTAGTAGAATATGTCCATCACTAATTTGTATTTGTGGTTGGGGTGTGTAAAATTTGGGCGGCTGTTAACAGTGCAGTATTGAGAGCGAAAAAAAATGAACTAAGAAAATGTCCATGTTCAGTATTGGTTAATTAAAAATAGAGATGGGTCCAAACCCTATTTTGCCGATATTACAGATACATATACTTTGTGGCCTATTCCGCCAATAGTGCCGATACAAATCATTTGATTTGTAATTTTTATATTGTATCAGAGTAACTTTAAAATACCTGCAAGCTTAACCTTTTGTTTTTACATTGCAGTTTAGCACTTTAATCAGTTTATAATAAAAGAACTTCCCTTTATCAAACACCGGGGCACAATCTAAAACAGTAACTATTTTTGGCATTCTCAGCCAGTTTTGCGACAGTAAGCAGCTGGCTACAATTACCAACCTCGCCCAATAGTTGCAAATGTTGTATTTGTGAAGAACATAACCACAAAACACAGAAGATGAGTAAAGACTGCAGTGTTTATAAATACAGTGTACATGTTCAGTATGTAAATTACATTCATCTACTTTATATATACGTACTATTTACTTTCATCATATCACCATTATTTTTGGTTAGAGATGTTTGTTGATAAATAAAATACCCTTAGTTATAATTCTGCCACTAAATGAGCACCTCAGCCATAGCGATTCATTTCCTATAGTGACATTCTACCTTCCTAGTAATTGATTTATGGATTGTATCATGCTGTGAACAGAATATCAATATACTGTGTGGGAGCAATAGATCAATGTACAGTTGACGTTTACGAGATTGAAGATGTATGACAATGAATATTATAGTGGTAAAACTTTTTTTTTACAAATGAATTTTAACTACCTGAAAAGCAGATACCAGTATTAAATACATTTTATTTTACTAATTTTAGCAGGTATGGCTTATGTAGAGTTAACTGAGTAGTAACAGCAAAGCCGGCCTTACCAGTTTCCATTAATTTCAAATCACCTGTTACTAAAAGATAAAAAAAATAAATAAAAAATGAATAGTTTTTTGGTTACAAAAATATAATTCTTTGTTTGTGAAAACATGTACCGCAAGATAACCAAGTGCTGTAATTTCCATTATGATCAAATCATTTGGTTTGATGAAATTAATTTGTTGAACCATGGCCAATTGTAACCGATACTGATTTTGGGATAATCTGCAGATGTATCGGTATCGGTCCATCCCTAGTTAAAAATATTTGGTTTGGGTGGTTTTCATATTTTGAATACAGGCTAGTTTTCAATGTCGGGCATCAGTATAGCTTAGCACTAGTATTAAGTACATATGTCAAAAACAAATATCAAAAGTGGAATTGTTTAGTTTTATGTCGGGTATCACAGTGCTTATCAATTATACAGTATGTGTTTAATTTTTCTGAGCCAGTTAAAGTAGACAAGTACTATTCTGTCCTCTGCTTCTTGAATTTGTTATTTGAAACCGAGAGTAAATATTATTGTGTATAAACAAGATAATATTCATGATTACATGGTTTCATTTTTTACTGTAAAAATGTGTAGAAAAACAGCTTGTGAGTTTAGAATTATTTTGCAGAATTGTGAAAATGGCTATCAGCATGCAGAATTATTTTCATTACAAGAACTCCTGCGTGTTTGGTTTGCAGGCAATAACTTTGAATTGCACACACACATTTTGTCAGTTATGCATCACTCAGTGGAAGGAAAGGAAGAATGATTGTCCAGTTTGTCGTGGAAAGATCACCTCCGAGACACGTATGTTGCTGCTGGATGGCTTCATTGATAAGGCAGTTGAAAATTTGTCTGAGGAAATGAAAACACGGAGAAATGAGCTTGTTGAAGAGAAAAAACAAGGTAACTAGGATTTATTATCCATTAAAATGAGTACTGTAGTATGGTTAATTTAAAGTTTGTGGATAAGTGAATGTGAATCAAATTGTACAGATGCTTTATAGTGCATTTTATGTGTACATTAGGAGGAGTATTTAATATTACAATGAAATCTTTATTTAGTACTCTTCCCAACATAAAAAAATGATTTGGTTTTAATCCTTAACTTTGAACACAATTATTTGATATAATAATACGTTTCCAGATATAACTGTATAGGGGTTTTGTTTTACTATTGGTCTAAAGAAACTATGTCTGGAGTTTGGGCACTGAGTTTCTGAACATTCCATATATGTAGAATGTGGTATAATATGGGAAGAACTGGGAAGTATTTATGCCTAATTGTAGTGAATTATGTACATAGATATGAAACCTTAAGTACTTCACTGCACAGTGGAGTTCCAATTTAACAACGTGTTACAGTTCCCAGGAATGACTTTGTAAGATTGAGACAGACTGAATCCTCTATCATAACACATAAATGTATTAAAAGTAGGAATTTCATTTGAAGTCTTATTATGTTACAGCTTTGAGTGACCATGCTGCTGCAGTAGTAATATATTCAATTCAATTGATAATCCTTGAAGCAAGACCACTAGTCTACAAGTAGCTTCCTACTTACAGTGTCAAAAGGGAGTCTTTTTGTTCAAGAGCTAAACTTAGCGCTCGTGGGTGGATGGTGGGTTCAGATTCTGTCGGGATGCTGGGATTTTCCCATTATACAGAGTAGGCCGGGTTGGCAGTCTGCAGGGCACGAAGTCCGCAGTTTTCAATATGGTGGAGCATTTCAGAGTTATCACTGGTTTTTGGATACCTGGGCGACGAACCACTGGAAACGACTGTGCAACAATAGGTCGTACTGTTGGCTGCTTTGTGTTCTTAGGTGGTTGAGATGAGTAGACAGGCCACAGAATGTCGGGAACCCTGAAGACGACAGGCGGCTGTGGAGCTGATGGTAGGCGGACTAGCTCTGCTATCCAGTGGGGTAGCTCTGATGGTGCTGTTCGTATCAGGTTGCTGAAAAGGTGCTTTGGTATTTCCGGCATCACTGGATCCTGCAAGTGTCGAAGTGTGTGTGCTTGCTCTCTGGGTGGGAGACTGGCGATGGCGCCACCAAAGCCAAGGAGTATTCGTGCCGGCACCCAGAAACAAGTAGGGCCAAATTTACCTTCTCCTTGAGACCCCGTCTTTTGGAGTAGGACATGAGGACACAAAATGTACCACCTCCATCAAGGAATGGAAAGCAGGCTCCTTGTTTCTTCCCTTCCCCCCACCCCCCTCATTTACGTGTCTAACCATGGACGTGCAATAATACAGCGGTCACCCTACCTCAGGTACCCTGGTACAGACTGCAGTGGGTGCTGGAGGTAGGGCCACACTGGTTAAAGTCAGTTACATGGGTGCTGCTCCGGTTCAGTCTTCCCTACTCTGTGAACGTCTGTCTCTCTTGGTGGGACTGCAGTAGAGAGGCTTACAGACACTAAAGTGACAAGCTGTTCCGAAGTCAGTGTACCTGTGTGGCATCCCCATTCTACTCATTAGAGGGAAAGGTTAACCAAGCTAGGTGAATGTGGGTAACAAAAAAAGGTAGAGTCTGTAAAGTACTTGAGAGAACTTCCTGGGATTACCTGTGTTCCCTTCCCTTAGAGGAGACAACTGGGAGCTAGGTACTATGTCTACAGATTTAAAGCTCACTTCACGTTTTATTCCAGTTATGGAAAGAATGTGGTAACGTACTCGCTATTGTGCTCTGGCACGAATAATTGGTCGTAAGCTGGAATACGATGGTGGGGGCCGGCGTGGCTTGGCTTGCAAATTCTTCTCGCCTATCGTTGCCGCAGTTGCCTATGCTGATGAGGTTATGTGGTGCTGTATGCAATGCAGGTAGACTATGCAACGGTTAGGAGGGAATAGTCCTGAGAAGGACTGAAAGAAGAGGTTTCCCTGTCTCGAACACGTCCAAGCTGAGGAGGGGGTTGGGAGTTAGCAGGGAGCTTCTCGGAGAGTTGCCTGACTAACATCGCAGAGTGGGCAGACCACTGTGACTAAACGGGGTTGAACTGATTCCGAGTGATGGGTACTGGAATAAACAAAGGTTTGCTCTGAGCAGCGAGTGCTAGAGAGACATAATGAGCGAAGAAGTCTGAGCAACGAGTGCTGGACTGTCGACTGCTGCGGAGGTGCGAACAGTACCTCCTTTTATACTAGCTTGGGCTGCTGCCCTTCATTGATGGGCCGGCGTCATGAGGGCGAGGGGATGGCCGAAAAGCAGAGGGTAGCAAAGGCATGGCTTACAGCTGATGTCACCGGCCAGCTGGAGGATGGGAAGCAAAAGGCAAACGATAATATAACTAAAGCTATCTAGCTGTGAGAAAAGGAACTCCTTGTCCTGCACACATAGTTACAATGGGCCGGTGAATAAAACAAGCTAAGTAGTAGACAGAACAATCTCAGCTCAGGTGGGGCAGAAACATTAAAATAAATTCCTATTTCCAACAATGCTAACATTGGGATGGAGCTAAGGTCGTCTGAATACTAAATACTGGAGATGCATCATGCGTCAACATAAAAGGTTTTTTTACTAGCCATGATGACAGGCAGTTTCTTGCACCATTACGACTGAAGACAAATTACTTGGGTTTACAGAGTAAACTGTGACTTGTTGTCCTTTGTCCCAAGAAAATGTAAACAACTTGCACTGAGTCACTTTTAGCAAGTGTAAAGTCCATTTTCAGTAGCTTTTTGAGGAAATATCAACAACCCCTATAAAAATAGACACATTAATTTCATTATTCAGACGCGTTTAGAATGCGACGATAACCTAGAAGAATACATACAGAAGGGGGGTTATGGGGGTTTGGTTCTCTCGTGGGGTGTAATGGTATTCAATAAAATGTTGTTAAAAGATGGGATATGTAGGGGGAGGAATGAATCAAATCCATCAATCCAACAGTTTCACTTCTCACTACAGCATACTCATCTTTGACTGCTAAATAAATAAATCAATCAAGGGATGCAGGATGCTTAAGCAGTTAACTATGCTTAAGCAGTTAACTTTAAAATAAAATCTCCTTTAGGGGTTCACTTCCCAGACGTCTCGACTACCTCACAACTCGTCAGCATCAAAAAACATCAATTCGTCTTCGGTGACCAACACATGCATCTCTAACTAAGCTTCAAAACAACTGGGGGATTCCACCACAGGTTAAATTTAGGAGCAACCTGACGCTCCGTGCACTCAATTAAAAAAAAGTCTGCAAGTCATCTAAACAAGTAAACAGGTAGAGCGACTCCACTCCACTCGACAATCTAAGCAAGAGGATACTCATTAATGTTGACAAGCCACTGATGAAAAAGGATAATTAAAGTAATTAAATAAAAGATCAACTTAAAACTAAATTAATAAAATAAATAAAGAAAACACTATATTTGAAATCTTCAAAAATAAGTACATATGTATATCAGTTTCACCAGTTCTAGAAATGTAATAGTCCTCAGTTATTCTAAATTCTAAATGTTATAGAACACTTCAGGTACAAAAAATACCAGACTTTAGTAAAAGAAAAAAAAGGTGGGGAACTATCGTCTATCAAATAAAAGAGGGAAATATTCAAACATTCTTAAATTTTATAAATCTCATTAATAATTTCTTTTCATACAGCAAGTGGTAACTGTTAACAATTATATAAAAAAAAATGGAATATAAAAAATTCAGTCAGTGTTAATTAAATTAAAAAATTTACATTAAATGTGTTCTTTTTAGAAAAAAACTCTGGCTGCTTGTTTGGTTTTAAACAATTATTTTAAACTCAATACTGCAACAAAATGGCTTCATGCAGTATTTTGTAAAAACATGAAAAAAAATAATTTTCTTGTCAGATACCTTACCATTAAATATCAAAGATATAAAAAAAAGCCTTTTATATATCTTTTTGTATAGGTTTCTGAACAAAAGTTCTTCACAACTTAAGAATTACTATGGTTTCTTACAGCTGCCAGTCAATTACACACTGTTTTGTCTATTAGCTATTAAGTTGTAGAACTTGAATTTAAAGTTATCATTAGCTTACTTCAACTAACTGTGACGTCGTCGGGTCAGACACGAGACGAACTGTGACACAATAACTTATGGTAGATGGGCGCCAGCGGTGTTTCCAAGTCACCGCACTGTTGAGACTTAGGGTTCTCAGGGATGCTGTGGGTTCTGTGTATCTGTCTCACCCAACCGTACTTACAAAACACTTGTCATTACTAAACATCTTTACTAAACTTTTATCACTGAAAATTGGCGAGTGGTTGCTGTCACTACAAGAAAAGACTTTAAGCACTATGATACTTGCTTTTATTCTGTCAACCAAACAAAATCGTGCCAAAGTTATCCTTATGAACTCGGATGTGTCTAGCTAACTCCGTTCGGGTGGTCTCCAGCCCGCAATTAATCTAGCTTACTCCTAGAGGGATGACTTCTCTGTGGTGTTAGAAAACACAATCTTCACAAGAAAAGAGGTCGACAGCTACTAGGGTGGACTGCCGATTTTTCCTGAAGACAGGGCGCAGAGAATTATGAAATGAACAAACACATGTGATTATTTGGCATCACTAACGCGGACTCATTGGGGCTCGTCTTGCCGCACATGGTTAGTGAGGTGACGGCCTATACACATAGCCGGCTAGTACAGAAATAACATCACCGTACACTTTACATAAATGGCACAAATACACTTGATATATGATGGGACATTACATGGATGGTCACAATTAACACGCAGGTGCGTGAAAGCAAATTTAGATGGCACGGATGCTGCTGGATATGATTCGTAGCTGATCAGATGGTGCAGATGGAATTTCAAGATTTCTCCGTAGAAACAGCAGATTCTGTTCAGACAAATTGTTATTGCTGGGAAAAATATCCCCTGTCGATTGAGACATATATAGGCTGTTAGTGTGTCTGATGGCAGGAAAATCAGACTTGAACAAGATCGTGTAGTCATACATACAAAGCATCAATCACGTGAAAAATACATTTAACCCTGAATGACAAATTTCATAGAACCCTGAAATAAATTACGGCGCACAAGATTTTACACAAATAAACCGTTAAAGCGCATGGATGGCGCGGATATCTACTTGGCGGCGGTTAACACGTGGTCGTAAGTTATGTGGCTGTAAAACAATTAAACATGAAAATTACCCTGAAATACACACATGAAAATAAAACCCTTAAAATCGCACGCAGCAATTATACAGAAATTACACTGAAACGCCTTTAACATTGGCGGATGGCACCGGATTCAACGTTGTGCAGGCCGCGTGGCTTCTTAGACATCTTTATCCACCTTCTCCTCGTTTATATTTGAAAAGTCACAAGGGTACAAATTATTAGGGTAAGTGGAAGCATAATGCTGGGGAATGTCTGGCAAAATGTACGCAAAGCAAAGGTTAACTGGTATACTAAAGTGAAACTATTGCAATCTGCATCAGTGCAAAAAGGTTGTAGTGCATACGTGACAGCGTCTTACCTCGCCAGCTCTCCTCGACGGACTGCCCAGAGGCAAGTGTTGCGTGGACCTAACATGGCTGCCTATGGGGTTCACACAAGCGAAAGTGCTATGCACACAGAGTAAAACTTTTATATTTGCGAATAAATGGCACATAAATATTATGAATATTGATTTATATTTGAGATTTAAATTGTAAATTTTCTGTGTTCTTTAAATGTCTTTTATGGCTGCATTCACGCTTGAATGATAATGTTCTTAATCTTCACATTGCACACATTTTAAATTCATAACCAAACATTTTCCAATATAAGCAAACATACACTTAAAACATTTAAACACTTGAAAAACCTGAAAATAAACAAGAGACATGATTTCACACTTTAAATAAATATTCCGTTATTGGAAAGTTCAGATTATGGCCTCTTTGCGCACATGCATGCCCACGTGTCACGTGAGTGGTGAGTGCCGCCATGGTTTTAACGCGGCTGGCTCTTAGCCGGCATCAACTGATATAAAAAAAATATTTTTCATTACTTTCTTCAAGATCATTAATCAAACACCAGAAACTGCAATTACCTTTACTTCTCTTTTATAACAGGCTTTTCAGATTTATGTTTTGATATTGTTTCTGTTCATAATTTGTTTCTGTTCATAATTTTATTAATTATGATTATGTTATGCCATTAGTAGCGAGTTAAGTAATGTGTGTTGTAGTATGATATTGGTGGTATAATAAAGTATGTATTGTTTGTGCCATAAAGGAAGCCTGACTAACTTACCTGCCAATCCGCCTACCCCAATAAATACATAAAGAGTGATACACACATAAGTGACTGACAGTTGACAGTGAAATTACAGTTCGTGAAGGGAACTCATTAGGAGGAATACACCCTTGTGGTGTATTAAGGTTCTAATATCATAGTTGATTTCAGATCCAATATATAGGATATGCATTCTGTATTTGGTTGTTATTTGTGATGATAGTAACATTATTCTTGCTGCAAATTTGCATTTTGTTATCATTATTGTGCTCCTGTAGTAACTGTGTTTAAATTGCAGTTTGTTTGACTGAATTCGGTTCATTGGTTTAGGTATGGTTGGGTTTTTGTAAAAACTTACCAAGGTTATGGATTGAGAATATTTTTAACGACACGCAGTATCAGGCTCTAATTTTACAGTAGCCTGACGCGGTCAACAATTACTTTATGATAAGAGACAAATTCAATACTCAATTAATATGAGATACAGCTAATCACTAACCTTGCCAGAATTATTACTTTAAAGGGATTGGACAGTATTCGTCAAATATCGTTACGGACTACCGCTACGCGATCTGTAGATCTGTGCTGATAGGCCCCAGAGCTCCTCTGGGCCAGTGGGTTCCCATTTCCTTCTGCTTCATTCTCATCTCACATTCACACACACACCATCTGATGGGGGGAGGGGTGCCACCATTAGAGGGCGCTTAAATAGTCAGGCAATCTGGAGCATGTTTGGCAAACAATTAGGTCCAGCCACCAGTTATATCCCATGCTACCTTAGACGGCGTGTATGCAGCGGCAGGTTGCAGCTACACTACACCTCCCCCCCCCCCCCCCCTTCGAAATAACAGCCGGCTGTGGAACGAACGGTGGAAGTTGATGCGAGTGATGGGGGTGAGTGAGAGAGGCACAAGTATCTTGTGGACGTTGCCTTGAACATGATGGGGCCGAGGA
The DNA here is from genome assembly GCA_029891345.1 of Dryococelus australis. NCBI lineage: Eukaryota > Metazoa > Arthropoda > Insecta > Phasmatodea > Phasmatidae > Dryococelus > Dryococelus australis. Next base: position 56,518,930 of record CM057003.1, read on the forward strand.
GCTCAAGGCATTGAAGAACATAGGTGCAATGTGGCATACCCGGAGGACTTGAATGCGGTGCCGAGGACGTAATTTCAAGTACGAGTCATCGTTGCACAAAAGAGATAGACCTCTGTTTAAAAAAATTATTTTGTTAAGTTACGTTATTTGGGCAATTTGGCAAGGCCGGGTAAGCAATAATAGTAATAATTTATAAGTAACACAAAAGTAATGGGCTAGCCACAAGACTTAAAATGCGAAAACCTGAACACATCAGCGACACGTGAGTGTAGGGGAAAGGAAGTGTCCAAAGCCATATTTCATAATTAATAGAAAGAGACACCCCAAAAAGCTAGGCGGTGGACACAGAAAGAAGGGAGTTTGGGTTGCGCACACTTTTAATGAACGCTTGACAACATGCCAGCAAGATTATGTTTAAAATTTATGTTACTTGAAAGGCATATGCCTGCTAGCTGAAGTATATAAACTACTAATTTAATACTATGTGCTATCTTTGCATTCAATAAGTACTGTATGAATAAAGTATCTTTAAACGGAATATGGACAGAATAACAGTTGGTAATGCACGTGCTAGCGCAATAAAAAATTACGTGTCTGCAGTTGGCAGCGCCGGACGGCTGGACGCTCAATTGTCAGCAGAAGCCAGGCTGATTCAAGCATTGTGAAGCGTGCTATTGTGTAGTTGTTACTTTAGTTTACTTACATTTTCTAATAGTGGATTATACTACTGCTAATACACAGAGAAGTATTTTTAACACCTTATAGTAGGCACCAAGTGAACACATTAAATCAAATTATTAAAGTTAGTAATACAAAGCACCATATGGTGACCATTAATTTAATCAATGCCTGTTGGATACAATACTGATAAGAAGATATGAAATCCTTATCCTAACATGAAATAACTTAATACATTGAAATAAGGTGAGTATACATGTAGAGAATCGCCTGTGGCGGTAATGTGAAGAAAGTTCATTTATCGTGGTTGGTAGCCCTGTGCATTGTGGCAAAAGGTCTCTCACTATTTACTGAAAGTTCATTCATGTGTAGCTTTCACGTAAGTTTGCAAAAATGTCAATTTATGCACACTGAGACCTCATGAAGTGAAATTATTTTAACATTGTTCTTTGCAGGAAAGTTTTATCACTGGCACTTAACAGTTGAAGTGTCTTTCACTTTCTGTTAGGTTGATACTGATAGTTAAGTGCACGCTACCCCGATAATATTTTTACTGGTTTGTGCTCAGTGGTACTAGGATACAATATAAATGTCTTAAGTTAGGTTTTACGAAAAACAATAACTTGTAAAAATACAGACACAATATTCGTGATAAGAAATAGTAAATAAATTAATGCTGTTAATAGCATACAAAATAAATGTAGTTATGATTTTCTTTCTTACTAGAGGTATGTTTGATAAATTCTTTTATTCACAATGACACATACAATAACAAAGCAACACATCAGTGATTTGTAGATAAAGGTAAGAAAACTAAAAATGGCAGAGTATTCCTCTTATAGATAACTTACACGCTAGGAATATTAATTAGCACTTATAATTGTTTGTTAATAGAGAAACCATGAAAGTTCGTGTGACATGACGAGAAATTAAAAAATGCTGTAAACATAATTAATACTGCTCTCAAGACAGGATATGAGTGCAAAAGTATCAAACCTAAAATACACCAGTCCAATCGGCGAACATTGTTGTCGGCGTACCACTGCATAGTAGACCTTGAAACATGGCACCTGGCATTGTCATCCTGGAAGTAACACGTCCATTCTGTAAAACGCCACAACGTTGGGAGCATTTTACTATCCAGAATGTTACAATAGGCCTCTGTGTTCATGCTACCATGGACAAACACCAGCTGTCGTATGCTGAAGGCTGTGAAACACAAGTCAACTGATGTACTGAATTACCTATCTTCACAGGTGTCCAATTACTTTTTGGTTGATAGTGTATATATACATACAGCAAAATAATTTGTGATTGCAAATTAATGTATCAGTTACTTTAACTGTGAATACCAAGAGGCATGTTATGTGAGGTCATAATATATATGTATATATATTGAATAGCAGTTAAAGACTTTTAGGCCTGAGTAACATTGACCCTGATTGCAAACACAAATAGGGAAAAATCTGTAAACAACTGCAACTACCTGCTGCGAGGAGTGAAAATAATAAATTAATTCTTGTAATTAAGAGCAGTTACTCTGGAAACTCACATTAAGAATCTTTGGAAGACTGTATTTTATATACAGTAGACTTTCAATTATCCGCGATAATGGAGGGGACGATTGCTGCAGATAACCCAAAATCGCGGATAATCCGCATACTAAGAGACAAATACAGTGTTTTCAACACTCAGTTTCATATGGTCGTAACTGAATACTGGGTGTTTCAGTGTGAAACCTAGCCTATCCTTGACATACTACTGTATTTACCTGCATATTTTACAGCCTCGCATAATTTCGGTACCCTATTATTTATTAACAAACCAAGAAATTTGAAAAATGCATAATTTATGCACCCCTGATTTATAACTTACAAAACAAAATTTTAAGTGTTAAAATATGGGATTAATCATGGTAGTTCTCTCACGAACATTATAAGAAATCCACACCTACAGTTAATACAAACAATGCAGCGGGATGCGTGTGGTGTTTATCGCCGAGTTATACTGGAATCTGAACAGGCCACCTCCCCCCCCCCCCCCTTCTGGAGAGGGAAACAAAGACGTGCAAAGCGAACTGCATGTCGCCCGTGTCACACACACACACACCTCCCATACTGTCCAGTGCATGCGGCATACAGCCGGCTGTTTCAGTGTGTCAGCACGTACAAAACAGTGTTTAATGTAGGAAACAAGTTTTGCCTTCCATTCCCAGTTCTTCAAAAAAATGTTGGGCTTGTTTGGCACACATTAAGCGAGACACTGGCGTTCCTGTGGCATGTTTCTGGTTAAACCTCTCCAGCATAGCCTTATCTAGTTCTGCGTACATTGATAGTTTCATCGTTTTCCTATTCGCCAAGCCAATTGTCAAGTCTACACTGCTCGCAAACTCAATAAGTTTGGATTTATTGTTTTGTATATCCCGAATTGTTGTTTCTTCCACTCCATACATAAATGAAAGCTGTTGTATTGCACTTCCTCCTTCAAGATTATTAATAATTTCCAGCTTCTGCTGTAAATTTAAAACCACATGTTTACGTTTTGCAGACTTTTTCGGCTGAAAATGAGCAAAAACAAAACCGAATGTAACTACTGATGGGCGAGATAAAACTGATACTGACCATGGGAATGCGATACGCTGGAGGAATGCTGTGGTCTAGCTGGGACCAGCTATACGTAGCAGGCAGCAGCTAGGCTAGCGAGTTGTGCGGTGTTTTCAGCTTGCTGTCTTGTGACATAACTAAACCCATCGCGCCATCGGGAACACATTTTGATGTGCATTTGCTTTGATAAACAAACATATTTCATTCCACAGTTATTTTCAGAGAGTACCTGTTACAAATTTCATTAGTTAAGATGCCCTTTTTATTAAATAACTTTGTTCTGGCAGTGTTTGAGTTAATTTCCAAAATTTATTTTTATTTTTCTGATTATGCTGCAGTTAAAACCGCAAAGAGGATAATCCGCTCGCGGATAATCGAGAGTTGACTGTATGTGCAAGGATACAGTGAACTATACTACGTCGTACTTTTGTTGACCGAGGAATGTAACTTGAGCGAGAGTATTTTACTGAGGTGTGTTAAGGTGTGAAAGAAACACAGAAATCTTGACCAGCTTAAGATATGTCTGTGACAGCTCAAACCAGCAAAAGCAAAATGCCCATGGTGAAATAGTCAAAATGGGCTGGTTCCATTATTGAAAACAACTTCGGTGTCACAAATATACCACATGTAATGCCTGGAGTAACATATTGAATAAGAGGGAACTCAGTGTGATTTTATATGCCTATCAGTGTTTAGTGCCGCCGATGTGTTATAAAAATGGATTCCCTCTGGGAGAGACAGTCGAGGTAAGTGAAAAGATTGCTCAGAGAACCAATGTACTGCGATGGCGGTTTGATGAAGGGGGATGAAGGGGGCGCGTACGTCACATAGATGTGTGGAGGAAATTAGTACAGCAGAGGGTGTGGTGACCTTGCAACCACAGGAGATATGCAATTCCATAGCTCCTAAGGGGTGGCTGGGGATGAGGGTGTCGAGAGACTTGTTTAGACGTAGAACCATATTATCCGTAGGGGGGTTGGTTAATACATACTGATGGGGAAAGATATTAACAACAGAAAAGTGATTGTCAACAGTGCAGTGATATTTGCATGAGGCAACAAAATGGTGGATTTGATACATTTTGCATTTTCGCAAGTGAGAAATTCAGGCAGGATGAATATAATATCCTGGGAGGGAAGGAAGGAGGGGGAGATTGCCTTGACAGTGTCTATTGTGAGATTAATCGCGATGGTGGGGGAGGGTGGTTTCAATGTACATGAGTGGTTGTGAAATTGATGGAAGACTGATTTGATATGGTAGATTTTCCATCTGGCATTTACACTGATGATTGGTACTTGTAACTTAATAACTAATAGTTGTTCTGAGAAGGAGCATTCAGCAATCTCAAGTGAATAATATTTAAAAAGATCTTTGATTCCAATGCTGAGTGTCAAATTAAGTTGCAAAAGTTGTTCATTTAAAGCAGTCAAATCATTTGTGAGCTGGGAGTTATTAAGCACAGAGAGGCAGCTTATGTAATTGACATGAGTGTATGAACGTTTCGATGGAGTGCTCAGTTGTCAAACTATTAATGAGTTGCAAGACATTTGTTACCGGTAAATTGAATTGTGACTCAAGGGTGTGAATATAGTTCATGGCAGTTTGTTGTGAATGGAAAACACCAGTTATTCCGTTGATGAGTTTTGACAAAGAGTTAATTTTACTTTCCACTTTATGAATGATGTCATTGATGACATTGAACGTTACATTTAAAGCCTTACTTGTGTTATGGATGTTAGCTGTAAGTTCTTGGATTTTCTGATCTAGGCTGATGTCATTTTGAAGTAGGGTGTGCAAATGCTTGTTGGTTAGGAAATTGCAGCACCAACTCTCAACATCGCAGATTATTTCTATCCCACGATTATTCCTGAAGTGGGTGCTTGTGTCATGATGGCAATCTCGGAGGACTCTCGTTTCGATTACCTGCAAGTAACTATAAAGAATCTTTGTATTGTTGCATGTCGTCAAATTGCAATCAGCACATGGGACGTAGAGGTACTGGTTGATAGCTTCGTGTAGGGAATTGAACTGAAGTTGTATTTTGTACAGCAATGGAATGCTGTGTTCGTAGATGACATCAGGCTCTGACGTCATGTAGTACAGCCCAGCATGAGTCTGGTATGTTGCTGGCGTGGAGTGTCCAGCTGACAAAACAAAAGAAAACACAGTCAAGGCAGTGAGGGCGGCATGAGTGGGGAGATTGCTCCACCATCTGTCTGTGGTCCGGCCCTGGATGGCTCTTGCCATAGCAACGCCCAACGCATGCGCAGAACGGCTCCGTGTCTGCGCAGTGCGGACAACCTCAGCGGGTGGCGTGGAGAGCATCTTGGCACCCTGCATGGGTGGCAGTAGGTGAGGAGTGCAGTTGGTAGACCTGTATCCCCTCTAGGGGTTGGCGGTCATGGAACAGTAGCTTGGCAGCACACCGAGAGACAGGAATGCGTCATGGAACCTGGGCTGTGGCCGCTGCTTGAGGCGTGTTGCACATGCTGAGTTGAAGCTCTGGCAGCACGGCCCAGTTGCAGCACACCGGGACTCCCCGGCAACGACATACATGACACTCACAGCTTAGCACGGGGCGCAAAGAGGGAACAATATACAGGCCTCATAACAGATCACTTTTTCAACTCAAAGTCATTTTTTTAAAGTAAGTCACTAAAAGTCTTTTATTTTTCTTCACACAATCAACTAAAAGTTACTTTTTTTTTGGTTTTTGATTTTCTGTTGTTTAAATAATAAAAAAAAATGGAATTCAGGCGCACATCTCATTAGCTTTGGTCTTATAAGTCTCAATGATTTGATTTATTTTAAGTATTACGTTACCTACTGTTGAGTCCCTGTGAAGCATATCTGAGGTTTCAGAATATGCTCCAGCCTGTTTATAACACAGGTTGTTGCAGCATTTTATTTTGGAGGTTTGTGGGGTATAAAATGCATTCATCAGTATCGAAAGTCCTCTGCATCTGTTTATGTGGATAAAATTTCATGCTATTCTAAAAGTGTTTTTGTTTTAGGTGCAGGTACTATTTTCTTTGTGTATGCAGTATTTGTTTGGGTGTTTGGATTGCGTTGTTATTTTTATTTTGTCCATATGTTTAGTGTGCCAACCAAGTGCATGTCTCTAACAGACTGGCATGTAAATATATATTAACAAGATCACAATTTATCACACAATAGTCTCTTCTTTCAGAATTACGGTTGGCTTTCAAGACATAAGTTTCAGTACAGCACCTTGACTTTGATACTTTACTTTAACAATGGGAAGTGTGCAATTTCAAGGAGTGGCTTCTAAAAACTTATGTTAATGGTCATCTTTATTTAAGTTGGGTAAGGAAATTTAGTGACATTGAAGGATTTTGCATAGTTTGTGAAACAATATTAGTGTAATCAAAGGAATCTAAGGTTTGTCTCAACATGCTGTAACAAGTAGGTACAAGGAAAATGCTCGAATTAAGCTAGAACCTCGTCGACTTAACCTTACTGCTATCAGCCCTAGTACTTCCAGTACATTAAATACAGAATCAGGGAGAAATTCTTGTAACATATCATCTTTTTCCTGTGTGAAACCAGTTTCATCTTGCCCTGGTGCTGGTACAGTAGCAGTGTACAGTGTTAAGGACTCTCCAACAAGAGCAGAAATAATTTGAACTTTGAAATCTTTAACCCTTCGTCAGATGGAATTACTGATACATTTCGAGCAATGATTCCTGGGGCAGTTCCTGAAAATTTTTCTATGTCAGCAGGAAAAATTAAGTACCTGATAACAGGTGGTATTGGATCATATTTTAAAGAAAAGATTGTTGAAGTCACCTTGCTACATGATCCAGTTTGATGAAACCACCAACAATGCTGGAAAAAAAAGAGCTCCAATTAATGGTTCAATATTGGTCGAATTCCAGTAATTAGTTAGTCAAGTCATTTGGAGACGTTTTTCTTGGGCAAGGTAACTGTAGAAGATCTTGTCAAGCATATCAACTTAGCAATTGACAATGCTCTGCTACCCAGACAGTCATTGCTCATGATTGGATTAGATGGCATAAAAAAAGTTCAACCCCGCATGAATGAAGATACAAAATACATGAGCAATAAGTAGCTCCTAGAATTAGGGTCACGTACAATTTATACTGCAGGGTGTCTACAGACAGGGAAAACAGGGAAAAGTCAGGGAATTTCAAACAGCCAGGGAAAACTGGTAAATGTCAGGGAATTTTTGTACACATTTAAATGTTCAGATTACTTTTAATTCTCTTGTGCATAAATATTAGATGTTCCTACAATTGGTGGCATTGTGAAAGCGACATGTGCTGATTGCCGGCTGGTGAATTGGAGCATCAGTATTTGTGGTGTACTTCAAACCAGAAACCAGTCTTTGAAAGGCTCCTTGTGGGGTGCGACTGAAGTGATCTTTCATAAAATATGAAAATGTTTGCAGACTTAGATGACTTAATCGGGTGCATTTCTGGTTGGCTGGGCCACGAATGGTTTTACATCTAGCTAGGGATCCTCGTCGCCTGCTCTTCCTTAACTCTTTAGTACCTTCCTTTATGCCATACATCCATAGTAGTGGTGCAAAGTGGCGAGTTAGGAAGACAGCTACTGCCTCAAGAGTCCAACCTGAGCTGTAACCCAACGCCAACTGTCCTCTGCAGTCTAACCCCCCCCCCCCGGGAACGAGCTCAAGCAGTCCAACAACTGGCTGGAGAGGCCTCACCTCCCAGTCCCTCCACTCTCCCTATTTCATCCACCCTACAAGACTGCTGGCGAGCCGCATCCAGTCGTCGTCGACTTCCACCAAGGACTCCATGTACCACTGGTTATATCGAACCCATGGTTCCAACCCAGCAGGACCAACAGCCCTCCGTGGGCTCCTACCAACACCGCCAGCCACAGCACCACCTTCGCCCAAGGACTGGGCATGAGTTACAGCTGGTACCAGTTGCAACAGCGGCCGAGTCAGGAGCTACCCCAGGCTACGCCCACTTTGGGTAAACCAGTGGCTGTGTGTAAACCAGTGTTGCGTAAGACAGTTAAGTCCACACCAGATTTTGTGCCGTGCCATCAAGCCACGTGCCTCAGCTTATATACCGGCTGGGGTCCAGTTAGCAGCCAATATAGTCAGCCTTGTTATATTGCCCATGTCTTGAACACACACTAAAACCTTGCCCGACCTTGATATTGCAGTCAATCACCTGATGTTACATGTCAACGTATTACACGACTCTTAATATTCCTCTCATTAAATGGATAGCTGCAAGAGTGTAAGTTCATAAACATTTATATTAGTTTGTGTACAAGCCTTAAATTAGATAAAACTTATGAAAAATGTGATTTTATTTCATTGGTATAGGTCAGGGGAAACCTAGAAAAGTCAGGGAATTTAGTTTTGTTTTTTGTGTAGCCTCCCTGTACTGTTCTTAATGCTTTCCAGAAAGGCCTAGAAAAAATTTGGATGGGATATCAGCGATTTGAACATTGAAATATACTATTATTTCAAAGATTGGCCCTCCAGATGGGAGGACTTTTCCCAGATCCAATCAAAACTGTTGCTGCCAAAACATAGGTTTGTGAAACATGTAACTTCAAGGTGGCTGACAATGACAGACACATGCAAAAGAGTTCTAGAGCAATGGGATGCCCTGATTGAATACTTCTTGAAGTTCATCCCTCAAAAGAAGTCCAAGGAAATGTCATCTCACAAATACCAGTGTATTACCAAGTTTCTCAAAGATCTTACAACAAAAACTGAGATAAGTTTTGTAATATCTATTGCAAAGTTTTTCACAAATATCACAGGGACACTACAGAACGAGCCCCTTGTTCATGTAATTCACTCCAATTAGTGAAATTGGCTAAAACAATTCATTTTGCTAAGAAGGATGTTGTTTCTTGATTGAAAGTTCTTGATGATAGTATTATTGCATACAACAGCAACTTCGTACCAATTTTTCAAGTTGAGTGTGGACAGGAGGCTATTGAAATCCTGAAGAATTCGACAGAGAAGCAAACATTAACTTTCAAGAAGAGTGCTCAAGATCCCTACATTGCTGGCTGCAAACATATTGTCACTGTTACTCCTATCTTTAAGGATACTTTGAAGTATCTGATTTGCCTTCATCGTGATTATATTTCATCAAGTGACAGCAGCATGTATATCACCAAATTGGGAAACCTTTTACCAATCAATGTTGATACTGAAGTAATTCTTAATGAATGGAAATTGTTGCAGGTTGAAGGAGAAATCTCACAACTGAAAGGTCAACGTATCGACCACTACTGAAGATATTTTTTCTCAAAATACCCAAGTGTAGCTACATTGGTAAATGCCTGTCTTTTTAAGTCACAGCAGTGCAGGTGTCGAGCGTGGTTTTTCTTTATCTGGCCGTTTACTGACAGAAGATCATGCTACAATGAGTTCAAGAACGCTAAATGTTAAATTCACCATCTTGTCATGTATGAAGAAATACGGGAACAAACCAGAGTTGGTACCCATAACTTTCGAGATCCTCAAACAAGTAAGATGTGCTGGTCGTAATTATAAGACGTATTTAGAAAAGGAAAGAGGAAGTTTAAAATAGAAAAAGAAACAGCTAGAAGAGGATGAGAAACTGGCTAATGAACGAGCAAAGAAGAAACTTGATGCAGAAAAAACTGGAATACAAAACATGGAAAAGAATCTTCAAAAGAAAAAGAAAGAGAAAGAGGAAATAATGGAAATGAAAGCTAAAGAACTTTTGTCAGAAGCAGCTAAACAGATTAAAACTATCATAAAACATAACGGAGCTTAAGCATACAAGAAGTGAGACAGATCTTTCAGGTGTTATAATCCAACGTGCTGGCTATGACACTATTTGTAAGATCAAAAGCCTGTATATGGCTTAAGTGTTTGTACATTGCATTTTTTTTATTTGCAGGTGTTAACGGTAGAGAATGTAATCAAAATTTTCTCATAATTAAGTGTACAATTTTGACAATCGGTTGGTTACAGGCAATTTTTCCGTTTTTTTTTATTTTTTTTTTTAAATACCAAACTGTCACTTATTATATTTAAGATTATTTGCTTTAAAATTATTGTCCTAAATAATATTGTTACCAAGGGAAAAAGTAGGTCTATAAATGTCTCATGAATTGCAAATATTGCTTCAGACTAATTTTGTTTTTTCTTTGTCACTTTGACGTGTGTATGTAATATAGTCTATTATATATTTAGATTGTGCGTAAATGGAAAAATAACAATTTTAATGTTACAAATTTTAAGGTGTGTGGAGGAAAAGGTCAAGGTCACTATCTGCCACTGTTGGAAGTCACTATTAGTCATTTTTTTTTTTTTTAGATTTTGGTCACTATTTCAACAATTTCAGATGTCAACTCGACATGACAACAGTATGCTAACATGTATACGCTAGCTTGGTGTGCCTAGTATACACAGTGTCAAACTTGGGGATCCCCGATTTGTTTGTCTGAATACGAACTGTTGACCCACCTAGAATATCTGTGACCTGGTAGCGATGTGTAAGAGCCTTCTGCCTACCTCGGTTGCGGACCCATACATAATCATTGACACTTAACGTGTTTTTCCTATCGGTATGGTCAAATTGCATCTTTTGAAGGTCCTGGGCCTGGAGCAAGTTAAGTTTAGCAGCTTCACGGGCTGCAAGGAGTTTTTGACACCAGTTATGGCCCCGTTCGGAATATTGGCTGGCAACAACTTGAGCTGGGAGAACTGCTTCTACCCCATGGAGCAAAGAAAATGGTGTAAACTTAGTTGAGCTATTGATACTGGTATTGGAATAAAATTGAATGAACGGTACATACAAGTCCCAATTGGACTGATCTGCATTAGCACAAACTGTAAGCTGTTCACCAATTAAACAGTTTGAAGATTCTACAAGGCTGTTGCAGTGGGGGTTGTAGGTGGTAGTAGTTAGTTTCTTAACACCCAAGGATTTTAAAAGGTTACTAATTAGCTCATTTTGGAAGCTTGTTCCCCTGTCAGTTAAGATTTGTCCTGGGCAGCCGACAAGTGGCGGCATCAATGGACGGAACAGGCTTGGCATCGACATAGCGAGTGGCATGCTCGATCATAACTAAAATATATTTGTTTTTGCGGGCAGTGATGGGGAGGGGCCCTTTCACATTTAGAGCCCAAGTTTTTAGAAGGGATTGTGGTGACATTGGAGTTGACTGACCTATGGGTTGTGAATTTATAGCCTTAATCTTTTGGCATACAGGACAGGTTTTTACATATTTCTTCACATCTGCGTTCATGGTGTCCCAATAGTAAGACTGTTTGATTTTCTGTAAGGTTTTAAGGGTGTCAGAGTATCCCCCCCCCCCCCCCTTCCTCTCCGAAAATGGTGTCGTGGTGGGCCTGTATGATCTCGTTAACGTAGACCTGGGGAACAAGAGTTAATTTAGAAGGACCTAGAGGGGTGTTGACTTTTTAAAATATTTCTCCGTTGGTGACGAGTTTGTATCTACAGCTCAACCTACGGTATTTGGTATCAGCTTGGTCTGGATTTAATAATGCTTGTTTGAGTTTTTGAATATGCAGGTCACGGTCGTATTCACTTATAAAGGGGGATGTGGTGACTGTGATAGGGGATAAGTAAAAAACAGAATCATCATCGATTTTGATATATTCCTATTCATGTGTGTAGATAGGTAGAAAATGTAGTGTGTCGGAAAACAGAACAATAAGAATCTTACATTTAAGTACTGGATCAATGCAAATTGTAGCGAGTATAGAGGTGTCTTTGTCTAATGATTTCAATATTTACCTGATAGAGGGTAGTAATGATTTTAATGATTAAATGCATAGGAAAAATGCCCTCTTTTGCTACTGCCATGGCGATTCGATCTCTGTCCTTTGGGTCATCAGCAGATATAAAATGGTGCTTAACATCGCCCCAATGTCGTCTAATATATTTGGCAACAGAATTGCTAATCTCGGATGCCTTGTTTGGATCTTGTAGAATAGCTTCTGCGAATGCCCGAAAGAGTGAGGTGCATGTTATCAGTGCTGTTTGACTGTGTATTCTGTGTTGTGGATAGTGATAGTATGCGTAGTAACTTGTGGAACAGTGGGTATCTGATTGAATGCATTTGAGAGGGTGTTTAATTTACCCTTAACGAGAAGTGGTTCAAAGTCAAACTCATTGAGTGCAATTGCCATTTTCTGAATACGTACATTGTGGTCTGCTATCGAACGCAAGTACCGCAAACTAGCATGATCTGTCTCAATGGTGAACTTCCTACCATATAAATATTGGCGAAAATGATTACATAAGTATTTAATTGCAGTAAGTTCTTGTTCGGTAGTGCTCCAGCGCGCCTCCTGTACTGAGAATTTCTTTGTTGCAAATGCGACAGTATATTGTTGCTTGGAGTGCAGGTGTATCTGTAGAAGAGCATCATTACTGGCATCACATGCTAAAATGATCTTATGGTTTTCATTGAACATTTGCAACATTGGAGCTTGTAAAATGGCCCTTTTTAAATTTATAAAGGCTTGTTGATGCTCTTTATTCCATTTAAACGGTGCATTATGCTTGGTGGGGGTAATTAGGGGTTGTGCAATTGAAGCATAATTCATAATATAACGTCTCAGGTATGAAGTAGTGCCGAGAAATGTGCGAAGTTGTTTGAGATTGACTAGGGGTGCCATTTTATCAATTGCAGCGACTTTGTCCGGGTCGGTCGACATGCCTTGTGGGGTAATGATATGCCCTAGTACTTAAACGGTTTGTTCTGAAAACGTGCACTTTTTCGTATTAACTTTTACGTTAAACATGCGTAATCTTTCAAAAACTTTGTGAATGTTGGCAATATGTTCGTCAAAGGTATTACCCAGTATGAAAATATTGTCTATATAGGATATCGCTGCTGTCCATCTCAGGGGGCCTAAATGTTTATTTATAAACATCTGAAAATACTGAGGGGAGGTGGATAACCCCATTGGCATCCTTTTGCACTCAAGTAAACCCACCCCGTCAATTGTAAAAGCCAGCTTGAAGCAATCCTGAGATCTAACAGGGATGCTATAAAACCCTGAGAATAAGTCGAGACTTGTAATATAAGGAGAATTTTGTAGGGCGTTTAAAATATCCTCTGTTCTTGGTAAGGGATATTGCACCCTGGTGAGTATTGATTTAACTTTTTGAAATCTGTTAAAAACCTAAGACCGCCGCTTTTCTTCGAAATGACAAGACTAGGGGCAGAATAGGGCAAGTCTGCTTCTTGAATAATGCCCGCATGAACCATATCCTTAATTTGCTTCAACAGCTCATCATACACCTTGGGGTGATCCTATAAGGGCTGGTAGCTATGGACTTGTCGTTAGTTAAGTCTAATTTAATCTCAAAACTTTTTGCATTTGTTAGCTCTAAGATTGAATTGGCGAAACGGTCGCTGTATTTATCTACAATATCCTTGATGACTTGTTTTTGAGTAGTAGAAAGGTTGTCATTAATGTGAGGACCTTGTGGCGGTTCACCTTCAAAAGCATCAATAGCATTGCAATAATGTTCAAGAGATGGGTAATTGGTCACATCTGCACTGTTAGAAACAAAGGGTATTTCAGTTATTTTGTTTTCGTCATGAGCATTGATGAAGAAAATGTTGTACTTTAACACAGGTATAACGTCATATCTCTTAATAAAATCCACCCCTAGAATGAGATCTTGTTTGAGATTATCAACAACTAAAAACTTTTGGGGATAAGTGTGACCCTGAATATTGAGATTAATTATGGTTTCAAATTTAGGTAGGGATAAGATGGACGTGGCCGCAACTAGAGTGATTTGTTCTTTTAGGGGATAAAGGCGCTGATTGGATAAAATAATACTGGCTACGCTACTACGTGAACATCCTGTATCTAATAAAGCATGATATGTTTTACCCTTAATGGTAAAGAGAACACGCGGTGTCGCAGAGCTAAAGGATGTTTGCTGATATGGAAAGTGTGGCGTAGCACGATCTTTTTTTCGTGGACTAGATTGAAGCGTGGCCCCACTCAGCTTTTTTTCAACAAACGTTCATCATCGCGGGCTTCACTCCTCGTATTATGAAAACACGCCGCATGTGCTACGTTGGTACTATGTGTGGGTTGTGTTATGAAAATGGTACGTGGTGTCAGCCCAAATTTGTTTTTGAACCTACGAACGCGGTCGCCCACATCCGTGGAAAAGTCAAAAGTTTTGATTAGGAAAGAGGCTACAATCGTGACTTTTATGGCCTACATAAAAACATAAAGTGCAGGTGTCGCTAGCAAGACTGCCTGGGTCTTGAACTGTTTGCTGTCCGGCAGGAATTTTCTGCGGCCTGGCAACGCTGCAATCTGGCACACGCGGCTGTGTTGGTGTGGCAACGGCAGCCTGATTCGCACAGGGGAGGGAAACGCTGTGCTTGCGATTGTCGCCGTGGGCGGGCTTCTGACGCGTCATTTCAGGTGTTGACATTGCGTGTGACCGAGATACGCTCAACGGCGTGGATGATTGTTTACTTACGGCTCGTTGACCGGGAACTTAATTTAACATGGCAGAGAAATGAGGCACGTTGGGTGCCGCAAAAATTATTTCAGACTTGATTTCTTGCGCCGTGTTTATTTCATCAAACTTGTTTGGTGGACTGACTGAGGGTGGGATAGAATTTAGCGGAAAGTTATTCCCCTTTGCATTAAATCTGGCAATAGCCGTGTAAGATCGATTGGAGACCATCTTGTTAAAAAATGCACTACACGTGGCCCGAACCTGGGCGCTTTTGTCGTTGAGGGCGGCGTGTCTTACCCCCTCGTGGGGAAGTGACAGCATTTACTTTATTGTAGTGTGGTGTGTTGTTGGCGTGTTGGGGAAAATGATTGGTGTTGTTAGCGCTGCCACGATAATTACCCATGTTACGTGGCATATGGTGAAAATCCCTGTGTCCCGTGTTGTGGGAGGTATTGGGTTGGGAATTGGGTGCGGGTGGGTTGTTGTCGTAATATGTACGTCTAGGGTAGTAGGAATAGTATTGTACACAAGGTTTTGGTGTGCTATGATGTGGTTGATAATTACGCTCAGTTTACTGTTGTGTGGTGTGTGTTTCATTTTGATGAAGTGAAAGCTGCGTGAGCTCTTGTTTAAGTTTGCTCATTTCTGCCTCAACGCGCTTGGATTCTGGATTTGCGGGGGTCTGTGTCAACTTCAGTTGGTACTTATAAATCCCAATCTTAATTCTTCGAATGTTTTCCAACATTTGTGCTAAGGTGTCGTTTGGAAGCCCAATTAACCTATCTGTGATGGAAGGTAAGACTTTTCCATATGACATTGACAAAATCGGGATCCGTCATGTTGGAATTGTATTTTGCTCTGTAATATATTTTAACTTCTGTATATGATGGAGTGTGTCCTCATTGACGGCTTGTTTCTTAGAAAAAATCAAATGCTTGAAATGCTCGGTGTCGATGGGGCTTGTGAATGTGTTCGTGAGCCCTGTTTTTAACTCTTGCCACGTGAGTGGTTGTGGGTGATTATACGTAAGGTTTTGAAGGGTGTGTTTCGCGTTGTCATAGAGATAAATCTTATACGCTTACACTTGTCTGCATCCGACCAGCCATTAATGTCAGCTACTTCTTCGAATGTGTCCAGAAATTCGCTCACGTTTTCACCCTGATTGCCAGAAAACGAAGGTGGTTTTTCAGACTGTGTAAAAACAATATTTAAAGGTAGTGGATTGTCCATGTTGAGGTGTGTGTGTGATTATCTGTGGTATTGATGTAGGTGTGGGTGGTGGTGGAAATGTGTATGAGTGTAGTGGTTCAATACCAATTTATTTGTAGAGCGGAAACCCAAAGAGTTCGGCAAGTGGTGTAAGCGAATCTGAGGTTGTGTTGTCTGTGGGTTGTGTGGGTGGTGGTTTTCAATGGGATAATGTGGTTCAGTGGTATGAAATGAAGTGTCTAAGGATTGATTTTGAATTTGGCTAGTGGTGGCAGTTTCTATGTTGTGTAGGAGGGCACGTTGCCTATCACGCTCGTCTAATGATTGTTGAAGGTCTGAAGTGTCAATTAGAACTCTTTTAATGATTTTCGAAACTTTGGATGCTTTCATATGGCTACATGTTTCCATGTACCATGTAAAATGTATGTAACGAATGCAAGTGTATGTTTTTTGTGGTGCAGCGCACTTTGTGTAAACTTATAATTAAGACAACTACAAGAAAAGAAGACGAGGAAAGTACTCCGAAGGCACACAAAAACAAATAGTGTGTTTCACGCCACTAAAGGAACAGGTTGTCCCCATGTGCATTAGAAGCAGTAAACATGCATTATACTAAGCTACATAAAACACAAGCAGTTCTGAGGGGAATGGGAAGGCGATAAAAACTGGCCTGGTAAGGCGTGCTACGCAAGCAGCTGACTAACGTGCATGGCAAACTGATCTACCGTACACTCGCTTATTGCGCGTATCTGGTGTGGGAGGACAACAGCTGTTAGCATGGGTGGGTTTACACAAGGACTAGAAATAATAAAATCAATAATAAAACAATGATGGAAGGTTATATGACTTGAAACTCTTATTTGACATGAACAGCTATGAGTACAATGAAAATGAAAAATACAAGGTGGGAGGGAAATAGTTATGCCTGTGTAGGTTCTTGGTGATGTGAAGTGCAGCCACGTGTGTATTTCGCTGCGAACGGTTTTGAATGTGCTGCGCGGGTGAAAAGTGCAAGGAAAATATCACGCTAACTCGTCTAAGCATGAGGTGGCATGATAGGCGCTCCACCAGTGTAACACTTGTCCTTCCTCCTGTCTCTAATTATCTCTCAATTCCAACTCTTACTACTTGAACCAATATCAGTTACTCTTATACAACAATAGGTGGTAAGGGGTGTTACGGGGGGTAAACTCTAGATGGTAGCTAATAATAAGGATAATTACAAACATATATAAATATTTATTACAATAACTCTACTTTGGAACAGCTCAATACAAATACCCATACAAACAATATCCGGCAACAATTACTTTACGATAAGAGACAAATTTAATACTCAATTAATATGACTCGCAGCTAATCCCTAATCTTGCCAGAATTATTACTTTAAAGGGATTGGATGGTGACTCGTCAAATATCGTTACGGCCTACCGCTACACGATTATGCTCACCTATAGATCTGTGCTGATAGGCCCCAGAGCTCCCCTGGGCAATGGGCTCCCGTTGCCTTCTGCTTCAGTCTCGTCTCACATTCGCACACACACTGCGTCATGTCTTGGTACCATCTGGGGGGGGGGGGGGTGCTGCCATGAGAGGGCGCTTAAATAGTCGAGTAATCTGGAGCATGTTTGGCAAACAATTGGGCCCGGCCACCAGCTATATCCCATGCTACCTTAGACGGTGTGTAGGCGGTGCCAGGTTGCTGCTACAACATCCTCTGATTTTCCCTGTTGCGAGTTACACTGCACTCGAGCTCCGTACTGACCTATTATTAGATGACAAAGATGCGTCAGTTTATTCAAAATAGGCACATCTATTGAAATAAATTAATATAAATCCTCCAATTTCCCCACAGGATGTTACTGAAAAACAACTTTACGCTTGGTAATATAAGTCGCTCGATGTTGAAATAATTTTTGGTGACAAGTGGACGTCAAGTATACGCATCTAGACATATCATTTTATTTACAAAGATGCTGTCCATTGAGTTAAATTAATATTGCGTTTCAAAATCATGTTGATTTTACGCCAAGTAAAATTAATCACTAATTTTACAGGAAAAAACTATTTTTAATCACAAAAGAAAACATCTTTGCAAATAATAATTCCTCTTTAAAATGTATTTTGTAACATTGTCAGGTGAAACCATTTGTTTTTAAGTAAAAATGATGATAGGTGCAACTATTTTGAGCGGTGGATAATCTTAACAAAGTTCCTAGGTTCACCAGATATTTGCTTTGCGGCCGGCGTGTGAAGGTAAGCGAGTCCAGCAGAGATAGAGAGGACGTGCTTTTTCTTTTGCTAGACAACAGCTTCCCCTCTCGAGGCAAAAAAGTGCGTGAGTGACTTAGAGAAACAGAAAGAGGTGTGGGAGAGATAGAGGATGCAAAGTTGCCATGCTGGTTACTAGGTAACCACTTCCCCTCTCATCAGGCATGTAAGGAGAGGTAGCAAGCCACACTCGCACCATGCCGCAGACGTGTTGGGAAGACTACGCTTCACAGAGCAGTGATAAAGGGTAGCTTGCATGACATATTTAACATCCAGTTTCTGGAGGTTTGTCTGGATAACTGTTCCATTTTGTGCACATTCCCATTTACATTTTAGCTTGTGTACATCACGTTTCAATGGATTTTGTGCATTACTAATCATTTTAACATATTTAAAAATTAAAACAGATGGTGTTGATGGGCAATTTCGTTCACATTTTGTGATAAGACTATTTTGCACTCGTTGATAAATTTCGTGAAAAAAATAAGAGTTCGCGAACATGAAATGTAAGTACTTTCTGGGTAGGTTAAGTTCGATTTACGATGCAATCCAAATTATTCGAAAGTGATATATTGAAATTTCGCGATTTCGTCCTTACCATTTTTCATTGGCTCTATCAGTATGTCAAAAGTACAATATAGAAATGTTAAAGTTCAATAAAATTGTAATTCAACAAACACTGGATAAGTAGGCCATCAATAATTAATATAGTCAATTCCAAACACAATCCAAACTCAGTAACCAAAAAAGAGAAGCTGGAATCATACTGTCTCAAAAGTATGCAAAAATCCAGCACAGCATGCAAAGTAACTAACATGGTGAAACAGTCACGATACTATGGGTTGAAGGGGAGAAAAATTTGTCAAGTAACTCATGTTAATATTGGCTGGCCTTGTTACTATACACGTGATAGTGGACTGTTACTGTCGTTTCGAGGAATAACGAGATGGAAAGAGATATGGGGATAGGGTTGAGTGTAGAACGAAGCTTCCCTTCGCGATGTTACATGTTGTGCATAGGGCAGGCCGGCGTTCAGTTGCAGGCAGTGGCCGGATGGCACACTCAATCCAAACTACCACTGCTACATTTTTTGACAGATTTTTGCCAGTTTTTTTTTGTCTTTCATATCATGGAAAACCAATTAAGAGTAGTGATACTATAACCTAATTATTTTATTGTTGTAGAATAGCAAACATATTTGGAATCAATTTTTAAAGGGAATTTTTTTACATTTTGGTGGGATTTTTTTTATTTTTCAGTCAATTTTTGCAACTTTTTTATGGTTTCTGAAAATGGCCTCAAAGAATTGCTCCATCATGAAATCAGGCATTCCTAAATTTTGGGCCTGACTGTACTTGTTGCTCACTAGGTTGGAAAATTGTTGTGGATAGAAAGTCTAATGGTGTTGTTTGCATACCAAAATTTAATTATTGCCATCTTTTTAAGGTGATTGATATAACTCATTCATTGCCTTGAGTGATAATTTTTCTGCAAACATTGACCATAATTAATATTTAGTGTTTATAGGTGGATATTGATTTATTGTTTTCAGCTGTGTTGGCGTATCAACAAAAAACTAAAGCATCGAGCTCTGTTGTTCCACAGAGAAATACACGACAAAGCACACGACAAAGACGTGCAGCAAATCGAGCCCAGGCCGCAACTACAAGAATTGAGCTGGAGGAGTAGGTGTTTTGTTCATACTAATTTTAAACCTTTATTGGAAGGAAAGCATCACTGCAGGAGCTTGAGTTGGTGTGGAGGCTAATGCATGAATACTACACATTTTTCTTGTATGTTAATGATTGAACTTAAAATCTTGATGGAAAATTGCTGTGTAGCATGTTGATCCAGAGATACCTTTGTTTCTGAATCGCTCATCACTGTTACAGGTGATACATCGTTACTTAAAAATATTAAACAATTAAAGTTTGTAAGTTTGATAATGTTGGCTGCCTTTGCAGAAAGCTGTGAAGACATTTTTGCATAATAAGCAAATAGCAGTCATTGGTGGTGTTTGAAATCAAGGTAATAAACTAGTACTTTATTTCCAGAAGTTTTGTGCAAATATTCAGCATACCAAAACAGAAATGAAAAATGTCAGTTTTCATTTTCATTTTGGTAAGAAACTTGGTTTCTGAAAGTTGTAATGAAACAAAAATCCTAGATTACAATTAATATTCTGGTGTTAATGAAGGTCATTTAGTGCATCAGCAATGAAATTTTGGTCTATAAATAATTTTGTTTGTGTTTGTTATTTTATAATTAAAATAACTAAAATGGAAATTTAACTATAGGCAAGAACCCCATATCTTCCATTTTTTGGGTTTGTTTTGCAACAGTTTCCTTAATCTTTTGTTAAAACTGAGTGCTTATGAAACTATTTTTCGTTTTAGTTTCAGTTTCACACAAGTTCGTAACATATTTTTCATTAGTGTTTAGTGAGAAAAAAATTTGCTCTCACAATACCCTATTCTCAAGGACTCTTAAACTGTTTAATTTGAATGTTAAGTTTTTGTAAGCCCAATAATTCTATAAAATGATGCGTGATGGCCTTTGGCTGAGAGACGTTGTTATGGTCCGACAAGGTTTTATCGTGCAGGTCAAAGGCATGGACGAGTTGAAATTACTGACCTTGACCTTACTGTCGACTAATGGGGCCTTGGCCGGTGTACAATGTTGGGCACGTGGCCTGGCGGCAGGATATAAATTCAGTTGGGGGTTCGACGGTCTGGCAGATGGGTTGGCAAACTGCCACTTGTTTACCTGTGCTTGCTGGGGTCCAGGTTAGCCCCTTGGTCTGCGGCTGGTGTGGTGGCTGTTGACTGAAGCTGGAGTTTAAATAGGCCCGTGAAGGGAGCTGGGAGATGAGGTCTCTCCAGCCAGCAGGCAGCTTGAGCTCATTCCCATGGGGTTACACTGAAAAGCACAGTTGGCACTGGGTTGCAGCTCCCACTGGCATCGGTTGTAGTAGTTGCCTTTCTGTTGTGCCATCTGATACCACTTCATTGGGTGTGTGGCATAAGGCAGGTACAACGGACAGCCTCGAGAGGAGAGCAGGCGACGGAGTTCCCTGGCTAGGTGTAATAACAAAGCCGCATCTGAACAGACGAGAGTTGTACCTGGTGCTCCTCTAATCGGTGACACAAAGCACAGTGGTTGTAGTCATTGTATGACCTCTGGGTGCTAGACGACGACAGTGGGTGTGGGTCCAAGTGTTGGTAGATCTCCAGACCCAGTATGTCACTCCCTCTGGTGACAGTATAGCACGGTGGACATAGTGGATCAAGTAGACTAGTTGTCTGTTGGCTCTTGGATCGAGTTACTAGTGGTTGGGGTTCTACCTTACTGCACACCAGGTGTACAGTATGGGTGGCCGTCGACTGTGTGGTATTTTGACATATGTGTGCCAGTTGAAGAAAGCTCGCAGTCCTACACTAGATTCAGTAAAATGAGGTTCAAGTGCGCAGTCTTCTGCTTTGCTCAGGCAGTTCATCATCTACTGTGGAAGGAACAAACACTCTAGCAAATAGTACTCGGAGGTTTAAGAGAAACTCCAATTTATTCCATGAGGAATAAACACGCTGGCTCATACTACCACCTGAACGGAAGTTAGACTGCATGAATCTAGGTGAAGGAGACCTGGTCCATAACTGAAAAGGTAGGTGTAAAAATAACTGACCCTAACTGAATATAACCATTGTCCAGAAGTAACTTTCATAGGTCACTACCAGTGGGGGTAGTGGTCGTGTTAACACTGCCAGAGGGGGCAGTGCAGTTGGTGTTACCAGATGGGTAGGCAAGGCAAGAGGTGTTGATGTCTTCGAGGAGGGCTGCTGGAACAGTGTTGAAGAACTTCTGGAAGGTCGCTGGTGAAGTCGCTGAAGAGCTTCTGGTAGGTCGCTAGAACTTAGAGGACAGAAGAGACCTCCAGCACAAGAGTTGTTGGTGCAAGCTGCCGGAGTTGAACTACTGAGAACAAGTAGTGTTTCTGGGCTGCGCACTGACTTATTGTTGGCGGTCTCGACCGGTCGACTGGTAGTACAATTACACTTTTGGGAGGTTGATGTGACATCTGACTTCGGGTGAACAGTATAAGCTGACATGTCAGTAATAGTCCCTGCGACAAGGGACGTATCCTGTAGGCAAGTCATGTGTAGTATAGTCAGTATGTGCATCGTGTATCAAAAATTACAGTAATCCCTCGATGTTACATAGTTTCATGGTTCCCAAGAATGGCACGGAAGGTGTTTCATAATATTCATTCTATTGAAAAGGATGTTAATAAAGATGATACTGAATGGACAGTACAAGTTGTGGACTTTGTTATTTAGATTTGGACTACACGGTGTTACTGCAAGAGCTGGCTCTGGTTTCTTAGAGTTCTATTTCTTTAGATGAGCAAATAATGCTAAGGACCCAAAACCTAAAGACATGGGTGAAATAGATTCATGAGGTATAATTTGTTGGAAAACATTTCCAGTTAATGAATGTGTTATAAGTAGTACTGCTGTTATAAGTTCATTTGGAAATCCTGTTATGTATTCCCGAAAGAAAATTAAATTCAATGTTGGTGATCTAATTTATATGTATAGGAAGTTAACAGGTACGTGTGGTAATATGAGAATATTAGGTTATGTAGAATTGGTTTATAATCCTTGATATGTATTCAATATGTTATTATATGTGTATGTGATCATATGAGATTTAATGTATAATAAAGGGTTATACCATATACAGGGATTTCATTAAATATTCGTTAGCCCCGGCCTGCTTGCAGTGGCCGTAGTATTATGGGCCACTGCCGAGATAAGACATCAAAGTTGTGATAACAGCCATATATTGTATGTATTTCTCAAACACTTAGACTTTGTAGCATGTGACCTGTGATAACCTTACTTCAGATAACGTGTTGTTGACAGCTTATCGGTTGAACTCTGTACTTTGAACTCTGCAACATTGCAACTCTGATAAGAGCTTATATAAATGATTGTCTTCACAGACCACTGGCCAGTCTTTCTTCAGATTTGAAGGATATCTGATTACAGTGTGTACTATAATAGGTGTGCTAACTTCATCAAATTAAATTGGAATTCTGAGTTGTTATCTGTTTACCGGCTTCAATACTTACCAGCTGGAGAGGGTCGGAGCGAGCTGCGACCGAGTGCCACTCTGCTGCAAACCAAGGTAGAATTGCTATTCTCATAAAATTGTATTGAAGTTTGAGTTTTCCTCATGAAGTTAGTGCAGGTCTGCCACCAGCCCTGAAGCTGAAATCCTGGTTCTTGTATATAAAAATCCTGGGGTCAAAATCCTGTCAATTTCGTAACTAGAGGGAGCCGGTGGCTCGGTCAACAGCACAATCTACAATCATATGTCTGTAGTATCTTGACTGTGCCAATGTACCGTGTAGCCACGTGTCCTTCCTCTTCAGTACTGTTTGGGGTTCATGACCTGTCCCATTCTGAACGGCATGCTCAAAGATGGGGCGAAGTCGTAAAGTAGAGTGCGCATTGTAAATGCACAGGTATGCATCATGCGTCAAGCTGATGAGTTGTTGCAAAATGTATGTTTTGTTGGTGATATTGGTAATGATTATGGAAGAAAATAGTACTTAAAAACTAAAAGTTGTATTTAGAAGCATTTTACACTTGTGTTATAACGTAAAAATACTTTATTTTTGGTTAAATTGAATTTTACATATATTTTGTCAATAAATTATAATATTTAATTTATAATTCATATAAAATAAACAGGGCGGTAATAGGTGTATTGGTAATGCATAGTAAGAAATAGTTCTAATGCAAAAATCATTAAACTTAGTTCACACAAATGCCATCTCTTTGGTGTAATTTTCAAGACTGCTGTTAAATTTAGTTTGCATGTCCGGAAGAAATATCCTAGAAACAGAATTTTAGCGGGGTTTCAGAAAAGTAACCATGAATAGACCATAGCAACAACATTTATGTTTACATTACATTTTTTTATAACTAAAATACAAACTAAAAAATTTCTAATATAAATGAAATTTTTTTTTCAAGGGACTAAAATAAAAAAAAACTCATGTATGCTAACAAGAGATGCATGCAGACTTGTCCATCCAGATTTCAACATCTTGTTTGCTAGTGTGGGTGGCCACAAAAAATAATGACATTTTCTGTAGTTGGTAAGCTTAATTAGTCAACTCTGAAAAGAAAGGAAAAGCTACAAGAATGTAGTTAGATAGAAAGTCATCATTATGTTTGTTATATTTATATTATATTTATATTTTCTCATGGTCACCCTTCTCTCACTCCCACATGGTTACCTTTTGTGATGGGTGCGGCTGTGAAAACAGTTCTGCTTTTTGCCTTCCCCATGAGACTATGACCCTGTCAGTGTCAAGCAGGGAGATTATCTCACAGCAGTGTGGTATCTCCAATCACGTCTTGTTACAAAAACTACATACTTAGTTTGAAAAAACTGTGGAAGTTGGATATCTTTTTCACTGCTGCTTTTGTTTCCTAGGTGCTATGTACTGTTATAAGTGCTTCAGTTTTCTTATGTGGGAATACATTTAAATATTCACACAAAGGCAAGTCTTCTCAATTATGTGAACTAAAGAATAACTTGAAACTACATCGCAACATTTTTGTCACATTGGCGGAAAATTATCTGCAGTTCATCCATCAGCAGAAGCACAGATTCTGTCAAAATTTGTAAATTCTACAGAAGCAGATTTAAATTAGCACTCTGGTGTGCATGTTAGAAAGATGTGTTTTCCTCCTCAACAATTCAAAAGCATTATGCTTGATTAGACTCTGTTAACAGTGTTATTCATCAGTAAGCCACATCTGTAGTCAGTTGTATTGATGCTGTAGCCTCCAATTCAAATGTTACAACATGCAGGTGAAAGTCATTAGTGCCTCTGGGGTGAAGTGATTTGGAAATGGAACGGTGATAGAATGCATTGACAGGAGGAAATGGGAGTACCCTGAGACCTAACAGGAATCAAACAGATCATTTTATTGCAAGACCAGTGTGATAGTCATTTGGTTAATAACATGTACTTGTGAATAGTAGTTTATTTTGTAGGCATAATCATTATTTGGTAGTAATAGTAAAGTTAACATAACTGAATTTTGTGTGCGTTACAAATATATTGTGGTGATAAGGGTTGCCTGTTGTGTAAAGTGCTGGTTAGTTTTCATAATGCCACCTGCCTTACTTTTCATCTCCAAATGAATTGTGGTATTGTTTGGCGAGAGCCACTATTCACTTCCCTTGATTGTTTTTGTGTCTGGGGGCAGTGAGATATATCTTCCTGAGCTTTGCATGAGGCCCCTCAATGCCTCCACCCACCTTGGGAATTCAGCGGAGTGGTACAAATATAGACTGTTCACTGTTATTTAAGTACTTTTATAATCGACTTTTGAAAAATGTCAATGCCTGCCCTTGCATATACCATATTCACCCAAATATAAGACTGTATTTAGTTCCAAATTTCACTTTAAAAAATTAAGGGGTCGTTTTATTTTCGAATCACAAAAAAAATTAGGGTTAATATTTACGCATAGGTAATGGTTAGAGACATGAAAATTTTGCGATCGTGATAATGTGAAAAATAATACAAATTTTCATCTAAAATGTGAAATAACACAATTTTTTGCACTTGGAGTTACAATTCACGAAATTTACAAAGCTAAGTATTACTATCACGAATTCATATTTTTTTTATAAACCACAAACCTGCTTCTTGGACTTATTTGATGTGCTAAGAAGATTTAGAAGCCAAAATTGGAGTCAATCGGTTGTTTTCATGGATAACTTTTCACAGTAAATGCAAACGGTTGTGTTTATTTTTCGTCACATCTGTTTATGCCATAGATGCAACGATCAACCACCTGTAATGAGTGCAGGTTACGAGTAACTAAAGTGCACAGCACTGTGAAAGTTTATTTGGCCACAACAAAATCAAGTAACTTTGTGAAATGTTGATGTCTACTTCTCATCGTGTTATCTATGGGGAGCCAGCCGAACTCGTACAGCCAAATATTTGGCGCGATACGTTTTGATTAAAAAATGTGTAGTTAGGTTTTGGAAAAATTTCTGCTATCTTTATATATATATATATATATATATATATATATATATATATATATATATATATATATATATATATATATATATATATATATATATAAAGCAGTGTGCCGTTATTAACATAAACTATATTATTAAATTGAATTATCGCTTTTAGTGTGTTACTATCTCAATGTGTCATAATAAATTATAATTGTTTAAAATGCCAAAAAATGCAGTAAGTGCAAGACAGCGGGCAGAAGAATTTCGTAGTGACAGTCTTTATGCATCAGACACATCTACATTAATGTGTACACACTGTAACTTTAAAGTTTCATATGAGCGACGAGATACTGTTTTAAAACATGTCGAAAGTGAAAAACATTTTTTGAATAAACAAAAGTTTGTTACCGGACCCCAAGAAAAAAAGAATTCAGTTACATTGCAAGAAGTTTTAACAGTGCAAAATGGAAAAAGGCTGATATTGAATACATGTCCTTAAGAACGTCTGAGGCTTTTGCAAAAGCAAATATACATGGCCTGTCAATAAGTATTTGTGGCAAAAATTGAATTTTTCCCAACAGCAAAGGGCAATTGTAGGGGGTCGTCTTATATTCTGGTGAATACGATTTGTATTTTAATGAACACACTGACTAGCGAGCGCCTAGCAAAGTTAATAAAGAATACACTGACTGACAAGCACCTAGTAAAGTTGGTAATGGCAGAGGAAAAGTAGTTCCATGTCTTAAAGTTGAAATAAAACTGTTAGGCAAACATTTCTGAATACTGAAGTGATTTCTTGTGCATTGGTTTTTTTAAAATGCATTTAAGTGTAAGCAAATTGGTAAAGTATTTATGTCCTAATAATCTCAGAGTTTTACTTGACTGACACATGAATAGAGTGCTGAGGCTCATGGCAAGGTTAATTTTATGTATAATGAAAGAATACTTAATGTGCATACAAGTATATCTTAGCAGGCCTTTCAAAACTTCTCAGTTTACCATAAAAAGCATTTACATGGAATCAATGTGGACTGGGAAAGTAGACCCCAGACTCCAAAGAGAGGATGTTGAACAAGAATGCTGCACCACTTTCATTCATGGAGAATTTGTGTCATCCACAAACAAGGTTCATCTCAAGTATGGACCACCGGCATGACTCCTTCCCCCTCCATGAATCTTCATAGTGGCATGGGTCATTCAGTGCAGTATTTTCTAAAGAACCATGGGCTATGAACCCTACAGAGATTCTTGGCATGGGGAAGGAGAGAGGGCACCCATTCACTCAGGGGAATTCCGCTCTTTGCTACCTTGCTTTCACATCAAGGTGCTAATCCATACAGTAACAGCTGGGCCAGCTTCATGGTACATAACATCTTCTATCGCCCCTTACCTTCATGAGCCAATGAGGCAGGGATTTGTTGCCCTGTTGTGCACACCTAAGGACCTGGATAACAATATAGGAACATTCATGTATGTATTATATATATAATCACATCTCAGTTATTAGCATTTTACTCTGCTTTGTTGAAAATGGTTGGTCATGTATTTATTATTTATTGTATTTGATACAGTAATTATGGACTTTTAAAATTAATTTTTGCAGTCTGCAAGACAATAGTACCATTTACGTAAGCTCTGCTGGATCTGGAGAGGAAATATCATTGTCGGACACAGACAGTGATTCTTCTTCAGAGGACGGTGAACCTGGAGTATACTATGGAGGATATGGATACTGTTATCGCTGTGGTAAGTCTTTCATGAATACTGCACATGCAGAACATATTATTTTCTGATATTAGGGTGATACTTGGCATGGTTAAGTGCATTCTCATTCTCTCCCCTTACCTGGCTGGCGAGGTGTGAGATGGTTGCCTAGCGACTGACATGATGCCCTCCCTTTCATGGTTAGCCAATAGAAAAGAGCTATGCAACAACAGCGAAATTAAGGTCCTTAAGGATGACAAAGGCAATGCAACTGTTGTGATGAACTCACAAGATGTCAGAACTGCTGTCAAATTGGGCATATTGTGTTATAGGTCGGAACCCCCTTAGAAAAATCGAAGTTGCTACAAAAAACTTATAACTGAGTCGCCCATCGAAGAAGAGATAAACACATTGTCAAAGATTCCAGGACACCCTGCCTGCCAAAAATTCACAAGCTAATATATCAAGCCATACTCACCGCAGTATCTCATACACAGAACTCAGCACATTTTCTCATTTTGTGGAAATATAGAAGAGAATACTGCTGCAACGCGAGGATGTTCTAGTCATTTTCGATGTAGTCTCTCTCTTTAGAGTGCCAGTGCAAGAATCTTGTAAGATCCTGCTTGGCTACCTTGGTGAAGACAGCTTCAACAGAGAACTCGTGAAACTTACTGAGGGAAAGTTTACATGCAAAATGAAGGTGCAGCCATGGGCTTGCCTCTCACGTGCAATCATCTTCATGTCCAACCCATACCAACCAAAATACTGGAGAAAATAATCATAAATACGTAGCACTAATGAATCATAAATGTTCAGTGAAAACTCCAAAGATGTGTCAATGGTTAAAATTAAAGAGTTCTTGGACAAACAAACACAATGCAGCTCACTACGGATGGCAGCGAAGCAAAAACAACTTCACTTTATGCAAAATCCAATGCCAAGATTCCACGGGTCCTGCCTGGTGGACCAAATTTCCTCTGATAGACACAGAAAACGAAACATAACAAGGCGAGAAAGATGTCATGTCTATTAGACTGTCATTTTAACAGTTCACTATTAGACCGGCCAACATCCAAGCACAAACAGAACAAAAAAAGAACACAAGGGTGCCAAATACAAAATAGTTTGGCTGGTCCCAACATTGACAGTGCTTTTTTGTACTAATTATTAGTACCATGATGGCATACTTGCCAACTCTCCCTCTTTAGGCGGGAGACTCTCGCTTTAACCGCCCATTCTCCCACCCTCCCGCTTAGTCACTTTAATCTCCTGCTTTTTTGTTGCCTGACCCTTAACTTTTTAAACCCTTCGAAAAAGAATGCAAGCTGAATTGGGGTGAGGTCGATTGTGCCAGTTTTCACAGTCTGTGTGTGGTTTTTCAGAGGGTAGGCAAGAGGCAGAAATAGTGAAAAGACGAGACAGCTAATGCCACACTGTCAGCAGGCTAGTGGAGGGAGGGAGAGTATGACAAGGAAAAAGGGACTGCTTGTTTTGGAGGATGTGTCTACTGGGGGTGGGGGTGTTACAAGCAAGAGGGAAGAATGCTGATGAATGAGGCTTTGATGTGGAAGGGATAAAGAAGAAGTGAGAGGGCGAAGAAGGGAACTTGCAGTAGTGTTGGCGTGGTTAAATGGAAGGTTGACCAGTGAAGGGTGTAGAGGGGTATGGATGTGGCTACAGGGATAGGGAGGTAGCGAAAGGGTAGATTAATGGTTGCAGGGGGGCGGGAGCAGGCGGGCAGAGTGACGAAGGCGGGCAGAAGCAGAGATGATTGAGTAAGGCCGGTGGAGGGAGGGTGGCCTGAGCTGCGCCGGCCTGCCGCTGCAGTGACTTTGTTAGAGGTCAGACCCACAAAGCAAGATAAACACACGAAGCTCAATGCTATTTTGATGGATCATTATTTCCCTCTATGTTTGGGCTATTAGGTAGAATTTGGTGCCAAAATTACAACTCTTAAACATAATTATTTCAGTTTTCAGACAGACTTGTTACTGCTAATAATTTGGTTAAAATGTTATAATTAAATGCTGTGTTACAATCAGTAATATGGAACTAAATATTTGTGTAACAATTAATTGTAGAGAATACACAGGTTGGCTACTGTGTTAACTACACATTCATTTATTAAAATGCTAATTACACATATTTCCTTCTTTTAAAAATATCAGTAACTCTTGTACCATTTATTCTTAGACAATCAGCATTTGGAAAAAAAAAAAAAAAAAAAATCAATTCCTGCAATTGATTGCAAACTTCAATTCCTTAGCCAGTAATGCTCATAACAACAGAAACAAAACAATTCAACACTCAGGTGCTGACAGTACATGCCTACATCATAATCATATATTTTATGAATGATAAGAATAATTAATGTTAATATACTTATTTCCAATTCAATTTTCGTTAATTGACCAGTCCAATATTGGTAATATGAAAACTGAAAATTATTTGATATAATGTAAATAAACTGCTTATAATTTTATGAATATTTTTCACCGAAATTGAAAATAAAAATATTGATTCTATTGTAGGGACTAAAGTACAATGATTAATATAAATCCACATTTCATTTTACGATGATGATTGAGAGTTCTGTGTTTAATCCATAATAAATATGATTTTGCCATATTTAACTGTCCTTTCTTATTATTTATATTCCCTGTGTTCAAATAATTTTTTAAGAATATGGCATCCATTATTGTTTTAAAAATTTTGTGTGTGTGTGTGTGTGTGTAATGTCAATATTATGAATGATGCCTGCAATTAACCTTATGCAAATAATAGCGAACGGTTAGAGCGCTTCCATAGGGATAACGCTCAACATATAATACAATATATCCGCACACACACAAACATGTTGACACATACATATATATAAATGTACACACATATTCAAAACCTTTTGTAAAGTGGGAAAGGGAGGAATGTCAGTTAAATCCCCCCCATTGCCTGCATCTGCATGGTGCAGGTTGAGACAAGTGCAGATTGTGGATGTAATGTTGGATTCACGGAATTCATGCTTCTTCGAGGTAACTTCATATGTAATTTTAATTTTTGATTTAACATATAAATTTGTTATGTATTTATTCTGCCATGAATCTGTAACATAATGGTGTCTGAATTTCGACAATCGGTTGATAAGTTTCAGAGTAGTGGTAGTTTGAAATTTTGAGGAATATCTTCTTTTTGTCTGTCCAAAGTTGGCAGGTATTGTCCATTTCATATAAGTGGTCTCAGTTCTAGGAAAGTAGTGCCGGCATCTGGGTGGCTATGTACCCTTCCGCCACAGCTGAACTGTCATTGAAGGTGACTGTTTGTAAATAAACAACATATGACTGCCTGTTTTTGTAAACAAACTGAGTGCGCCTCCTCCCAAATGAC
The DNA here is from genome assembly GCA_029891345.1 of Dryococelus australis. NCBI lineage: Eukaryota > Metazoa > Arthropoda > Insecta > Phasmatodea > Phasmatidae > Dryococelus > Dryococelus australis. Next base: position 56,550,329 of record CM057003.1, read on the forward strand.
TTTTAGAAGCTGAAGTTGTAGATTGGTAACAATCCAATTTATAAATATTTTATGTAAATGACAGACAGACCATATCTATAAATTGATAATTTTATTACCTTGCAAGAAATTGTAACCAGGATGCATGAAAATGAAATTGTATTTTGATTGTCAAATTAATAAAATATATTTTACTGTTTTTGAATACACTCTAAATATATTAATGACAACTAATCTTGTCACACTTACCTGAAGTAAGTTCTTGTAAACATAAAAATTTATCATGGTTTCCACGAACATTAAATCACCAAGGATCCCCCCCCCCCCCCCCCCCAGTCAGGAAATGCACAACTACCAAAATACCATGCCCTCCCCTACCACACCTTTTTTTTCTTCAAAATGTTAAGTATTGCAGGTCTACAAAGTATTTTAATAACTTTTCTCAAATACCTATGTGTTCAGATTGTCATGCACAACCGCCCTCCTCAAAATTGTGAATACAGCCCTAGGCTTGTTCTCAGGTACCTAATGGAAAACTGTATTTCAGTTCAAAGATGTAACAAAGCGCTCTAGAGAAGCAGATGTGACCTACAGCAACAATATGTCAAACGAAGGTGTTACTTTGACACTAAAAAGGTGCTTCACCTACCCAAGATTGAAGTCCTCATAAAGTTAATTTTCCTCAGTGATAAATGTTGGAATGTTGCGGTTCTTGCTGATGCATGAGACACTTCTTTATGATGTTGGAGCACCTTCGTTGGGTGCTTAAATTGAAAGAATTTTGTTTGATAAGCATGTTGTAATTTACTTGATATCAAAAAAGTTGCCTTTCCAATGTAAATCTTGTTTATGTGAATTATTCTTCTGTTACTCTTACAATATTTTTCTTAACGTATGTTAAAAACATATGAGCGCTTTTAATTTGCAAAACAAAAATGCTCAAAACGTTTATGAAAGACTCCAACGTTGAAATCTACATGTCATTATGTTACTTTCAAATACAGCCTTTAAAAACAGGAAAAACCAGTGTGTTAGAGTTTCAATCAATAATAACACAGAGAAATGTTCATAGCAATGAAATGTGGGCCCAATTAGGCTATCTTTTTTATTTTATTTTGAGGGAAAAAGTGAGCAGAGTGGAGGAGGGGGCTTTAGTTTATCATCTTTCGTGAAACGGGATTATTTTTATGTTCTTAGGTTTGTTCGGGCGACCTGAGCTTTTTACGACTTCTGCTCTTTTCTTGCTCTTTTTCATTTGGAGCGTTTGTTTGACTGACTGGAAGTGTTTTTTTTTTGTTTGGTTGTTCGGGCATCAGGATCACTGCTATTGTTTACAAACAAACTTCTACTTCTGATGTGGTGGTATTCGTGATATGTAACTTGTGCTGTTTTTGTGCTCAGGCACGTGTTAGCAGCTTGTTTGTCATGAGAGAGCAGTAGTGTCGCAAGATGGCGCGAATGAAGGATGAGCACAGCTGCGTGTCCTAAACATTTTTGGTCTTTCGGGCCAGATTATTTATGGGAGATACAGTTTTGTTTACGGAAATGTACGCTAGAAGTGTACTATACACCTTTCAGCGGTTTGGTGATGGCGAACGGAAAAGTTTCTGCGGTTATTGTCAGGTTTTATTTACGTCACATTGCGCCGAAACTCTATGTCAATAAACATGCTGCAATAATGATCTCCACCAGCCAGAGGAATTTTAATCCAAGTTTCTCGTTCACCTACGAGCACGTGATTATTCTGTCGTTTTCTACAGTGCTCTTCGTGCATCAGTGCAACTTAGTTATTGTATATCCACTTATTCACATCTTTAAATAAAATGGAGGCTGCAGCATCGTCCGAACTACAATTTGTAATTTTGAATTATCTGCTAGCCCAGGCAGACAAGGCCAGAGAACTGTATGAAGTATCTAGGGAAGATGAATGAAGGTGGAAGACTTCGAGTTGGTGGTCTTCGAAGAGGTTATGTTGAAGAGGGATGAACTACTGGTGAATTTTTTTGCTATCTGTGCCCAGCCACCTCAAGAAGATCCAAGTGTGTTAAGTGAGTGCACGGAACAATTTGCAACATACGAGACAGTTTTCAGTGAACTAAAAATGTGTATAGTAAACTGAAGAAGAACACTTGTGCCTACACGACCTGCAGTGATTGTTCACAAAGGTTAGGAATCCTGACAGCAGTGCTACCACCTCTACCATTGCCGGTATTCAGTGGCAATAGAGCTGAGTGGATAGGCTTCGCAGAATTATTCAAGTCAATTGTTGGTCAAGCTCCACACCTTACTCAAGTCCAGAAAATTCATTACTTGTTGGGATGTTTACAAGGGGAGGCCAGAGAGTTGGTACATAATATAATTAGGAAAATATTAGAGATGAGGTTCAAAAGTTTGAGACTCGCAGCAACACTACATGTCCAGAAGATCTTGCATCTACAAAAGATTGGCAGTAAGAAAGAAGGTGGGTTAACCAAGATTGTTACAGTAGTGGAAGAAAATTTGAGTGCGTTGGACGCTCAAAAATTTCCAGTGGCTCAGTTGGATTTCCTGCTGCTAAATATATTGCTCGAGAAGTTGGATGCACCACTCAGGCAGGCATTTGAAATGTCCCATGAAGAGGATGTGCCATCATATTCCAAACTACTAAAGTTTTTGGAATGGAAGGCTAGAGCTGTGGAGCATGTTTAGCTTGCTGCTGACGATCAATCTCCTGCCCACTACACCTGTAAGAGTCCACCCTCTCAGAGGAAATTTTCCTCCTGGAACAAATATCGGTCAATCAGCGATGGAAACAATAGCCAGTCAGCAGATTCAAAGACAACCCTTGTTTCAGTTCAGGACAATAAAGGTAAGCAGATGATGTGCCCAATTTGTGGTGCAGCTCATGCCCTACACAGATGCCAGACATTTCTTTCAAAGCCGACAGATGAGAGAAGGGAGTGCGTGTTAACCCACAAGTTATGTTTTAACTGCCTGCGAGCAGGACGTGCAGCTGGAAATTGCTATTCAATGTTTCGCTGTCAGCAGTGCCAACGCACACATCACACCTTGATTTACTTGTCACGAGATACAAGTTTTGATGAGATAGATCAAGATGGTACAGACCCTTCTGGTCAAGAGGAAGGTAATAGTAGCACTGTCGCAATGTGTTAGTCGTGTCTTTCAGAGGAGGATGATCCTCTGACTACTGTTTTGCTTAAGACTGCTCGCATCAATGTTAAAGACTAGTGGCCAATACCAGGTTGTGCGTGCATTATTGGATAGTGCATCCCAGTCATCATTCATAACCGAAGGATGTGTGAAACGCTTGGGACTTAAACGACATCAGGCAGGGGTGAACATTTTTGGGATAGGGCATACTAGGACAGACTCGAGGGGCTGTAGTATGTGAGATTGCCTCGCTTCACATGCGAGAGTTGCATCTTACTACTCGAGCGTTGATTCTCAATAACATTACTGGTAACTTGCCTTCAGTGGAAATTGTTACAAAAATTTTTGCACATCTTAAAAATATTCCCCTAGTCGATCCCGAATTCGCCTAACCTGGTTGTACTGACATGTTGTTGGCAGCAGATGTAGTAGCTGATGTGATGACTGGTCGCAAGATCAAAGGAAAACCATATGCATTTCATACAGCATTTGGTTGGGTAGTTGCTGGTAATGCTCCATGTGCAAGTAAAGGTGAATCAGTTTCCTTATTCGTACAAGTGGATGCATCTCTTGATGTGGCCCTTCAGAAGTTTTGGAAGGAAGAAGAGGTTCCATGAATGAAGTTTCTGTCAAGCGAGGCCCAACAGTGTGAAAATCACTTCATAAGTACCCACAAACGCGGTGAAGATCATCACCGTGTAATTTGGGTAACTCATCTTCAACAGCAGTACGTAGACTTGGTGGGCTAGAATGTCAACTTGCAAAGATGCCAGAGTTGAAGCAGCACTACCAAGACTTCATGGAGGAGTATGAAAACTTGGGCCACATGACCTGTATTGGATAGTTAACACCCACACATGATGGCTATCAAGTATCCCTTACTACAAGTGAGTTCGCTCAACCAGCATACTTTATTCCTCACCAAGCAGTAGTCAAGGAGGAAAGTGTTTCCACAAAAGTGAGGGTGATTTTCGATGCATCCTGCAAGACCACAAATGGACATCACTGAATGATCTACTTTCTGGGCTCAAATTACAGAATTAAATTTTTGATATAGTTTTGAGCTTCCGAATATTTCCATTTGCTGTGACTGCGGATGTATGCAAGATGTTCAGACAAATAGTTGTTTATCCCATTGATAGGAAGTACCAGTGTATCGTTTGGAGGAACTCAGTGGATGACACTGTTAGTGTGTACGAGTTGAACACAGTCACGTATGGGCTGGCTTCTTCACCTTTTCAAGCCGTCCGCACCGTGCAGCAACTTGCAACAGATGAGGGTAACAAGTTCCCACTACTGCTCATGCTATACTCAATGACGTATTTGTTGACGATATAGTTACAGGAGCTGCTACTGTTGCTGATACTCAGTTACTAAAGTCTCAGCTCATCGGACTCTTGGCAGTAGGAGGGTTCAAATTGCATTAAGTGATGCTCCAATCATGAGGAGCTCTTGGATGACCATCGACATGAATCTGAGAACTCATCTTGTATGTTTGGTTGTCCTGATTCAGTGAAAGTGTTGGGCGTACGCTGGGACCCAGTACAAGACCACTTTGTGTACAAAGTGACTTTCCCTGACCTACCAGTGATAAAGTGTGGTACGCTCTCAGCTGTTGCTCGTCTTTGTGATCCATGTGGATGGGTAGTACTAGTGGTCACATCCAGTAAGATGTTGTTACAGACCTTGTGGACTCGAGGCCTAAGTTGGGGTGAGCCAGTTGGAGAAGAGATATCAAGAGTGTGGACATGTTTTAAGGACTCTTTGCCATCCTTGTCTTAAGTTAATGTGAGCAGATTCGTTCCAGTCCAAGAACATAACATTCAGTTTAATGGTTTTTGCGATGCCAGTGAGAAGGCATATGCTCCAGTTATTTATGCTCGTTGTGTTACGGCTGGTGGTGCCACTGAAGTGCACCTGCTTGTCGCCAAGTTCAGGGTGGCGCCACTCAAGACTCTGTTTGTTCCAAGGTTAGAGCTGTGTGCAGCAGTTTTGTTATGTAAACTTTGGCAATGTGTTGTAAGACTCTATGATTCAAAAGTTATTAACCTGACATTGCATGCTTGGACAGACTCCACAGTAGTCTGGTTACGATTGTCACCTCACAGTTTAACAACCTTTGTCGCCAACTGAGTTGCAGAGATCCAGTCCATTGTACCACCTAGTTCGTGGAGGCATGTTCTATTGGAACGTAACCCTGCTGATGTTGCTTCACGTGGCTGGTGCAACCTCATGAGAGCTGGCATGTGCAGCATTCTTGTGAGAGAGTATCTCTTCCCGAAGTTAAACCAGTGATGTCCAGTGTCTTGGTGGCGAACTTCAATCAGATGCAGAACTCCGATGACCCTTTCGGCTTGTTGTAGAAATCATCTTCCTTTTCTAGACTTCAGAGAGTCAGGGCATGGATCTTACGAGCAAGAGCAATTTTCCGAAAACTGCCTCGTTCCATTGGCAAGTTGCAGACAACTGAGGAGTTGTGCACTGCCCGTAATTACTGCGTCAAGATTGTGCAGGCAAATTACTTCAGGCAAGAGATTAAAGCCTTGGAAAAGGGAGAACCATTCTCTAAACCAATTAAAAGCCTTGTGCCATTCTTGGACTCAAAGGGTGTCGTCAGGGTGGGTGGCAGGCTGCATAATGCACCTTTGACTGAAGAAAATAAGCATCCCATCCTACTTCCAAAGCCAAGCAGACTGTCCGAATTGATTATAATGCATTGTCACGTGACCAACCTGCACACGGGTTCATCAATCACACTGTACCTGACACGTCGAGAATACTGGATAATTTCTGCTCGCACTTAGATTCGTAAGCTCCTTCCCAACTATGTCGCATGTTTTAAAGTGAGTGCATCTTCATCAGCCCCACTGATGGGCACGCTCCCTGCCTCGCAATTCGCCCAGGGTAGAACATTTTGCAATGTTGGAATTGACTTTGGGGGCCCATTCCTTGCTACCCCAGTTAAAGCGAGAAGGAAGACCACCCAGAAGGTTTATCTGTACTTGTTTATCTGCGTGGTGACCAAGACTGTGCATCTGGAGCTCGTGACCGACCTCTCTGCAGCAGCATTCCTTGCTGCACTGAAGCACTTTGTATCCATTCGAGGGCTTCCATCAGAGATATCCTCAGACAATGGAATCAACCTGGTGGGTGCCAGAAACTACCTGAAAGAAGTGTACAAAAGCATCTTCTGTGGAGAAAACCTTTCACAGAGGGATAAAGTGGCATTTCAGTCCCCCTGCCAGTCCCCACTTTGGTGGCCTTTGGGAGGCGGCAATTAAAAGTGTAAAACAACACCTGAAACGTGTGGTGGGAACGCATCTGCGTACCTTCGAAGAGCTGGGAACTCCACTGAAGTGGAAGACAGCACGTGTGACTGATGTTCACTCTGGGCAGGATGGAATAGTGTATGTCGTGTCATTAAGAACACCTCAAGCCAATTTCACCAGACCAGTCACAAAAATGTGCCCGTTTCCTGAAGAATAATGGTGTATCGTGTGAGATTTCAGACTTATACATTTGTTTGGTGTATTTTATACATGTGTTAAGTGGTGTACAGTAGGACAATTGGAAAAATGTTTATTTTTGGTGGGCGGAATGTTTACAAACAAAAAAAAACTTCTGATGTGGTGGTATTCGTGATATGTGATTTGTGCTGTTTTCGTGTTCAGGCACGCATTAGCAGCTTATTTGCCATGAGAGGGCAGTAGTGTCGCAAGATGGCGTGAATGGAGGATGAGCACGACTGGTTGTTCTAAACAGCTACTTTTCTCACAGAGAGCATGAACTTCCTGCTCTTGCTGTCGAGGAAGAGCAGAGGAGCAGTGAGATTGAAAGCAAGGAAAAAAAAAAAGGCGCCAAATTTGTGTTTATAGTCTGGACTATGACATAGTACTAGTTTTGGTTCAAAATCTTTTCTGTCACATTTATTTATTTAAGAATATGTTTGGCCATCCTTCGAGAACTGCTGTAGGGCATGTAAATGTAATTGTAGGTAATGATAAAAATATTACGTTCATCCTCGAAGGCAAGTGTTAAAATGACAGTTGCAGTGATTATTAAATACTTGTAATCACCAATCACAGGCCACTTTAACTCTTTCGCTGCTATGGACGAGATATGTCGTCCTCAACTCAGCGTGCCTTTAGTGCAAAGGACGAGATATCTCGTCCCGCTGTTAATACCCACCTGCGGCCTGATAAAGTCCAACATTCTTTAGTCTCAGATAAGTGTGTCTGAAAGGGTCGTATTTACATTGAAATACTGTAGTTTTTGTTTCAAGCAATGTCAAGAGGAAGTGTTTCAGCAGACACTGTAGTTCCTATTCCGAGATAGAGAGTGACATGGTTGATGATAAATACCAGGCGGTGAGAAAGGCCAGCTGTCTGCTCCTCCTCCTTGGTGGCCTGCTGGACCACTTAGAGAGATAACTGAATACTTGTCGGTCCACTTACAGAGATAAGTTAAACAGGGATGGCAGGAATTTTATGAGGGGTGGAGTAAGGAAGGAAAAGAGCTGTATGGCAAAATGTGGGACAGCCGGCCAGCTACTTGGTGCTGTATGTTTTTCTGCCGACTGCGGACATTTTGGATAGTGTTATTACGTTAAAGTCTTAGTCGTTTTTTTTCTAACACTTTTTGTGATTGTATGTCATTTATTTGTAACTACAAAAATGAAGAGACACCACTATCTGACAGACCAAGAAGCACTGGAGAATTCTCACAAGGAGTGACAGCGAAGAAGATGTGTTTACATTGAGTGATTCAGATGTAGAGTACAGTCCACACAACAAAGAAAACTCTCCTCAGGCAACTACGTCTACTGGGATTACGCCTAGTACTTAAATAAAAATATTTGAAAAGTCGTCTTCTGAATCAGAGGAAGATAGCAGTGATGAAGAAAGAAATGAAAATCATGGTACAAAAAGGAAGTGTGATACATTTCAGTGGTCTTCGAATAATTTGACTCCCATTATTCATTCATCCCTATGATGATACAAATGCAGGATGTAAAGCGAATGTAAATATTAACAGTCCTATCATAGACTTCTTTCTAGTCTTCTTTGATGTATCATTGATGACATTTGTAGCAAATGAATGTAACAGATACTACAATTATGCCATTGAAAATGCACCACAGATTTTGCAGTCCCATTCCTGTGTGAAGCAATGGACAGAGACAAATTGTAAGGTATTGTTTTGTTTTCTGGCAGTGTATTTATTAATGGCACGTGTGAAGAAATTGAAACTAAGTGAATACTGGTCAAAGGATGCTCTTTTGCGAGCACGTGTTTGGAGAGATAATGTCACGAGATAGATTTGTACTTTTACTGCAAATGCTGCATTTCTGTGACAGCAGTGTGGATCAAGGTTGCGATCGTCTATTCAAAATTCGAGCTGTTGTCGACAGAATTCGAAATGCTTTTCGTATTTCATTTGTGCCTTTCAAAAAACTGTGAATTGACGAAAACCTGCTCCTCTTCACAGGCCGTTTGATTTTCAAACAATATGTGCCTTCAAAACAAAGTTGGTTTGGTTTAAAAACTTTTGTTTTGTGTGACTGTCTGACTGGATAGGTTCTTGATTTCATTGTGGACACTGGTGCAAATAGTGACATTGACGAGGCAGGTCTGGGAAAATCTTGTGATATTATGGCTACTTTATTGAAACCATACTTGGACAAAGGTCACATGGTATTTGTAGACAACTGGTATTCCAGTCCAAACCTGTTTAATTGGCTTCATAATCACATAGCAAATTCATGTGGCACAGTACGAAAAAAATAGGAAAAATATGACAAATAGACAACAAACTGAAGAAAGGAGAGATTTCTTCGAAGTCATCTGGCGAACTTGCAGTTAAGTGGTGTGATAAACTGGAAGTATGGATGTTCAGCACCTGCCACAATGCAGATATGAAAGAAAGTGAAAAAACTGACAGGAAGAGTGGATGTAAAATAATGACACCCACATGTGTTCGGGACTACAACATTAGCATGGGATCTGTTGACAAAACTGACATGGTTATAAGTTCTATAAAATCAGTGAGGAAAACTGTGCATTTCAATAATTATATTAACATTACATTCACAAAACGTGCAAACTTACTGTTGTAACCTCTTCAACACGTGTTTTTCTACGGCAATCCTTGCGAGTTTACTTCACTAAAATCACGTTTGTTCATCACTAGCATTATATAATTTATTTGCAAAATCATTCAGTATAATCAACACTGCGCACATTTCCTGATACAAACAAACTTAAAACTTGTATATGGAAATTATATTCATATCACTTCATTGTAGAAGGCAGTTAGGAAAATAACGGAACGAGCAGCTTTAACGACGTGCCGATTAGTATTACATTTCACTCAAGAAAACACAGTACAACAGTACCTACAACCAACTATGTTTGGCAAAAGCAAATAAAAAATAATTAACTACCGATTAAATATTCAGACAACACCAATAAGATATTCGTACAATAAACACGAGACAAAAAGTGCACGCACAATGGACTGGAAAATAAACATGGCTAGCAACGTTTACTGTTCGTATGTGTCGACATACTCTGTCATAAATGCTAAACATGTTTTTAAAGTCCCGTTACTGATAGCCAAGGGAATTTAATGTTGCTTTAGAAACAATTTAAACCATAAATGTTGTAAATATAATTCAGATTTCAAATTACAATTTTTAGTTCCGAGTACTATTTTCTTCCAAATCCATAATCAGAATAGCCAACCTAACAACACAGATCCCGCAGTAGTTCATTATCTGATACAATACTGTAGGAGCGATAGCATTTACTGTTTACGTAATGTGTATGTTGGTCACATTGTCTGTCAAATTTGAGACCACTTGTGAAATGGACAATATGTGGTGGTTTGGAGTCATTTCTATCCATTGTCCGTATATAGTAGTAGGTATCTCCATTAAGTATACTATTATTTTAAATAATTATGCACAAAATACATAGGAATTAGTTGTGAGAAAAGTTGAAATTTTGTGTTCAATATTTACTTAGTAGGTGAAAAACTGATCATAAACATGGTCATTCTAAAGTTTAAAGTAATAAGTTATACTTTGTAAATTGTGATAATTCCATAAAAAGTTGCATTAAAACTAAAAATATTTTGTGATCTTTTATGCATTCTCCAAATTACTTTGCCAAGTTTATAAAAATAATCATTATTTATACTTTCAGATGTTATTGTACCTTGCTTTTGTTTCAGGAAGGAGAGGTCATTGGGCTCGTGGCTGCCCTAATTAGTAAACTCCTGCAAATTAAAGTTTTCATAAATTGAGTGTAATCAACTGTTTGGTGCATACGGCTAGATGTTAGGGTAAGGTTTGTGGAATGTGATGTAAAGTTTGTAGAAGAGTGGGAATGTACACAAAGAATGTACCGACACCATATCTACATAGAAACCAAAATTTAAGTGCATTTTTATAGCATTTTTTTTTTTACTGATCGTACACCATAACGTAAGTGTTTTTAATGTGCATGTCTTGAAAAAGTGTGTGTTTTGTTTTTAAAACTTTTAATTTTGGCATTTTAAATTATTGGTAAAACCAATTACTTTTACATATCCTGTCATTTTTTGTATTATACATACAACCTTTGGGATCATAAAGTTGCTAAATTATTTGAGCGACTAGATCCTATACACGGTAGATTAAATAATAATATATTGAGTATAACCTTCCTTCATTTAAACAAGAGGTGGAAGCAAAAAATGTCATTTGTCATCCCACTGCATATAAATATATTAGTGAATGTTTTAATGCCAAAAATTGTAAAGGAGTCATTGTTCTTTATAAATGCATTGATAAAAAATTTGTAGTTTTCACTGCTAGGGCAATATGATGGCTCTTAGTTATGGTAATGTTATGTTCTTAATAAAAAGGTCAGTTAAGCATGTAGTCCTAGTTTTGTTTACATACACTAGAGACTACTATCCAATGTTTATGCATTTCGAGCTGGTAGATTTTTTTTTTAGCTTTATCTGTTAATACACTTCACGTTGCAAAAGTAGAGAAACCAACATAAAACTTTGTTGTGACAAGGGAAAGTCCCCCAGAGTAATGCATTAAGTACAGTGAAGACAAAATAAAGACCCCAAAGGTACCAGAGTATTAAAGGTGTAAAATGTACGCCAATAAAATGTATTACTTGAAAAGAATGATTGCCAAATATAATAGGATGATTTGTTGCAATTTTTATAAAATTTTAGGTTAATGTTTTTGCGAGAGTAGTAGGAAATGTCAGTATTTTTTGACTAGACATGTGTTCTGTTACAGTACAAGGCACTTAACAAATAGTGTCGTCAACTTAACATCAAAAATTTGGAGGAAAAAAACCTGGAAATCTCACTCTCCTACTACTCAGCATTAAGACCTCGGACTGCTTATAAAATGAGAATACGAACTCCCCGGCAGCGTTCCGTAACTCTAGGAGCTAGCCGGGTGGGATGGTTCTCGTCTCCAAAGCACATTTGGCGACAGCCAGGCACCTTGAACTGGAAGGTGGGGAATTATCAACTTTAACTGATTACAACATTCCCGTGCAATACTAAACTAACTCGTGATAGAATTAATTCCCCTTTATTCCAACCATATGAATAAATATTTTTGAAAATGTTAAATGAACACTTGGAGGTGGGAAACACAAGTTTTGTGAATTCTCCAACTTGATGCTATGCTGTTTGGGTGGATGTTGCTTTAACACACCCTAGTCGTAACCGGAAGAATGACCTTGACAGTAAAAATACAAAGTATTTCTACACAGACAAAATTTATTGTATCCCCAACTTTGTCTGAATAAGTAATACTACAGTGTCCGTGGCTCATCCACAGTCAATGTATTCTAGATCATGGACAACGTAGAGGCTATCTGGGAGAAACCAACCAGATCACAGTAAACTGGGTTCAAAACTCCGACAACATCCCACCAATGCCCATTGACCCGATGTGCATTAACCATGAACTTGAAGAACCAGGATTCTACAAATTAAAAGCAGTGCTAGGTGAGCACGCCAGAGCATTCGGAGGACTGTTGTGACAACCACGTTCTATACTGCACAAAATATGGCCAACCATCGGCATACTGGTTTACAATAGACCATAACATGTCAGCCCGCTGTTAAGACCTCATTATGGAGCAGGTCAACGACATGAAGGACCATGGAATCGTGGAGTTATCCCCACATAACTCACGCATGGTCCTCGTGCCTAAGAAAGATGGGAAATTGCGATTTTGCATAAATTACAAATCACGAAATGAAGTTACCTATCCGATAGTTCCCCCAGCTATAGAATTCTCATACACTACGAGGCATTAGCAAGGCCAAAATATTCAGTACTCTCGACCTGGAGTCTGGCAGATTACGGTCCACCTGGACAGTCGCAAATATACTGCCTTTACAACACCAGAGCGCAAAACCCTTCAATTTCGAGTCATGCCATTCGGCTTGAAAAACGCCCCAGCAACTTCGCAACAATTTATTTCTGCAGAAGTATTAACAGGTTACACCTGTGAGTTCTGCTTCGCCTGTCTAGACGACGTAATAATATATTCCAACAGTTGGGAGGAGCACGTAGGCCTTCTGCAAAGAGTGTTGGAAAGACTCAAATTACACGGAATGACTTGCAAGCTGTCAAAAAAGTTTTGGCAAGTCGTCAATAGATTATCTGGGGCACGTCATATCACCTGAGGGAAACTTCCAGCAACGCAGTTAAATATGACCACCTGCCATGTAGAACATCGCAGACCTTGACGTCAAGCTCCGACGGCAGTACTCCGTACCAACTACCTGCCATGCAGGAATTGCTACCACCCAGGACATCGAGCTGCCAAGCTGGAAATGCTCCACGTCAACCATCTGCCATGCAGAACGTCCTGCAAACCAGGATGTTGAGCTCCGAGGAGTGTGCTCCGTACCTACAACCTGCTATGCAGGAACACCCGCCACCCGGGGCGTCGAGCTGCGAAGTGCTCCGTCCCCAGGTCCTGCGATGCAGGAATACCCGCAGACCCGGACATCAAGCCACCAATTTGGAAGTGCTCTGCCCTGCCATCTTGCCATGCAAGAAGCCACTGTCGTCATGACCATCGACATCGCCATCTACCTCTCACCTGACACATCACCAGCTCATGTGTTTTTACAGAGTACATGTTTGCTATCCTCTGCACCACTTGAGAGTCAAACCAGTACTCTGAGCCACAGAGCTCCCAATGAACTTGCTACTCATAACTAAGGTGCAAGGTATTAACTTCATTTCAATATTTCAGTGTCTATGTATGTTGTATTAAGTGACCAACGTGTGCACAATTTGCTGCAATATTCATGCATGTAGTGTACTCGCTTTATTATTTGTTTAGCCGCTCAACCCAGGTGTTGAAGGGCCTGTGGTTGTCCACCTATCACACCGTCACACGTAACTATTAGCTTGCTGACAGAGACAAAGGTTCCCTGGTAATATTTTCCTTTTCTTTCTTAAATCACTGGAGCAAGCTCCATGTTAGTAGTGGCATTTCTGCGCCTTTCACGAGTAAGGATTGTACATATTTTAAGTATTACTACTTTTATTACTCTCATCTCATGTTGCAATTGTTTTAAATAATTTTTCTGTCAGGTTTCCATGTATGAATGCCTTGTAATATCCACCAGCAATATGCTGGGTTTTGTCAATGGTGTAAAAACGTAAGCCGGTGGGACACCCGACATACGTGGCTTCCTAACCCAGTAATCTTTGCTGCACAGGGGAAAAACACTTTCGTCGCATCACCAGGAGGAGGGGCAGAGGATGCATGCCTGAATGAGAGAGGAGAGCCAAGGTCGCTGGCCGGGCGCACCCACTTCATGCCTCGCACGTTTCGCTTCACTGGCCAAGCGACCAGAGCGCACAGAACCTGCACCGCTACAACGGTCAAGCCGTCCAAGCTTAAGGGGCCAGCCTACCTGACGACATTTTTCTTTTCATGTAACGTGCCTCACCACGTCTACCTACATCTACCTAGACCTTCCAGAAAGCGGGCCTACGCATCTCCACCACCTGTTCCACAATGAGTCTTCAGCGCAACAGAGGGGAGCAAATTGATGCGTGCCACTAATCAACTACTATTACGACCCATCGCTAAGGTTCCTGCTTCCGTTGCCACAGACAAAAGAAACACATACAGAGAATTTTTCACATTAATTCTCGACTGCCTACTCCACCAGGCAATAGGAACTTACAAGCGAATTTTCGTCACCCGAAGATTACGCAACCCAGCAGGCACACCGCCCACCCCTCGCTGAGAGCCTACAAGCTGCTCGGACCTCAAGCAAGACTGAACGCCGCCTAAGAGGCACGAAGCCGAAATGCTGACTACTGCTGGCCCGAGTTTTTCCACTCCCATGCCAATCAGGGCAGGAGACTCGCCCTCCCCGGCAGCCTTCAAGCTTCAACTATATAAGTCTGGATTATGCCTGGCTCGGGCAGTCATTCTTGTATCATCTCCCACAACATTCCAAGATCTATGTACGCATCGACGACCAAATTTAACTTCACTTTCTCTCTTCCAGACACCGTCAACTTTGTATTAGTATAGAATCAGCTATTTCGCCTTTTAACCTAGAACCAGGTCGCCTACACCTGGAAGCGCTGATACCTCAGCTCCACGGTTTGGTAGGAGGTAGCACGGGTCAAGTGTTTATTGAGTATTCAATAAATACTCATTGTTCATTACTCTTCCACTTTTCATTTACAGGGTACATGTCTGTGTTAACAGTTAGACGGAATACGACGTGCACTAACCCAACCACCCGAGCACTAACTTAGTGCTGGTGGGAGGAAACAGCTATGCTATAAACCACTAGAAACACCTTCACATAGGAAGGGGCTACAAGTTCAGGTTATTTCTCGCTTTGAGTTAGTACTGAAGTGACATTAGTCTGGGGTTTGCCATTCAACCCTGTGCAAACGCACAACCAATAGAGGCTTGGTGGTCGACACGGCTCCATGTCCCTGATCAACCCGCATACGTGGGGCATCAGTGGAAATTCTGAGGCACCAAGCAGTAGCGCCTGCTCAGGTCACCATAACCTACTTGTCGCTTTACCTTTGTACGCATCCATCGTGTCACCCTGTGGTAAGAGGGTTGTTAAACTGAACTGAGGCAAGACACGGCTGGGCCAACCTGAACTACAACAGGAATCGCCACTATTTGTTGAAACCTGCACCAACCACAACACCCAAAATGTCAGTATAAGTAAGCAGTAACCAACGCTTTATGCCTTCTAACCACGGTTAAGCACCCCGCTTTTCGTCTAGCGGAAAAATCTTCTATAAACGTGTCATTCAGTCTAACTGGACATGCGTCAACTCCCCCTCCCCCTCCTCGCTCTCCTTCAGAGGAGCAGGCTTGGCACCTACAGGTTCCAGGCGACTTGCACTACGTGTGCCTAACTTAAGGAGTACTGAACGTTCATTTCTTTGCACTGAAGGGATGGCAAGTTCTCCCCACCCTCCCCTTTCACTTGCCCCAGGCTGGACGGGTATAAATTTGTATTGCATAGGTCTGGAGCTCAACTCCTGCACAAAAATTTACTAAGATAGCAAAAGTTGTTAACAGCTATAAATAAGGGCCCATAACCTAGCCCAGTTAAAACAAACACGGCAGCCCGTCACCAGCTCAAATGATTTGACCTAAGTTTGTCAGGCAACTAGATTTGCAAACCGAGTTATGTGAACATTGTGTAGTGCTGCGGGCACTCCACTAGTTTTCCAGTTCAGAGAGAGAACATCTTAATGAAGTATTTTAGCAACTTATCAGGTACTGTGGTGCCTGCGACAGGAAGCTGTATCCGCTCTAATACTGCCTGCAGTGATTTCAGCACCGTGTGACTGAGATTGGTAACCACTTTCGATGGGAAACACGTCCTGGTTTTTATAAGATATTTTAGTCCCATGCTGTTTTCCTATCACATAATTTTGATACCACGCTTTGGGGCAGTTTGTAAAGTTCCAGTTCATTGGTTGATGCCCTAACCTTGCTCTCTCATTGGTTGGCGACTCTTCTCGCCCTGACTTCTCATTGGTGAGAGACTGCTCATACGCGACTTCTTGGTGGAGGTAGACTTCTCCCCACTACACTCATGTTGCTTCATTATGCCATGCATGGCCTTAAGCAGAGGACGCCAGAGACTGGACATCACCGCCTGGGACAACTCACCTGAGCTGCGCTGAGACACTGCTCTCCATCACTATGGCTATAGGATGAAGTTGCTTCTAACTGAGATTGTATTTTGTTTTATACTAACATTTCCCATGTCATCTTCCGTCACATCGCCAAGTAAGTAGATGTATAATTAAAAGTGTAACAGTTTCAGTGCTTGATTTTATTAAGTGTGTTAAATTGTCTTCGATAATTTTTTATTAAGTGTTTGTGCTCAGCCCTAGACTGCTCGGGCATCACAATTGGTTCCTGGTCTAGTGGCAGCATGGCCTTTTGGAGGCACATGAGAGATTGGCGGCAGCCCGGGGCTCAGTCTCTGTGCTGCTCTTGCCCTTTAGCTTCGTCTACAATACCTTCCACCATACAACACACACCAGTTCCTCTCTCACCATGGTGTTCACCCTGCTACTTACTAGTGTGTCTTTTCATTTTGTTGTACTATGAAATTACCGTATTTACCCGAAAGGAAGACGACCCTGAATCTAAGATGGCCACTTCATAAAAAAAATATTTTGAGGGAAAAATATTTAAACCTGAATTCAAGACTACACCTGTCAAGTGCTGAAAAAATTATTTAGGTTGGAGTATTTTTGCATGAATTTATGACAAACCATTCAAGAAGAAATGCTATTATATGAATAATATGATATATTTGATTTTTTTAAATAAAGAAAGGCTAATCATAACGAAATAGGTGTGTCTAACCTGTCTGTATGGTAGCTTTTTTTAAACTGTAAAACTTTTGTGGGCGTTATATACCTATTGGTGACTTGGGCCATTTTGCTTCGTAGCAAAGCGCTTCCTCTCTATGACCACCAGCTGGGCGACAACATATAAGGGGACCCTTGTCAAAGTTGACAGGTACAGTCTCAGCACTACAAAAAATATGTACAACTGTAGGAGACATGGTATTTAAGCATGAAAAGCCTTTGTCAAACTTGCCTAGGTTTTGAATTGACAATACCCGAATTATGGACAACCTCTCATTTTTACTATCCTTTTCTGTCAAAAAAACCTTGTCTTCGTTTCGGGTAAATACTGTAGTTATTAGAAATAGGACAATGTTGTTAAGCCTTGAGAATTAAAAATTGGTACTGGACCAGAAACCTGTAGAATGAGTGTGTGATCAATACAAAATGACCAGGATTTATTTACATGTACACACAAACAATTTATACAATAGAATTGAAGAACAAGTAGGGCCATTGAAGTTGCAATGTTCCTTTACAAAATAAGTATTCTAAAGTTTGGGGGGGGGGGGGGGGGGATAACCTAGTGCAGATGATAGAGGGGTTTTGTGCACAAATGAATGATGTGCAGTTAGCCTGACTGGCAAATGCATGCACAAGTTACGTCTATATAAGGGTCACAGAATTATGGTAATCTGGTGAAAAAATAGTGGTCTAAAAACAAAATATACATGTTGTCCAGTGCTGTTTACATAAATCACTGCACTTATTTAGGTTTGATACAAATTTTGAGCCAAAAAAACTATGAGCCCAAATTTATGCATTTCTCACTCTCGTTTACTATCAGTCATTAAAAAAATTGGCAAAGGCAAATTACTGTAAACGGTTTCAAGTGAGCATAACAGTACGGCAAGTGTACCATTACCTGTTAATGCAAAATTACAAAAGCTATGTTACAAGATGAGCTTCAACAGTAAAAGTAATATTGTTTTCTCAGTAATTTTATTTGGAAAGGAAGAATTTAAAGATGAAATAAATTACAGTGAAACCTCCTTTCATACTTTTTTTTCAAGAGAGCAGGGAAACATGTTAAATGCAGGAAAGTGCATAATAAGACGGCACAGAGGGCTATGTGGATAAGAGATACTAGGAATCGAACACAAGAAAGCGTAAAAAGTGGTTCTACCATATCTAAACGTTAGCAAATAAGTATTATGTACATCCAGACTTCAGAAACAATTGCCAAGGTACAAGAAATGAGAACGTGGGGCTGGACAAAGTTACCACAACTTAAACAGTAATTCTGTACCTTAGTAGTGCAACAAATTTCCAAAAGGGACAAAACAAACTTTAAAATCCACTTAAGACTTAACTACAATTACACAAGAATATATTTACAAAAATCAGGGCTGAATCTAAAATACTAACAGCTTGAGTTGTACATTTCTTTACCAATTTCTTAGGAATGCATGCAAAATAAATTGTCTGCTATAGGAAACTATCCTAGCGTATGTGGAACCAGACCATAATGAAACTATCCTAGCGTATGTGGAACCAGACCATAACTACTATCACAGCACCCATCACCACAGTGGACAGCTTCCTGGACTTGGCTGGCTGCTTTCTCTCCACTATCAGGTCTGCAGGGATGATCTTGTCATACTTCTCGATCTGGGCAGAACAATAACACAGCAAACTTAAAAAGCATCTACACACTAAGATAATTATGTGGTTTAGTATGCTCCAAGGAAAATTCCTCAGGATATCATCTTCCTCCCCTTCTCCATCAAAGTAACCGGAAACAAATAGAAGAACATAATGTAAGGTCTCGCAGCTCTCATATCAAAGTAGTTTACATGTGTATCTAAATTCCTGTCCCCACTGATATGACCCACCCAAGTTTCTAGGAATAGGATCACTGGTATAGGGTGGCCGTAATATTTTTTGGACCAATTATGACCCACCCTCCCAAGCCACTATACCTCAAAATTTGCATGAAGTCCAAGCTGTACTTCAGCGCATATAGGCTGGGGGGGGGCCACTACAAAAAGTAGGGTGCTGCTCATTTACAAGATAATGGCATAAATTCCCCCTCCCCCAACAAAACATGTTCAAAAATTTGTCAACATACAGCACACTTTAATGTTTTAACATAGTTTATAAAAAAGAAAAAAAAATAGTTATTACTAATATTTATATGCTTATGGGCTGCCCTGTGGAGGCTTGACAGCTTGCTCTCCCTGTTTTATTTTCTTTCACCCTATTGCTTGATTTCCCTTCTTTCCACTCCACCCCCTCTTCCATCCATGATGGGGGTTCATTGTCACTCCCTTCTACTGCCTCCCTGCCACTTTCCCCTCTTCATACTTACAGCCACTTGGCTATTTTTAGAATGGCCCCTTCACCATCTCTCTTATTTTTCATGCTGTCTCTCTCGCTGGATGAGAGCCTGCAGCTGCTGTGTGGGTGTGATGACGATGCTGGTGCGGCAAGGACACACCCCACATCAAACTAATTAGTTTGATGTAGCTGACAAAAATCCAGTGCGACCTATACTTGAAATATTAATTATCCTTTTTCATCAAAATCTTTTGGTGCGGCTTATATATGCACACAGCCTATACACACCACAATAAAGTATTTTAATAGGCAGACATTTTCTGGAAGAACTTATACCATGAAAGGGCATAAACGCAGCACAATGTGTAACTTTTTATGAAGTATTAAGTCCATTTTCATTAGCCTCATGCAGGAAAATCTAGGATATATTATTGGAATATGGTGGGAATAGGCCACTAAGGCTACCAATTACATTATGAAAAAGTAGACAAAATGCACAGGTACTAACAAGGTGATACTCCTACACACACACAAAGTTAAACAAACACATTTTTCATGCGGATGCGCGGCCATGCAACGTTTTGTTGGCTAGACCAGCTTCATCAGGGGGGGGGGGGGGATGAGAAGCAGCACACTGCAGTCTCATGTGAGGTGGTTGGCAAACTAGGGTGAGGCAGGAAATTTGAAACATGGCGGAGGGGTTATCTTATGTTTACGCCAGGTGTTAACCTGGATTTGGTGATGTATTGGTAGGCCAGTTCCCAGCGATACAGTTCTGCACTATTATTAGAATGATGTAGGGCTCTCATCAATCTGGTTGTGAGATGCTGCATGTGCTGAAAATTTACATTTGCCGCAGCCATGGCTTGTTTTGTTGTCTGCTCTATGGCCATTTATTCTCTGTCTGAGAGTGTTGGTAGTGAGACCAATGTATTCTGCATTAGAGTGAACGTGCTGTAGTTGGTAGGTAAGATTTCTATTGCACAGTTATAGCTGCCCTGGATAGAATAAGTCTGATTGGTGAGCCTGCTGTTGGAGGTGGAAAACTGGTGTATCATACAAAGAGCTGCAATGTGGGCTATTGCAAGGACGAGAAACCCTGGGAGTGGTGATATTACTGATTGTGGAACTGGGTGTTAATTTGGGGTGCACCACTTAGTTTCAAAGATTGGGGGGTCATTTGAAGACCACTTTTGGTGCTTTAGTGAACAAGTTTTGAATGAGTGCTGATGAGGCCAGAATTTTGTGTCCACAGTTGAGACTGGTTCTGAGTTTGTCCATGCCCTTGTGGTAGGGGATAACCCGAGGGATATCTTGAGTTAATGAGTTTTTGTACAAAAATTAAACAATTTATTAATGAAAAACAAATTAATTTCAATAAGCAGAAGTCTTGTGGATAGAAATATACAGGAGAATCCCCCTGTAGGGAGCACGGACACAACGAGAACACGGGTATAACAAGGTTTTTTTGAGGAACTGTCAAAAATAAAAAAAAAAACATCCCATGAAAAATCACAATTTTACAAGTTGAAACATACAAGATCGTGGCTGTGTGAAGCAGGCTTATTGCAAGACTCGTGACTGTGTGAAGCGCGCTTTTTTATCTGTGTACTGTAACTCCACTCCCTTGTGCTGCCTCCGTGTGCCGCTCTTATGTGTCATGTTCTTCTGCCTTGCTTCCTAACCGCCTTTTCTACCATCACCCCACTTTCATGAACCAGTTCCGCTTTTCTCTAGACGTTCACAGTCTTTGTGCTGTCAACTGTGTTTGGTATCAAACAACTTGGCTTACGAACGTTATTGTTAAATGAAAACATATTCCATTTAAACACAACAGTCCAAGCAATAGCTGGAAACAAATACAGCTACATATTAACAGATTTTCGCCGGTTTTTTCCTCCATACTGTGATATATCAATTAAATATAAAGACGACACCACTACCACTACTACATTTTATCGCTGTGTTATAATAAATGTAATTTTAATCCATTTTGATAAATTTTTGCTGGTTTTGAGCAAGTCTTGCACCATGCAAGTTTTGTTAGTTGAAAACGCATTATTTTCCAATGGCGACCATATTTGGTGGCATAATTCTCGCGCCCAAATTTTATGGTGCCAAATTGGGAGAAAAAAAATTTTCCTTTCATATTTCACGCAGCATGTTTTTCTCAACAAGGCATGTAATGCTAATAGGCCTGCGCAGCATGCACTTTGTTTGACCATGCCAAGTTGCTGACACTTCAAGGTCACTGCTCCTGTTATCAATTTCTGGCTCCCGCGCTGCAAATGTGTCAACAAAATCAGTCAAGGAGCTTACTTATTTGTATGTGGGTGGATTTTTTTAAATGCAAAAGGAATAGCTTACATTAATATTAATTTTTGTTTAGTACAAATGCATAATGGGTAAATATACCAGTCAAACTGCAGCATTTAAACATCAGGTGATTGCATGTGCAGAGGAACACTGCAATAAAGAAGCGGGCCAAAAATACATTGGTCCTGAGTTTAATGTGCCACTGTTAAGATGTGAACCGGACCTGTAACGACGGCAGTGGCAGGTGGTGGCCGGCCACTGCCCGCCCAGAATAATCCTGTAGCGACCGTCCGACAGCGGCAAGCCACAGCATCTTTCCGTGCTGCAAGGATCTATGCGCTCACCCAGCTACATGTGCACAGCAATGTTTTTGCTGCTAGCCCCATCACACGAGTGATTTAATTTCGAATATGTATCGTCATATTTATTATCAATAATTAAAGTGCTGTGATTTAATTTTGTGATTGAGTGATTTAATTTTGAATATGTATCTTCATATTTATTATCAATAATTAAAGTGCTGTGTTTTTTTTTAAATATATCCCCCGCAGTTGGCGAGGGATTACTTACAGTACACCCCATTTTATTGTTTACATGCACGTGTCTTGGCGATTTCTTGTATAATTCACGCACCCCAATTTTTGGCACTTAAGTTCTGTAAAAACGGTGTGAAAATTTTGCGTGCGGAGCTGCGATGGGCTAGTTGTCGCTTGCAGGGCAGTGCTTCGGTGGCCGAGTAAGCAATAGCGGGAAATGCTGCATAGGCCGGGCAACTGATTGCTGGACAATCCTACGTAGGACGAGGAATTGATTGCAGGCTGAGTGGCTATACTTACGTGGCGCGGTCAGATTTTCAGCTCATTGTCACGCAGTCAGGTATCATATAACAGGATATTTTTACGTTATGGTGGTACAAACACAATTTAAGGGTGATTTTTAAGAAGTAGGCCCTACTTGGTATCAAAATTGGTCTAATTCGGCGAGAGCGAGAACACATTTATAACGAGGATCAAACCTGGAACCATGACATCTCGCTATAACGGGACTCAACTGTACATCCAAAAAGGCTGTGCACATCCTCTAACTGCCACAAAAACCCAAACATTGTGGCATGTACTATGGTTATACTTTTTGCTGGCGTACACTTTGAGTCAGTGCGAAGGCCAACTTTCTCATTAAAATTAAATAAATTAACACAGAACTGTTTATATGCTGCACCACAATTGTGCCTTCATTTGTCCCACAAACTGATGGCCCGTACCGGGCAAATGCAAAGTCAACCAATAGGCATGCACACAGCTGGTGGGACGAATGTGACTTACTTTTCAAGAGCAACTATGACACAGGCATCAGAGAAGGGAGGTGGGTTTAGATTACTGTTTTCGTTACGTAAACGTTGGTTATATTGGGGGCTCAACTGCATGTGATATGGGAAATGAAAATGTGGATAAAATAAGGGAGACTTAGCAACCTTATAAGAAGGGTTGTTCCTTTAAATGTTTGGAACAAATTAGTCCTGCATACTACAGAGTCCACTGAAACATACAGGTGTGTCAACTGATGTGTTTCCGTATTTACTTCAGTATGGCACACCCTTTTTTTTCCAAAACAAATGAAAAAATTTCTGAAGTGCCTGCTATACACAAAAACAAGTTAAGGAAGGCAGAGTGGTAGTTGTAAACTGTTCGGAGATGTTTAGAGGGAAGTGTAGCGGAACAGTCTGTTATCTCATCTCTTGTTCTTACATCAGCATCCCTTTCAGTTTCCCCTCCAGCATGCCCCCTTTTTTTGCTTATCCTTGTCCCTGTTCCAACTGGTTCACGGCAGTCCTTACCCTATATAAGGGTAATAAACGTGTAATGATAAATGCAGGAAGTTCACGTGCTTCTTACACTGCAAAGTTTAAGTTGTCAGTCATAAATTATGCTGAAGAAAATGGAAGTCGTGTGGCTGCTCAGCAATTTGACATGGCTGAAACTAACGTTCGTGGCTGGCAGAAGCAACGAGAAAAGTTAATTTTGACGTCTCGTGATCAGCGATTATTTTATGGCAAAAAAGTTCAACACCCGATTTGCAATACGTTAATGAAAAACGTAGTGGTGGTTTGGTAGTAATGATGGAAATAATATGAACGAAAGCATGCAAAGTAGCGCGTGTACAAGTGTCAAACTGTAGATTCCATGCTAGTGTAGGGTGGTGTGCGAGATTTCTGTGGTGGCATGGTCTCACAATACTGTAACAAAGTCAAAATTACACCCCCCCCCCCCCCCCCAATATTTGTTTGTATGTATGATCTTTTGAAGATCGGTATTGGTCACATTTTTTGTTTTTCTCGTTTGTGGTAGTTCTGAGTACACATGTTGCTATTTTTTGTTCAGATGTGGGCCTATTTTTTCTGGCAGTTTTAGTTAATTTACAAGTCATTCTGTTTTTACTGGTGTTTTATCTTAGGACCCTCTCTGGCAGTAACTTGTCAGTTGTGTTTTGTTGGTTGGTTGGATTTAATTGTAGTTTTTTTCTAAATTTTAAATGCTTACCCATTTTATAGCCATATGGCTGGTTAGGGAACTTTAGGTTAGTTTGGGGCTCTTGTGATCACGCATCATGACATGAGTTGATGCTGACCTGTACTTTCGTTCAGACAGCCAGGCACCAGATGTGTTGCACGTGGGTCATGGCTGACCGGGCAAAAGCACAGCAAAGGCAGACAACGGACGGTGACGTAATGAATGAAATTGTAGAGGGCGCACTGCGCTTCAAGACGCCCATTGTGCCTCTAGGACTCCCTAGAGGTAAGGAAGTAGGTAGCTGGAGCACCAAGGGGTGAGATGGGGGTTGACGTTAGCAGAATGATTCACTGGTTTCCACCTGGCAACTGCAGCGTGGGTGACGTGCCGGTCGCGGTCGTTAGGGGTCATACTTGAGCTACGAGAGAGTGCAGACGCACGTGACAGAAGGACGAGTGTGAGGCCGGAGGAGTCTGTGGGGAGTCTACAGCTTGTAGCAGCTACAAGATAAGTACAACTGTTTTTTATGGCTGTAGCTTTCAAGTAGTTGGTAATTTGGTAGTAGATTTATGAAACAGGATATTTCAAGTAAAAGTATGAACTAGAATTTTTGAGATAAATGTTTGAAGAAAAGTTTTAGGTAGCAGTATGCTTTTGCAGTTAATTAGATGTACAATATTTTGCTGAAATATGGATATGCAGCTAATTTCAGATTTGATGAGAAGAAAGTCAGAGTTTAGACATTAATAGTTGACGCACAGAAAGCGTGAAATCCCTTGAGAGTTGTGGTCTGAGCCTTAAAACGTTTACAGTTAATGTAAGACTTTTTTTGATGTAATGATTTACTTGTACAGTAACGTTTTTCCTCTTGTCGACAAGTTGTGCACCAGTCATAAATAACTTTAAAGGTGAAACATTTATTATTCTTTTTAGTCCTTTCAGTTTGTTTGGAAATGATTTAATGGTAAAATAAATTGTAAGAAATAGACCTCCTATTTTTGTAAAGTATTTAAGCAAACGTGGCAAAACCTTGTTTTATTCTTTTTTTTTTTTGTAAGTATTGCAGTTACAATGAGTTCAATGTTGACAAAAGTTTGTGATGTTATTTGATATGAAAAGATTTTGAGTCAGGTTTTGAAATTAAATTCTAGATGTTAGAAATCCCCTGTCAAACAGCTCGAGCACTGCCTAACGCGCTGTCTCCCATTCAAGGGGTAGGGTGAAAGTAGCAAAAGGTAACAATTATGTCTGGGTGAGTGAATTATTCAGAAGTACACAGTAGCAAAGTGAGTTGCCGGCTTGCCTTTTGTGAGGCTGTATTAGTCCCTATCCCCTTATTGTATACTCTCGGAAGGGAGATGTGTGGAGAAGGTTGAAAATAAGCAACATACTCCTCTGAAGGTAATCAAACTTGCCTACTCCCTTCCTCAGATGCCCTCAATAGTAGTTCAACTGAGCGGAGCAGAGTTCAAACCGCCCGCATCACAGAGGCCCTCTACTTTACCAAACCCATTATTTCCACCATTAATTAATCTCCCAGGAACCTCTCACCCCGTGGTTGAGGCATTCTTGAGAGGAGAGGAACCTCCGCTAGGAGTTACCAACTCCTGCTATGGCGGTTCCCTGACCTCCAGTCAAACAGCACTCAAATTCAGAATTCCAGAACACTCCACCGTCCATGAGCAACCAAGACAACCACCAGCCCTCACCACACCAGGGTACGTGTCTCCAGCCGGTACCACAATAACAGAAGTTCAAAAACTTTCAGGTAACAGTGTGATCAAGGGTTAGCCATCTCGTAGGGCCATGACAGCGGTTCTAGACTTTGTGCTTCTTAGATAGGCCATCAGACATGTCCTTTAGACTGGCCGTGCACCAGTTATACACTAGACGCCCAATCCAAATTGTGATACTGGTGTCACGAGTTAAAACTGCCAAGGTGATTAAGACGTCCACTTCATCACTAAACATTACACGACCAGAGTTACCATAACTCGCTCCAAACGTCTTAAGTCTTTGTTTGACATGTCTAACTCCACTAAATAATTTGTTGCTTAACCTTACTCCCCTTCAGCACGGATCAGGCTTTTAGCACCGAAAGTTATTTAATTAAAGTATTTTCCAAACACATCACAATCACAAACTGTAAAAAAATAATAATTTGTTAAATACTTAATAAGAAGGCACCACAAATTGTTGGTGCAATTTTATTAAAAAAATTTTTTACCTCGGAACTTGTATCAAAAATCATAGTGCTGTACATTAGTAAATACAATATTTCTAAGTACTCACATCTATGGCTTGTCGGTACAGGAATAATGTCTCTTTGTACAGCAGTTCAGTATAATGGAGCGTGTGGTTAGCATAGTACCGTAGGTTGTTGATGAGCTGGCTGTCTCCATCTAACTTGCACTTGCTGCTCTCAAACTTCTGTTTGACATATGCCACAGTGGCCCGCAGCAAGTCAACGTGGCGCAGGGTACCACACAGGGCAATCACACCATCATGAACACTAACACATAACCACAATCATTAGTTTTCACAGTTACCAACCACAACTGTTTAAATACTTTTGAACCCAACATATGAAAAAAAAAAAAAAAAAATGGACTGAATGTAAGCACTTGATGCAGTAGTTGGGGGAGGGAGACCTAAAAGAAAAAGAATGATAATGTTTTTTTTTTTTTTTTTTAATTTTTTGTGGCCATATAGCATAAAATGGTACAGAAATATTCAAGTTATACATTGTGCTCATTGAATCAATGCACGAATGGGCAAGAATATGTATTCAAAAACTAAAATAAACATGAAAACTAATTTATTAATTATTGTTGAATGTTGTAAAAGTCCATAATTCTGGAAAGACTAAAATACTGACTCACACTTAACCTTTCAAATCATTCAATAAAATGTGGAACAATTAAATAGGGATGGGCTGATGCCGGTATCAATTAACCAGCCGATACAACCACCATCGGCATCTGAACATTATTTGCGGATTATTCACTTTAGTAGCACTAATTTATTTAAACCAATGTTAAATAAATCCGAAAGCTAAAGCTAGTAAACCATTAATTTAGCTCACCCATCAATGAGATATCCTATCCGAAACCCATAATATATTTGGAACAATTGTTTTTCTATGATTTGTTCCTATTGTTTAAGTTTTACCGTATTTTCTGTTGGTACATTTGCCAAAGATTGTGTGGATCATTCATTTTCGAACACTACGTGAATGTGAAACAACGTGGATAATCCACAACTGGTGCTATTAATAGTATTGATTACATCCCGCAAGAGATTTTTGTGTTATATTTTCAGCTTATGTTTTTACTGCATTTGTAGGTTGGCAACAATGAAAGCTAATCGCACACTCTATGGCACTGTATTCAACAATGTGTGGTGTTATTGTAAATGGAAAGTGAAATGTTATAGCAGTGGCAGGCGTAGTTCTTATTGGAAACTGTTGGCTGTGGTTTCGGTTAGAATTTGACAGGTCAGTTGTTGCAGAGTTGGAAGTTAACTTTGTCCCGTTAATACGTGAGATTGTACTGTCTGCCTCACAGATTGTCTTATTCACAGGCCCACTGTAACAATGCTTAAAGACAGCGAGTTCTTTTACTCCCTGTTAGATAGCCCCAGTAGTAATTATTGCTTGTCTTTTGTTTCGCATCCCCTTTCAGCCAGCCGGTGATATCACAGAGGCAAGCCATACATTTGCACCCCCCACTCTGCGACTGCCACTCGACCTTGTGGCACGAACCAATCAGCAGCAAGCAGAGGCCCGAAATTAGTATAAAAGCAGAGACAGCCTGCGTCTCCAGGAGTAGTCTTCATTTCTAGTGCTCGATGCTCAGACCTGACCAGATTGAACTCAACTCTTTCTTGTGCTCACTGCTCAGGAATCACTGGTTCTATGTTTGTTTCCTTAATTGGAATAAAATGTGGGTCAGCTTTCAATTTTAGTACTTTTCCTGTAGACATAGCACCCTTTCGTAGTTACCCTCGCGTAACAGGTTTGTAGAGGATCCCAGGGCATTTCACTCAAACAAACCCAACAATATTCTTACATACACGCACGAGCTTTGGCCACCCTTCCTCTCAGCCTTATGGAAGTGACAGAAAGGAGGAGCACACAGGTACACTGCCCTGGAAACAGTTTGTCAGCCTGGTGTTCACTTGCCTCTCGAGCGGTCTCGCTCGGAAAGACTTGCGTCCCCACGCACCCATGTAGGTCTCTGGACAACGCGAGCCCTAACTTCCCTCATGTAGCAGTCTCTGACAGACTTCGGAATAGGGTGTCAGCCTGTCTGCCCGCATGAGGTGCTACATGGAGCCTGCAGACGTGGTACAGTAGCAGTAAGGTAAAGTTCAATTCCCAGTGCCCTACACCCAGAGGTAAGGCCAGAAAGAGAAAGTGAGCTGGATACTCTCAGCGTCTGGTAGAACACACCAATATCAGTCTTCCCTTATAAAAAAGATGGCTAGCTTAACTCCTCAAGCTCAGGCGCAAGTGTTACACCACCTGCAAGACACAGTGGAAGTTTTTGTGCCCAGAGTCCTCACACCACCCCGAGAAGACCGGCCCAGTGGAGTACCCCTGGTGGGTCGTCGAGCATTTGAGTCAACCTAACCAGCCTCAGACACCAGTAGTAGCATACCCAGTGCCTGCTACCTTGCGTCCTGCACCACTGCCAAAGCCTCAGGTCTCTATCTACCACAACTCTGTGCCAGAATCAGTTACACCTTCCTCCAGTGCTGTACGCCCACATCACCCAGGTATATCTAACGCAGTAATGGCACCCAGACGCCATATTGTGCTGCCCATGCCTGATTTTGTGCCCTGTTGCATAGCCACACTGCCAGTTTTGTACAACGGGGAAGGCGCTCGCACCTAAACAAAACTAAACCCCAGCACATATAGAAGCGCCTGTCTCAGTGTCTAGCCAAAATACTTGGACGTCCCCTGTGAAGACATTATAGTGAGTATTTATTCCTGGTACGTCACGCACCAAGTAGAAAGAATGACCCGGGGTAAATATATTTCTGGTGCCCAGCGTGGTGCCCTCAATTGTCGAAGTTGTACAAGACAGCGCGAATGAGCCAGCCGTGTACGGAGCTCAGGAGAATCAGACTTCGGAGAGTTGCAGAAAAACACCCAGTGGTACCCACATACACAGCCAGAATGTCAAGTGAAGCCCGTAGCGAAACAGAGTTTGAAGGGACCAACTCTATCATAACCAGACAAAAGCGCTGTTCACGTCCAGGCTGTCCCGAAACAGGAATCTATCGCAAACAATGCGCACACTGTCGCCTCTGGCACCACTACACCTGCTTCAGGTGGGAAGACACCACAGTTTACCGACGGGCTAGAATACTGCTGTGAAGACTGTCGTACCAGGCAGACAGCATACTGTATCTGGGTAACTAGCCCTGGCCGCGGGATACACACAGTATGCTGCATCCCCCAGCTGAGAAACTTCCACCATGCTTGGTGTATCAGTGTGAGGTGCGCAAGCGAGCCGTAGAGTATAGACCCGCCAACCCCGGACCTACCTCAAAACGCAGTCACGTAACGTGCATGGGAGAACCGCAACTTCTGGAGTTTGCTTCATGGCCACATGAAGACCCATGTACTTTCATCAGTGAATGTGAACGTTAATTCCGCCTTTACGAAATCCCAGAGGAACACTGGGTCTCCTGAGCCTACCTCAAGCTGAAGGGGAAGTCACTCGACTGGTGGACTGTATACAGCGAATTAATTGCAGACTGGCAGCAACTTAGCACATGCCTGATACAGCGATTCACTGGAGAAGAGGTTGTCGCTCATTTAACGATGAACTTCTGCAGCTTACTCCAAAAGCCTGGGGACGAGGTAGAGAGACCTTCGTATGCAAAAAAGAACAGATGTATCGCAGGATACTTCCTAACGAGGATGAAGATGCATGTATCCGCCAGATCACGCATTGTTGTGATGGATACAAAACATCTTACTTCTGCTGAAGCTCTAAACACTAAATGAGTTAATAGACAGAGCTTGTGAAGTAGAGAAATACTTCCAGGTGCAGGCTCTGCTTGACCAGTCTAAGCCGGCCAAACCCCTTGACAAAGGGAAAACAGGGGAAACACATGTCAAGCCACCTCCACTGCAGCCCTCTAAACTGCAGAGTGTTGGTTTTATGCCCTGGAAACCATTTCAATAAAGACTGCCCTCAAAAGCCAACAATACAACCACTGAAATCCACGGAGAAACGGGATGGGATCCAGACACCACGGCCCACCCATAAAGGCACCGCCAACCAAACCGTTGAAGGTAAACATCAACGCCAGCGGAAAGGAAGGAGCGTTTACATTGGGCAAGCAGAACCTACCATCAAGCTCCTATGGCTTCTTACATTGAAATCAAGATAAACTGCAAAAACGCCTTAGCATTGTTGGACTCAGCTGCGTCAGAGAACTTTACACACCATAATTTACTACTGAAATACCAGGACCATGAGCTGGAAATTCCTAAAGTAAGGCAGTACGAATGGTCAAGTTAGATTGCACCCTCAATGTCGATGGACGAATCTCCTTGCTTTTCGAGGTGCACAGCCTGAAGACCCACGCTGACTTCGTTATCCTCCGGATATTGAAGACATACGCCATCCTCTGACATCCATGGCTTCGTGAGCAGCAATGAATTATGGATCACAGGAAGCACAAGGTATAACTGGGCGATGAGAGACGAGTCACGTTACATTGGGAGTACCCATGCGAACAACAGGAAATCCTCACTATAGATGCACAAGAAATCCAACATGACCTAACAGAACAGTTTCAACAACTGAAGGAGATCTTAGAGGACCATGCAGCCACCTTCGGAACCAACGAGAACTTGCACCAGACGTACACGGTACAACACGAGCTATTACATAGCGAATCCACACCTATTTACAGTAGGCCGTTCAATGTCTCTACAAGACGCCGGAGGCATATATTGACAAGATGAAGTGACAAGGGATTATTGAGCCCCTGACTTCACCCTACAATTCTCATGTGGTACTTGTACCCAAAAAGGATGGGCAATTACGCTTTTGCGTAAATTACAAAGTGCTGAATGATGTAACCCTGCCCACTTCCCCCTGACTCTCGACCTGGTGCACACGCTATGCGATATCAGCAAGGTCCGGACATTCAGCAGTCTAGACATGCAATCTGAGTACTGCCAGATCTCTGTACATCCGGATAGCCGACTGTACACCGCCTTCATGTCGCCAGAGGGAGAAACCCTACAGTACCAGGTCATGCCATTTGGACTGAGGAACGCTCCTGCTACATTACAGTGCCTAATGTCTTCCGAAGTCCTAACTGGATACTTGGGCCAGTTCTGTTTCGCCTACCTGGGGGACATAATAATTTATTCCATAACTTGGGAGAAGCATCTTTCTCACCTCCAGCAAGTATTGGAATGCTTAGAACTACATGGGATCACTGCCAAACTGTCTAAGAACCATTTCGGAAGAACTACCATAGAATACTTAAACCATATTGTGTCCCTGGAAGGGAACTACCAGCAAGATTATTTATTTCGAGCCATACAAGAAGCCGAGGTTTCCCACACAAAGAAGCAGCTTCGTCAATTTTTGGGACTCTGCAACTGGCTCAGGGACTTCGTTCTGAACATTGCCAAGATAATAACTGGAAGGTTGGTAGTCCAAGAGACAACTGCTCTAATGATGCCCAGGAAGACTAGCTTCCTAAGCTGCAATTCGAGACAGCTATCAATAGGAGAGAAAGGACAAGGTGTGGGAATACAGTGCTCAAGAGACAACTCGACGAAGTCCAATTTATGCCTGTTTTATTGACTGCTCAATTAAAACACACATAAACCACCCTGTACTCTAACTGAGGCCTGACGAGCCAGTCTTAAGTTTCCAACTGGTATAGTTACCTATGTCTCGGAAGATGCGGCAGCACAGAGAGTGAGGGCAACCCCAAGACTGCGGTACTCACTAGTGATACCTGGAAGCATGGGGACTTTGGTATGCTGATGGGCAGCAAGGCAGTGTCATGCAGAGCAGAGCTCTCGACTGAACAGCGTAAGACTGATGAGACTTGA
Organism: Dryococelus australis; assembly: GCA_029891345.1. Taxonomy (NCBI): domain Eukaryota; kingdom Metazoa; phylum Arthropoda; class Insecta; order Phasmatodea; family Phasmatidae; genus Dryococelus; species Dryococelus australis. The sequence goes on from CM057003.1 coordinate 56,582,631, forward strand.
AATAGTTGGTACGAGGAATTCAATGAAACAAGTCACACCCTTGTAGTGTTTTATACCCCAAGCACATTCTGTTCATATCTCAAAAACAATAATTTTTTTTGCATTTTCTACCTTTTTTTTGGGCTTACAGAAAAACTTATATTTTCACCCTGAGGTACCTTTTCTGAGAACCCATCACACATGCATATAAAATGGTAAATTTTTTTTTTTTTTTTTTTTTTTTAATAAGTTAAAATTAAAATATTACATGACCAAAAATTTGAAAATTCTGCATTGAAAATTAAATGTCATTTGTTTCTGCAAAAGTGAACAAATAGTTATCATAATTGACCAAATCTAAACATACGTGATTCAATTTATTTCAAAAATGCTGATTCAGGGACAGAAAAAATTGAAATGGTTCAATACAAATTGAGTTTCCTGTGGTACACTCCTAGAACATTCCAGGCCACTATAACAACTGAATGTATACAAAAGGCTGTAGAATAATGTTGATTCCAGCAACACACCTGAAAGGCTCATCTTGTGGCTTTATGTGTACACTGGACTTCTTCCATGGCTTGAAGTGAAACCGCTCTACAGCCTGCAGGATCCTCTTCCTGTAGCGTGGGGCCAGGCCCATCTCTTTCAGTCTGTCGTCAGTCATCGTTAAGAACTCAAGCAAGTCCACATTGTGGTCTTCAAATAACTGGATGAAATTTTTAAGTCCAATGTCATGTAAGATGGTTGCCACTTCCTTCTTCAAAGTAGTGCAACTGAAATGGAAAATATCCTTCACCATTTTCATACACATCTACAGTAGAACCTCACTATTGCAACCCTCTTTATTAAGACCATCTCTCTTTCAAGACCCATTTTTGAAGAACCGTAAAAAAATTCTGTATCAAAAAGTTAGAAATTTAAGGAAAATCAGCTAAATCAGCTAACAAGTCAGTCACTACGCATTGCATTTCTCTTGTCCAACACTGTACTCCAAGAAGTGCATATATAAAAATAGATACCACCACCATTTCGATGTGCTGTATACCGGTCACGGTGGGTCAAACTTTTAAATTTTCGAAACCCTCTATTAAGACTATCCTTCACTAATAACTGCATTTCTGGAAACAGTGAGGAGTCTTAACATTGTACAAAATTTTTATATATCATAATACTTATTATCCATGATGAAAATGTTAACTTCAGCCAATATTACGAATATTAGTAATATTTCTATGAAAGAATACTTTTTCAAATTTTCACATTTACTGTTGTGTTTGCTGTCAACAGCCCTTATACCTAGTGAAAACTGAGTTTTTTTTTAGATGTTACCACAGCCCTTGAAGCAGTATATAGGCCGCAGACTGGCCATTCTCGGGACCGTTCAACAGATGATGCAAAAGTTGGAGAAGACAAAGCAAGTGACAGTGAAAATGATAGTAGAAGTGATGAGCAAACAAAAATGTCACAGGAAGGGGGGGAAATTTCTTCTGTATATGTACATACTTTATGTACTTTAAATGGAATAAATACAATATTTTGGCATATATAGGCCCATGCGTGTGCAGGACGCATGTAAGTTTTTTTATGAAAAATTAGGGATAATAAATACTTTTCTAAGTATAGGCCACCCTGAATTTTCGTATTCCTAAGTCACAATTCCATACAAACATAAATTCTGACTAAATTTCTCCCCAACAAAACATTTAACAGAAAATTTGTATTATGCCGCAATGTTTACGAATATAGGTTGTGCAATTACTATTACACAGATGGTAATGTGACTACATGTTTACATGAGCGAGATGGTTATTTTGTTTATAAACGTGAGTAAAGAAATAATGGCATGAGTGAAAAAGGTTTTTTTTTCCCTCCACCTCTTCTTCTTCCCATCCTGACCCTTTCATTCCATTCCAGTTCTTCCTTCAAGTTAAATCATTAAAATGTACTGTATGTTGACAAATTTGAAATTTCTGAACATGTTTTGGGGGAAGAATTTTTAATGCCAATATCTCACATATAAGCCGCACCCCACTTTTTGTGGTAATTTTTTTGTAAAAATGTGCAGCCTATACACGCCAAAATATGGTAACAATTTTCATTGTCTAGCTAAAATTTTCATAATTTTATAGCAATTTTTTAAAAAATAGTTATGGTATGTGCATTTCTTGTTTGGAAAAATTTGTGGAATTGAAAATGGACAATTTCAGACAACTCTGTTGTGCAATTATTAGTAGCTGTTAAATGCAATGACATCATAAACAAATAAATTTACTTGCACTCTAAGGCAGGCCTGCAATTTTAACAGATTTGATCCGTTTTAACGGATTTTTAACACACTAGAAAAATCCAAACCCAAACTTATGAATTTTTTTACACTTTGCTCTAAGTGACTGCTGCTTACACACGACACTAGCGACCACAGTGATGTATGTCAGTTTCACAGATGCATTTGTTTAGTAAGATTCTTACAATTGAGGCGAATAATTAAGCAAAATTTTTTTTGGACGTACTTCAAAGTGTATACCTAAAAGATTTTGCTTAATTATTCACTGGCGCAGGTATACAGTTATCTACATATTTCTGTTCCTGGCTGTACGATAACATGCAAAGGCCAAGGCCATTATTGAAAAGAATCTTTGCAGTGAATTGCCATTTTTACACATGCAATCAGAATTTGGTGACTGTGTTTTGTGTTTGGCATCGATATCACAATGGCGAGGAAACAAAAATGATCGCTGATACACCATTCTATATACAAAAGTATGAGTGTTAGTGGAGAAAAGAATTACCATGGTTTGTACATTCCAAACTAAAACAAATATATTAAATAGGTAAACATCATTCATATCCACTTTTTTTTATTTTCAATTTCTTTAATTCCAAAGATTTTCCAGAATATGATCCAATGATTCCAGGATTTTTATACATAGGAACCAGGATTTCAGCTTCAGGACTGGCGGCAGCCCTGCTCTAAAGGATACTCCCCGACAATGTAAGACTTTTGGTGTCATTTTATTGTGGTCAGAAACTTTTTACACTTTACCCATATTTTACCCCCCAAAAGACTGATGTAAAGTCTGCACCCATGTTTTCACATGGAAATGGAGCATAAAATGTGACACATATACATGCCAAAATACAGTATCACAGGTCACAAAACCATTTAACTAAACTTTTATTTAGGTGTCAAGTTGAACTGATTCTCTAATTCACTTTAAGACTCCACAACAGGAAAATTTTAACATATGGGTATCAGGGCAAAGTGTTTAAGGATCACAGAGTATTTTCTTTCTGAACTGACCTTTTGTCATTTACTTCCAGCAGTAGATCCTGGAATGACTGCCTGAAGTTTTGATCACGTTCTTTCTCTTCAGGTTCTATTTCGACTTCTATAGCACCAAGCATTCGAGCAATCTTGCAAACAGTAAAATCCACGTGCACTTTTTTATATGTACGTTGCAGCAAAAAATTATGACAAAATATGTACACATCATTGTCATAACTGAGTTAATTTTTGTAAATAAATTTAAAGTACTAAACAAGTAATACCATACAACATACTGCATAATAGAGGCAGTAATAGTAAATTGAAACTACCGTAATTAGAAAACTGATGTTTGTAAAATAAATTCAAAATGAATTTACTTTATATATAAATAAATACATACATACATACATACATACACATACACACACAACCATGCACATGCACGCACACAGATATATTCTGTATAACAAAATGACAAAAAGAGAATGAAAAATTAAAACATTCCTTTCATTTTCATTTTGGTAAGATTTAGTTGCTGAAAGTTTTAACAAAACAAAAATCTTTAATTTCAAGGAACATTCAAATGTTTAATGAATGTTCATCAAAAGCATCAGCAAAATGAAATTATTCTGAAATTTTTGCTTGTAATTAATTTTGTTTGTTTTCATTTCTTTATAATTAAAATAACTACATAAAATGTAAACGCTCCATATTTTTTGTTTTTCCAGAATATTTATTATAATGAACAATGTGCCAAGATATTACGAAATTCGTTCAACATTCATTAAGACTCGGCTTTTATGAAATTGTCACATTTCCATTTCAGTCTCACAGAAGTTCATAACATATTTTTCATTTTAGTTTCTTGAGAGTTGGGGCGATGAGAGCTCAGGAGAGGCGATCCAGAACTGAAGCAGAACTGACAATCCGGAGGCAGGGATGCAGCTTCTTATATACTCCTCGGCCATCCCTTCTTCCACTGGTGAAGGGGTCTGGAGAGGGGGAATGTCAGGTTGATGTTGTCACCAGCAGCCTGGGCTGGCCAGTGATATGGTAATGCGCAGGATGGCGCAACCTCGACGAGCCAGTCTGGCTGTTATGAAAGCACCCCCACCAGGGAAAGGTATTGAGGGCGGGGTCGTTCCTATATAAGTCTGGGGCAGTAGCGGCTCGCTGCCATCTTGATCATGCCACCCGACGGATGACTACGAGAGTGGACCACCAGGCCAGTGGTCCCACTTCGATGTCCGACTGCTGCCACCGTTGAGGAGGTCTGCCCGTAGACGGCAATGCAACTTAACAGGGTAAATATACCTCCAGTAGGGCACCCTGGGTCATGAAGTATTAGGGATGTTTGTGGCGTTAATTCGGACTCCACTTGAGTCAAAGAGCACCTTGCCGAAGTTGATATAGTTGTTTCAGTTTGTAAAGTAACGCCAATATGCAATCGTTGTAAGAGTTTTGATTAATGTTGGGAGTTGAATAAAAGTAGTATTTTGTATATTGGAGTGCTCTATCTTAACTCCCAGAGCAATATACAGTTACAGTTTTAAATACAGACAACAGTTTATCAACAGACAACATTGAAAACAAGTTCAGATTTTACTTGAGATTTTGTATTCTGTCTGTCACCTGGAACAACAAACGGTCGCAATGCACTGGCAAGGGCATACTGTTTCATGAAAAGAATAATGTAAACAATTTATACACAACTATAAAAGCACTGTTAAAATAATAATAAAATTGCCTTGTACAAACACAAAATTTTTTAGAGAAATCTGCCTATATGTTTATGAACTACTGAAACTTTCAACGACAGATTTTTTCTTTAGGCCCACCGACAAAAATTTTGTTTCATCAAACAGTCTCATTTTTTACAGCATATATTTACAGAGAATGTGTATGATAAAAATACAGTATACTGGACGAGTAAAAGTTTAAAATACGCGATAAATTGATTTACAAATATATTCTACTTAAGTAAATGTATATAAACACATTTTTCACAGCCGCACCACTCGTTTTTGTAAAAAATAAAGAATTATTGGTTAAAATGTGACGATGCTACGATACAAATGTAAACAAGTGAAATTGGCGTGAATTCCATAGATAACATGGTGCTTGGTGGATGTAAACACTACAACGGCGTGTTTTCCTAATGAACAAACTTTTGCAGGGCTGTGAGTAGGATATTCACTCTAAGTGATGCATCATCACATGCGCTCATGTTATCTATGGTCGTAAATATATGTGATGGAAAGTAAACATGTTTTCGTTTAAGGTGATAAATCAAGGAAATCTACTGGCCAACTTATGTATGCATTCGTATTCGAATATCCAAAACACATAAAATACGTCTTAAGGGGCAACTATATGATGTAAAACAATAATAATTCACAAAAATACTACAGGATTTTGTACAATTAGCGAATTACAGCTTAAACTCTCAAAAATCACAAATTTTAGTTTTTTTATGTCAAAATTCGCATAATTTTTTGCTTATCACTTCCTACCTGCCATTTCAAATCATTATATCCTAAATTTAACCTAAATAATACTGTAGATGCTTCACGTTCCCTGACACCCAACAGGGTTTCACCCCCTGCCAAGCATAAAGACATTCAGTTTAATAACCTTAAGACAATTGTAGTAAACAGTCGTGACATTGGTAGTATAATTCAAAGCCACAAAGTGTTATGCTATTCAGCAAATTTCGGCAGCTCGAGCAGAAAGCTGCCGTGTTGCAAAAACCTTGGTCGTACAAGGTGCCCATTGTAGTGTAGTGAGTGTAAGAGTATTTTCGCTTCTAAACTGTTAATACATGTTAAATCACGGTCACTTTTTGAACAGCACTGCATTTTGCTAAACGAAAATTTCCACGAAGACTTGCGCAGAGTGGAAATAAAAAACTCTATAAAGAGCTTGTGTGTGCGCATGTTAGCAATTAAGGCTCATCTATACAGAACACACACAGACATGTGGAGATGAATAAAACACAGAAATCTGTGTCAAAGGCCATAACGAAAATTGTAAAACATGCTACACTTAATTTAAGCAATGCTAAGTGCACAATACAGGTCAAACGCATGCAACACCCCGAGTTACCTACAGACAACATAGACTTAATTACAACTGAACATACTTCACCTACACAGCAGAACACAGCATTAGATTACTCATTTCACGACACACACCAAACTAACACACATGAACCCAGTACAAGTGGATATCTCCAACCCCACCAGATTTCAACACTTCAGGCAACCGAGCTATTTTTAATTTCAATCCCGAGCACTAACACAGAAACTACAAAACACGAGTACACTAACATTAATGACAACACAGAACATCAATATGTGAATGATACAACCATGCCACAATTACCACAACCACCTAACGCACAACAGCCAACTCAAATCAATATCAAACACCCAGAACCCTCTCCCACATTTTCGAGTGAAAACCATGAAAACGCAGAGGAATTTCTGGAATCTTACAACACAGTTAGTGAAATTAATGAATGGTCTGAAATAGAAAAACGCAGGCGCTTTACATTTCCTTTACAAGGCACTGCCAAGAGATTATATGAGAACTTATACTACGCACACCAAGGCAAACTCGCATGGCAACAGGTTGAAACAAAACGAAGACCAACATTAGCAATGATAGATTACATAGAACAGTACAGACATTTGATGCGCACAAAACCACAAAAAGCAAACGAAACATGCCAGGTTCACATTGAAACACTGATTTTCTATAAAATCAAGGGAGAACCACACTTGCCAGAGGCAGAACTAATTAATTCATCTGGAAATTGCTGCTACCAACAATCGTCGAGAAACTGATACCATTACAAAACGACACTCTTGAAAAACTCCTCCAGAATTTAAACAATATCGAGCTAGGATTACACCCATACAAACAACTCATGGAAACACAGAACAAAAGTGCCGAACACAGTAAACTCCAAGAGGAAATCAAGACACTGAAGGTTCAGTTAGACGCCTTAATACAAGACTTGCAAGAAAATAACACCAACACAGCACCCCAAAAGGAATTTCAAACACACAAAACCACATTTCAACACCCACGCAAACATGCAATAAAATTCAGGGCGCAACATTACAAGCAGTCTCACTGAACACAGAACAGGGAATATTACAAAAGCCAATCCTGTAACAAGAATTCCCCGTACACACACAGGGCGAATCGCAGAAACCAGAAAAACCCGCAGAATAATGCACTTAAGCTACACTATCATGACAAAGACAGACAGTCAAAGCCCTTAAGTGAGACAAAGTTCAATCAGGCACATATGTGGGACGTTCAGTTTCAGACTAAACATACCAAAAGTGTGAAACCGGAAGTAAAGGTCCAATGCATAATTAACGCCTGTGAGGCATTATTTAGCAAAAGAGTACTGACACGGTCATACGCAGGAATCACTAGGTTCAATTCCCACGGTGAAAACTTTCCGATATCAACGCAACCTACAAGTTGACCAAAAGATATTAGCCCAAAACAAGTAAACACGGAAAGCAGGTCACCCTGGATAACATTTCGCACAGCTAAATGCTGATCAGAGCCAATTAGCTGTAATACTAACACCCACCACAAGGCCAAGCAGTCACGAAAACAAAACACCACACCAGTGGAAGCAGACACTCCCCACACCATGGAAGCGACAGCGTGCGTCAAGGCCAGCCCAAAGGAATGTACGCGTCAGCACGACGGTGACGTCAGAGCACCGTGAGCAACCTCTGTCGGTCCACGTTCGCAAATAGTCTCCACATGTACGCTGTGTTTGTACAACAGGACACTGAGCCGACACTTGCCCATTGTTCCCCAATCACGACACAGAATTTCAAACTGACATAGCAGAGCGTTTCTGTAAGTTCAAACAAAGTTTCGCGATTCGCGAAACAAAAATCAAGTTACCATGCGGGAACAGACACTTCCGTAAACATAAACAAGGAACCGGTTGGAGGTGATGACAAGCCTCAGCGCAACCTGAGCCACCGGCCCTACTTAGAAACTCTACACAAACAACACACGCCGGTCGCCAAGTACGAGTGCCGTACTGGATATGTGAAAACATCAACACTACACGTCCTTGCGCATCTTGGCGGAAAAACATATAATGCATTGTTGGACACAGGATGGTCTCGTTCCTGTATGGCGTCCACATTGATAAGCAAAGAAAAGAGAACCCTAGCTAATGAAATATTCTCATTAGTAGGCGCCACTGAAGATATAGAATTACCTCAATTCAAAACTAAAGTTAATATAAATATTCATGGCCATAATTTCTATCAAACATTATGACATAGTCCCAGTTCTAACCAAGGATATGTTTGTTTCTGCTTCTAATAACGCTAAAATATTTGACATCCTAATTAACAAAATAACAGCTACGGACAATTACACTTCACTTCACATGAAGCACTCGGCAACATAAATGCTCGATTGCCACCATATCAAAAAAGGGAAATGTAACAATTATTAGAACAATACAGAGACCGTTTCGCCAGTTCAATAAACGAACTTATGGAAACCAATGCGCATAAAATTAAATTAGAATTAACTACGGACAAGCCAATACACACGCGTCCTTATCACATTAATCCAAAACTGCGGGAACATGTATCATCACAAATATCACAAATACAGCAAATGCTAGACTCATAGATTATAATTCCTTCGGAATCACTTTACGCCGCACCGAGTTTAGTAATACCCAAATGCCAGGGCGGTATCCGATTCTTCATAGACTTTAGATTACTGAATCAACATTTAAAAAAAGTACAGTATCCAATACCAAGAATGGAGGATATAATAAACACCCTACAAAATTCTAAAGATAATACATCAATAGACATGTTCAGCGGGTTCTACGCTATACCAGTACACAAAGAAGACAGAGGAAAACTCACATTTAGTGTGGACGGAGTAGGGTTATGTATGTATACCCGTATGCAGATGGGCCTCGCCACAAATCCCAATTATTTCCAAAATTTTGACGATGGTATGCTAGGACCGTTGCGATGAAATACTGCAGTAGCATATCTCGACGACATATTCACTACCGACCTTGACGAGCCAGCCCAGCTGTTATGAAAACACCCCTGCCGGGTAAAGGTATTGAGGCCGGGATTGTTCCTATATGTCTGGGGCAATGGCGGCTTGTGGCCATCTTGATCCTGCCGCTCGAGGGATGACTGCGATAGTGGACCACCTAGAAAGTGGTCCCGCTTCGACGCCCGACTGCTGCCACCGTCGAAGTGATTTGCCCGTAGACAATGACTCAACTTAACAGGGTCAATTTTCCTCCAGTAAGGCACCCTAGGTCATGAAGTATTAGGGATATTCGTGGCATTAATTCGGACTCCATCTGAGTCAAAGAGCACCTTAGCGTAATTACTAATAACTCTTGCCAAAGTTGATAAAGTTGTTCCAGTTTGTAAAGTAATGCCAATAGGCGATCTTTGTAAGAGTTTTGATTGATGTTGGGAGTTGAATAAAAGTAGTATTTTGTATATTGGAGTGCTCTACCTATCAAGCGGCTACCATCCCCCACCGCAGGCCAGAGCAAGCCCAGTACCTAGATCCTTTGAGCGTGCGGCGTAGTGAAGTGTGCCGGATTCTAGGCATCTTGCATGTGGCGATATCTCGCGGCACACTGCTGTACTCACCCCGGACCTCTTGCATGGTCTCGGTGGCTCATCGGGTGAAATAACAAACAATTATTGGGACGTCTGTCCGGCCTGGTAGGTAAGACAATCTTGCAGATGGTGGCAGCGACGTGGCTCATGGACAAGCTATCATGAATGCAGTTGCGTTGATGAGTAGCAGTCGTTTAGTATTAATAAGACAGACATCATGCATCAACCTGATGAAGCTGGCGTAGCCAGCAAAACGTTGCAACCAGGCAACCGCATGAAAAATATGTCATCCTTAGTGTGTGTGCCAGTTGAGAAGTACTAGACTGTGGGTACTTATGCTTCTGTCACTATATGCTATATTATTGGTAGCATAGCATACTAATTTGTCACCATTACTTTATATATATATATATATATATATATATATATATATATATATATATAGACACACACACATATATATATAGACACATCTGTAATGCGCAACCCTTATAATATATACCTAACTTTTTCAAGGTAATTAGTGCTGAATATCATTACCTAGTCACAGTACTAAGGGCCTGTTTTGCAATTCTATATCTGGTTTTGTTCAGATTAAGGTCTGATTTGAAATTAACCGTGGTTAGCAACATCAGTCGTCGAGGAACCTGCATTAACAAAAGGCCTGTTTGGATCATTAATTTCAACCCAAGGGATAAGTGATTAACACCTATCAGTAGCGTTGAAACAGGAGAAGGGTCAACTTCATTTGCACACTACCACAGCAGCCACCAGCATGGACCCACCTCTCCTGTGGTATGACCAGTGACACAGCTTACTCCTCCATCACAGGATAAGAAACACCCTCATAAGACCCAGTGTAAAGAGTTTACCTAAAACCAAACCACGGTGACGTATTGCCCATATGGCTTTGGATACGTCAAACTGCAATGGTAGCTAATACATTAAGAGTAAATATCCCGCTATCATAAAAACTCCAAGTCATCTTACTTTTTCTAAATGTTTCAACACAGCCAAGTCAACAGCCATATGACCATGACAATCCATGAGATGTTGGGGAATTCCATGGTTCAGAAGAAGCTGCACTATCTTCTCGTGACCTTGATTCACTGCCCAAAATAGTGCCTGCATACAAAAACCAAACCATCTGTCAGATTGATTCTCACTGCCCAAAGCAGTGTCTGGGAAGGAGAAAAATAATAATAAAAAGAATCAAGTTAGGTTCACAACCATCAAGCGCACCCGTCAGTCAGTCAGTCATCCATCTTTTTTTCATCTGTCAACTGAGAGCAACTCATAACAATCCGTCGTCTGTCGATCTGCCTGGCCAGGAAAAATGTCAGTGTTACCACCCAACAACACAAACTTTCTTGTGCAGAGATAATTGTTTTTAATGAATGTCATAAATATACTCTTTTTCCCTAACATAATTTAGGCTGTATGAGTGCTAGCCAATACCTACTTACTTCATACATCCCATGTTTGTCCTAACCGAGCCATGTTTGCTTGCCTTCTAACTTTGCTTGTGTTATTATTACTTATGCTGGTTTTTTATTTCTGTTTGTTTACTACTTTTCACTCTTAGTTTTCTGGACTTCAATTTGGCAATGTTTCTGGCTTGATTTTGTGAATTTTTTTTTTTTCATGGACTTGACATTTTGTTTAAATGAGTGGAAAGAGAGCTAGCTTGTTGCACTATGTGTAGATTGTCTACAGTAAAATGAGCATTGTTGTTCTTTTTTTCATTTGCGTAACCATCAGCCTATGTCAATATAAATATTTCCACATTAATTAATTTAATCATTACAACCACTACATAAGTCTACTGTGCGTACTAAATAAATAAAAGAGCTCCTCCACATAATCACTATAATGGTGAGCAAGATAAAGGATAGAACACTTTGTTTTAATACGGTTTACAGTACCAGCCGTGTCTAAAATGGCAGATTTTGTTGACAAAATGATCTCGTGACCTGATTTTGTATACACAAATGGTGAAGTTTTTGGTAATTTGGTATTTTGTATTTTCTATCTAGCAGCAAAGTTAGCAAAAAATACAAAACGAACACATGCATGAATGTTTTATGAAACAAATAATTGTACATAGAAGACACTCAGCATGTTTTAAAAAGTCTGTAACTGCTGTTCTTTGTTTATATTTTCCACAACAAATTTTTTTAAAGTTGTTATTGCATAACTTATATTATGTTCTTATTTATCAACGTGATGATTGTAGAAATATTATGTCCGTTTTAAGCATTAAATTTAGATAAAAATATTTTTCAATGGTAATGTAAAAATGTGGTACCGCGAGTGCTAAACAAATGACTGTCGACAACTTCCGAAATGACAAATTACAAAATAACGAATTTGCCATTTTGGTTTCAGACACGGCCTCCATCTTTCACAACTGAAACACGTTTTGCCAGTTATTGATCGCCAGCCCGGTCATTGGTCACTCGTTTTCGCAATGTCAATAAATCATAAAAAGACAGCTCGAACTATCACGGAAAAGTTAAAAATAAAAAAACAATTTGAGCATAGTGTGTTATAAACAAAATTATTAATTAAAGCCCTTTTCAAGAAAGGAAGGGTTAACTTTTCTTACATTTTTTCATACAAAGTGTTTATAAATGTTAAAAAAAAGTAAACATTTCAGAGATTTTAAATGTTTGTGTGTGTTTGTAAGTCGGTAAAATTTTAATAAGCGTTGTATTGTAGTTATTTTTTTATTGGGGATTGTACTGTTTTGTTTAAATGCCAGGTTACCTCATTTAAAGTCCCTTTATAGTCTAGTCTTTATTGCATTGTATTCTACACTTTCAACCAACTCTGCCATCTAAAGGAAGAGTCCAGTTGATGTGACGCACGCTGAGAAAGTGACGCATGCACGTGCGCACACACACATGCACGCACATGCACAAAAAAACTACGGATGGTATATCTATTGTGTCGCCCGCCCAACGCGGTCGCCTGGCGCCGCACCTGTGTATACTCGATGCGCCGTGAATTAACTACACTCGGTGCAACATAAAGATCAGTTAAAGTATCAAGTACTTTAAATCCTGCACATACAGTGCGTGATTTGTGTTTGCTTTGAAATTTATAATAGCTACTATGTTATATCACAATTTTCAGAGCCAATATCACTGTTCCATTAAAAGTAAAAATGTGTAACTTTGATTATCCAAATTTTTAAATACAAATACGTTTTTTCATGTTTTCCCTGACCCTGATTAACACGGTTAATCGGGAGTTTACTGTATTACAAAAATCACATTTGTCCTCAGTATTACGAAGGTAACAACATTTGCAGATGTATCAAATTGTTTATTGCAATGAAATATGCATTATAATTAATACTGAACATGCAAGCAGTCCACATGCCTGGTAAGCTGTTTTGAAAGTGTGTTAAGTCAGCAGTGAAGGGGAGACAAACAGTCCATGGGTGGTATGTAGGAAACTGGCAGGTTATGGTTCAAGTGTTTAGTAAGCTGGTGGTCACCCTGCCATTCTCTGACTCAACCAGCACCTGTAAAAGCACTATTACTTCATAGCAATTGAATCTTGTCTACATCGACATCAGATTTTGAAGTGAATAATAATATTTGATTTGAAAAACTTCTTGAGACAGGAGGAGGATAATTAAGGTCATAAAAACTGGTTTATTTATGATTGTCAGTAATAAATAACTCAAACTTGGCATCTAATATGAGTTACAGATGCTCAGTGCCTACGCATTATTTGGAGATATTTATGATGGCAAGGGGAGGTCAAATACACATTTCGGGGATATCATTTTATTTGGAAGATGTCAGACTACTGAATTAAATTAATATTCCTTGCAAAATTCGTGATTTTGTGCCACAGACAATTGAGCATGGACTTACAATGCTTGGCAAAACCTCATGCCACTTAATGTTTTTAATATTCTGGCAAACAACAGGTAAGTACTATACACAGACTCTATGGTATCATTTTTCAGATGTCTACTATAATAGATTTATATTCAATCATAAATAAGTTTTATTTTCATGCCAGAGATGACTAAACACAGGCTATTTGCAAAAAATTGCTAATTTTGATGTATAGAGGTTAGGGGTGGGTAAAATATCTAGTAACCGACCCGTAATAACAACTTTATTTCTGCAAACCTAAAACATCATTTCAATAAGATTTTTCTATATCTTGAAGCACATATTTTGAGATACAGCGCATTGAAAAAGCTGCTTTTAGCTATGTTGAAGTGTTCTGAAATGGTGTTTCTAATGTGTATGACATCTTGCAAGCACTCAAAAACCCTTGCCTGAAATGTGTTCTTTTTGTAGATCCGCACAGTGGACGACAAGTTTAATAGTTCAGTAGAAAAACGTGTTTTTCAAAAACCCTGCAATGCAGTTGAAGCGCTAGGTGGACAAAGGCCTTCGTTGAAAATCAGTTTCTCATTGCTACAATATTACAGTAGACCTTAGATTATATGAGTCTGGATTTTATGGAGTCATTTCCAGAAACAGTAAAAAATATTGAAAAATGAAGGAACAATCAAATTCAAGCAACAGGAAAATTCATTTAATAGATGTATGACAGACCTATTGTGGAAAAAATAAGTGCCACCAATATGCAAGTTGATACTCTACAAAACATATATTTTGAACCTGTTGTATATTCTCATGTACCATATCATGTATGTGGATATGGAACTATAAAGTGTGCAGCACACATGTAGCCAGTATCTTGCAAGTAGTCTGGCAGAATTCCCAGGAGATGCAGTGAATACCAAGATGTCAATACGGTAAGTTTGCATATGATGAGTGTCAATCGTTATACTTCTCTCACGAATGCTTATCAATGTTGAGCAGAAACATGGATAGTGGACATAACGATCGAAAGAAGCAATGCGTGCAATTTCAAAGGAGCATGATAGTGGCAATGAGAGAAAGCATTCAAAATTAAGTGGTATGAGACAAAGTATAGATACAGAGACTGGTAGAGATCATAGAAGTGGCACAAATTGAGGTAGTAAGGGGATGTCAAGAGGATGGAAAAGATAGGTTGACAAGAACGATGATGGAACACGAGAACAATGGGAAAAGGCCGCGCAAGGAAGCCCACAGAAAATATGGGAGGAGCAAGTAACTGAAGAAGTGAAGAGGAGAGGCAAAGACTAAGAAACAGCGAAGGAAGTATGGTGAAGAGACCACGAAAAATGGAAGCATTTTATCAAGCTGACCTGGCTTCAGGCTGGAAACAGTAAAGGATAATTATTGAGACTGTAAAAATACCAGAAAACACAATTGGAATTGATTAAAATATAGCTGACCACACAGTTATAAAATATAGGAGCAGTATTGTTGCTGCTACCACTAATTGGATGTCACAATATAAAAAAGGGGAAAGGAGAAGGAGGAATAGCAGCAAAATATTACACTAATAACTCTGGGCAGGATGTTTGATGTAGACATGCCAGCTGCATGTGATATGGCATGCCATACACGACATGTGAAATCACGAAGGGATGCTTTGTTCTCCAACTCCCTTTCTTCCCACTTTACAACTAGCAGCTGACAGCAACACAACTTACACATCCTACCTTTTGCACCATTTAGTATCAACTGTCTTGTGAATTGTGGCAGACTAGTTAGCCTTTGTTGGCATTGTGCTTAGCTTTCAGATATTTTTGTAATAATGCTGCATAAATGTGATTCTTTGGCTTTCCTTCTAGATTCAGGGTTCTGCAGGGTCACTTTTGCATGTGGAAATCATGCCAGAAGCTACTACTGGTCAGCAGGTCTTGGGGATCTCCCATTTTTTCTGCTCTTACATTCTGGGACTTTCCATATCCACTTTTATTCACCCTCACTGACTTTTAAGATTTCATTGTTGAGAACTGCCCAAAAACTTCTCCACTCCACAAAACACAAATGTCACGTAAGAAATGTGCTTTAAAAAACAATTATATTCCCTTTAGAGATTAAAGTCGGGCAGTTAGCAGAAAATGTCGAACTTAATAAAATTTGGTGCCTACTGTACATACATTTAACATGTGAAAAAATAACCACCAAACAAATAGGGGTACAGTATAACCCCTCCATTATGACCCATTTATTAAGATCACATCTCTATTATGACCCAATCCTGAGGAACAGTGAAAAGGTTGAGTTGAAAAAGAAAAATTTGAGGCACGTCTAAAAATAGATTCAGTAATCCCTAGCCAACCACAGTTTCAGTTATGTGCAAATTTGTTTTATAGACGTTTTCTCCAACGGCGGTAATAGTTTCTATTATACACGGTTTTCAGTCTATGGAAAACTAGTCGTTACTGATGTTAGTAGTCGCGCATTTCTCAAGCTATAGTCTGTTCAGGGTAAAGTGAGCACTTTTGATGGCCTGGTTACTTTTTCCTTTCAGAAATTTTTTATCCTTTAAAAATAAATTTTGCCCTTTAAGTAATAAACACAGTGTGTATATTCCACCACACTCGGAAGTTAACATTTAAGGCTAAAGTAAAGCATACTTATTGACTATTATTCCAAATGAGAGGGCTTTCAAAAGTGCTCAAAGGGGACTATGGTGTATTGTCCATGGAATTGAGGGTTGGGGGGGGGGGGGGGGGGGGGGGGGAGAGTTGCAGGCCGGGGCCGGATCAGTAAGGATTATTTGTCCTAGTCACATGCCGCTGCCTCTGCTATACCCTCCCTGTCTTTTTTCACTTCCATTATCCCTCCTCTTTTGCTGTAAACACAGCGGCACATTACACAGACTAGTTTCTTAATCAGTGTATGTATGATAACTTCAAATTTAATTCAATACCGTTTTTCTTAATTATTATTTTTAAGTTTATGTGTGCCCACGCCTATGTAATATGCTAATTTTTTATGGTGGGCAATTGTTTTTTTTCTTGTGAAGTCAATTTTATGTGTAAAGTGAATAAAGATAAATGTGTGGAAATAAAATGTGTTCTTATGTTAGCGGTACAATATTATGGCGAGTGAGGCTGTGTGCATGTATAGGCAATGTCAAAAGTTTTTGATGAAAAATTTGGTATAATTAATAATTCAAGTAGACTGCACAAAATATTTATAATCACGTTAACATTGCAGCGCCTCATTGTGTCATTGCAGAGGCCAACACACAGCCTACATTTAGTATAAATTCAACACATTGACGTGACTCGCATCTATCAGCATGTTTTTCCAATGCCGGGCTACTGTTAGAAAGTGAACCGGCCCTGTAACGACAGCAGGGGCAGCGCGCGGTTGGCTGCTGCCCGCCATCTTGTAGCGACTGAACGTCAACTGCCCAGCCTGAGGATCTAGGGCCGAGCTTCAGCAGCAAACCGCCACACCTGCGCCCGGCCACGCTGCAGAGGATCTAGGCGCTCGTCTAGCTACGTACCCAGCCAGACCAAAGCGAGAGCACGGTGCGCAAACACGTATTGCGCAATGCCACCTAAACTTTTTGATCACTACGTGCCTCATAGCAATGTATGACCCATGAGACTTGCATAATAGATCTTTAATATAGCTTTATATTTTAATAATACACAGTCTAATCTTTCACACACTTTCAATGGCCTTTTTTTTACAAGGGGTGGTCCAATATGCCTTTCTTGGGTATCAAATTAATCAGGAGACGTTCAGCTATTAACATATACATATTTATATTTAATTTAAAAAGTGGTTTTTTATGCGCTAGAGATGACTGAACATACTTCATGCCAAAAATGGCAAGTCGGCGGGCATAGAGGTTAGGGGTGGGTCAAAATCAGCCCTATATTTTTTATTACAACCCTATTCTTGGGAACCGTGAGGGATCCTAATAGAGGTTCTATTGTACCATTAACATAATACAGCCATATCTCATTCACTGTACAATTTTCAAATCTTTGGCAGATATTAAATTATAAAACATTTGTTCAATATAAAGTACTTTTCAGTATGGATTAAGTACAAAATTAACAACAGACCAGCATGGTTTTTTTAAACACCTACTTGCTGGTTTTATAATTCCCTTAGTTTCAGTATTTTTTAAAATTATTAAAATAATTTTATTTTAAGATTATATTTTTACCGTAAATCTCTGCGTACTTTATATCGAGAATCTGCTGTTCATGTTAATGTAGCCATCATCCAAAGAAATAAGCATGTTATCTGTTACAAGCAGTTGTTTAGCTCCATAATTAAAAGTAATTATTTAGTTCCATGATAGAAGGCTGCACTATTCCTTCAGCATGCATTGGCGAGAATTTCTATTAGCTACGGACCACCAAAACATACTGAATGAAAGCATACTAAGTAATATTACAACCAGTCTAACACATCTCATTGAATTATACAGTAAGTCCTTGAGATAGTAACTTGGTTCGACAAAGCTAAGAACCAAGCAGTCTGGTGTCAGTCAGTGTCAGGTTATATGTGACAGGTGCACAAAACTGACCGTCCAGCCTTGATTATCCTGTGCAGCAACGTCGGAGTGGGGCAGCAATGTTTTCACAAGTTTCTCACTGCCCTCCTTACAGGCGTACATGAGCGGTGTAAGTCGGTGCTTGTCACAAGCATTTGCCCTCGCCCCATGGCGCAGCAAAGCCTCTATGCAAAGCACCAGGTTCTCTTCGTTGTGGCGGCTGGCACATGTAGCCATCAGCGGGGTGTACTTGTCTGTTCAAAACATAATTCACAGATCAGTAGGGGCAACATTACATATTGTGTAATTCTAGTGAAATGGGTCAAAAATAAAGTTTTAAAGCAGATTATAAATAAATAAATAAATAAATATACTGTGTTGCCACACTGACAGTCATAATAGACCAGGCATATTGTAAGGTTCTACTGCTTATTTGAGGTGATAGAGGGTATGAGCAGAAGCACTGACCACATCTGCCAAGGGAATCCTTCCATTTGAAGAAGCAGTCAGCTTGGTACTACTCAACCAGGTCACATGTGGATCCAGAAAATATGTGAACTACACAAGGTCGTCATTCTCATCCTTCCCTTACTCTTCCCTTCTCCATCCAGGATGAGGTAAAGCACTAGACTGCAGGTGTCAGGTGTTGATGTGACCATAAGTCATGACACAGTGTTGACTAATTTGCTTTGCAGTGTTGATGCTTCCGTGTAGACTGAGGTATATTCCCAGTTATTTCACTTGAAATTACTAAGCATACACCAACAGAACAGCATGTTTACAGTTTAAAAGCACGGTTCAACTTGCAATTTTTAGTATTTAATAAAATGCTATCAGGAAGGAAGGCAGGCAAGCAAGCAAGCAAGCAAGCAAGCAAGCAAGCAAGCAAGCAAGCAAGCAAGCAAGCAAACAAACAAACAATACACAGTTAGTACTGAGAAGTCATAGCAACATAACTAAGTTTGGAAAAGGCTTCTTTGCCCAATATTACAGGGTGGCTAGCAATATCCTTATATGTAACAAATTCCCTGATATTTCCCTGACTTTTCCAGGTATTCTGTTACTGTTCCCTAACCAATAAACATAGCAAAATTAGGAAAAGTTTTACATAAATTCCCTTCCTTAAAAATTGCATTTCTTTTACTGATATCACCAGCTTAGACATCCTTAATGGATACTCTTCTATGGAATAATAAATATATATAAAAAATAATAGACATACAAAGATGGCACGTAAAAAAAGTGACAAAGGTAGAATACAACCTGTCTCCATGCGGGAAACAAGTTACAATACAAAGACATTAAACAAAGTCACAATTCAACGAGAACTAGTACAAGTGTTAGAAATTTAGAATTAATATTTTATCTGCAAAATCTTAAGCTGACACCTACAATCACTTTTTCCATTATGCGAATGCTTGCTGTATCAAACAATAAAAAGATTCAACAACAAAATTTTTAACGTATGATTACACATAAAGCAACAGAAATTGGCCTCAAAAGTTGAACAGACCAAAATTATGTATGGCAGAATTCCCTGACCTTACGTACATCTGCCTGACTTTTCCAAAAATGTTAATTCCCTGATTTTTTCATGTTTTCCCTTATGCTAGCCACTTTAATTATGTCAGGCTACTAAAACATACGGCAGCGGGAAGGGGAAAATAGGAATGAACAAATGTGAAATACGAAAAGAAATATTAACTGCCTGATGCTAGTGGTGAGAAACTGTACATGCTTGAGTTGCTGAAATTCATATTGTCAAGTGTACACACTCTTGTGCAAACAGATAACAGTTTTGAATTGTCATACTTTTCAATGTACTTCCTCTCACAGCTAAACTTGCACCTACTTCCACAAAAGGAAGGACTTCCTCAACAGCTGTGGTCAGTGCTTCTACTCTTACTCTTCATCACCACAAATGAGACGTAGAACCTTACAACTTCCCAGGTCCATCATGGCTGTCACAGATATTTTAAATTAAGGCAAGAAATAAAACTGAAACAGCAAAAATACTCTATTTTATTAGTAAAACTTAAATTATTTCTTGTAACAAATTACATTCAGAACATTTTTGTAACATACAGATCAAAGGGAATATGCATTGTCTAGAAATTGCAAGAAACTTATCAAAGGAAATACGCATTATCAAGAAACTTCAACATTTGTACCAGAAACTATTGTAATACCTGTAATGTTATTACATGCTTTTGTATTTTCATTTTAAATGAAAAGCTTACTCTTCATTACATAATTTTTTTAGTGTTATGTACTAAATATGCCTTTTTTGTTAACATTATAGAACATTTTGACGTGCCCTGGACGTCGTCATTAACCATTCCAATACTTTGTGCCAGTATCTAATTAATTGTCCCCCCATTCACTTCGGTACAGACTGTCGTTGAGAATACACACAAGTATCTCACTTCGTCACGAGAAATTATTCATTCAACTTCATGTGACAAAACTACAGTGCAGTTAGAGCTTTGCATTATGAATAGAGCTTTGCATTATGAAGAAGAAATTGTATGCTGTAAGCACAATTGTTCATGCTTTTCTGATATATGACAGGTTCTGTGCAAGTTACAGCACTATCAGGTCAAATAGTTTGTTGTTGTTCCCACACCCTAAATACCTGCAAAACATATTGTCTAAAATTGTGACATCTCCTAACAAAGGAACTGAGAACAACCACTCTCTAACCACGTTAGTTCAGATCCTAGATATGCGAGAGAAGAATGTAATCCAACTAGTTGACAAAATATACGTTAAAGATGGTATTAGTTACAAATGTGAAAAATTAAGTGGTATGGCAGATAACGACGTTTCACAAGAAGAGAAAACTGTTGTCGCATACATGGTATCATCAGCTTTTGGCAGTTTCAAATAAATTGTTGCTCTCTTTCCAGTCAAAAATCCATCAGGCTCCGGATTACAGAACATAACAAGAGAATAAATTGCAACAGGTTTAAATTTTTCACAGCAGATTCTCCAAGCAAACATTTTATACACTTTTCAGGTCACAAGATATTCTTGACTTTTGACAGTGTTCACAACTTCAAAAACTTAAGAAACAACTGGCTTAAAGTCAAAGCTCCAGAAAAATCATCTACGTTTCCATCTTTTGGTGCAGGTGAAGACAAACCACTCCTTCAAGCAATATTTAAAGAATAGAGAAGAGAGCAATTCTTTGAAGAAAACAGCCCGAAGACAAAATTTTATAACAGGCTGTCCTACTAGTATTGAGAGGAAAAATGTTCAGTTAGCTCAAAACATTTTTAAAGAGTCAATTCCTGCTGCTCTAAAAACAAAGAAAAATGTTTCTGGGGGAACTATAGAGTTTATAGATATAATAACAAAGTGGTGAAATATTGTAAATGTAAAAAGCTCCCTCAAAAGTATTCTGATGAAAAGTGACTTATCTCGTCCCTTTACAAGCATGGATGATGAAAGAATAGAATATTTGCAGTAATTAGCATCTTTGTTAGAAACTTGGAAATCATTATATTTGAAGTTGGGTTGTTTGCCTGCTGATACACTCAAATCTGTTCATCACAGTACACTAGTTCTGGTGGAATAAATCCAGTACTCATTTAGTGACTTGGGCATTGTGTACATTCTCACATAAAAGGTACAGACTGATAATCTATAATCAGGAAACTCGATTTAGCCAATACAGATGGCTAACAGGAGAAAATTATAACATTTCCGTGCAGTAATTGAGCCAGAGAAAAAAAAGTACATGTTAGAAGTCTCTTGGGGTCACATGCTTCCAGATATGGACATGTAAAATTTAATTTTGATGTACTCGAAGATGTACGTTGTTCTGATACCAGCATTTCATCTTGTTCCTCAAATGACACAACAGAAAACTTACAAGACTTCCTTGATGTTGAATTGAGTGATGTCAAAGTAGACCTTCACTTTTGTATACTTGTGGTTATGATTCCCACAAATTAACTATGCGTGTAGGCTGTGGTTATTGTACTGATCTTTTGATTCAGCCTTGTACTGATGATACATATTTTAATGAACTTAACAGAGGTGGACTAAGCATTCCTTCAGCTGCTGTTATATATGTAGGAGTGATTGCACATGAAGTATCAAAACTATTAGTTTCTGAAAAACATGAAAAACAGTTCTTTGAAAATACACACCAGAAGAGTTTTTTGTGAGCTTATCCAAACAGTACATTCTGCATGATACAAAACTTACAGAATTTGTGGATGATGTGTGTCACTGTGGAAACTCCATGAAGAATTTATTGTTTACATCCTCTCAACTTTGGGCAACATATTTTCCAACAATTGATTAAAGCACCGAACCAATCAGTAGTTATGGAAAAGTAAGGTTCCAGAAAAGAAGAGGAAGTAAACAACTCTGTGTGACATGAAATAACGTGGCAACACTTCGAAAAATCGTAATTATCTGTATATATCATGGTATATTGGTTGCATTTAATTGTTATAATATTGTGCTTACAATACTGTGTGTTGTACCATATTTTTCTCTTAAAGTATAATTAACTTAATTTATTTGTAGCTGCAGGATTCCTGTAAATGAATAGTCAGCCATTCTTTAGGTTATTTAGAAAATCTCAAGAAATAAACAAAAACCTGGCAAAGGAGTGTCGATGTACCATGATAATGTTTAATGCTGCTTATGGAACTCAGAAGTACGGAAACACATTACATATATGTCTTAATCATAAAAGTACAGAATTTTATATGTTGATTAATAAAACAGAACATTGCACATATTAACACCAGAGTAGGAAATGTAAAATACTGCAGCCTGATTATCGCTCTGTGTCGGTGAAAGACGGTTTCATAAACTTTTGTTTCAAACTGGTAATATAAAGTACGAATAACATGAAAGTTCACACTACAATTTATACACAAAAATAACATGCCTCTTAAAGTGCAGCAACTTTGATAACAATATCTCAGTTGTTTTCGTAAATGGGCAAGTTGAAAGATGTAGTAAACTTAGTGATTGTGTGCCCACTTGTCCTCGTGCTGTCTGGCTAGGCACCTAGCCTGTTCCCTCGGCGGCGTTGCTAAGTTTAACACTCCAGCCTCCCACTAAAGAGGACTGTGGTCCATCCCAGGCAAGATGAACTCGACACAGTGGAACTGATATAACCCATTTGTTGCTACCGGAGATACGCGCAGACCTATGAAATCACAGCACGAGATGCTACAGAGTAAAAATGGCACAAACTCAAGAGATAGACCTAGCTGACATCCATAAAGCACAGTCAAGAAACATAGTTACTCCCTCTTCCATGGGAAAATCTGTAGTCTCCGAAGGCCCTGCATGAGGGAGGATGACGAAACCTACCCCTGCCCCTTCCTCCAGTTTACCCAAGTGCTGGTACTGTCTTGCAAGGCACTTCTACTGGGACAGCCCAATGCTATGTCAAAAGATACAGAATCAGCAAGTGGGTCCAACCAGAAGAGTAGAAGAAAAGAAGAAAAAGCCAGGGAAATGAGAAAGCCTGGAAGCCCGAAGGGCCCTGGCAAAGTAGAGGAAGAGGTCCTACAGGTAGCCATTATACAGGAGAAAGCGGTCATACGAGATCCACCCTGCATCACAGTGCTAATCAGCCACTGAAAACCTGACAATGTTGGAAACACAGTTCACAGGCTTTCGTGGACATTGTCATTAAATTCTAGGCTTCTGGGTTTGAGCAGCGTCGTGGATTTCTTCTCCAACGTTTCAGCAGCTACCATAATCAGGAAACCATACCTGACCAATTGAAGACAGTTGAAGAAAGAGACCCTTATATATTCTGATTTCTGGAGGGGTGTTTCCTGATTGGCTGATCAGTCATAGGAGAGAAAAGTTTCAAGCACTCGTTCATAATAAGCCAATGTTAAAACCCTAGGCTAAAGCATGCCTGGAAGCCAAGCTGTGCCTGATGTCAACTACTTTTCATTCACTGTCTCTATATTGGTAACAGTCACTTAATTCATGCTGATTATTTACACCTATTCAATCCAACTGTCTATTACCATCATTTCAAATGTCTGGCACTCGAGCAACCATTTCAATAGTGACCCCTTCCCCCATCAGTCTCACGCTCCACTATAGTGTGCTCACAGTCTGCAGAATTTTCACTCTCGCTGATCCTTGTTGTCACCACTCATCACTTCGCTGTCTTTGCACACCTGGCACCTAAGGCAGTGAAATGCTCCAAACTCTATAGTGTTGACTTGGAGGCTCGTCACAGCTTAAATAGACCAGCTGGCTTAACCCAGAAGGTTCCCTGCACATCAAGTCATGCTGAAAGGCTAGGATGATGATCAGAACATTCTCAAAACAATAACCCTGCACATTTAATCCCTCAAGGGCAGGAACGCATGAGTCCTGAAAGTCTTACCGGGCACAAGCGGCAGCACCCCTTTGTAATCTCTGCACAGGCTTTGGGGTAACCAGTATTGCCCTTGACAACTACTTCTAACATTTGAGTGGGATGGAGCAAGGGAAGTAATGCAGAGCAGCAACACGTAACAATATGTTTATACTATATGCAGAAATACACACAGTTGTGTGTATCAGGCTTGTTCAACATCCCAGATACAGCATATCATATTTGGTAGCACTGCAGTAAGACTTATCAAAAAATGAGCCATTAACCATTATTAACACCAATGTGACCACAGCTATCAGTTTATAAAAATTTTGGTTATCATGAGATGTTACATGTTAACTTCAATATGAATCTGCCTTTATACCAAAAATAGTGCTTTCCAGTCTCATGTGACACAGGCATAAAATTTTAAAGTTTGCAGTTCGGAATGTGGGGGCAACTACTACAAAAAAAATTGAACTTATAACAGACAACGGTGACAAAATTAAAAGCGCTGTACAAAATACCAAAATTCATGAATAAATGTTATTCCTTGTCAAATTAGCAGACATGAATGTGGGAAATCAGATAACAATAAAGTATACGGTTGTCACAATACTGAGATTACACTGTCTAAAGTAATAATCATGTTAGGTCAAAATCTTTAAAGGTGGATATCATTTACTGACAAATTTGAAGCAGACACCATAGCAAAAACTTGGTTGGTTTGCGAAATATTAAGTATTTAGATTTAGAGGTTTTTGCTGGGAAAACAGCTTAAAATCTACGCCAGCAAGCAGAGCAAATTACTTTGAAATAGCCTCTATCAAATGTTAGTTTTGAAAATAAATTTAAATTTTTTTATTCATTACTAAAGCAACCATTTTCAATTTTGTAGCATTTTGTTAATCACCAAGAGCTAATTTAACTAAGAATTATAAATTGTAAGATTTTCAATTGTTAGCCAAAGTAGTAAAAGTGACAAATTGGAAATAATATATAGCTCCCAATATAGTTCTTAGTGAGCAACAAGTCATTTATAACTAGCTGAAAAGGTACCATGATGCAGAACTGTCAGTGTGGGCTAAATTTACAGGATTGCGATCATGTCTAAAAATAAACGTGTGCTCATTCTTTTTGGCTCATTGGCTCCCACTTTAATGCTGGAGCGATTATACAACAAACCCAACATAACTTTTTCTTTCAGCCATTTTTTATCCATCAACCAAGTTTAAAATAAATATAGTCATAAGTACTATACACAGTGTGTATAATCCACTGCACTCGGAAGTTAATGTCTAAGGTTAAAATAAAAATATTTATTGAAGAACAGACTGAAGTAGTCACAAAATAAATTACACACATTTAACTGCCCCAATTAGTTACTACTTAAGGGGACTGCCTAGTAAAATATTGTCTGTAAAATCAGTGTTTGCAAATATTTATTACCTCAGTTAGTTAATAAGCTGAAAATATAATTTATACACTAAAGATAGAAAAACTATTATCTACAGTCACCAATTTTTTTACATCTATCCTATTAAATATATCTGAAAAGGGAAAAATGGTAAACTCGTACTGCTAAAAACAGCATTTTTGGAGCTTTCCTATGAAGTTAGCATACAAAAAAGAAAAAAAGTAAAGTGGCATCTGTAGTGTCATCCATTGGCTTTCATCACAGATCTAATTTGCAATAAATACAGCTACCTGCTAATGCATAGTGCAACCTTGGTAGGGCACAACTTCAAATGGGTAATTAATGTTAAACAGAATTTCTTCTCATTGCATCAATTTTAAAGATAACTGTTTCAAACAAAAAGTATTCTACATGAAATTTCTTAAGAAATGTTGCTATGTTACAACATCTTACCAATTGTTTTGTTTTAATATATTTTTTTCTAAAATGTAATATTGAAATTTACATACACAAAATAAAAGATGAATAAATAATACTTTTAAAAAATAATTTTATATAGTAATATTTTCTGAGAAAGTAGCGTCAAAACATTGTTTGTTTGAAATAGTTATCTTTAAAATCGACGCAATTAGAAGAAATTTCATGTATCATTGACTTACCATTTGAAGTTCGCAGCAGCCGGCTTGCTACGCAAAGCCGCTAAAGAACTCTAAAACAACTTGCCACAAAAACTGAAGTTAGTTTAATGATGGCAGCTTGTCATTAAAACACAAAACACTCCACAACTATTCCCATCCTATGGCTCAGCCAGCTTCATAAAATTACTTTTTCCACATCATTCCACCGCACCCATACCTACACTGAGTGATCCCTTCTGTTTCACATACCCATCTATCTGCTCTTCCCTTCTTTTATTTGGTTGACTTTGAGGCCTTTCCACAAACTCATTCTAAACCCCCGCATACTTCTTGGCAACCTCTCTTTTCCCATTCTTTTACCATAACTATACCTACAACCTCATACTTACATAGGACCACTTTTCACAATTTTGTACCAAAAATTACTTTGGTTGTACCAGTCAGTATTACAGAGTAAAAGTCTCTCAATTAGTTTTTAAGGGGGCTGAAAAATCTACACTTCTTAACATGAAAATCTTGAGAGGATAAATTTTTTTTTGGGAACATAGTTTTACCACGAGTAGCAAAATCCCAATTTTGCTGTTTTAGAAATGGACAATTAATGAAAACCATCTTGCGTACATAAATGAGATATTTCACACTGAAATAAAATGCCAAGAACTACTTCGGGATGTCTGTAAAAGTGCACAAGGAAATATTTGTGCAACTTCAAGAAATAACCAAAAATAAAGAAATTCTTGCATATTTTTGATCAGTGGCTGCCCGCAAGTTTTTAGAAAATAACTTTAGCTAAACATACCTTAAAATGAATTAAGACAAGATCATTCCCCTTTTTAAATTTCCAGCAAATTTGGTTTATTTTAATTGTATGTTACACAAACAGTAAAATTCTGACTTTGACAAGTCATTTAGCAGAAACCATGAGACCTAAAAATACTTTATCTGAGGAAAAGGCAGTCAGTCACAGATAATGTCTACAAGTTGAACAATATATAGTACAAATATAAAATACAGTTTTTAGCACCCAATGCCCTGAAGTAAAACAACTTTGTGAAATGCTACTTTCTAAGAGAGTTTTACTCTAATAAGCAGGGAGGGCACACCGTATGGCAAGATTAATGACCATTGAGTGATTGGCTTTTGAGGCAAAACCTACTTGTTATAGTCCATTTTATGTACGTGGGGTAAATTTTTACAGGCCAAAATTGAAATTTCATACACTAAAATATTATTTATTTATTTCCATTGCATCGCAGAGTTACCGTATAACGTGTTTCGTGTTGCTGCGATCTACAGCATTACCAACCATAAAGACTACAAGTCTTTGCATGTCCAGTTTCATTTAGTAGAATTTCATTGAAAAATTATTACACACAGAATGGTTAAGTGCTGTATGTTTGTGCCTTCAGGAGGATTATAAATAAATTGCGTATATAGGTATTGTGTGAGCAAACAGTTGCTGGCAAGCGAGCGGAGGCTTATACCACAGTGCAAAACTACTCACCACCTACGTGCAAAAACTTCTCAAATGGCATCTGACCATCATAACACCTGCACCCTGTTTATGAGAGCTTCATAATTGTACAAAAATGAGCGGGTCGTACGTGGGTAAATACAACTTGATCACGGTAATATTGTTTCCCAAAATTATGAGACAGCATCACCCTTCCAAGCAGAAAGTCTATATCCACTCCAGCTTAGAAATCTCTTTACCTTTGCTGAAGTTGGGATTAGCTCCATGGTCCAGCAAGTACTCAACTATGTGGATGTGGCCCATCGCAGCTGCGTGCATGAGAGCAGTCCAGTCTCCTGGCAAATATACATCCACTTTCACACAGCCTGCAACCACACATCATACATGGACATAGGACCATCTCCAAAGTAAATCAAACCTATGTTTTCACTTTAGTCAGTACGGCAGAATAAATTTTCACCACAAATTATTGAGACATAAATTTTGGCACATTAATAAATTTTTGACATGTCTGTCCAATGATATCACAGAAGAACATATAATTTTCAGATAAGCACAGAAGTAAGGAATAAAAAATAATTTTATGTATACAAAACATATTCTGTATTATGAGAAATATCTGCATAAAAGTGTTTTTAGAAGAAACAGGCTGCAGTAATTGCAACTCTATACAACTGTTTTTTTAAAAAGCAAACTTATTAGCAGATAGCACGTCGCATTGCCAATGAATTTAGTTGGGTTCTACATTAGTTGCACTTGTGGGGAGGGTGGAGTGGCAGGGGGAGGGCACTCTACTCTTTGCATGGTACAGGCATTCAGCTGGTGTACAGCACTGGTTGGGTCACTTCTGGCAAGGAACACATTATGGTTCGGCGAGCACTTGGTTTGTGGTTCAAATGAGGCACACACTTAGGTCGGTGAGACAGGTCTTGACAGACGGCAGAGTTCTGCAGCATGTTCCAGCAGAATGAGATGCTCGAGCCCGGCGTCGCTGCAGCTGACATCCTCTCATTTGGTAAGCTGCCCCGGGTGTCAACCTTGACATGGGGCGACACCAGGACATTGACAACAGTCTGGGGTAGGCTCTGTGACAGGTTGTCTTCTGCTACCCCTCTGGCTGAAAGTGGCTGAACTTCCTTATGTTTGGGAAGTTGGCCCCTGGTGTCTGCATCTGCAGAGGGCGACACCGGGACATTGGTGGCCGGCCTGGGTAGACTCAGCAACAGGCTGTCTTCTGCTACCCTTCCGGTTGAACTTCTTCTCATTCTGGAAGTTAAGGTGTGAACTCGGCCGCTGCATCGGGCGATGCAGGTATATGTCTGTCGCTGGCAGTTTCTGTGTTGGTTGGCCATGCAGTCGGCTGAGTTTTCGCACTGTCCACGTGGCTTGCAGCCAAAGGTACCAGCTAGAGTACGGCATCTGGAAGGGCCTTGTCTTGGCTGGCAGGTCTGGTAGGGCCGTCCCTTGAGGACGGAGGTATTTTGGAGGTGGCTGTGATGTCATCCGGCATGGCAGTCTTTTCTCCAGTGTGACTCGTTGGAGCCGGTGTTTCAGGGTAGAACCTTTCTATAGACCCCACTAAATGAACCTTCTTTCTATAACATTGGAAAAAAGTTTGGGAGAAAAAAGTAAAAAAATTTGAAGAAATTCAGAGGGAAATAAATTTATTGCAATTTTTTGGTTGCCACAAGTTGCGTTTTTCTTGGTGAGTGCTGTATGGACCAGGCCAGCTCATATAAAATAGACACTACCACCCCCCTTGGCTACCGAATGTTTCCACGCACAAAACGACTACCCTCTGTGTTTGTGCTGCTACTGTGTTCTTATGCTTTCCTTCTCACTTTGTGTTATTACAACTTGGATTTTGATAACGGTTTGTTGACTGTTTATTCTTCTTAATTTTTTTTTGGAAATGTCATCAGCCACACAGAAGCCTACAAATTGTCCTCCAAATACAACTCTGGGCTGTGAAACCACGGCAAGTCTTCCTCCCATTGTGGTCTCTACCTCTCCGACAATCCATTACGCTTGACGAGAGCCAGATACATTCTCACTTCCTCACTTCCAGCTTTCTCCTCCCCCACATAGTCGGCCCTTTTACTGGGTACTTCCCATGGTGTTCATCAGTCATAACAAACCACAATGATCTTGAGCGTTTGTAACATCAGCTGAAACCAGAGTTTCGGTAACCTGGATTTACTGTTTCCGTGTGGTATAAACAGTTCAGTTTAGTTTACAGTTCTTGCAACTGTTTGGGGATAAGGGTGGCAGCAGATACACTTCTATTGTATCACTTTATTCAGAACATGTGTGTTTTTATTACGTAATTCAAATTTTGTTGATTTTTTTCTCAAAAGGAATCCAAAGAGTAGGCTAAATTTTTGTAAATGAATGGCAACATTTTATTCAGAAGTAGTCTGACTATTAACATAAATCAATAATTTGTTGGAACATTATCAGATTTTTGCAAGAGACTATTAAACATTGAAATGTAAGATGTGTCTAATATGAAATTTTTTTTTACTCGTTTGGAGACAAGAGAAGTTGCAGGTACCCTTCTGTGGTATCGTTTTTTTTGGAAGATCAACTATTAAATTAAATTCATGTTGATTTTATGCTAGAGACAACTGGACAATGTTCTGTAAATGTCCATGCACTGCTCTATGTTTTTAACACTTTGGCTGGGAGGAGGCAAAGTATATGCTTCTCAAGTATAATTTTTTTCAGAATTCATCTGCCCCTCAACAGAAATTTATATTTAATTTAAAAAAAAAAAAAGTGTAATTTTTGCACTAAAGACAACTGAACCCAGACTTCATGCAAAAAACAAAAATCCAAAATATCCATAGCGACTGACATGTCATAACAACCTTGTTTCTGGAAAAAAACACACACACACACTCTCACACTCACTCACTCTCTGTGTGTGTGTGTGTGTGTGTGTGTGTGTGTGTGTGTGTGAGAGAGAGAGAGAGAGAGAGAGAGAGAAGAAGAAGAAGAAGAAGAAGAAGAACAACAACAACACACTGGACTTCGTAAGCTCCTGTTTCAGCCTAAATATTGAATTTATGAATGCGATATGCAGACAATGAAACAAAATACAAAATTAACAATTAAAATTTTTTAAAATACCTTTTGAGAGAATATCTTTAACTGTTTCCAGATCACCTCTTATTGCACCAAGTCTGAATAACTCAACTGCTGAAGGTTCAACTGGTTGTATTGGAAGTTTTCTCGTTTTCTGCAATAAATGAACAGCATTTAGAGTTAAAAAAAATACTACCAACATTTTTAACATTAAAATTACGTACACTATAAATAACATTAATTATTAGTACAACATTCTGATACTGTAAAATTTTTTTTAGACTTCTTGCATCGCCCTCTTCAATGTCATTACATATATTCGAAATTCTATAACATAATAAGATTCAAATAAACATTAGACCTACAAATACGAATTACCGTTTCGGCATGGCTGGTGCTAGTCACCATTTCAAAACCATAGTCTTCATTGTCCCAGTCTTCTTCGCTGGACAGGTCCACTGGCAAGATGTTGGCCATTTTCAAGACTACCTTTCCCGTTCACTGGAAAAGTATATTCAAATGGGTAAGTATAACACCTCTTTCGGAACACTTGAAAAACACTGCAAAGGTTATCAACAAATGATCATTCAGTATATCATTTTCATCCTCACGCCAGTCATTCCGAGGTTTCATCCCCTACATGCTTGATCCTAACACTTTCTGTATATATTTTATTTATTTAATAATTTAATTTGTGCATCCAGTCAATTCAAATGGTGAACATTTCATTTCCTGAATATAGGGTTTGTCAATACAAAATATTTATCTTATACACTTTTAATCATGTTAAAATGTGGAACTATTTTTCCTTTCATCGTTACCAACTTTACCATGTGCATGGCAGTCAATATGCCCGTTAACATATATGCAAGTAAACTTAGGTGCAGGTTGATTTCTAAAGTGCTCTATTAACAGTGAACAACCTATAGGTACAAAGATTACTACAGGTTTATTTATGCATAACAGTCACAGCTTTTCTTAATAAAAAAGAATATCAACATACAATACACTGATTTTGAACAGCAATCAGTACAAGAAAAATTATTTATAGCACTGCAGGGCAGATAGCTCATAATGGACCTGGCGAGAACACACAAGGAAACTAAGAAGATGGGTACACAAAAAAACATTATACACAAAAAAATAACTACGGTACAAATTATTTAATCATGCACTTACCAAAAAAAAAGTAACTGGTCTTCATTTAGTCACCCATATCCACAAACACCATTCAACCAAACATGGTATTAGCTGAAAAAACAGAAAACAAACTCTTATCAACTTCTACAATTAGTTACATACAAAGTATTCATGTATTTATAGGCTAAAGGTCAAAGTTTCATACATGATACAAAATAAGTGTGAGGGTATTCACAACATACTACCGGTAGACTTAAGATTGCATTCATCCAACGTTACTTTGTCTAACATTTTTGCAATTGCGTACCCTTAAAATGTATACCTATTACAGCAATAAATTGGTTAATGAAGAACCAAGAAAATATCTAATTTGCTTGTTACTTAGGCCATGTCCCAATTCGCAGAGAGTACTCTCTCTCGGTCACTCTTGACGTCACAGAGTCCTCTCTGCTGTTCCAACTATGAGGAGGAGAGCGTGATAGGGAGAGTGAATGACGATGTACACTCGGTGCTCACTCTCGCACCCTCTCTGGCCATGTTGTTTACTAGTCTAACCTGAAATATCCAGACATATTTTGTTGCTTCTAAAGCAGTGTTGTAAATATTTTATCAACTTAACTTAATCATAGCGATTGTGAAATGTGTAATAACAATAATATTTCATTTGCCATGGAACATAACAAATTATGATGCTATTATGTTCACATTTCATTTAGGTTAATTGTGTGCATATTATTAAATACTGTGATTTCCACATAAAAGTTTTGTTTTTAATGAAGCAAAAAATGTAACAAATTAAAATATGTTACTATTTCATAAAATACTGTACTTTTATTCAATATAAGTGAAAGGCCATCAATATTTTATTTTTTAGCTATTTATTATCTTTTTTATCAGAGAAATAATGCCAAAAATTCACAGAGGGCACAAGTCTCAATTCGCTATAATATGCCAGAGTGAGTGAGCACACTTTCGAGTTGAGACATGGCCTTAAATTAGATACGTCCTACAGCAAGGTGACAAAATATAATGAACATGCTTCCGAACGATCTTGCCGAGGCATCAAAGAACAAATTTGGTTTATTTGGAACATTACGGATACTTAAGTAATTGTTTTTTTTAACACAACACTTAGCTATTAACATGCAAGTAAGACTTCACAAGCGAAGTGAAAGACATCAAACACAGACGTAAATACAAACATCAACATGCGTTACTCCAACCTGCTCCGTCGACCTAATGCACGCAACCTTTCAAGTTTTCAATGAACACAAACTATAAATAACGAAGGGCCGGTTTCGATGAAGTAATCGGAGCAGCACAGGTGGTCACAAAGAAGGTAAATTATATCACGGTTATAAATACCTTTAAAATTTTTTACACAGCTGCGAGAGCATACAGTTTTACAGGAATTATTCTTCACGAAATATTACGTGCTGCGTATTTTTGGTTTCATTTAATATTTTTATTGAAAAATACGCAAGAGATATTTAGTACAGTATTATTGGCTGTCCTGTAGCAATAAATTCTTCCCGCCAAACATGCATGTGCACGAAAGGTTGTTTTGATTCAAGTGCAGTACGTTTGCTGCTTATGCTCCTTGCTGCTGTTATGAGTCTAGGTGAAGCTTGTGTACGCGGATAATTTTATCTATGTTTCTCTATTGAATGATTTAAAATGGAAAACGATGCAAGTAAGTTATTTTTATTTCTGTACATTTTTCATATGCATACAGCTTTCATGTAGTCCTAGATCTTGGGATTTTTGTAATAAATAAATACATTTACGGGTCCTTAATAATGTATGGAAACAGGAGATGCATTATAAACATACGTAGTGGAGGCAAATTAGATCTTGTACCGAACCATCATGATTTCGGTTTTCCGATAAGGAAGTGAGGTTACACTGACACAAGTGGTGCGGACACACACATTAAGGCCCCATCAACGCACATAACATGGTTTTTTTGTTTTGTTTTATTGCATCCGTAAGGTTTTTTTTAATACATAGCTGTACAAAGATATTGGACAAGTCAAATTACAGTATACAAAGTTTATACACTGGACATAGTAAACACACACAATATATCAGACTGCATAGAATAAAGAAGTAAAAATGGTGTGAATTGGCATTAAGATGGTCATCTCTGAGGCCGTGTCTCAATTTAAATAATACTCGTTCGAAAGAGAGCACTCTTTCGCACAATCTAGCGAGAGCACTGCTTCGTGCTCTCTCATGATCTCGCTCTAGGGATTCAGACAACCACTCTCTCGTTTTCTCCGTCAGACAAACGGCTGATGCCAAAAGGCGGAAAATTATTTTAAGCTGAAATCACAGTCGTAGCTATTGTAAGTAATTTATGAGTGTTACAATAATTCACGAATTATTATAGCACTACCAGAATAATCATTAGAGGGCTTAGCGCATAAAATACTATTGGCTCTGTTTTATATTTTACTGTTATGTTACAGCAAAGTGACAGAAAAAACTAGACTTGGTCAGAAATTCGAATTTATATATTTTTTAATACATGTTTGTGTATATTATATGACTGTGTAAAACAGTTGAAATTATTCTCTTACAGTTAAAATACAATGCAGTTTAGCCCAGAAAGCTACTATAACCTTATTCAAACAAGGCAATAATGTAAACAAACATGGCGACTGTGAGAGAGCTCCAGCAAGTATACTACTTTGCGGTCTCACTCTTTCGTGCTCTCTCGGACGAATTGAGACGACCAGAGAGTGGTCTCTCTGACGTCATAATGACGTTGCGAGAGCATGCGAGAGTGCTCTCTGGACCAATGGAGACACAGCCTGTGTATCTTAAGACCTAGCTACAATCACAGTAAGAAATAACAATAAAAAAAAGAATCTGCACTTGTATATGGTGCCAGCTACAACACAGCACTACGGCGTAAGATGGCGTGGTAATGGCATAAAGTGGAATGAATATTTTCAATTCTCTTACGTAGAGTTCTATGCCGGCCAATCATGAGACAACAATTCTAACCATGAGAGTCGGTGCAGTACAAGCTTATAACAACATATTTATTAAATGAACTTGCGGTACAGTTCCAATTTCCTTTTGTTCAAATAGACAGCGCAATCATTAACATGTATACCACAATTTAAATTCCCAAAACACAATTCTCGCTAACTTTTTTTTATCACAAGTAGTTAAAACAAAAATAAATGTCAGGTTAGCCAACATACTGTTAGTAAATATCCATGATACACATACAGCCTGTCTTTTTTTGTGCTCATTTCTCATTGGCCATGTAACAATTTTATTACTGCAGTTGTAGCCAATACATTGCATACTTCCACAGTAACGCCACTGTTATTTTGTCATGGGAATGCTATGGTGATTGTAGCTTAGTCTTTATGCCAAGTTTTTAACGCTGGTGAATGAGAATGTGAAATGTCACAAAAACTGCTGTAGCTAACTTATGCATACAAAAATTCTAGTGCGGAAAAAATTATTTCCTATTCGTTTGCTCTCTGTAATTGGTTAAAAAAAGAGTTTTTTCCTCCACATTAACACTGATTGTAGGCATACTGTTTCTCTTGTAATGTAAAGTAAATCTAAGTAGGTAATGTTATTTAAGCCAAGGTGATTGTGGACGGGGCCTAAGCCCTTTTCGCAATAGCGCAATGTGATACAGTTGGTGGGGGGGAAAAAAATTGAAGTTGCCTTCCATTTGCAGGGTGATATTTTACCACACACAAATGAACACTTATATATAAAGAGATTGAGAGTAATTATTTTACTATGCATTTGGACGAAAATCTATTGTTCTGCAATGAGAAATTTTTTACAGAACTATAACTTTACAGATAGGCCTACCATTAAATTTTTAATGTAATTCGCATAGTAGAAATTAAGTTCCACCAAATATAAAGTAGTAACTAGATAGCGCTCCTTTCAATACAACATTATTTACACAATAATGTTTCTTTTCAAATGTAGTAATAATTTACAATAAGCGTACAAAAAGTAACAAGAAACAAAATTTTTTCAATTATACTGTGTGTTAAATTGAAAATTAAAGTAAAAATGTTGTAAATATAAATGTATTGTACACGGAAAATTTTAAGTGAAAAGATTATATATAAAATGTGTTGGCCCTACATGATGATTTGATAATTTCAGTTCAAAAGTGATGCGCTCGTTAGTGTGCTGTGTTATTTCTTACCTGTTTGCGTAAACAAATCACATTACTAATACCATTTTCTCTACAGTCTCATTTTACACCGGCCCGCAACATTTTCCTAAGCAAGAAAAGCAATGTCTGTATTTTTCACCACATTAACATCACTTTGTTCGTTGTTACCATGTTTGAATGTATTTGCAATAACTTATGTTTAATTTGGAATACTTTATTTTTCAATTTGTATATAATATCACTCATACATTGCGACGTTATGACAAAACATTTATATGTATGAATATATATACACATTCATGCATGAGGGAGTGGGAGATAGAAAAGGTAATTAGGGGTTTGAAGAGCAGTAAGGCAGGGGGACCAGATGGGATAGGAAATGCAGCACTAAAGTTTGATGGCGAGGAATTGGCGAAATATTTAGAAGTGCTGTTTAAAAAGTCCTTAGGAGAGGGTAAGTTACCACAAGATTGGAAGGATGCTATAGTAGTACCTATATACAAGCAGGGGGAGGCCTGGTAACTACAGACCGATGAGTCTCACATCAAGTGCAGGAAAAGTAATAGTCAGGCTAGTGGTGTAGTATGTGTTGAGGGTTATGAACAATAGGAATTGGTTGGAGGAGTCCCAGCATGGTTTCAGGAGGGGTTACTCATGTGAGACTCAGCTGGCTGGGTTATTAGAGGATCTGGTGCAGGTAGTTGATGAGGGGAAGCAGGTGGATGCCTGCTTCATAGATTTTGAGAAGGCATTTGATAAGGTGCCCCATGGGACATCAATGAGTAAAGTGGAGGTACTGATACCAGACAGGAGGGTAGTGGAATTGATAGGGGACTTCCTCAAGGGACTAAGGCAGAGGGTGAAAGTAGGGGAGGCAATATCGGAGGAAGAGGAGGTTACGTCAGGGGTACCACAGGGAAGCTTGCTGGGTCCTTTGTAATTTGCCATAATGGTAAATGACATGGGTTTGGGGATTAGGGACACTACTAAGGTAGTGAGGTTCACAAGGAAGAAGCTGATAAGCAGGGACAAGTGCAGATGGGAGGGACAAGAGATAGAAGAAGCATCAGAATATAAGTATCTAGGGATTGTACTACAGGGAGACGTCAGGTGGAAAAAACAGGCAGAGAGGGTGGTTTGCAAAGGGAAGAAGGGCTCTGGGTATGCTGGGAAGGGTGCTGAATAGAGTCAGCTGTGAGGTGAAGGAGAAGGCGTATGGCACAATGGTACGGCCAATGTTAGAATATGCTGCAGCAGTATGGGACCCGTATGTGGAGGTGGAGGTGCGATAACTGGAAAAGGTGCAGAGAAAGGCAGCAAGATGGGTGAAGGGTAGGTGGAGAAAGCAAGGGCAGGATGATGAGGAAGAAGGGAACTACAGGCCATCAGTGATGATGAAAGAAATGGGGTGGAGCTCATTGAAGGACAGGAGGAAAGTTGAACAGCTAGTCAGGATGTACAGGGTGGTGAATGAAGAGGGTTACACTGCAAGTTAAGTAAGGGGGTGTTTAGAGGAAGAGGAAACAACAGTGAGAAGCTTCAGAGGGTGTGGAGGAGAACGGAGCGGGTTAGGCAGTCCATGCTTGTGAGGTCTGTGAGGGAGTGGAATGTGTTGAGGGAGGAATTGGTATCTGTGAGAGGGGTTTGTAAATTCAGGAAGGGTGTGGAAAAGGAATTGGTTGGGTGAAGGAGAGTTGAGAGAGCTCGCCACCGGGCGGTAGCCTAATTGCGAGTGTATGTATGTATGTATGAATGAATGAGAAACCTGGCTTTTCGTTTCTTTCCCCTTGTTTACAAACATGACAATTTTTACTTTTCTTCTTTTCAACACTCTTGCTCCTGATAGGCGGTTTTTTCTATCGTCGTCAGCAATGTTGCCTTTGTGGCAAGTCAGGCGTGTCGCTAGCACTCTTGTCGCGAGCTGTCGCAAGTGATATGAATTTCAAGTGGCTGGTTCGGTGTGACATCATATCGCGTTGCATTGCACTATTATGAAGAGGGCTTTAATGACACACTTTTCTGGTTTTCTCTGGATCTCCCGTTTCCCTCCGCCCTTTCATTCTGGTGCTGCTCCGTTCTCACCTTTTTTCACACTCTTCGACTGTTAAAACCTTGATAGTAAGAGCCATTCAAATTTCTTCACTAACTCACAAATACTAGCCTAGGAGAAAAATTACTTCACACTGGCAGTGTAATAATTCACCATCTAATGGCCGTTACCTGGCTTCATGCCTTTGAAAATTGCAGCCTTAATGTGAGGTCACATTGTATTCCGATTTCACAGCAAGGGCACATTATGTGTCGTAGAATGTCTCCTTTAGCCAAGAGCATGAGCAACTCAATTTAATTTCATTAATTTATTCATCCAATAAGAACACACACTGTTTTCGGACATGAAAATAAGTCATACAAATTATATAAGCCAAATAAAAATGAAAATCTTGTAAAATTAAAATATTTACAATAATTAGTTCAATCAGATAAAAATGTAAGGAATAGTCAAATTTTAAAAGACAAAATTCACAATAGAAAGTTGGCCTAATTAAAAATAATATTAATTACAAATTAAATGTCAAGATACCATATGAATGTAGTACCTAAATGCTTTTACCCTAGAATGCAAAATGAAATAAAAATAGAATGTTAATAATATAGTAACAACTGAATAATAATAAAATTATAAAAAAAAGTAGCAGCCTACAAATTCTGTAAAATCAATCCAAAGTATCATCATAAAGCTCTTCAATGCTATAATAACCTTTTTCATACAATAATTTAAGCGGTAAGTTTTAAATTAATTTTGTTAGTATTGAGTTTATGTAAATTGGTAATTTATTAAAAAGACTGATCCCAAAATTATTTATTGCCCTTTTCGTGCCTTAGATACAGCAGTTTTCTGATTTGCAAATGTTTAGAATATTTAATTTGTTTGTGTTTATTTTGTGTTTACAACTCTGCGTGGCCGTGGAAAACACTTGCCATCATCACAAAGATAAATTAAACATGCATAGAGTGAAATTCGACAGAATAAAACTCGAGGTGGTGTAATGAAACGTAATCTATAGAAATGTAAATACTGAGATGTCACATTTAATTAATTTTTGTGCACCCTTTTCATTCTGTCTCTTGCCTCAGCTAGCTACTAGTATTATGCTAGGCGTTTGCCTTAAGGTCATTCGGAGTGCTGGAGATTTTGAAGACGGGAACCAGATAAGAATGAAATGTTTGTGAGGAAGGCCGTAAAAGTGTTGGTTACCTCCTCATCCATCTCCCCTGGAGTAGGTAGAACACAATAGAGTCAGATGTGGAAGGCGCCGTGGAAGGCACCCCGTGACCAGTGGTTTTTTTTTTTTTTTGCTGTCCTCACGATGTGACATGTATACTTGTTTTAGTTTTAATACTTAAAAGTACTGATTTGTTTTTGGCATATAAATATGGTGAATTTTGCCATAGCGATTTTCTCAAATGACTCTTGCAACATAAAATGCATGATTTACCACAGTTTCCCTAATGACACTTACGTCTATTTGTTCTGAACGACTAATAAAAAAACATGCTTGGTTATAATAGACATTGTATGTCGACTCACAAAAAAATGTACTGTATTGACTCTTCTAACAGCCCTGTATTATACGTCAAAAACATCACAAAGAAATTATAGCACAGAGTCTCAGAATAACTAAAACCAGTTCATGTATCTTTGGGGTAACTTACTAAAATTTTGTCAGCCGTACTGCTACCATTACAATAACTATAAAGACCCCCCAACAAATATATATATATATTCTGATCATACATTTTATGTATTATCCTAAAACAAAACTCTGATATTAAAATAGATTTTAAATGTTTATATTATATTTATATGTATGTGTGTGCATGCGTGTGTGTGCGACCCAAATATTCTCATGATGAAATTAATTTGGATGTTACCAGAAAAAAGAAATTCTCCATAGTATAAAGACAGTCTGATTAAAATACATTTCAAGAATGTGATACCCAATGTTTCAGAACTGAAGACTATGTATGTAAAAACTTCACATAATATTTTGAATGGTTTTGTTAATTAAATGGAAATCAAACTATACAAATTTCACTTATGTAAAAGTTTATTTTAATAAGTAATAAGTACATCATTAGGGGAAATATAAGTCAAATGAATCAAAGTAATTGTTTTATCATTATAAATATAATTATGATATTGCAAACGATATGAGACAAATGAGTGCACAGTATTTAAGTTAAAAAAGATAAGTACTGTATTGCACTTTCTGTATTTGAAAACAAATAAATAGTACATATTGATGGTTTTTCTAACCTCATTTATACATGACGTTAGACTACAACTCCTGTTGTCTTGTTAAAATTTATTTGTCTGTTTCACAATTATTTACATCAATGAAAACATTTAAATATCAGTAAGCTCAAACATTAACTTAGCAGATTTTCATGGCATTCTTAGCATGCCTTAGTTTACGCCAAACACAAACATTTGCCATCATCACAACCAGAAAGAGCCCCACTACAAAGAAATACATAATGATTATAAATGTTATGTGTTTTTGCACATTCAAAGTCAAAAATAAAAAAAAGACATTTTTTTTGTAACAGCCAAATATTCTCATGTTGCATTACGTACATTATAATTAAAATAAAGAAATTCACCATACCAAGCAAGTCAAGGAAAATAGGTTTGAAGAATAACCATTGTTTCAGAATTCTAAAATGCATACAAAATATTTAAGGTATAAAGTATTTTTTTGAAAATAATGAGATAGTATATTACTTGTAAACTGAATCAAACTAATGTTCAATCATAAAAAATATAATTTTGGTATTGTAAACTATCTTTCTTAGTCAGTAGTGGCAAATAATTTGAAATATACATTGACAATGTTTAATCATTTTTGTAATAAAAAAAAAAAACTCTAGTTCGAAATATTTTCAAAATTTAATTAAGAAGTTGCCTGTAAGATAAAGTTAAAATTACAGTTTAATCATATTAG
This sequence comes from Dryococelus australis, assembly GCA_029891345.1. NCBI lineage: Eukaryota > Metazoa > Arthropoda > Insecta > Phasmatodea > Phasmatidae > Dryococelus > Dryococelus australis. The sequence continues at coordinate 56,624,234 of CM057003.1, forward strand.
TATATATTTTCATATCTAAATTGGTGTCTGTACCACAATTATTTACAGCATGAATTTATTTAACTGTTATTGGCCAGGACAAAAATGACATTAACACATTTTCACGTCTTTCATGGAATAAAATACATGCACGCGCGCACACACACACACTCTCTCTCTCTCTCTCTCTCTCTCTCTCTCTCTCTCTCTCTCTCTCTCTCACACACACACTCTCACACACTCTCACTCTCTCGCTCACTCGCCCCCCTTCATCCAACCTACTCCTTTTCCACTCCCTTCCTGAATTTACCAATCCCTCTCACAGATACCAATTCCTCCTTCAACACATTCCACTCCCTCACAGACCTCACAAGCACGGACTGCCTACCTCGCTCCATTCTATTATATGAATTTTTAATAAAGTACCCACAATTTTTATCAGCCTAGCCAAATGTCATTTTAATGTATATTAGCTAAGCTAATACTGTCTGTAAATGGATATGAATCCAGTGATGCTGTGGAATGAATGGAATTTTTATATTGTGCATTTTTTAAATTGAAAGAGCTCTAAATGCTCAAAGGCAGTTACCAAAATATGCACTCGTCGTACTATAAAGCATACTTATTTGCAGCAAGCCTGTTCATGGGAAATAACTTCATTCCTTGTGTTAAACTGTACAACAAATAATTAGATAATAATTAAGGAAATGCATATAAGGCTGGAACGAGACACTGGAATAGCTACTATACTACAGGCTGTTTTCTGATACAGCAAAATGAGATGCTATGGTCTCTGGAAATCCTGGCAGGAAATCCTGCCAGTGAAGAGGGCAGGGAGGTTTCTCTAGAGGGCCTTGAGCTAGGGGAGTTGTGGGTGATTCCCGGGCCCGCACTGTGCATGGGACTGCTTCGTACACTACCCGCTGAGAAAACAAGTTTTTATAAAGCCGCTTTCGTCTGTGAAAAACATTGTTTTAGTACAATAACATTTCCATGCAAAGTATCAAATATAGTAGAACAAAATTTGCAGACTGGTTGTATTAATATTATATCCAACAAAGGAAGGTTTTCTATGGTCATGCAAACAAAGTTAGGATGTGATTTAAGTCTTCAAACTCTCATAAATTTTGTACATATTTACATTGTGGTAATTTTATTTATATAAAAGCAAGGAAAATGAAATTTTGTTACTAAACAGTGTAAACCCTAAATAACTTAATGAAAAAAATTCCTATTTATACTTACAACACAAGCTTCTTCTTCCGAATTAACAAAATTATGAAACTGATGCTGCTTTTTTACTTCATTTATAAACTTAAAAAAATATTGTTATGCCATACTAATCAATTCATTTCAGTATGCACTATTCAAATATGAAATTAAATAAACTACTCCGAATGGCCTTGAACCTTTTTCACACTTATTCTCATTACACCGTAAGACACCTGAACAGCAAAATTACCGCAAGTTATTAAAATTCTGAAACACAACATGGAGCAACACTGAAGAATCAAAAATAAGTATCAAACTACAACAACTCTAAATAAGAGTAGAAACAGTAGTAGGTATCTCTTAATAAGGTGTTTAATTAATAAAAGATTAAAATATGATATAGTAACAATAAATCATTAGGTTCAGCCAACATTAGTGGTTTATTGAATAACAAATGATTATTCCTTTAACATTTAAGTTATATTGCTCATATGTAAAACATTTTATTGAAAACTTGTCTCAAATGAGAAAGTCCAAACTTATCATACTATTTTAAATTTCTGACAGAAAATACATTTAATTTTAATAGAATTAACTTGGAACGATAATAGCCTTTCATTACTGAATTAATAATTTCTTCTGAAAATTTAAATTTTAACTAGTGCTGCACTCTGTTTAAAAGATTATTGAAAATGGACTTGCTGCAAAACCCAGTTGTTGTAGACCTGATATTGTTGGTCGGAATAAAATAGTAATTTTCTTTCTACCTCAATAACCAAAAGTTGCTCGCTCTAGAACTTTCTCTGCAGTAAGAACATCTTTCCTTCTCATCTTTTCAGATATCCAGTTCTAAGGCATAAATTTTGCTAATTACAGTTCATAGCATCTCATAAGAAATTCTTCAGTTACAGAAAAAGTACAATATATTCAATTTATAATATACTAGTGACCGGCCCCGGCTTCGCACGGGTGCAATTAAGATAAAAAAACTGCTTAACCCGGTGTTAATTAGGTTGGGTAAACACTCCTAAAGCATTAAAAAAGGAACATTATAATTTAATAATTAATTAAATAATTCATAATTTAAAGTTTTTTTGCTATTTTTATTTCATATTTTTTTACTTTTTTATAATTTTTCATATTAATATACATTATATTACAATGCAATTTATCTGAGATAGAAGTATTTAATATGTTATTGGCTAAGATATTCTCTGTAGACAATGTTTGACGTCCTGTTATTGTTTGGTAGCAAAATGTACTGTTTCTCGGGACTTCCAACTCCTGATAAACCAACATATAGTTGGCCATGGGAAAAACACTCTTTTCGTAGGTCGATTCCAACCAAAGAGAAAGTTTGACCCTGGGACTTATTAATAGTAATCGCGAACAATGTTTTTACGGGAAATAGCAACCGTTTGAAAGATATTGGCAAATCTGTGGGAATCATGGGAATCCTCGGGATGTTTGCCAGCTGGCCGGCTGCTGGACCGGTGAGGATGGTCGCGACAATCAAATTTTCTTTCAAGTCTTTAATGAGCAATCTTGTGCCATTACACATGTTAGGAGGGCTTATATTCCTTAAAAGCATGATAGGAGTACCGACTTTTAATGATAGTTCGTGAGGTGGCAAGCCAGAAGGATTAAGCGAATTTAGAAAATCTTGAGGAAAGTGGACGACATCGTCAACATTGGCGACTGTGTCAATCGACTTATAGGTTTTGACTTGGCCGGGAACTCTTTGTATAATGAGATTGTTGATTCCATTGACAGTGTTGTTCCTAGGCGATACTATTGCCCTGAAACACAACCAGTGAAAGTCTCTTTCTAGTAAATTTTCGAGGCCCGGATATACTGCTTCTATAAGATGCTGCAGACTGTGGACTATCTGACCTAATGTCTCATTTAAAATGATTTCAGCAGAATTAGTGCCCAAATTTAGAGAAGGAAAAACGCCTTCTCCAAGTCTGAGCAATTGTTGTGGGAAATCTTTATGCGTGTCTCCACCAAGATAGGCTCTCATATTCGTTCACAAATTTAGGTGTTGAATAGAACTCCATAAGGGAGATGATTTAAGACATGCTTTGATGATATCTGCACGCGTCCCTTTTGTAACTACAGGGAGTGTCTGCTGAAAATCCCCAGCAAACACGAAAGTAACTCCCCCCATAATGGCAGTAGAGTTTCTAAGGTTGGCGCCGTACGCAGCACACAGCACGTTTTATTTTCCGAATCTGTCCATCCTGCAGAGCCGTAGTACATTATTTTGTTCTATCATCAATATTTTTCGCAGCGCACGCAATGTAAGGAATTTTATAGGTCATTTATTTACACTTTGGGTTACATTATTGGAGTTTTAGTAGGGATCCCTATTGATTTTTAAAATAAAATATAACCTATGACACTCAGTGATAACGTAGCATTCTACTGGTGAAAGAATTTTTAAAATCGGATGAGTAGTTTCGAAGATTACCTCCTACATCCAAACACACAAAGTTACAAACACTACCTCTTTATATATTAGTATGGATAACTGCTCGGATAGTGTCGTTCCATCTATACAATAATAATTTTGTTACCTTTTTCTTACAAAGAGAAAATTAGTATTCTTTTTAAACATACACACATTCCTTCCACGACTCTCATAGATATGCAGTATTAACTAAAATATGACAGTTGGGTTGGCTTATAAAACAAAATTGCAAATTTACTCTAATCATAACTCAGATTTTACAGTGGAGACGAACACAGGCATCTGAGTTCATAAACAAATATTTCTCATAAAGGGAACAAGGGCTTGTGAGATGGGAAGCGTTCAAGGGTAAGTGTTTATGGGCACATTGCACTGAAATCGAACATACCCTATAATGAAATGTTCATAGTTAACAGCAACTACATTTTTTTATTACAATTAAAGGATTACCTATTGATAATTCTAATATTGTTGTCAGTGTATTAACCAGGATCGTGAAGGGGGGTTACAACCCGCATGTCCTCCCCCCTTTGGCTTTGCCTGCAAAAGCCTTAGTACAGGCCATGGCCAATTTTTTCCCAGTTCTGCTTGTCTGAGAAACTAGTCCCTTCTATAATGGCAGAGCATTTGACACAGTCATCTCACCATTGGGGCATTACTGTGAAGTGTGGCAGGGAGGCAAATTTGTCTTTTAGTGTTAAAATGAATTTAGAGTCAGGACTGTGCTAAGATTCCCACCTGGCTAGGCCCTGAATAGTACAGAGAGCTTCTTGTTCAAAAACTTTCATGTGCATAATGGATGTCCATCTAGCTAGAAGGGCCTAAACTTTTCTTCCAGAATCGCCAAGTTGTTCCATCGGCTTTTAGACAAAAATTGGAGCACAGTGTAAATGAATCTGATACATTTTGTAGCACATAGACCAGTTTTGATAAGATTGCTATTTTAATTCTTCGTATTCAATGGAGGATTTTAATTTGAAAGGCCTGAAACTTGTCGGCGGTCTAGATCATACATAGTGCGTCACTCCTTAAGACCAATGTGGATGCGACGGGCTGCACGGTCCACAATGGTATTTTGCTTGGATAACCAGGGTACACCAAGAATAACATCTTCCCCGATATATGACGTAACTATGGCTGTCATTGTAGTTTCCAGGTCACGAATGTGTGCAGTGATAGTTGTTTGTCGAGATAAGTTACTGTATGTTGGTTTGTAGCTAAGCAGATGACACATGCATTAGCTGTTACGTCTGCTGGATGCACAAACTCGGTTGCACAAAGTTATGCATTGCTGCGATGTCAATGGTTGTGTGACAAGGACTGTTATTAATGAAAACTAGAATGTGTAGAACCATCTGGTGATCATGGCCGTCCTCAGATGGCCTTCCTTTTATTCTGTCACTAATGACCTGAGTTGGTGGCAGCGGAATGTCTGGTGGCATACTACAGCTTGCTGTTGCGGCATCTGTAGCCGTGTTCCCGGTGGATGCGGTAGCATTGGGTGTTGCAGCTGCTGACGGGCTTGGCGTAGCATTGGAGATGTTGAATGTTGCCACTGTATCAACAATGGTGGGCAGTGTTGTACTGTCACCCTTATTGCCGCTTGATGGCGGGTGGTTGATGCTGGCACTGGCCAACCGAATGGCGTCACGATGGAATACTTCTGTTCTCCTTATGTTCATGCGTACTTTGTAGCATGAGTCGCCCAATGCTTTAGTTATGATGTGCGGGCCGCTCCATTTTTCGGCAGAGCCAGCACAAAACCAACCTCTTCTGTCCAGCTGACTGGGGGTGCACGTAGACATAAACACACTGGCCAGGTAGGAGTCGTGGTTGGGGGCGGGTGGACGCAGGCACCCACTGAGTTTTGTAGCGGCGCTGGTTCTCTCGTGCTTCCCCTATCATGCGCTCGTGCCTCCCCTCTCCCCCTTCCTCTCCTTCCGCACTGCTGGTGTGCTCTCTTGTCCCGCCCTGGAACTCATCGGGGAGGGGAAGGTCGCTGCCTTGGAGCAGCTGGGCTGGCATCATCCCTGTGGCCTGATTCATGTACGTTTGCAGCGTGAAGAGGGCAGTAGGCAGCTGTTTCACTCAGGGCACATGGTTGTCACCCACGCGCAAACGCAATTGAGTTTTCAGTTCCTGATTTCATCTCTCTGTCGGGTTTGTGCTTGGATGGTAAATTGCTGTCATGTAGTGTTTCACGCCCCATCTTGTGCAGAGATCCCGCCACACACGGCTGGTGAACTGAGTCCCATTATCACTAAGCACAGTTCATGGATATCCCGAGCGGGTGAAAAACTCGTTTTCTACAAACTTGCTCGCTGGTCATTCCCGTGCACTTGGCACCGTATACATCTCTACCTGATGTGAAAACAAATCCGTCACGACCACAATAAATCTTGAATATGTAGATGTGCGTGGATAGGTCCCCATTAAATCAGTGCTACAGTTTCATTTTGAACTGCTTGTTCAGTGTTCTGGGCTGTAGTTCTTGTGTTCCGTCCATATGCCGGTTCTTGTAGCGTTTACACGTAATGTATTCATGTACAAAGTGGTACACTTGTATTGACATTCCTGGCTAAAGAAAATGTTTTAACACATTGTGGCATGTTTGGGCTGCACCGGGATGGCCTGTCAAGTTGTTTGAATGCGCGTAGTGTAACACTGTTTTGCGTGCTGCAGCCGTTACATATATGCACCACGTTTACATCTGCGTGTTGTGCGCAAGCGGTAATCCGTTTCTGCGTGATAGGGCACTCCACTTGTTTGCTTATGACATGTTCCTTGACTGCGGATAGTGTGGGTGCCGGAGGTAATATAGTAATGTTTGCACATTGCACCATGGACATGACGAGTGTTTCCTCGCGTGGTGGAGCGGGAGGCAATGCACTCTGCCACTCCTCTTTGTCTTGCACAGTGGACTCTTGGTGAGTGGGACAGATGGTCAGCGAGTTGGTAGTCTTCTCCCACTACGTGCTGTACTTCGAAGTCGGTAGGCCTGCAGTAGGAGAGCCCAGCGGGTTAATTTACTATGGGTCTTTTTCATGCTGTGTAACCACAGTAGGCAGTGTCTGTCCGTAGTCTAGTGTGAAGCGCTGGTATTTCAACAGCAGTTCTTCAAACTCCACACTACAGCCAGATATTCACGTTCGTTGATATCATACAGCTGCTCTTCTGGGCTGAACTTTGCGCTTCCGAAGTCAATCATGTTACGGGTGGTGTTGTCGGCGAACTGGAACACGACTCCAAGTCTCTTCTCACTTGCATCCAATAAATGCTCATACAAATAAATGGCTTCTTGGATCGTAGCATGCCAAGGCGGTACATTCACTGAAGCGGCGTTTCAGTTAGTCAAAACTACAGTGTTGAGCACTTTGCCACTTAAAATGTATGTTTGGAAACATTAATTCTGTGAGTGGTGCTGTCATGACGGAGAATTTTTTGATGAACTTACGTAACCAGTTGATGATTCTGAAAAACTTCCTCAGCTGTTTGCGGGTTGTGGGAACCATATATTCCTCAATTATGCTTAATTGTCCTGGCGTTGGTCATCTCCCCTTCTCACTTATGATGTGGTCTAAAACTGAATATTCTCCTTGCCGAATGTGGCACTTTTTGTTCACATTGATTGCCAAACATTCTAAACGAGTGAGAAGTGGTGGATGTGGTCGGACCAGGATTCGGACCACACACAATGAAGTCATCTAAGGAGGCGAGTGCAAATTCATAAATTAGGTCGTCCAGCACATGCACCATCATCACTTGGAAAGTCGATGGGGCACATTTAAAGCAAAATGGCATGGTGCAAAACTGAAAACTGCATCTGTCAGGGGCGGTGAAAGCAATTTTGTGGCGGTCTGCAGGTTTCACTGGAATTTGCCAGTAACTACTACGAAGGTTGATGGTCGTTAGGACCTTCGCATGCCCCAAGGTGTTCAGTGCGTCTTGGATGTTGATGTATGGCGGCAGTGCTCTGCAGGTGATCAGATTTTGGTGGCAGAAGTCCATGCAGAAGCATCATGTTCTGTCTTTCTTTGGTGCCAGAGTGTTTGTTGAGTTGTAGGCACTTTCCGATGGCCCAATTACTCCCTCTTGTAACATTTCAGTCAGCTGTTTTTGAATGATTTTGCATTGGTGCAGGCAGTAACGCCTCGGATTGTCATAGACTGGGGCATCTGTAGTAAGCTGAATGCAGAGTGCTCTGCCACTGTTGTACTCCATAAGGAGTCAGTCACTGTAAACGCGTTCCTTCTCTCATTTAACAGGTGTTGCATGGCATCACTGTACACTAACGGTACTGAGTGGTAGAGGTCATCCAAAGCCACGGCAGGTGTTCTCCCAGTTGGTCTGTCTGTCTCTTTTTCTCCTCTCTCTCCCCCTCCCTCCCATCTCCCCCTCTCATTCTCCCACACCTCTCTCTCTCCCTCCCCCAACTCCCCCCTCTCTCTTCCACCTCCCCCCTCTGTCTCTTCCACCTCCTCCCACTCTTCCACCTCCCCCCTCTCCCACCTCCTCCCTCCTCTCTTCCACCTCCCCCTCTCTCTCTCCCCCCTCCCCCCTCTCTTTGTTCCACCTTCCCCTCTCTTTTTCTCCTCCCACCCCCTCTCTCTCCTCCTACCTCCTTCTCTCTCCTCCCACCTCCCTCTGCGCATACATGCCTGTCCATGTGTCCATGCCTGTCCCCTCTTTCAATTTTTGTATGCCTCAACCAAATTTCACGAAACTCAGTACCTAAGTAATACCTAGTATGGGTATCTGACTTTTATAGTTTTTGACATTGCTGGGCATTTACTTTCGAAATGGCTGTCATTTTAACATTTAGGGTGATATGTTATTTCTCGGGAACTATTCAACCAATTTAAACCAAATTTTGTGTGCTGGCAGAGCATCATGTAAGCATTACATTTTTTTAATGGATATGCTTTGTCTGTCATTTTGTAAGATAGCACCAAGTTAAAAATATAGCTTTTAAATTATATCTCAAATTATCAAAGCAATATTCATTCAATTTGGCATGTAAGTTCTACTATGATAGGTCAGGTAAATGCAAGTGATACTTATTGAACATGATTAGGTAGGGTACTTATATTTTAAATGGTGACCATACAAATATTTTTGGTTTCTGTGGTATATCTACTATACCATTTAACCAATTTTGACCAAATTCTTTATCCTGAAAGTGTCTATTACAAGCATCATATATGCCAACACCTATCCACTTATCTCAAGTATTGTGTAAGATAGCACCAGATGAATAAATTAAGTTTTTATTTCAGTGGACAATCGACCAATTCCTTCTAAATTAGGCAAAGTAAGTAGCAGGGCAGCAGATTATTAAAAATTTTGTTTTAAGTATGTCAGACCCTTATTTTCAAAATGGCAGCCTCATTGGTATACTAGCTTAGAATGTTATATTGTCGTAACCATGTAATCCATTCCAACTTAATTTTGTTTGCAGGCAGTAGATATTACAACTACTATCAACTATATCTACAGAAATAATATTTTGTCTGCTATTTTGTATGATAGCACCATATTAATAAATCAACTTTTTATGTTATATCTTGTTAAAGTATCAACTAATTTTTACCAAATTTGGCAGAGAAGTAGTACTGTGGCAGCTTATGTAAAATTATATTTTTTAAGTAGTATATCAAGACATTTATTTAAAAAATGGTGCGAACATACACATTTTAGTGTAGTGTTCTGTATCATTGAAACCATGTAATTATATATGTATTTTTTTTGTCACATGTATTTTCAGAACGTTAGCTATAAAATCATGTAAATGTTGTCTGTTATATCTATGAAACTATGTATTATATTTTAGCTTAACTTTGTATACTGGTAGTAGGCCTATACAATCATTGAATATGCTAATATGTAACTTTTTTGTCCTTCATTTGTGAAGATCGTTACTTGAAAAATATGAATGTTTTATTCCATATCTCAAGTACTACTCAACCAATTTTCACAAAATTTTTCACACAATTAGGGCTATGGTAGGCAATTTGAAGAGGCTTAGTCACTTATTTTCAAAATGATTATTATGTAAATATTTTATGTTAGTAAATCCCATCATTCGAAACATTACATTTCATCTCTAATGGTATTGCTTTCAATGAGAGAACAAATCCTACCTATCAACTCAGCTTTTAAAAAATTATTTAAAAATTAATTGTTCCCATGTTGAGGAAAGTAGGCTCATTAGTTATATGAGTAACTTTTTGTTTTAAATTTTTGCTACATTTGTTTTCTAGTAGTAACAAAATTGGCTTGGTCATGAAACAGCATTTACACCAGTTAATAAATGTGGTGAGTTAAGAAGGGTGGACATTTTGAAGAAAAGAAACTTGTCTTCTGGGTATTGTTTAGTATGTTACAGTTACTCTCTGATTTCTTTAAATGATTCCTCAGTAGCAATCTATATTCTATAGAATCTGCTGATATGTGTAAAATGTGTTGTGTTTATTGAGCTCAATAAACTTCAAAAGATGACAATGGTTTGGTTTTGTGTATATGATTTTTCAGTATAACTTTTAGCGGGTAATGTGCATCATTTGTATATCTGAATTCATGATTGTGTATGTATAAGAAAAGAACTAAGAAATGGGTTTTTTCTCTGCGCAGGTTTAGCACCGCGAGCAAAACGACAAAAAATAGACAGGTATGGCCGTGCGTCTGCATTTGAGAGGCTGAAAAGTTTGAAAGGCAATAAACACAAGTATGAACTCTCTAGTGTTGATAACCTATATGATGAAGTGGACGAGAAAGCATATTCAGAGAAAGTTTTGGCTCGTCAGGATGATGACTGGATAGTGGATGATGGCAAGTATAAATATGTTTGAAGTGTCTGTTTGCTTGAGGTGACAACAATGGCAAATGTTATGTGGAGAATTTCTGAAGGGGAATCGGTTCCCATCATCTTTGATTACTGGCATTTTCGCCACAACCTGCATCACAGATTTTGTATTTTATTTTAAGCATTGACAGCATAGGCAGTAGGCTACTGTGCATATTTGATAAATTCTGAATTATGTACTTTGCTGCTGTTGCTAGTATCATTTATGTAATGCCAAAAAAAAAAGTACTTATTTCTTGATGGTGTTCGCTATTTGAAAGTTGATTAAGGTAATGCAGTTGTAATAATTTCATAAAGTTAAAGAATCTATTATCAATTCTGTGTAGTGCTGAAATTTTTTTTAAACATCCTCCCAATGAACCTGTAGCCAAAAATCGAAACATTCAAAATAGCGGGAGCGGATTTCCCTTTACGACAGTAAGCCAGGTTGTGGGTGTATTGCAGCAAATGCATTTAAGTTTGGTGTGTTGTGCAAATGGTATAGGCTGTTCACTGTAAAATGAGCACTTTTGAAAGCCCTGCTTAAGAACTACTTGTGTTCATTACTTTATTCATGTTTCGGTCAAGTGAAACTGTGAAATTATTAGAAAAGTAAACATTTTATAAATCTGCTTATTTGTACACACATGCGTTAAAAAACCAGAAAGTGGAATAAAAAATTTAATTGATCACAAATGGTTACCTAACACTTTTTATTCAACGATAAGATATTTAACTACTTTCTATCTATCGTTACCAACTTTACTGGGCGCTTGTCACTCAGTGCGCCTGTTGAAGTATATGCAGGCATGGGCAGTGACTTATTTATAAGGTTGATTTCAAAAGTGCTGACTTTATTGTGAACAGTCTTTAACTGTGTAGAATACTGTCAGTAGATTAATTCAAGTATTTACGATTTTCGGGTACTGTAGAAAGACTTTGTGAGAGGTATTACTTATGGGTGTTAAGAAATTGAAAGATAAAGTTTGAATTGTGTGTTTTGATGTTGGGCATGGAAATTTAAATTGGGCATAACATAGTTTGTTGTGTATCACATGAAATGTGTGTTCACTGGTTTGTCTACTCATTGAATGAATGTGATGAGTTAGCAACCACAGCATTGAATACGCTGGTTGGGAAAGGAATACAGAAAATCGGACGGTTTGAATAAGGTGTGGGGAATGTTTGACAGTTGTCAGGATATATCCTGAGTTTGAAAAAGTAGTACGGCACAGACATCTTTGGTTCCATGCTTTGGAAGCTAAGGTAGAAAAGGATCAGTTGTCATGACTGAGGTGGATCAGTGATATGTGATGGTGGTTAGAGTAAGGGAGCGGGAGGATGATCACGTCTATTCATTGAATTATAAGCATCAAAAGAAAGTATGGAAATGAACGACTGCAAGGTAAGTGGAATATGTAAGGGTGAAAGAATTTGAGGTAAGCTAGGAAGATGTTTCAAATATTAAGGAGCATACAAAAGATGAAGGGATAAAAAATTGCGTAAGTAGTGTAGGAGGATGAAAAAAATTATTAAGATACAAAATTAATGCAGTATCATTATGGAGAACGTTGAAATATTATTACTTTCTACCATAATAATACCATATACAGAAGGTAGGCTTAAGTGTGTTTATCCGTTGCACGTGTGGTGTATTATCAATTCTGAGTACCATTTTGCTTAGTAGGGAAAGAGTAGCTTCTTACATGCAAAAAAGGGAATGTAATTTGTGTAATGAAAAAAGTTATGCACTTTAAGATACAAATCTGCTCCTGATGTAGTGTTGTGTGTATAGTACAAGTATGTACTGTATTTTTAGACCCAGGGGTTGCCTTTCAACCAGAGGAAGACTATTAACCTACAATTCATCCCTCAGAGTATTCAAAAAAAAATTTAGTTGACAGGAAAAACTAGTGTTAAATAAATTTGTGGCTAAGATATTCAGTGTGCTTGCAATGACTGTTAAATCTCTTTTCTTTGTAGATGGCAGTGGCTATGTAGAGGATGGTAGAGACATTTTTGACGATGACTTGGATGATGAGAGCATCACAAGTGCATCACGAAGGAAAGGGAAAGAGGGAAAAAATGGTAACAAAGGGCGGTCTGGAAAAAAAATTGCAGATAACTCTGGTGCACCAGGAAGCAAGTCAATTAGGAACATGTTTATGAACGTGCCAACCAAGAAGAAAGAGGTAGGAATGTCAAGTAATTTGTGACTTTTATAGTAGGTTAATGTTGAGTTTTCCAGTATGTAGTTGTTTATACTATGGCTTATGGAGAATGTTGATTTGACCATGTTATTTGCTTGCTTGGAGATTTAGCAAGTTTTACTGCCTACATTTACTTGTGTGATAAATTTTTAGATTTGGTCTTCCTAAATAAAATAGAAATTAATATGAGAAAAATCTATTTTTTTGGGTGTCCAATTTTATAGTATATTACAACCTAAATCATTGGTGGCTAATGGTATTTAAACTTATGGTTCACTTAAATAATCCTTTATCCAAGCCCAGATGACTGTCTTAAAATATTTTTCATATTAGTATACAGTCAAAAACTTTGATTATACAGACATTCATGGTTCCTCAAATTTGGCAGTATGATTGAGTTGTCTGTATGAACCGAAATGGCCAAATTTTGACCCATGTGGCCCCCCGAAACGAGGAAATTACATCCAAACAGCATATTTTGCTAACTGCGTACATGAATCATGTTCACACATCTCTGGGAATTATTTATACATTTACACTTTGTGCAACTTTGATGCACATTCTACATTCGACTTTGCCCCATATTGTATGCAATGTTCAACCCCTTGGGCAGGTCATTACGAACTGAAGAGGCTGGACATGTGGCTACATGATATTCCGGCGGAATGTTGGGAAGTTATTACAGACACTTGCCAACTTGTACTGTTACCCCAGATTCTCAAAGCAAATATCACGTCAACGCTCCACGAAGTTAGATTGTACTGCCTGAGACACGAATGAACAGTCAAGGCCACAGATAGTTCCCCGAAATGCCAGAAGAACACACCACCAGTGATATAGTGCCGCATCAGCACTCTACAATTCTGGACCTATGTGACGGAGGCTATATCCCCCTATACCCCTTGTCTCTGAAGGCTCTAGATGATATTAGTAATAAAGAGCTGGCGCATCCAGCAAAAGACCATCTCTGCTCCTCCACCGCTCTCGTACAGGGCTAGAGGAAGCCACTGGCGGTTCGCACTTGACTGTTACACCTGCAGATTCCACCTCTCCTGTTGGGGTCGGCCATCTGACTACCAGTTGAAGACAACCCTTCCAAAAACCACTTCTGCACGCATTGTAGACCACTCTGCGTCTTGTGATATTGGACCTTCTACGGCTCCCGAAGACGTCTGCTCCTTCCTTACCACCCGCTGGTATCGACCCCAGAACTGGTAACGGCTGTGACTGTCTCTTCAGGGCTACTGTGCCCACCGGACAGTGATGGCATTGTCCACACTACCCTTCTGGTAGCTGTCTCCCTTCTGGTTCCTTCAGAACACCAGTTAGAAGCAAGTTGTGAATTACTTAATTCTAGCAGTCTTTTTGCCTATTCCCCTTAACAGGTTAGAACCAGGTCATTTTCACCTGGAATTGCCACCAACCCTTAAGCTAAATACCCACATATTAGATGGCCACCCGAATTCTGCCACATGGTAGAATTTGGTAGAGCCTCCTATATCACTAGCAACTCCTCCACCAGGTAAATCAGTGAATCAGGTTATTCCATACTCCGCCACCGCTTTTTATGGGGCCAGAAGGGAGCTGGAAGTAACTCTTACCATCTGACCACCTGTGGATATCACACCTGTGTATTCCTGCCAAGCAGCTTGAACCAACCTACGCTCTGTCCACCACTCTATATAGGGGTGGGTGAAAGGAGCAAGATGTATAGTTCCTGCTTTTGCTGCTGTGAATATTCAGAAGTATACATTAGGGAACTGCAGCACCGGCTCTGCGCTTTTGCAAAGCAATTAGTTTACACCCTTAATTTCCCATTCCTTACACCTGGAAGGGAGGTAGACAGAGAAAGTTAAGAAGGGCAGTTTGCACCTCCGAAACCTGTTCATACCGCCTGCATTACTGACAGGTCTCACCCCTCAGGCCTCCCGAAACCCTTATTTCCACCATTATTCTAGAATCCAGGGAAGCCTCACCCAATAGTAGAGGCAATACTACGGGGAGAATAGCTGCCTCGGGGCCTAGCCTGCCCTTGGTTATGGACCAGCTAACCATCAGACAACCCTGCTCCCAGCATTCATAGTCAACGGTCACAGCAGCAGCCTACTAGTAACCTAGAGTTGATACTTCTGAGAATGTTCAAGACTCTAGGTAAACCAGTGATAAAAAACCAGCCCATTCGCAGGGTCGTGACAGCAGTTTTTGACTTTGTGCCGACAAGACAGGCCACAAGACCAGTCTTGTTTACCGGCTGGGTACCTCAGAATCATGAAGGCTCTCTTCCTTCCATGTGTTTCTCATGATTTTGGCATCATTGTCTAAAACTGTAAAGTTGACTTTGACTAAAGCCTCATTCTTTAAAACTTACATGACTAAGTTTTGTGTGGTACTTAACCTCCAGAGTCCTAGGTCAAAGTTTAATACACGCAGCCCAGTAAATAAAATTCTTTCCTATCTGGGCATGCGTCAACATTTTTATTGATGAACTGGAAACTTATGTATTAGGGTAATGTATTTTCATTAAAATGATACCCCAGTTAACCAGGACAGACTTCTGAGCGATTTAAAATTAACGAAAAAAACAGACAGTGGTGTTGTGCATATGCTTAACAAAAACATGGTTATTCAGTCTGTTTTTACATTTCCCATGAAAAAATGAGCTGTTTTACATTAATAAAATTATATTTTATCACCTTATATACGGCGTCACTTCAAAACTGTGTGTAGTATATAGCTAACAGATTCAGAAAGTATGTAATAAGAAAAACCAATGTTGTTATAATCTCAAATAAAATGTTGTCTCTGTAGCAAATTATGTTCTTAATCATATTTTCACAGAAAAGTAAATGATTCATCTTTATAAAAGTAAATTTATTTTAATTGTTGAACGTGTCATGAATAACAAGTGATTCACTCCGACTGGCTTAGGACAATACTTCCTTGCAAGAAAGGTGGTTTTAATGAGTAAAGCCTATTTATGATATAGTGAGCACTTTTGAAATCAACCTTTGAAAAAATCCACTGCTCCTACCTGCTTTTATTTTAATGGGCGCACTGAGTGGCATGCGCCCAGTAAAGGTCGTAATGATGGAGGCTAAGTAGTTCCATACCTTAATGTCGAATAAAAAGTGTTAGGTAATCATTTGTGCGCTTTCTGTTTTTCTCTTAATGCTTTGAGTGTAAAAATAATCAGATATGTAAAATAATAACTTTTCTAGTTATTTCAGTTTCACTTTATTGATGCATGAATAAAGTGATGAGGCCCATGGCAATGTTAATTTTACATAAGGTGGAAGAATACACAACTTCTGCACAAGTAGATCTTAAGCAGGGCTTTCAGAAGTGCTCACTTTATTGTGAATAGCCTATAGTAGGCATGCTAATAACACAATAACGGTACAAACATTACAACATGTAAACCATAAATTCAACAGAAGACAATTACCATGTACCATTCATTATATATATATATATATATATATATATATATATATATATATATATATATATATATATATATATATATATATATATATATACACACACACACACATACATATATATCTCTTTGTCCTTACAGCATTAGTACATTTTGGTAATGGCGAAGTAAGTTGTATTGCCATTGGAAAGTACGGCGCATTAGAAGAGTGTGCATTTTTCTTTAGCTTTGGTTAACACACTACAGCTTCTATATATAATTATTTTCTGCTTATGATGTCACGTGAAATGAGGGAATATGTTGCTTGTAAATACATGTGAACTGTATAAAGGTTCTTTGCTAACTTTTTGAAATATGGCAGTGGCATTATTAAATCAAGCATTTTCTTTTCAGTGACATGGAAAGGGGAGTGAAGAAATTTATAAAAACATTGCGAGCTTGTGCATGCATCCATCTTCTATATAATTTCATATTTTTACACCAGTGTGTGATGACCTCTGCCAATTGCTTCCACTCATGTTAGAATAGCAATCCCTAAACATGTCCAAAAGGTAGCATAGATCAACAACTATAGCAAAACAAATATAAAAACAATTGTCAAAAATATAAATCCAAGCGAAGTAGCACATTAAAGTCATCAGTAAATAGAAATCCAAATTGTAGTCAGTGAAGAAAAGCCAAAAATTCAACTTATTACAACACTAGGCATTCAAAATCATAGGTAACAAGAAGCAACCACTTCTCAGGAATAATAATGTGACCAAGATGGGTTGAACAGGCACTGTAAATGAAAGGAGGGTAAAAGGTGGTTCTCTGTCATTTTTTTTTCCACATCAGTGTCAACATTGGCTGGTGCTGCTGCTATAAGGTGGGGTGTAGAATGTGCAGTTCTGTGCATGCATATGGTAGCAGTGAAGTACAGCGTGGGAAAGAAAACCAACGAAGGCCATGCTGTAAAACACCGGTCAAGTCAAGACCTTGCTTACGTGATGCACACTATGGACAGTAACAGTGCGATAGGGAGTCAGTATAGTTTTCAGTTGTTATCACAGTGCTATGCTACCCCGCGCCATGCTAGTATAGAATTGGATTGCCTGTACCTGTATTGCGTAGTTCAGCTTCCCATCAAGATCTTGACAAATGCCACGTGTTTAATTCCGGTAACACAAAATAAATATTGGTTGAAATCAATCCTTGAGTGAAATGCAGGTGATCCCGGGGACTTTACTCAAGTGAACCAAAACACATTTTGCTTACCCACGAGCACTAGCCCAGCCAACCTTTCTACATACTTTGGTAGGTAACATGGCGGAGCCTACACAGGTACATACATGGTTTTGGACCAGCTTGTCAGTTCAGTGCTCGTCCTTTCCATTGCACTTTTGTGCTGGAGGGGACCTTCCCTAGACTGGGAAGACTCAGACGAAAACAACACCTATGCATTGAGACTGCAAACAGCGAGGCCTAATTTTCTCTTCTCACTGCGCCTTAGCACCGAGCACTGAGATTGGGTATCTGCTTGTCGGCAGCCGCTCACATGGCTTTACACTGTAGAGTAAACGCAAGCCCTGCATTTCTCGTCACGGACATCAAGAGTGTGTGTGACTCCAGATGCCTTTCTCAAGACGTAGTGGTCTGAAGAAGAAGGTAAAATGCATGATAATTTCCTCTGGGCATTTGCAAGATCTGATCCCCGCCCTTGTTGCCACAATTGGATAGCTCACTCCTAGGGATCAAGCTCAAGCCCTACGATGCCTGCTCGTTCCAGTCACACCAGAAGTTCCACAAGACTTATTCCAGCCGCCAACCTGCCTGCGTCACGAAATTCACCCGTGGCTTGTGAAATACTTGAGCCAGCCAGAACAGCAGCCAACAAACAGCCACTGTCACCTACCTTAAACACCTGTTACTCTGTCTCCACAGATGTGAACCACACCCAACAATCAGCATGCTCAAACATCAGGAACATCAACACACACAGTCGTTCCTCCAGAAACATGTCCCAGTACAAGCAATTTTAATTGCCCAGGTATACCACCCAAGGCTCATAGTCTGAAACAAAAGATTGTTCTGGCAGAATCAGACTTCGTGCCATGCCGCAAAGCTACTAGGCCAGTACTCTTCCCTGGGAAAGCACCGGCACCACATAGAGATTAACTTCATTATCAAACTGTCCAGAATAAGTGTGTGCCTGACTTAGCACCTAACCAAAAAAAACCCTACTGCAGCTTGACGTAGTATTTGCCTAGTCGACAGGGCGTTATGCATCATCACGTTGGTAGAGTCTTACAACAAGTGTTAGTGTTATTTTTTAAGGTTGCATCTTTCAATGTGTTTTAATAGATTTTCATGATTTTTCCCCCATTACCCAGAAATTTATTGGTGCAAATGAGGTGTCATACGAATGCGGTTTGAGTGTATTTCAGGTGGAGTGGTAAGGTTGATACATAAATATCAGCACCATCTTTGCCTTATCAATTCACAGCACATCATCGTTCATAATGACTTAATTGGACTATATTCTTTGCCAGGCAGGCAACCTGTGCACAAATCACCAATAGGCACTTGCACACAATTAATATGAAAGGCATTATCAGGTTCCATCAGCTGCACTAGTAACCTGAATAGCAATTGGAAACAAAATTTGTCACGACATGAAACAAATGTGGAGCAGTGGCTAAATTCTAGTGTTGAAAGGAGTGTTGGCTTTCTTATCCAAATGGTCAATGCTTGTATGCATAATTATTGCTGTTAAATTTGTTTTATTCCAGTGTGTTGCAGTGCAATGCAGTGAGGGTAATTTGCATGCTGTTCTGCTACTGCCGAAAGTACAGAGTTAAACTCTTGCAGGTTCGTCCAGTTAAGCTGGAAGACGACGACGTCCTGGGAGACATAATGCAGGAACTACATGGCAGTCGGGGAAACACCGTCAGACCATCAAAAAATGGAGTCCGTAATGACATTGCACTTCAGCAGTCACCACCATGTAAACAGGAGCTGTCTCCTAGGTAACACAATGAAATTGAGGTTAACAAACTTCTTTCTTACAGTGTAAGTACAATGTTGTGTGATAGCAAAGTTTGACATGGTATAAGATTGTTTTATGTTTCTTTGCGATTGCAGTAGTTACCTCAGGTCTCTAGCTGCAACGCCAGTACGGCCAAAGCCAGCAACCATCACACCAGTAAGGCAAAAAACAGAAGCCACCACACCAGTGCGTCCTAAAGCAGCGGTTACCCCAAGAAATATTGTAATAGACATACAACCAATGGATGATGTAAGTTTATGTTGGTATTTGAATTGTGGAAATCTTAAGAGAATTCTCTGAGGTGTCTTGGATCGTACATAGTGTGTTATGTTTACAGAAACCAAACTCTTGTAATTATATTCAGTAACATCGTTATTAATTTTTTAATTTATAATTTGAACTTCTATAGCTGATTGACAGCCCAGTACACTAGTTTTATTTATAAAGTTATATATTGGCATAGCTCTTTAAGATTTTGATCATTTTATTTTATTTGGATATTTGATTACTAATATCACATCTACATATACTGAACTATATTTTCTCTGTGCAATATGCTTCGTGCTGCGTAAATAGTTCAAACATCTTGTGTTTTGAATCTGTGAATCTTTTTTTCAGTTAAGACACTGTTAGTGTGGTGTCATTAACAACACAACATGGTTAGGTCTATGTAAAGTAGTGTTTCTTTTATATGCTGCCCATTATAAAAAAACATGGATGGGAAAACAGATGTGCTGAAATACTCTAGTTTTTGAGTGGTGTTTTCAGCTGCTGCAGGACTTTCACATCAATGGTTTCAGTACTCGGTGAGTTTAAAATAAATGTAGATTTATTGAATATCCTTTATGTTAAATCAATTTCATTTAAGTTTCTTTGTATGAGATTGTGGACCCTAAAATTTTGAAACTAGAACTCTATTAAGACAGTTTTCAAATGACTGGATGCTAAAAACTTCTTATCAGAAAAAACTTCTTAGGGGGAAAACGAGATTTTAAATTTTAACAAAATTTCAGAATCTACTAAATAAATTGATATCAAAGTTACTTGTAATGTAAGCCTTTCACATAGGCCCTATTGTTTTAAACATCACACTTATCTCTACTGTTTTTTTAAATTATTTGTCTGCAGAATGGAAACCACTTGCATATACAATGAAGTTTGATGAACAATCACAAAATTAGTAACTGTGTAATTAAATTTTTGTATGCAAATTTATCCAAAGTAGTTTGTTTCAAACATTAATTGATTGAAGTATCATCATTTAACCAGTGGCGTTTGGTGAAACTTTTGTGGGGGTAAGCTGCGTGCGCACAGATTTACATAGTATATATTAAATAAAAAAATTTAACTATGCTGATAAGAACATAACATAATACAAGACACAAAATAAAAAACAAAACAACAAAAAAAATGTAATAGCTTAATGGCAGAATATTAGTCATATAATATGCAACAATAAATTTTTCAGTTGTCCATACATCTAAACATGAAAAGACATATATAACATTTGTACACATACTAAAACTTCTACAGTTCAATTTTACGAATACTACTGATAATGTAAAATTATGAACTTCTTATAGGCTACACATGAAGCAAACACGACACATAACATTGATATTATATTTAATGAATAGTTTATCTAACTGCAAATCAACAGCACGTACTTATAGGTAAGCTAAATTCTCCTCTCATTCAAAACTCATCTATTACACAGTCATAAAAGTTTTTTTCACTCTGCATTTCATTCAGCAGATCTTTTTCAATTGACAATAACGCCAATTTTGAAAGTCTTTCTTGTAGTTGTGTACTGTAGCTGTACATCTTTATCCTCTTCAGTGCTGTAAAACTTCTTTCTGTGGTTAAGATCATGACCATCACTGTACTTAAAACGTTTCCTGTTCAACTCTTATGCTTCATCTTCTGGTTCGGCATTTGTTTGCTCCCAAAAAGTTTCAATTACCACATCATCAAGGGCCTTTGTTCGTTTTGTGGATTTCACAAAAAATACCGTCAATCCACTCAATCTACTGAAAAAAATTCTACATTCTTTCATTGAGCATGAAGATCGAGACAGCACCAAATTTAACATGTGAGTCATGCAATGAACGAAAATTGCCTGGGGACACTTTTGTCTCACTTTCGCTTGTAGGCCATTCAAATGACCAGCCATAACAGCAGTACCGTCATAGCTTTGAGCTACCATTTTTTTCTCGCAGCTGTAATCAGCTAGTAATTTGCCGACAACGTTGTAAATGGCCTCAGCAGAGCGACTTTCAGAGACATCAAAAAAACATATAAACCTTTCTTGAACTTTACTATCCTCCCCAGTGTACCAAAATATGCAGGAAAGTTGACCCTGATTGTTTATATCTGTTGTTTCGTCAAGGCTAATAGAAATGAATGTAGCTATTTCTATATTTTTTCTTATGCATTTGCAGACAACAGAGGATACATTATAAATCAAATAATTTTGTATTAGATTTGACAGTCCCGTAAAAAACTGCGTAAGTTTCAAAGTTAAATCATACTGATTGATGAGGTTTATAAGTTCAACGTAATTCCCTTTGTTTTTGAATCACGTTCTTCGTTGCAACCTCTGAAAGGAAACTCCTGCTTTGCTAGATAACAAACATCTACAAAACATTTCAATATTTCTCTGTTCTTTTTAACAAGTTCATTGTGTTGTTGATGACGTTATTTTTTTTTTTTGTTTATCAAGCAAGTGGTCAATCCTAATTTTGCCAAAGGTTTTCTCACAAACGATTGTTAGCAAATGAGTCTGGGACAAACATTGCTTCTTTAATGCTTTGTGCAAATTGCCCATATCACTGTAACCAGTTTTGCTTCACACATTTTTTTCTTTCGCAAAAAGCATACATGACCAACAAAATAGTTTACAAAGCAATGGACAGCCTATCAACCACTCACTTTGCGAATACAATTTACTATTGAAATGTCTAACAAAATATTTTCCTGCAGTGTTTATGTCTACAGTTGAAGTCTTGTCTCCCCCACCGCAATTTTTTTTTTTTTTTTTCAAAAGGAAAATTAGTTCAATCAGTGTTTAAAACAGTACAAATAACGCAGTGGCTCTGCGCTTGGCTGGTGCCAGGTTGAGGGTCCCGCTCCATCCTGGACAGCATAAGCTGCGGAACTCACAGCTTACCTTACAGGGAGATGGCGGTCAAACACTAGGTATTGCAGCGCTCTCACACATCCAAAACGGAATAAAATGCACATATAACTGACACAATCTTTATTCTACGCCAGTGTAGCACATTAAAAACCTTCCTTGTATGAATAAAATGTGTTATTTTTATTATTTATCACTCGCTCGAACCCCGTAAGTAAACAAACTGCCGGCGCAGGGCCAGCTGCTGTGCCTTCAGCAGGCCTTGGCCGATCATTTCCGAAGTAGTCTACGACGGCACAGATCCCTTCCCCCATATTCGTGTTGCCATGACAACCGGAACCAACAAAAGCGAAAAGAAAATGTGTACTAAGGGAAACGAAAACACAGTTTAAAAAAAACCTGAAAACCTGGCCACTGCGCTGTA
Organism: Dryococelus australis; assembly: GCA_029891345.1. Taxonomy (NCBI): domain Eukaryota; kingdom Metazoa; phylum Arthropoda; class Insecta; order Phasmatodea; family Phasmatidae; genus Dryococelus; species Dryococelus australis. The sequence goes on from CM057003.1 coordinate 56,646,976, forward strand.
GAGTGAAGTGTGCGTGTGGGACATATAGTTGTGGCACAGAGGTGTTTTGCGGCTCGCGGGAGCGAGAATTCATGCGCGCAGTGCTTACCTAGCATCTATTGAATACACGCCACTGTATGTGACTGTCCAGAGTCCACAAAGATTTCCACACATTCACAGGAACACTGTGTTCCCTGCACAAATAGCTTCAACTTAACCAAGTGATCAACTGCTTCAGAGTATGTTGGTACAGAAGTGCTGCCACCATCACCAATATCATCGTAATCATACTCAGGTTCTACTGCTGCATCTTCTTTGTTCTGGGAACACAAGTATTCAACTGTTTGTGGTTTGCAGAGCAGGACTGCATCATCTGCTGACACATATGGTAATCTTCAAAACTGCATGACACATTAAGCTGTTCTTGCAGAATATTCCAACTGTTGCATGCAGATGTTCCAGAAGTAACACAATCAGTTTCCTGTAGCTCAGCAGGAAAAAGCCAAATCCTGCTTTTTTAAAGCAATTTCAATAGATTTTCACTCCATTGTGTCTCATGAGGCAGCAACATAATGCATGGTATCAAGGATATTGATTTTTTTCACCCTTATTTACATTCACCATCCTTGTTATCAGTTGTGAAACAATATGCTTACAGAACTGTTGTTTCAAAATTTTAATAACCCCCAGATCCATTGTTTGTAAAACAGAGGTTGACTTGGGTGGAAAAAATTCAATTTTGATATTTTTCAAGTTTGAAATCGTAGGGTGAGTTGGGCAATTGTCCATGAACAGCAATATATTTCTTTTATTGCACCCCATTTTGGCATCAAGGGCCCGAATATAACCTTAAAAAATTGCTGAAGTCATCCATGCTGATTTATTGTTTGTATACTTGCGCAGGAATGTTTTCATGTTAAAACATTTTGACTTTTTTGGTTTTTTAATTGCTAGCAGTGGTAATTTTTCACTGCCATCCATGTTAGCACCCACCAAGACTGTTTGTTGCCGACGTTCAGATTCCTGAAGGGGATCTGCAATCCTACACACTAGTTCATACAGTTATAAAAACCATGTCTCCTGCTTGCTCTGTCTAAGGGTTAGTACCTAGTAGTTGGAAAGGATTGATCTCTATAACAGATTCACTCTTGCGATAGGAATAAAATGTATTTATTACGAATTATAAATAATGGTGGCACTTACTCTTACTACTAAGCAAAGTGCGAACAGAAGTAAGCTACGCTTTACAGATGGAGGTGACCTACTTCTAGGCTATCCAAGACTTTGCTATGAAAATAACTCGGACGCAGTTACTCTACCCTGGGGTTGTCTAGACGAGATTTTACAAAAAGGGTCACTACTTTTAACAGCTGTGGGTGTAGTTTCTACTACCAGAAAGTAGCAGCAACTAACAGCTTCTGGAAGCTGTGGAAGGCCTGCTTCTGGTCATTGATGGCGGCAGCCACTGGTGGATGCTGAAGGTCTAGAAGATGTGGTCGGCAGTAGAGAGCTCCAGCATCAAAGTGTTGAGGTGAATTACTTGAGATGATAACTCGCGTCATGGGAGAATCTACCCTTGCACTCAGATATATGGCCTCGGCGCTTGGCGGCGCTCGGCCCTCTTCTGTAAGCTTCTCTGGAGTGGCAATACTCTTATCTGTCAGGTGCTTCGGGGAGGCTGATGTGTTACTGCGGCCGCTTGGTAAAATTGCTTATTTCACATTCTAAAACCATCCCTAGGCTGGGAGTGATTCCGTTGAACTCGTGAATAACGTGTTCGGTTTGACCCTTCCTTGGATTACGTAGATACTACGTGAGTAGTGTGAGGAAATTGGGTCTGGAACATCAGGGAATACCGCATCTCTGTACTGTCCCTACACAGGAAACAATTGTGTAGCCATCTATGGTTGTGGTTCCTGGTATAATATTAACATGTTAGGATGAGTCGCACTTTGAGGCCCTTGCTTAACCCTTCAGGTAAGAACCAAGCAAGGACATCATCCAGCAAAACAAACGAGCAATCAAGTTGTAACAGCAGAAATATAAATCCCTAAGGGCTAGTGGCTTAACAGGGTTGAACAGAATAACTACCAGGTAAAAACACACGAATTATGAAAAATAGCTATATTCAAAGTTCACAATACCGACATTACAATTTCTACAATCAGTATAATACCGACACAAAAATCTACCACGTCTACAAAATGGTGATTTGATTTCCTTTACACACAATGCTTGAAATATATACATTTGAAAATTTACTTAAAATATAAAATATCAAAATAACAGCCTTTCATCATTTTTGAAGACTGAAAATTTCATTGACAATATCCGGGTAACATCCCCACAGTTCTAAATATTTTGGTCTTTGTGGCTAGTTAAAACAACTATTATAGCCAATCAAATTCTCCTCTTCTGGAACATACAATAGGCTAAAATTCAAGCAAAAGCCTAATTTAATAAGACTTAGATATAATCTCTTGCATTAAAACTTTATACATAAAAGTTTTAAAATCTTGGTTTCCAAAGAGTATTTTATTCTATTAAAAACTGGGAATTCTTTTAATTCCATTATAGTGGAATTTATTGTACTTAATCTCTGGCGTTAGCATGAGGTATTCATCTCACAACAGATTTTTACTGTATGCATTAACATTTTACAGTGCACGGAAATAATATTCTTTTGAAATTCCTACAATCATTTATAGTGTGTGCTAATGTTTTATACTACCAGAAAATTCCAATACTCTACAAATTTGGGTAACAATACCCATTTTTACAGCAAACTGGCCTTATGGCCCTAATGTTGTATACTTATCTCATATTCTGCAGCTGTACTGGTCAACCCCCACCACTATTCCTATTGGCTTAACCTGTCCTCCAATCGAAAATAATTTCAGGTTAAACTACTACCACCTTTATCAAAAATACCACTCAAGACTAGTCTTTACAAGTATAGAATCTTCTCGTGTTCACATATTTTCCGGCACAGTAACACTCTCTTTATGGCTGTTGCCCACAATGGCTGGCCATCCAGTGCTCCCAGCGCCCCAAACGAGCAGGTCAGTAAACACACAGGCAAAGAGCGCCGGCCATTTTCAGTGCTGCACTGGTGCGCAATCCAAGTAGTCGCATGTCTATGCATTGGAAAATGTCACTGCAGCAACACGTGTTTTTTCACGTTCCGTGTCAATACACATAATTTCTTCAGAAGGTAGAGTGTCTTCAAGTATAATTAAATAATAAACATTTCATATTAGGTAGTATTAAGTGTAGCAAAAATGTGTAAAATAGCTGGAATGGCGATTGGTCGACAAAACAGGCAAACTTGTAGTAGGCAGGGAAGTTGATGTTAAAATTGGAGTGGCGAAAATTTGTAGTCATGAGACTCCTTGTCTCAAATTGTTTGGTACAAGTCATATAATCGGCATGCGTCAAAGTCATCAACAAACAGTAATCAAAACCAAGATAAGTCATAATAACACCAGCAAAGTGAGATGCAAACAAGTAAGCGAGAGGTGAGGGTACAATGACAGGACAAACACGTGACTATAATCGCACACATAAACCTTTGGCTGCATGGGGAAGAGGGTCGGCGGAGTAAATGGGTGTTGGCTATCAACCTGTGGGGCAAGATGGGTGGTATCTATTTTTATTTGTAAGCGACATCCAGTTACAGTTGTCACCAACAGAAACGCAACATGCCATGGCCAATAAAAGTGCAACAGCTGTATTTTTGAGCTGCTTTCCCTTCAATTTTCAACATTTTTCATACACATTTTTTATGCTTCCTAAAAAACGAATTGCTATAGAAAGAGACGTATCAATAAATTGGGTTATAGAGAGGTTTAGTTGTACGGTGTGTATCCTGATACACAACATACCATATTTGTGTAATTTTTCCTTTACTTAAAAAAATGTGACAAAACCAGCACTTGATTTTGTCCTTACTGTTTGTAGTTATGTGTATTCTTTGTGTTGTATGTTTTAATTTTGTTGAGACAGTGTACATGTATCTTTTCAGTGGGGAATTTTTTCAACATAGTAGATATTATGCTATCATCACAAATTTTATAGGAGCTAGCATATCCTTTTAATTGTTAATGCACATCTTAGGAGGACGTATTTACAATTGAATCAACTCCGTCATGTATTGAAAAGTATGAAAATACTGCTCCATCTCCTGAATTGCCCAGAATTGAGTGTGTGAACTCAGATGATGAATTTCTGGACTCTGCTGCTTGTGATAAGGTAAGTTACACTGGTGTGAAGGTACATATATTTATGTTAAAAACTGAGTTGTTACAGTAATAGTTGTTTGCATTAAGTGTATAAATATCATATTTACCCATGTACCATCGACACATTTTATCCCAGAAATGAATTTGAAAAGTAGGTATGCCGGTCTTACATGCAAACTAAGATTTTGAATATAACTTCAGGACTAAAAAGAGTCAGGTTTGTCATAACACAGACTGCTTTTTAGTACTTCCGATGAGTATATGGCTACGGCAAGGATTGTGTTGACCCAAGTAACTTTCAAGACAATTATATTTATTACGGATGGTGAAGTGTCACTGTGATTTTAAGGCTGATCTGCAAGCGCGCAGCCGACCTGGTGGATCAGCAGCCCACATACACAGTTTTTGTTCAAATGGTTAATGATTTGAATAGACACATTAGGTTTTGAAAGGCTAATTGCATAAAAAAATTGCATGGTCATAATTTTTATGTTTATTTATAATGAAAGTGTGATGTGCCATCAGCCCATCAGATACATGACCTTAATGCAAGTCTACAAGTCTACAAGTAGTCTACAAGTCTAGTCTACAAGTAGGATCCTACTTACTGCACCAATAGGGAGGTTTTTTATTCAAGAGCTAAGCCGAGCACTTCTTGGTTAATGGTGGGTTCAGATTCTGTCGGGCTGCTGGGATCTTCCCGTTATACGTATTAGGCCGGGTTGGCTATCAGCAGGGCATGAAGTCTGCAGCTTTCAACATGATGGGTTATCTATGATGGTCCTGTTCATAGCAGGTTGCTGAAAAGGTGCTTCAGTAGCTTCAGTATTTCCGACGTCACAGGATCATGCAAGTGCCTATGCTTGCTTTCTGGGTTGTAGGCCGGATGGATGCCACCAAAGCCAGGGAGTATTAAGGTTGGTGCCCGGAAGCAAGTAGGGTCAGTTTCACCTTTTCCTTGAGACCCCTTCTCTTGGAATTAGGCATGAGGACACAAAATACACCACCCCCATGGAGGAATGGAAAGCAGGCTCGTTGTTTCTTCCCCCCCAAGTTACGTGTTGAGTCACGGGTGTGCGATAACGCAGCGGTCGTCCAACTTCAGGCACCTGGCACAAACTACAGTGGGTGCTGGAGGTAAGGCCGCAGTGGTTAAAGTCAGTTATGTGGGTGTTGCTCCAGTTCAGTCTTCCCCACTCAGCGAACATCTGCCTCTCTTGGCAGGGCCGCTGTGACGAGACTTATGGACACCGGAGTGACAAGCTGTTCCAAAGACAGTGTACCTGTGTGGCATCCCTGTTCCACCCGTTAGAGGGAAAGGTTAGCCAAGCTAGGTAAATGTGGGTAAAAATGCAGAGTCTGTAAAGCACTTGAGAGAACTTCCTGGGATTACCTGCGTTCCCTTCCCTTAGAGGAGACAACTGGGAGCTAGGTACTAGGTCTACAGAAATGGTAAGTCTCAATGTTTAAAGTGCAGTTCACGTTTTATTCCAGTAACGGAAAGATGTGGTGATATACTTGCAACTGTGCACTGCCGTGAATAATCTGCCGGGAAGCTGGAATACGCTAGTGGGGGCCATTAGAGGCAACTGATGCTACGTTGAGGGGTGTAGTGAGCAAAGTGCGGCGTGGCCTGGCTTGCAAACTCTTCTCACCTATTGTTGCCGCAGTTCCCTATGCTGATGACAATACATCATGCTGTATGCGACGTGGGGATACTAAGCAGAGTTGATTTGGGAATAGTTCCTAGAAGGACTGAAGGAATAGGTTTCCCCGTCTCGAACACGTCCTCGTTGAGGAGGTGGTGGAAGTTAACATGGAGCTTTTTGGAGAGTTGCCGTACTAACGTTGCAGAGTGGGCAGACCACTATGACTTAAAGGCTTTAACTGATTCCCAGCAATGGGTGCTGGAATATACAAAGGCTACTAGCCTTGATGTCTGAGCAACAGGTACTAGACTGGCGGGCAACTTGCTCTGAGCAGCAAGTTGTAGAGACAAAATCAAACCGCGCTTGGAGGTGCGAACGATACGTCCTTTTATACTAACTCGCACCACTGCCCTTCGATTATTGGCCAGCATCATGATGGCAAGGTGATGGCCGAAGAGCAGGGGGGTAGTGAAGGTGTAGCTTACAGCTGTGACATCACCAGTCAGCTGGAGGAAGGGAAGCAAAAGAGTAGACAGAACAATCTCAGCTCACGTGGGGTTAGAAACTGTAAAATAAATTTCTACTTCTAACAATGCTAACATCGGGATGGAACTGAGGTCGTCTGAATTCTAACATTATTTTGTATTTAAATATCTCCTCTCTTTGTGTTACCTTCAGGCCCACTCAAGTAACAAGAGTTTGGTTACTGGTCATTTGGACTAGACTACGATATACGAAATGAAGACAACATATGTACATACAAACTTCAAAGTTAAGTCTCTCATCTTTATCAAGCATATAATACAAACATATATAACAACATTCACAATTTCACTTCTAGTTGTTTAAACTTGTAACACAAACAATAAGCATATGCATCACATACATCTACAACCTGCTTAGTTTCACCATTAATAGTTCCAGAAGTAATGGCCAACTTTTTTCTAATTTGAAAAAAAGGTACAAAATTAACTTACTATTAACTTTATAGATTGTTTTGTGTTCAATTATTTATAAATTTGAAATGCCATAAGTTAATAATGGAAAGTACCTGGTTATACACACAATTGTATTCAAAATAATATGATCACTGATACAAAAAAAACCAATATGACTCGTTTGGTAACTTTTGTTGTGTTGTTATTTTTCAACTTCTTTGAAGTGAAGTAAGTTTGTTTCAAAATTTGTAAATGTTTTTTGCCAAATTTCCGAGCCAAGTACGAACTCCTGTAAATTTTTTGAACCGAACTAGAACCAATTGCAATAAATTACGAAGTGAACTAAACTTAACCGTAAAGTTTGGGTTTGGTTTGAAATTCGAATTTTCGACCCATCTCTATAGATCAGAATATGTAAAAATATTTTTTCCATGAGAAATTATTTGAACGGTGGCGTGCAGGGCATACACGAGAGCGGGTGGTACACATGTAAACACAGTATAATTTTTATAAGTTGATTCCAACTGTCTGGTTTAATAGAGGCTGACATCTGGTTCCTCCCTGGGAACTAGGAAGCACTGATGTGTAAACAGGGTGTCTGCCTTACTCACCCTACTTTGTGAAAGGTGCTGGCCATGGCTCATATTTAGATTATTCTACATATGGTTTACGCAGTTGAGGGCATGAGGACAAGTTGTGTAGGAACTCTTAACTAGCACAAAGTCTCTACGAGGCATGTAGGTTAGGCAATGAGCTGCAGGGCATAAGGGGCAGAGTTCAACCATCTGCACTACAGGTGAGATGGGGCCGTGAGGCAGCATTCAGTTGCTTTGTAGGGGTTGGCAGTAGCTGTGATAATATCATGTGAACGATTAGGTAAACTCGGGCTGGAGATGAAGATGTGCCTAGTTGCTGGTTGCCTGGTTGCAAATGAAAAAAATGGTCTGTGGTAACATCTTTTTAACAGCTTTAGGTATGAAATGCGATAGCGCTTAAAATCACAGAGTGCTTAAGGGTTGTGCCATAACTGGAGGCTATAAATAGTAAAACAACTACCCATATGGCACATCAAAGTCTTTTGTAACATTGTATGTGTGACCCACAGGAAAAACATTTTACTAAGTAATCCTTTCTATTTTTAAAGGCAATGTACTATACGGTCAACTCTCGATCTATCGTTTTTCAGGGGACTGCCAAAAAATGTCCATACATGCAGGATTTCAGTAGATGTGGTTTCTGACATATACATAGATAAATTACAACTTGTAACCTTATAAAATTTTATGTTGAGTATAGTAAGAGCTGTACGTTATCTGTGAGTACAGTTTAGCTAATAATAAAGACAATAAAACTGGGAATTTTAGAAAAAATATTATTGTAAATAACACATTAAAAACATTTCAACTAAACTCGCTTGAATTTTTAAAAAAGTCTCTAAATACCGTATGTAAGTGATTGTAATCGGATACCAAATGCAAGCTGACCTAAAACTTTCAAACCCTCTAAAAATGAAAATAATATGACACTGATTGCAAGTAAAATTTTGAACGTCCTGCATGTATTCTTTCAGCTAAGAGGACACAGAAGTTATCGGTCGGGCAGTGAGTACACGGCGGTTGAGGATGGAGTGAGGGGTGGCTGCGTGACAATTACAACTCCACGCCGCTACTTGTTGCTGAGTGCCGACATCTTGCCAGTGTGACAAATGTCTGTCTTTTAAAGTAATTAATTATATTTTACCCCAAAGAAAACTTATAATTTTGAGACAAAAATAAACAAATAAAGCAGTCATAATTGATTTCTTCACTGTCTAATAATTAATCATTGAAAACTACGTTCTTTGATTTTCCCTGATATAAGTTACACTGCACTCGGCTCTGTGCTTACCTACCCATTATTAGACTGCAAAATGTGTCCAATAGGTTCTGAAATTTTATCTGTTTATTCAAAAGATGCGTGTCTATTGAACTCAATTATAAATCTTCGGATTTCGCCACTGAAGTTACTCAAAATGAATTTTACACTTATAATACAAGTCGCTTGATGTTCGTACAATTTTTGCTGACAAGGGAAGTTCAAGTATATGCTTCTGGGCATATAATTTTATTCGCGAAGATGCTGCCCCTTGAGTTAAATAAATATTACATTTAAAAATCATGTTAATATTATGTCAGCTACAATAAAAAATTAACGTTACTGGGAAAACCACCTTTAATTACAAAAGAAAACATCTTTACAATAATTCCTTCTTTAAATTTTTTGCGTAACATTTACAGGTGAAACCATTTGCTTTGAAATACAAGTGATGTAAGATGCAACAATTTTGAGCGACTCATAATCTTGATAAAATTACGTTCGCCAGGCGCACTTCATTTGCTCTTTTGCCGGTGGGCAGCGTGTGGTGGGCAAGCGAAGCAGGAGTGACCGAGAGAAGGAGGTAGAGAGAGAGAGAGGATGTGCTTTATATTTTGCTTGACTACAACTTCAGCTCTCAATGGTATGTGAGGGGAGAAAGGAAGGTGCGTGGCTGGGAGAGGCATAAAGAAGGATGAGAGAGAGGGATGCTAGGTCGCCACGCTCATTGCTATAGATAATCACTTCCCCTCTTGGAGGCGTGTAGGGGAAGTAGCAAGCCAGACTCGCTCGCCACATCACGCCGCAGAGTTGGCAGATGTGTTGGGAAGACAAGACACTAGCCAGCATGCCACAGAGCAGTTATAAACGGCGGCGTGCATTACATATTTCACATCCAGTATCTAGACGTTTGCATAAACAACCAGCTTAAAAACTATATTTGCGGGAAATGTTAGGTGAAGGGACCTGAAATATACTTTGATTGATGCACCATTTGATAAACGAGACAAGTGGTATATGTTAACATTATTTACATAGGGATTTTGCCAGGACTAAAAAAATTGTTGGTACATGTGTCGATACATGTGATAATGATACATCGAGAGTCGACTGTACTTGGTTTTTTCTTAAAGTCTTGAACAGAAAATTGTTGGATTCAAATTTGAAGGACTTGGATATAAAATATTGGTATTTAAGAACATTCTTGTTGAGCATCGAAGGGAAAAATGAGTCATATCCCAGTTATTTAGTGCTGTTAAAAATTCACGATACACCTGAATAAAGTACAACAGTTTTTCTTATCAAGGGAGAATGTTTTTGAGGTAGCATTGCCTGTCACAGTTTCCTAGGTATGGTTATTGGCTACACTGTGGTGAAAATTTGAACTTAAGATTTCAGTTGTCTGTGTGCTGCAGTTGTATTTATTTACTGCTATTTCACGGGGCATTATAGTGTCAATGTTTTAATTTCATAAGGTTATCAGCAATTTTTAATGCAATTTTATTTGTTTGGTAATATGGACTAGTGCATAGCTGATACAGATTTTTACAGATACCGGTAACTTCCTTGCTAATACAGCTGATATCCGATACCCGATACTTATACAATGGATGTATGAGTAATGAACTGAAAGACTTCTACTAACACTAAAAGTATTTTGGAAATCTGTGTTAATGTCAATGTCACATGATGTACTATTTGATGCTTAAAGTAAACATACAAAACAATGGGTAAATTAATTTCACATCAATTCTTCATAATAGGAGAATAAAAGTAGCACTCAAAAAATACTTTAGTAATATATTTTTTATCTTAGGTCAGGGAAACTTATACAATAAATGTTTTAAACTTATCAAATAAAAAATATATCTACAAGGTTGTGTACCACATTTCTTAATATAATTCAAATTTGTGATGCATGACATGTTTCAACAATGCTAATCAGGCGACTTCAGCTCATCAGCATAGCAATCCTTGCATCTGATTTCTACGGAGTTTGTATTACCGTTGGCAAATGAGACGCTAGAAATTGTATTGTATACTACGGCAAAAATGGACATTCCAGCCGCAACTTGTACTGTTCACTGGCCAACTGAAGCTATGCACCTCAATACATTGAGTACTATTTACCACTGCTAGATGGCACCACTAGTATGTTTTGTCGTTTGTCTTCCATTCTTCCAGCTGGCTGGTGAAGTCACTCCAGAGAAGCACGCTTTCGCCACCCCTCGCTCAGCGCGGCAACTCCTTGCCCCAGAGATGCCAGCCAATGAACGCCGAGGTAGCCACCTGGCAGAGTTTAAATACAGAGTCAGAATTCAACTCGGGGTCAGTATTCAGTCTTTCACCACACCCGCTGCCAGAACTGACCGGGCTGCACCTTAAGCCATCACTTACACTTGCTTCAACCAGCCTAGCTCCTCGCTATACTCTTCCCTCTTCACCGCACTTTCAGTGCCGTAGGAGTGTCTAAATCCGTGTTTCCTTCCACACCCTGCTTAGTAATTCAAGCACCATGCCGAAGAGGTCAATACCAAGTCGTCTACACACTAGTCGCTGTGGCCCCTTCTGGGCTACAATGGTTTAGGGAGTTCACTCCAGTTTACTTTTTGTTTTCACGGTGCTCTACTACCCCTACGTCTTGCAGCTTAGGACGAGGTTCCCTCTACCTGGCTTGCGTAGGCTTAGCTGCCCGTAAGTTCTTGCTAAACGTAGGAAGTAGTGCATCACCTCATGTTTATTTCCAATCACACGGAATAAACAGTGTGTCTGAACCGATCTCTGGGTACAACGTTCCTGTAGATTTAGCATCTATACCAGTTTTTCTCATTCCTGCTAACCCACAAGCACTAATATTCAGCTAGCCTTTCTGCATACTCCGGTAGGCAGAATGGTAAAGCCCACGAACAGTATCTCTGCTCGCAGACCAGCTTGTCAGTTCGGTGCTCGCTCTCTTCCATTGCACTTTCAGTGCTGGAAGGGGACGTTCCGTGGATTGGGAAGACTCGGCTGGAGCATATATCCACGTATAGGGACTACAGACGGTGAGCCCTGATTTTCATTGTTCACCGCGTTTAGGTGCCAATTACAGAAATAGGGTGATGCTGAGTCGGCAGATGCTCCTGTGGCTCGACACGTGTAAAGTTCACCATCTCTGCATTTCGCCTCATGGACGTGAGGATGTGTTGTGTACTACAAATGCCTTATTCCAGATGTAGCAGACTAAGAAGAAAAAAAGTGAACCAAATGTTATTAGCCTGCCATTTGCAAGAGCTGTCCCCATCCCTAGTCACCTATGTTGGACAGCTCACATCAAAGGAACAGGCCCAAGCATTGCGCCATCTTCTCATCCCCGTCGATCCCGAAATACCGAAGAATCTCTTCCAGGCCACTACACATTTGTGTCAGGAGATACACCCGTGGCTCGTAGAGTAACTCAGCCAACCGCCGACAGATCATATCACATATCTCATGCCAGTTTCTCTGTCCCCACCGACACGGCCAACTCGTATCCAGCATCCACAATTCCTGTGGTGCCAACCCGTACTATTGTCCTGCTAACAGCTGGACCAAGCACCAGTAACACATACTGCCCAGGTATACCGCCTAAAGCACCTAGCCTGAAGCGGAAGATCGTGTTACCAGAGCTCGACTTTGTGCTCTGTCGCAAAACTACTCTGCCAATTCTTTAATGGGGGCGTGACCCAGTACCCCACAAGGACTAATTGTTGCTTGAGATACCAGCCAGAATAAGGTACGCCTGATTTTATGCCCACCAAAAGACAGCTCTCTTCATGTAGTGTTCTCCCAGTCAACGGACCATCACGCATCATTTGTTTGTATTAGTGCAGAGTGTGCCCTTTTTTCCCAAAATAAAGGAAAACATTTCTAGGGTCTGCTTTATACACTGAAAAAAAAATTAAGGAAGGCGGTGTGATATCATAAATTTTCCGATGTTTAGAGGGTAGTGTAGTGGAACTGTCTGTTATCTCGTCTCACGCTCTTACATCACCTCTCTCTTTCTCTCTCAGTGCCTCCTTCAGTTTGCACCTTCACCCCCCTCCCCCAGCCCCCTCCCCCACCCCCCGGTAACCAACTATGCCTACGCTGTCCCTTTTTTTGGTGTTATCTACGTACCTGTTCAATCTGCTTCACTGCAGTACTTACACAATACACAGGCAATAAACGTGTAATGATGAATGCTGGAAGTTCCCGTGCTTCTTACACTGGTAAGTTTAAACTGTCGATCATAAAATATGTCCTCCGAAATTGACAGTGATAACTTTATAAAAAATTTTTCTCTGCCAGCAATGTGATTATGATCCAATTTTTCTATCATGTTGTTTATGAAGAAATGCTTTTGTATATATTGTTGTGTGTAGTTAGGAAGTATAATTATTTTTAACCATCTTCACAAAATTTTTTTCCCCTCAAGTTTTGAGTGTAGTAAAATACATCAAATTCAGTAATAAATGTTTTTTTTATTGGGAAAGAAAATTCAGTGACAAAATGTTTACTTGAAATAATTATAACATAACTTGCAAGTAAATATTTCTCTTAACAGCGATAATGCATTATTGGTATTTAATTAGGACATGCTGCTTGCAGCGTTTCACTTTGTGTCCCTGTAAAACAGTTAGCAATCAGTAATGTAACCTGAACTGCGCCCATAAACTCCGTGACTGTTCAGTCGTCCTGTCAAAGTTACATGTTGGCCGTAGCCCCGCACCATCATTTACAACACTTGCGTCTTGTCTCATCGCAAAGCACACCTGCCACATGTTTATGTTTCCCTCCCCCACACCCCCTTGACCTTCCAGATGTTGCCGATTAGTCATACATTCCACCAAGCGCTTTTTGTTTCTGTGTAAAGCAGAGCTGGGAATCGAACCCGGTTCGCCTTGGTGGGAGACGAGTAGTCTAACCACACCACCACCTCGCCCTCTCTTACCCTGAGACTGTTTGAATCTCGCCACTACTCTGTAGTAACCACCTTGGCAAACTTGGTCCCTTGTCCATTAGACGTTAACGGGCACAGGTTGGAAATACATTTTTGTCAAATTCTAAAGACGGAATAAAACAATATCTACCAGTTACCTCTTTGTAGTCCGGTCAGTGTTCTTTCACTTTACGTCTTCCCTTCCTGCTATACCTTCTTTGTTAGCATCCGCCTAAGTATTTTCAGAGGCATACATGACCACTGCATTGGAGAATCTAACCACATCCCCACTGAAGGGCGCTCCCACCTCTTGTCAAAATTTGGTGGCTAGTGTTGGTTGGTAATGGTGCCCTCTAGCACCACAGGAGCATGGAGGGAGAGAACCTTTCTCTGAGGCTCTTAAGAGTAGAGGAGAGCAAGGACACAAAATCACCATGAGACTCAAGCTACAAGCTGGTTGTGCCACTTAATGAGAGCTGCAGAGGCCTTGCATGGGGAAAACTGTGTGACTACAGCGGAAGTTGAGGACAGTAACTGGCCATGCCGTTCACTCAACCTTTCTGAGGAGGATCAAGGGGCCGTGTCCACAATTCGCTATAGACCCAAGCAATCGATGGGACTCTGGCAGCGGTTAACTCCAAGTCACACATCCCAGGAAGAGTCAGTTCCTTCCTGGACGGACCACGCCGGAACCTTTCCTCCCTTGTGCTGCTACCTTACTGTACTAAGCATCAGTGATCATGCCTGTGCCTACTGTACACCTACTAAATCCTCCAAAGCAGTAATTCTTTTACTCTTCATTTATTTTTACCCCTTTAAGTAATGTTACATCTCTGATAGCTTTGTACCCACAGCCATTCTAATGCCCCATCACCGGGTGGGCCAGAAAAGGGATAACATAATCCACAGTACCCAAACTATGTGCTCTGGTGAGCCAGAGACAAACCCCCATGGTTCAAATGCATCTGCCCATATGGCCCTTGAAGACTCGTTAAGGAGAGTCCGTTTCCCTAGTCTTTAAAGGGATACTCGAGCCAGGCACAATTCAACCCCTTGCCACTGGCATCAACAAAAATAATATTGATGTAAAGGAATATTTTTATTTAAGAAATAAACTTGTTGAAAAGATTTTTTCTAATATCTGATTTAGTGAAGTTTGTATTTTGGTGCATATTCCAGATGGATATGGCAATTGAAGAGTTTCAGTCACAACAGGAAGCAACACCTGTGGACGAAGCAATTACTAACTCTGAAGTTACTGCAAGTAGTCATACTAGTAATGGGTATGTATGTATTCTGCAGTGTGGAGTTAAAATTTTTAATTCCTCTGTGGCTTCCAAAGAAACTTGATTTCTCCAGTATTAGAATAGGAAAGCTCGTATTAAAAAAATTGTAGTTAAGTTTAATACATTTGTGAATCAGGTTGTGCAATAATACCAAAAATCTTTTATGCTTTGAGTTTTAGTACAGGATATTAAATATGTCCAGATTGAAAAGAACTAAAAAAAAAGCAATATTAATATTTGTACATACAATGTTTGCCAAAATTAAAGTGAGCAGACTTAATCTTTTTGCTATGTTATGTTTACTTATATTAAGTCATAACTCATTATTAGGTGGCAGTTTGCAAGACAAATATTTCTACAATCGTCTAAAATATGGCATCACTTAATGTAAAAAGAGCTTTGAAGGAAACAGTAAAGTATTATTAAAATTAAAATATGTAATTTTTGCACATGTGTATTTAAGTGTTATATTTGTTAATAGTTGGCCTACACCTTGTGTGCCAAATTTCTCTCAAATAAAGGGAGTTTTAATATAATGTTTATGTTTTGTTAATAATTTCGTGTTGTGGGATTTTTGTATAGTGAAAATGAACATTTGTGTAAGAGAAGTGTAGTAAAGTACACATTTATTCCTCTGTGGAATAGCTCGACACATACAAGAACTTTGGGGATTAAAATTCCTCATACCCAGTTACCATCAGGTAACAATACATTAAAGACTGTAGGAAGGAAAAAAAAATATCATGATGTATCAGAAACCTGAATTTCTCTCGAAAGAAAATTGTGACTTACTTTGGTTACAGGAGTAGAATAAGCTATGACAAACAGAAACATACACTACACTGAGCACTTTAAAAGAAATAATGTTTCTAATCTACTCAAATCATCCAGTTTCACATTGATTAATGTAGACATTTGTTAATGTAGCAGAAAACGCAGAACAAATCAACATTTGACACATATGAAAACTAGGGATGGGTCGGTTCGGTTCTTCGGTTTGAATTTGTACCGGTTCTTGAGGTTTGACTCGAAACTGGTTTTAGGTTAACGACTACTACTTGGTTCTCGTTTATGCACAGCAGTAAATTTAGTAATAACTCTTTTGTCATTACAAAAATAACTGTAACGAGAAATTTAATCAAAACAAACAAAAATTGCAGTTACCACCAAAACAATATAGGTTGATTCACTTGTAACAAGCATTTTTTTCTTGGCCGCTATGCTTCCTTACAGCAAATTACTATTGCAGTTGAAAGCAAATAAATAAATATATATATATATATATTTTTTTTAAAAATCAATTCTTGTAAAAATAGTTTTAAGGACAGGTGTTTAATCAAATACAGTATTTGGTTTAATTTATTCTATCAGTTCAACAAGACCAATTGTAAACATTCTTCTGGTGGCAATGTCACAGATAAATATATACCGAGAAGATACTACACTCAGCATCGAGCACCCCATTATTTATACTCTTACTTCGTCCTTGGTCAGGAAGAGGGGGTTGGCGACGTTAGATCCTCTGGGTGTGTGACATCACCGGCAGGCCGATGTTCCAGCTGCTGCATATCTTGGTGATTCATACTAGTTGTATCACTTTGCGCTCATAGTACTAGGTGACCTTAAAGCCTAGTCTCGGTGGCTCGGCCACTGAACAGTTCAATTTATTCGGATGTGGAGCATGCACCTCATACTGTGGGTAAACAGTACAAGTTATTGACATCATGTAGATTGTACTGCCAATCAAACTCCGGGTGTGCGCTGAGTGGTTTGCACTGATAAGTAGAAGTCTATTTAATATAAGTAGACAAGACATCACACATCAACGTTATGCATTGTATAACTTTTCAAAATTTTTATTCAGAAAGTGTGACAAAATTTTAAATGTACTATTCAATTGTAGCCATGGCCCCAAACAACTCTGCTTTAGCCACTATGTATGTGTCCATTTTTTAAACATAAATCAGACCTTAGGTGTATAGTATCTGTTCTGAGACACATCCAGTGCTCCTACCGACTTAGCTATTAATATGCGTACCAGAGGGCTCACAGAACTGTGAAGGGTCTCATCTGGTGTGTCGGGATGTGAGGCCTGTCGGGGAAAAATTTGCAGTGTTACCTTATACTTAAGCCTTTTCACACAGTTTACATCTCAAACAATGACATATAAAAACTGCTGCTATTCTGGGAAATAAAAGTGTCTGCAATTACACACATCAGATTTTGAAGCTGTATCATTTGAATGGTTCAGGCAGATGTGATGCGTGTATATTTTTGGTCTGTTGTGTGCATTGATTGATGAGGGACGGTAAAAAAATTATTTTTTCGTAATTGTCTGTATTTATTGGTTATTCTAATTTTATTCTTGACATGAGCAACAGCCACATTTGGAAAATACTGCTGTCATATGTGCTACATTGTATTTTACTGTCAACTTGTCAACTTCCATGTGCATAGGAGTAATCAGAAAAAACAAACAAGGATGTCCAGAGGGTTGCGGGGCTGAGCGGTTAGACTGCTTGCCTCCCACCAAAGCAAAGCGGGTTCAATCCCCACTTGGGTCACTCCCGGATTTTAGCAAGTGGGAATCATGCCGGACAATGCCGCTAGTCGGTGGGTTTTCTCTGGAATTTCTAGTTTCCCCCATCCTTGCATTCCGGTGCTGCTCCATTCACATATCATTTTACTATCATCAGCTCTCAAGACCTTGTTGTTAAGAGCTGCTCAAATCTCTCAACTCAACTGCACAGGATGCCCAGGAAGTGAGTTTAGCAGTAAGACCACATGAAATAATGCTACACGTTAATTTTTGGTTATAATGATAATTTGCTATAGCTGTAATTTATCTCACTATTGTCAGTTGTTATAACGATGTCCCACTGTATTATCTCTCACAGTTCAACCAAGTATCCATCACACATACTAAATGTATTACTACTACGCACTAACACAACAGTGTGATATTTCTTCCTTTGACATTTTGTGGTATATGATTCTTTGATTGTGAGAAAAAATAGTTTATACTATTTTTATTTGTGGATGCCAGTTTTACAGTTGAAGACACAAAGACTCTGGAAGACAAATTGTTGTCTGGTTGGGAAAATATGCAAGAGCCCATATCTCTCAGCAATGATTGTACCCTGCCTGATGTGTCTGTAGATAGGTCTAATGTACCAGTTATTACCACAGATGCAGGAGATGAGGTGAGAAAGTTCTGTTTGTGGAGTTATTTTTTACTTACTATAGCTGAGATGGATTCAGTGTCCGACATCATTAATTTTATGATTCTGCAGGTGTTTCGATTCTACTGGTGGGATGCATTTGAAGATTATTTCAAAGTACCTGGTGTGGTGTTCCTTTTTGGCAAAGTGTGGATTGAGTCTGCAAAGGCATATGTAAGCTGCTGCGTCTCTGTCAATAATATTGAAAGGAATGTCTTCCTTCTTCCTAGAGAAGAGGTATGTTGTGCTTTATTCACATAATTTAATTCCTATTATTTAGTTCTGAAACATTATTTATTTTGCCTAAATGATGCAAAATATTGCTACTTATCTTTCAACCCCATTCAGAGATTTTTTTTTTTACATTATTGGTTTACTTTTAATGTTTGTTATTTTTCTCCTTTGAAATTATTGTTATAGAGTGTAGACAAGATTATACAGTGATTAGTGATAACACCAAAATGCATGTTAATACACCACATAACACCAGAATTTAATTTAAGATACAAAATATAACTAAATTAATAAATACAGTAATCTCTTTTATTAGTAAAACGTGAATTATTTCTTCTATCAATTTATGCTCAGAATATTTTTTGTAAGATACTGACCGAAGGAAGTATATGTTGTTTGAATACCAAATATGTGATTGTATATCTCTGTTTTAATAAAATGCTTACTTAGATTACATAGTTGTTTAAAAGTAATGTATTGCAGTGTGAACATGTGTTAAAATTGGCATTCTTGTTAACTTTATTGAGCATTTGTAAAAATAAAAATTACAGTTGGGATCCTCGATACTGCATCACCTGTATAACAATGATGCTTTGTAGCAGCGAGTATCTTATGGGGATGTCTGAAGTATTGAATTTTGTTAACATACTGTGTGGTGAAACAGTACCCTTGCACATGTTTATTTGTTTACATATGAACTGAGTCAGTATTTTTAATTTCATCACAATTGTTTTGTTTAGTTATTTTTCATTTAGTTTTGGTTAGAATTGTATCTTTAGGACAACCCTCGTAAATTTCTTTATAATTTTATTTTATTAAGTACAGTTGTAACACCCGTAAGAATGAGTCTTTCATCATGCATATTTTATTTTTTAATTTTTTTCTTTTTTCTTAACACGTACCATTTTTAAAACTTAGTTGTATGGTGGCAATATTCTATGTTAATGGGATAGGCTAGTTCGTTTACAGTGTATATTTATTTTCATATAATTAGTAAAGCTGGGCGGGATCCTGACTTTTTGGGAAAAATTAGGGAAATATATTTTCCCGATAGGTCGGGCGGGAAATAATTTTTCCGTAAATTTTTGGGATAAAAATTATTTAGGCTATTGTCCTATTATTTCTGTGTTCTACAACATACAGGTAAGAGTGGGCCTTTATGGCCCTAATCTTGCCAGCATTAGTAAATAATATATAAATTGCAAGTTAACGTACCTATGAGTATTAATGCATACGAAGTTGGCCACTGGCCATCGTATGGAAACAAACTTCGGTGTGCCTTCCTAATATAAATAACTGCTCATTGCACATAATGAATTGTATTTATGTTTCGTGAATGGTATTTTTTCTGTCATCCATCGCTTTATAAGTAAAACACTTGTTATAGAAATGTGAAGAAGGCCTATATATTTTTTAACAAAGGTAGTTTTTATCAATAATGATGCTTGCCGGTTATACCAGTTACCATAAATGATTATGACTCATCTCACTTGCAACCCTAGTGTACACTTTTACACTTGTGAGATTTAAACCCCGTGCCATTTCGTACACGGAAGTACTGGTCTGCTACGATTCTGGAGGGCGGCCGGACACGTGGATATGAGGGGTTGCGAAAGACAGCTCCCACCCATTCCCCGCACTGAGAGCCTACAAGCCATCAGCCGCCTTGGGTCATGCACGAGCGCCACTGAGGATACGCGAAGGCAGAGAGATGACCAGAGGGTGGTACCCCCACTCCGGCCTCGCACCTGAGGGACGTCAACACGCCCTCCCCCGCGGTCGTTGCGACACGCGTTGCCTCTCTATATTAGGCAGTGTACTGCGGCCCAGTTGTTCCTGCAGTCTTCTCTGAGCACCTGGGTGCTGAAGTCTAGACTACTACGAGCCTTTCAACAGCCCGTCCAGAGGCTGTCGCCAACGACTTAACAGTTTTCAGCAGCCACCCAAGGCTGCCACCATTGACGTCGCCGTTACAGCTCTGCAGCCCCGCTACCGGACGCTCCAGTGACACCAATAGCTACCAGAAGCTTTCCATACATAATACATTCGATATGTAATTCTTTCTTTGTCTCCTACAGACACCCCTTATATAGAGTTGGGTTTTGTATTTAAGTAATCTTCGACAGTTTTTCACATAACTTCCCCACTTAGCTTAGGACCAGGTCACCTACACCTGGATTCCAAAGGATTACTTTCAACCACCAGTCTGCCTGGCAAGAGAGCACGTGTAACCATGTTTAATACGTCTTTAATAAACACATCTTTGTTTCTCGTACGCTCGAGTCTCATTCATAGGGTAATCTGTCACCAATTACCGGGAGAACCTCGAATTGAGCACCGCGGACCGGCAACAGTGGGGGATCTTCTAAAGCACTGGAGCTCGGGTTGGCAAGACTATCGCTAGGCAAAACTAAGTTAGGGATACCTGCGTCTGTGGTGCTTACTTCGAGTTCTCCGTAATTACACCACCACTCTATGCCATTCACGGTGAGGCACGTGCCAGGAGAGAGGAGCAAAGAGTTGTGCGCCTTGCTGCCATATAACTGGCTGATCTAACCCCGCTTCCAGCTAGCCGACGAGCCCTACCATCACCTTCGATTAAGCCGTATCACGATACACACCCCCGGGACAGCTGTTGCCCTGCATTTTGGCAGCTCTTGCTGTGAGGAAAATTGTTCTCTCATGACTGGAAACAATCACTGTTTGACTCCTTGAGGGGTTTGATTCTCCTCTCCTCAGATGGTATCCTCCCACTAAGCAGCCCCCCACAGAACTTGCCACGACCCACTGGTCTATAGTAGCAACAAACACGCAGCAGTAGGATTACTTGCTGAACTTGGGAGGGAAGTCAGCGTCCTAAACACTGTCTCAAAGATAGGAGCGTGCATCAAAGTGAACCAGTTGGTGCTGTTGAAAGAGCCAAACTTGCCCCACTGAAGTGAAGACAGTGCATGTGACTGAAGTCCACCCTGGGCAGGATGGGATAGTGTGTGTCGTGTCATTAAGAACACCTCAAAACAACTTCACCAGACCAGTCACAAAAATCTGCCCTTTTCTTGAAGAATAACTGTGTATCGTGTGAGATTTCAGACTCCTACTTTTGTTTGGTGTTTTTTATACATGTATTAAGTGGTGTACAGTAGGACAATTGGAAAAATGTTTATTTTTGGTGGGCGGAATGTTTACAAACAAAAAAAAACTTCTGATGATTTGGTATTCTCAATATGTGACTTGTACAGTTGTTGCACTCAGGCACATGTTAGCTGCTTGTTTACCATAAGAGGGCAGTAGTGTCACAAGATGGTGAGAATGGAGGATGAGCATGACTGCTTGTCCTAAACATGGAGGAAACAGTAGAAATTAGACAGGAAATATCACTGGCCACCCATGTTATTAACACTGTGTCTACATTAGACACTACAGCCAACACGGAACAACAACCACCTGCAGTAGAAACGGCAAGTGTCACATGTCCGACGTACACAACACACCAGTTTACTATTTTACTACAAACTATGCAAATTATGCAAACACTGTTGCAGTCTCAGTTGCAGCAACAAAGTGGACGTATGCAAACACAGTTGCAGGAGGTGTAAGGCAACATGCAAATGCAGATGCATGATGTACAAAATAAGCTGGAGAGTTCGTTGGCAGAAACCGCACAGACTACACAGCTGCATTCTCAGCTGAAAACCCACAGTGATCTGGTACAGCGAGAAGTAGTTGAATTAAAGGAGGACATAAGTGCTAACCTTCTTCAGATTACAGCTGATGTGGTCACAATCCATCAGGAAGTAGCAGATACCAGGGACGAACTATAGTTAGTAAAAGCTAACTGCACTGTGCATACCAGGGAAGTAGAATGCAGCCTGAATGAAATCAAATGTCAGCCAGTTCTTCCAGCTGATCGCATCATAATAGTTGCAGTGACAAATAAGTTTGAATCAGTAAGCAGCTGCGTAAAAACCCGCTTAGCTCAGGTAGAGGGAACTTTTGAGCAGAGGTTTTCTAGTGTAGAGGACAAAGTAGACCAACTGACACAAGTAATCGGGGACATACAAAATTTACAACTAGTTGCCAACAAAATCCCTAGAGAGGAAACTCGGCTACAGAATTCCAGCATCACACAGCCAGGGGTAGCCAATCTGATGCCCAGTGAACCTGCTGTTGCAACTGCTTCGAATGCTCAGGCCCTAGCGACTAGGATATCAACATTATTACATCACCCTTCCAAGTTGTGGGTGGAGCAACTGCCAAATTTTAAGGGAGGTCTAGGAGAAAACCCTATAAATTTTCTTATTTAATTTGAAGAATATGTTGTATTTTTTGGACTGACAGAGAGCGATATTTGCGCTGCCTCAATTTAGCACTTACCTCAACAGCATACTACTGGTGGGAGGTTGTATCCAGCAGCCTTACCAATTTCTCAGAACACAAGACAAATTTTGTGGAGCATTTCTGGAGCACAAAAGTTCAGGGGAACTTAAGGGCCAAACTCCACATTGAAAAGTTTTTTCCTGGAATGGGCAGGAGCCCAGAAACCCACTTGTCTGATCTGTATGAATGATCTAGGAATTTAACACCGTCCACCAGCAAATAAACGCTGAGACAAAGATTATATACAGGTTAACCTCGGGTGTGCGGGAAATAATGTCAAAACAAGCACTTTACACATCAACCTGTTAAAGGATTAGTCATTTTGAGAGCTTTGTGTTTTTTTTTTCGTAGCACTGATAGAAGTGTTAAGAACCTACTGGCTTTTCTAACAGCAACTGCTGTATCACTGGGGTCAAGTGTGAACGTGCACTGCAAAAATTGTAGCACTGGGGTTAGCTATCTAGCTACACTGACATTGAGGGCGTAGGTGTCGGCTGCTAGGGGCATTACCTTTTGCTTCTCTGCTAGGAGTGTTGCCTTCTGATCCTCAGTTAAGGGTGTTGCCTTCTGCTTCTCTGTTAAGGCCAGCAGGTTACGTTACTCGTCAAAAGCAGCAATTGACAACTGCATAGTGCCACCTGGCACAGGCGTTACTGGCATGGCGCTTAACTTTGTTTGCTGGGATGCCCCCCCCCGTTTCTTTGGAGGAGCGTTCCGGGGATGCGGCCACTGGAACTTCATACGCGGCAGCCAAAGTGTTTTCTGTAGAGCTCCGATGAGCAATGTCATTGCCTGCGACTCCCCCAAGCCACCTCAGTCAGGAACCTGCCACACCGGATGCTGTGGTAAATCCCAGTGCTGAGAACCAGCCTTCATCTACAGGGGCCACAGCCAAAAGAGTCTCCAAGGCCGCTTCCCAGGCCTTGGTATGACTCACGTCTGCAGTTGCGGTCAGTCCTGATTGTACGGCTTCACTAGCTGCTCAATCCGTGCTCAACGCAGAGGTTGCTGTCTTAAAGCTGCCCACGCCGCCCAATGCCTAGCCGGCCCTGCAGACGCAACACCAGCACAGAGTACAGCACAACCCTGAATTGCACCTCTGGGGTTTTGTATACTAATGTAGTTAGCCCAGTGTTTAAACCAGTAAGCTCTGTTCTGTTTTCTAATTCCTTGTCACCTAACAATGCCAAGGAGGATCCCATAAACAGCCACCATGGACGTGATGGAGTTATGGGGGAGACACCGACATCAATTCAGGTCCAGAAGAGGACCACACTGCACGTCAGACAAAGCTCAGAGACGAGTTCAGCTACCCTGGGCCTGTTAAGCACAGGTACAACCATGTCTTTACAAAAAGATGCCTTGGTGGCCACCCAACTGCTTTTGCAAATACCTGAGCCTCAAGCTGCACCACTGCCAACTGCAATAGCTGCATCAATTGACCGTACAAGTCAGTAATGTGTCAATACCCTCGAGTTGCATAATCTCCAAACCATTCTTCAATTTCCTGTCAAAATGACGTGGGGGCAGATGTGCCTATTTATAGCTTTGCTACACCTACAGTCCTTGATTGCACAACTCACATCACGAGCAGCTTGTATATAGTCAGCATGTTGTATATAGCTATGTGCAGTTGGAGCTACATAACTAGTTGTTCAGATCCTGTCGACAGAGGTGAGAAGATGTCACATGTATAGAATCAGTGCGACGCCAGTGTATATAGTGTTGTGAATACAAAGGAATGCAGATAGAAATACCATTGGTTGGTGAGTTGGAGAAATAATTTTGGAGACTTTACGCACCAACCTTAGTTGTCTGAAATTGTGATAAATCTTGCAATATGTTGAGTCAAACAAATTTTGCTATAAAAGCAGCTTTCGGTAATTTCAAGATAATGGATTTTTTTATTGCATAAAAATTTGTGTTGTAACCATTGCAATGCCACAAAGTAAAAATGTGTCAAATCATTCGCTAGCAACCAGAGACTTGCCGATAGATATAAAGGTTGCGAGAAGAAAAGAAAATATTGTAAATATTCTTGAGTACCATATCTTTCTTCTTCTAAGTCCGTTACTTTTTTTTTATTGTGATGACGTGCGCAATATTGTGTATCCCCGCCAATTAACTCCACTCCCTTAGAGGTGGACTGAATCTGGGAAGAGCTCAGCCCACTACATCCTCGTAGCTTTGTTTAACACATGTAATTTGCCTGCTGTGTGACACTAGATAGCTAGGGTAAAGCTCATACTCCACCGTGTAGCTGGCCACAGCAGTGCATTACACACAATTGAGGAGTACAGTCTTAATATGGCGAGTTTATTGTTGCTTGTAGGTTAACCTGTAAAAAGATCATGCCCTACTGGCCAGAACTATTCCACGTGCATTCACATTGCTTGCTACAGCTTAACTGTGTTTTAATTGTGGAATATAAAATGTTAAAGTAGTCTGTGAATGCACTCTTTAATGAAAGTGGTCTGCGGCCTTCACTTGACTTCCTCACACTTGTGTTTAAAAACACAGATGGGAAAAGAAAACAACACAATAAGATAACTCACCATAACTCGAGAGAAAACAAATAAAAGATGACAAGCCCCATCTGGCATCATTGGGATTCCACTCCTTTTCCATTTTCATCCCCGAAGCAAAGAATGAGATAGGATTCATTTGCGTGTATCTGAGAGAGATAGAGTATGTCTGCTGTTGACGCAATTTGTAAGAAACGGGATTAAAAGAGAGTTGGCAGCCACCTGCAAGCTTCAGTGACCTTCCGTGCTCAGCTGATTTCTTCAAAGCAATGTCAAGTTAGATGCGAGGAAGGTGTCGTACCACGCAGAGTGCACAAAGTACCGAGCACTACAGAAGCGCAACCGAGAGAAAAGGAAATTGCTGTTGAGAGGACAGTACAACATTCTTTCAGAGGAATTTCCTTTTCCACCCTCATCATCCCTCTGAGATGACTCGCTGAGAGGAAGGGCGATTGTCTTACAGGGATTAGAGATGTTTGCGTCTATCGTGTACCGTTGAGTCAGCATTAGTCCAGAGGAATATGATTGCCCTAGTTTTGCCAAAGGGAATATATTCCATCTTCACTCATGGTTAGGGGTTGATATAAGTTCTGGTGGAAGGTTACTAACCGAGAGGAGGGAAGATTGTTCCTGTCTATCAGGAAGAATCTAATTCCACCTCTCCACTGGGATGAGCTGACATCATCGTTGTGCTGGAAAGTTGGTGAGCAGAAAAAGTAAGGTGATACCGGCACCCTGCGAGGACAATCTCGCGTCTCTCGCAGGCCTGTTAGGATTTCTCCTCTCAAAGAGCGGAATCTTCTGTCACCCAACATGAGCGAGACTAATAGAGAATGGATAGCGAAGTCCACCCTGGGAGAATCTACTTCGCTCTCTTCTTACGGATAAGCTCTAATTTCATCCTATTCAGATGGAGCAAGTCGAGAGAGAGACCCATTGGCCAGCCCAGCCAAGGGGAATCTGTCCCTCATCTCCCATAAGGATGAGCTTTCGTCACAGAGGAGGAGAGGGGGTGAATTTACGCATTATGCTTTCTAACAGTGGTGATTAGACGACTTCAGTTTATTCCTATGCATATCCTTGCTTGTGAGTCTCAAAGTTTGCATTACCGTTTTTATTCCGCCATGTGATGGCATTGTACAGTTTGCAGTTTAGGATGGACGTCAGAGTAGATTGGTTTATTCACCGGCTCACTGTAACTATGCATCTAGAGCAGCGAGTTCTTTTATCCACCACTAGAGAGTGGAGCTAGTAGGATTCTTTGTTTGTTTATTCTTTTCCTCACTACCCAGCCGGCTGGTGACGTTACGCCAGAGAACTATGCTCCCCCCCCCCCCCCCCCCCACCACCACAGGCCCTCCTACTCAGCAACCATCCCTCACCGAGACGTCAGCCCCAACCAGCGCCAATAGTAGCTGCCTGAGAGGAGTATATTAGAAGAGTCGCCGCCCAACTCCATACCAGTTCTCTTACGCTCACCGCACGAGCCGCCAGGGAAGGATTAACCTGTTACCAGTCTTCAGTTGTCCAGCACCTGTTGAACGGACACTGACCAACCTATGCCTTAAGCCCTAGCTTACCACAGTTCTTTTCTCCTACTGCGTTACATCAATAGGGAAACTCCTCGCTTACCTACCTTCCTTCACTGCACTTCCGTGCTAGAAGGATACTCTAGTCCTTTATGCCCTACCAGAGGGTTGTCGTATCACATCCTGCTTGGTCTATCTAGCACTGTGCCAGTTAAACCGTTTCATCATCTACCCGCTAAACACAACGACCCCCTAAGGTCAACAGTCGGAGTCAGCGCTAACTAGTTTTTCAGTGGTTTTCACAATGCTAGTCTACCCTATCCCTATTGTTAGGGACCGGTCGCCTCTACCGGCACCACACAGACAACGTTCCGGCAGATGCTCATGCTGACGTTATGAGGTAGTACGTCATTACGTGTTGTTTCCGTAACAAGGAAATAAAACATGAGTTTTGCTGCAATCCTGAGTTCCACTCTTCCTGTTGACTTGCACCTCTCCCAGTTGACTTAGTGGCTGCAAAGCAGACACAGGTGATCCCGGGAAGTTACTCACTCGAGCCAAAACATATTGTTGCCACCCACACGTACCTTACACGGCCACCCCTTCTATCTAAGTCTTAGATAGAACAGCGAAGCCCACACAGGTATATTGCTCCTGGTTGACATAGTGCTCGCTCCTTTTTCTACTGCATCTAAGTGCCAGGATAAAGGACATTTCCTGAATTGGGAATACTTGGCTGGGACGACACCCACATGTTGCATCCTAAGATGGTGAGGCCTGATTTTAAGTGTGTACTGCACATCAACGCCAGGTACTGAAATAGGGTTTTCGCCCATTTGATGGCCCGCACATGGTTTTACACTCTATAACAAACGCAAGTACCCTGCCTTGCTTGGCCGGCGTAAAGGGTGTTGTGCATCTGCAGTGACCTACTCCCAAGCGCCGTGGGCTGAAGGAGCACATAAAACAGATCTTACTCGCCTCTGGGCACCTGCACAAGCTTATCCCGACCCTCATTGCCTTTATTGCACAGCTCGGCCCCAGGGAATAGGCACAACCACTTTGCCATCTGCAGGACCCCATCGAGCCAGAACTACCGAAGAATTCGTTCCCAGAACCAGTATTAGTGGGCACTGAAGTTCACTCACTGCTGGCCCCCTACTTAGCCCGGCCAGACCAATGGCATACGGAAGTGATTGCCTGTTTGGTTCCAACTATACTAGTGCCAGCTCTACAACCACCACTTAGGCAACTCTGCACACTTCCACCTGCAGCTCCACCACGTGCCCTCACTACACTTCCTACCGGTCCAGCCAACAATCCCGTGTACCACCCAGGTATATCATTCAAGGCAGGGAACCTCAAGAGCAAGATCACGCTGCCCGAACCCTATTTAGTGCCCTGCCGTAAAGTTACCAGGCCAGTCCTGTACAACGGGCAAGCCCCAGTACCACGTCAGGACTAAGTTTTACTCACAAGTCCCAGCCTACAAGGGTGTGCCTAACTCAGCGCCCAAACAAAAGCCAAGCTCCTTCACACGTGAATCTTATTCTGCCTAACGTCACGTGTCCAGGCAAAATCCTCACAGCATACCTTAAACACGCATAGATGTTTGTGTGTGTGTGTACGTGCATGTGTGTGGGGGCATGGGCGTAAACATTTAATATATTTAAAAGCAGCGAGAAAATAGGTGTGTTAGTAATTTACAGTAAGAAATAGTTCTCATCCATAATATTACTAGACCGAGTGCATATGAATATGATTATGTTGTCCCTTTGGTGTAATTCTAGACTTGGTTAAGCTTTGTTTGCATGAAGCAGAAGAATTGCCTACAACCTGATTTCCTGTGCACTCACTAGAATAATATTTTGCATAAGAACTATTTCTTACTGGGTATTACCAACACTCCTATTTTTTTCCCTGTTTTATTCTCTTTAGTTATAACTTAAATATTACAACTTAAAGGTAAAATATTTATAAAAGTTCAATGTAACCAAAAATTAGGTATTTTTATGTTAACACGAGTATAAATAAAATGGTTGTGATACATGGCACATTTAAGAAACAACCAAGTACATCATACATGGGATGATTTTTCTAAGTTTAGATTCAGAATGTATGAAGAAACCACAGACTCTTACCACAGTATTACATCAAAGTTCTGATTAGTATTATGTCGTGAAAATGTATGTAGTTTTTGAAAGACCTTCAGATATGAAGTTGGGTCTTGCATGGAATCAGATAGTACATGGATGAATACATTAAAATAATTAATTTTATGTGTAGAAAAATAATACATATGGTTATATGTTTTGAAGGTCATCATAACACATTTTGTTTTTGAAATTAATGTAGGACTGCTTCCTGTGATCATTAAGTGTTTTTCAATACACATACAGTACTTCATAGTGGTGTTGATACCTGTAGCATCAAAATGTAATGTAAGGGAATGCATATATTTGTAGTAACATATCTTTGATATTTCTGTGTACGTTTGTTGTATTAGTATGCAGGACTATTTTTGTTCAAGAATTGAAAAATATATCAGTTATATATGTGTAACGTGTATTGCCCTATCACCAGCACTATGACTTGGAGAAAAAATTGTCAACTGGCAAGGAAGTTTCTATACTTGATGTCTACAGTGAATTTGATAAGATCTGCCCAAAGTACAAGATATTGGAGTTCAAATCACGTAAAGTGGAACGCAGCTATGTGTTTAATGTGCCCAATGTTCCAGTAACTTCAGAATACTTGGAAGTACGCTACTCTGTGAGTAACTTTTTTTGGCAGTATATTAATTTTTGTTTGTGTATTTTGAGCTATCCCATTTTTTAAAATGATAGGGTGGTTGTTATTTATTAGAAATTTTTGTGATAGTTATAATATAAGTAATTTTAACATTAAAGTAATTACAGTAAGTTTTTTATTTTCCCATTTTATGCATTTTGCTATTCTTGGATGTGTGTGCAATTTGTCTCCACATTACACTAAAAATGCGCTGATGTGTTTTCCCTACAAGTACATAGCTGTTTGTAAACTAAATTATATATATATATTTAAATTTAAATTGTGGAATTTGTTGCTTAAAGGAAGCTGAAATAAAAGAAAAATGTGTTAAAATTTAATAAGTAGAGGTAAAATATGCAGTTTATATGATCATTAATATACATATAATTTTGTGTTTCCTTGATTTTTGTGGTATTGTATTATTTATGTAAAATATATTATCATCTTGTGTAATGTCGTATTTTTCTGATTATGTGGTCAGATTACTTGCCTTCCACCAAACATGAGCTAGGGTTTTAATTCCCAGCAGAATATTGCCTGTATATTGCTGTGTGAGAAACATGTTGGATGTTACCTTTACTGGGAGGGTTTTCTTGGTGTACTGCTATTTTCTCCACCACTCTCTTTCACTTCCGTCTTCTGTTCCTCTTTCCCTCCCACCAATTCCCTCTGTTTTAAACCTTCAATATATTAGTGTGCTATTTAAAATACTGTTACACGCACACTGCTTCACATCCCGCACGAATGAGTGAAAGTGAAGGATAGTAGTTACATGATGATAACGACAGCAGGTCAAAGGATTGTTTTAAATGAACAGGCGAGCGATAGTCCAGTGGATGCATATCTGTTACAGAAAACGAGCCAACGCAATAATCCTTTTTGCTGCGTGAGTCGCTGACCCTGGTTGTATTGATTTCTGCATTTATCTGAAGAATGCTCTTGATTACTGACATTCTCACAGCGTGACTCGTGGTGCATTGAACTTTTCAGATGGTCAGGGTGAATGCTATATAAGTGTGACATGCCTCCGAGCCGAGTAGTTGATGAGTGAATGAGTGGCTGAGTTCCGAGCAATAGAAGATGAGCAGCGAGATAAGTGACCAGCAGAAGGGAAATATGCAAGGAGTATCAAGCAGTGAAGAGTGCAGCTGGCAGGCTGCGCAATTGAATTAGATGTGTGATTGAAAGACATTACAAATGGTGGCAACAGATAGACTGGACATGTGCTAGTAATGGTTACAAAGTACTTAATTAGAGTTGAAATACCCCATAATAATTTTTAGTTTTAGTATTATTTTTATTTATTTAAGCTTTTCGTGCCACCCAACATTTAAAAACCAATTACAGGATGGCACAACATATACAAGACAACATAAAACAAACACATAATACAATACAATAACAAAAGCAAAAACAGTATAAACACAAAAATACATTAAAAAGACAAGAAAATCCCAAAATGACCCATCACCAGTAATAACATACCTAATAACTCTATAGAAGTACACACAAAATAATTTAAAATTAGACCTTGTTACAAATTTGTGTAATGTTTAAACAGCTCTAAAAATGTTAACTTTCTTCCAATAAAAGGATCAAAGTTATAAAAGTATTTGATATAGTGTAGTACACATCTATTGACAATATCTTTTTTATATGGTGAAGTTACCAAAGAATTCATTAATCTATGTCTATAGCTAGGTATCCTAAGTCCTACACAATTATTAACAGATGAGCAATTAATAAAAAATAAGAAACTATTTACTAGAAATAAGGCATTATTAATTTTTCGTCAAATTAAAAATGTTTGAGAATTATGTCATAGCAATTCAGTATCATAATTAAATTTTTGCTTTATTGAAAATCTAAAATGAATAAGTTTAAACAACATTTTTTGAACATTTTCTATCCTAGAGGAATCTGTGGCTGATAAAAAGTTCTAAATAACAGAACAATATTAAAGTTTTGATCTAACTAATCCATAATACAGACGTAGTAATGAATTAAAGGAAGAGGCTTAATAAGTGATGAATTTAACTAAACCTAATGTCCTACTTATGTTACTTAATAAATAATCGACATGATGATAAAGTATAATTTTGCATCTAATATTACCCCAAGGTCACGTATAAAATCAACTTTACTAATCAATAAATTATTTACGTAATACATATGAATAATGTGATTTGTTTTCCTAGTAAGAGATATATGTTCGAACTTAGCTAAGTTTAAAGACATTGAATTAACATTACACCATGTAAGGATTTTATTTATATCATTTTATAGTAGTTTACAATTGTTTATATCTTTAATATTTTTGTAGATCTTAAGATCATCCGCAAATAAAATTGGGCTCGAGTGTCTTAAAACTGAAACAATATCATTAATAAAAATATTAAAACATAACGGCGATAAAGTTCCTCCTTGAGGGACTCTTGACGAAACTTTAAAAGAAGATGATAATGAATTTTCAATCCTCGCAACAAATGATCTATCATTAAAATAATTAGAAAACCAGTGAACAAAGTATTTGTCTAAACCTAAAGCATGTACCTTTTCAACTATAATACTGTGCTGGCACGTATCAAAGGCTTTTTGCAAATCAAAATAAATTTCATCAGTTAGATACATTTGTTGTAGTTGTTTTACCTGTTTGAAAGCCATGTTGGTAGTTTATTATTAGATTTTTGTATAAAAATTAAGATATCTATGAATTATCTTATCAAAAATTTCTGAAAAACTGCATAACAAAGATATTGGCCTATAATTATTGACTTCTTGTTTGTTTCACTTTTTATAGATTGCAACTATAATGGTTTGTTTCCATAAACCAGGGTAGATATTACAAGATAGACTGTAGTTAAAAATATGTGTTAATAGAGGACTTAAAATATTTGCGCAGTCTTTAATTACGAAATTCGGGATATTATCAATACCAGTAGCTTTGCTACTCTTGAGTTTTTTTATAGCCCACAGTACCATACTTTGTGTAATTGTGGGGGCTGGTAGCTGCAGATAATTATTGGAGCTTTTACTTAAATAGTTATTACAATGTGGATTATTCACATACACCTCAGAAAAATGTTTAGCAAACAAGTTTGCAATTAATTGAGATTCATGAACTACAGTGCCATTGGATGACAAATTAATTTTTTCTCTATAACCTTTTTTCATTACTTTGGCGTAATTCCAAAAAGTGGTAGGATTCAATTTTAAATTATTGTTTATATTCTTTTGCCACTTAAGTTTGACAATTCTAATTTTTTCTTTAACCAATCTTTTATATTGTGAAAATCGAAAATAATTTTCATCTATTTTTTTTTGTATAATCTATAAAATTGTTCTTTCTTTTTTAGCAGTTTAATCAATTCCTTGGAAAACCAAATGGGATATTTACTTTTAAAAATTTTCTTTGTAGGTATATATTGATTTATTATTACTTGTGACTCGAGAGTTAAAAAATACAACCATTTGATTAACATCATTCATGTGAAAAATCGGACTCCAATTGAATGTATTAATGGCAGTATACAATGCTAAAATATCTCCCTTCTTATAATTTTTAATTAACGGAAAATTATTTCTATCTACGGTATAGTCACCATTTATATTATGACAATATAACGCAGGATGGTAATTTTCTTCTTCACTCAAAGTATCAGTTGTATATGCCACATTTAAAATAAAAGTTTGAAATAACCAAGTCTAATGATTCAGTGAAAGGTTTTGTAAAGTTTAATGTGTCGTCATTAAGTGGGCTCATTAACTGTAGGAGTAATTGACCTTTTTGTTTTATATAAAGATGGTTAATATTTTGGGTATGATTGGAATTCCAATCTATGTCTGGTAAATTAAAATCACCTACAATTAATATTTGATCAGGGTAGTTTACTAGTTTAGCCTCTAAAAATTTAAAATTATCCTTAACTTCCATAACTCTTAAGTAAGGATATATGTTACCTAAAATAATTTTTTTGTTGTTAAATTTAGTGATTTCAACCCAAACTGCATTTATATTATCTTTTAAAAAACCATATTTTTGTGTTGTACGTGGAAATCTTAAAGAATTAACAGCTGTTAACACTCCACCACCTCTATTAAATTTATTCAATTTAGGATCTCGATCTTTACAAAAAAATTGAACAGTTATTGGAAGAATAGTGAGAATTAACACTATTACAATTGAACTATGTTTCTGTAAGGCATATTATAGGGTAATCTACACTGTTAATATTTTGAGAAAATATTACAGATTTGGTTCGTAGACCTCTGACGTGATAATAAACACTAAATAGATCTTTCTTGCCATTCATTAATTCACGAAGCAGCCACCTCGGATTGCCCATTTAGTCTGTATTTTCATTTTTGGCTCACCCTGCTGTCTCAGCAGTATTTAATGATGGGTGTAGGTCAACAGTGATCTTATCTGCATTATGTCCACTGTAAAGTTGTCCACTTTGAAGGCGACCGTAAAACAGACTGATAAGAACCCAGCGGGCCAAAAAACTTTATTGAATATTCTCTCAAAGTCTGACTCAGCTACAGTCACGTAGAACGAAGAATAGGTATCATACTTAGTTTTGAACTTATCAACTAACAATTTCATTTTCGTCAACTTTGGGTGCTTAGCGAGAAACAAACATGGCTTTCATACGTGGTTTTGCTTGTTTGGGCACAGTTTTAATATTGATGTTATTTCTAACTCCAAGTTGAATTGGTTTGCGAGCAGCTTCCTGCTTGGACTGCGGTGAACTGCTGACAGTCTTTGTGTCGCTTCTGCGTACTTCTACAAAACCGTCGGCATAAGCAGCTGGTGCCGGTTGTTTTGACACATTTTGCTGGTCCTGAAGTTTGTTCACTTGCTCATGCTGCACAACGTTGCCAGATATCTTATCACCAGAACTCGCTTTTGAATCTGAATTAATTTCCTTATTCTTCCCAACAACTTTTCTATAAATTTTTTTAGCTGATGAGCTGGCTACCACGCTCACAGAACACACTGCACAAATTTTGTTTTCATTATCTCTAGTGCTTTTCACACTTTCAACCAAGGTTCTTAACATCGTATTATCTTTGAGGTCACGGACCTCTCTTGTCAATGCATCTATTTTTTCACACAAAACCTCAAAAAGCACTTTTATATTAGTGTCCATGTTTAGCGGGGTTATTGCCACTACTTCTGGTTGTTTATTTACTTCACTATTATCTAAACTGAGTGTCACTGTATAGCTGTTTTAAGCCAATATATTTGTTTTATCAACTGGACTTGTGGATTTTACACTCTTTTTTGGAGAAAAAGAAAACATATCAGGCACATTACTACACTTACCACATAGATAATTTTCCTGTTCGCAGTTCAATGTTGCACACTGCAGGTGAAAGCAAGTTGCTCAAGTACCAGCACACTTTATAGCTTTTTGCTTGCCATAAAAAGGTTTCCCACATCAACTACACACATCAGTACTTGGGGGCATATAGAAACCCTTAAAATCCAAAATTAAAGATTCTTGTGACACTTTAACAAGTAGAAATACAAAGGTCTCGCTGGAGCAGAGATCAGGCACATCTACACTCATGAGCTCTGATGCCCTAATAATAATAATAATAATAATAATAATAATAATAATAATAATAATAATAATACAATAATACAATAATTTAAAATCAGCAATTGTTTGTTGAACATCAGCAATTTCAAGTTTTTAGGTGATCCTGTTTGTTTGGTTTTATAGAGTTTCCTGTGATAAAAGAGAAAGTCTTTCAAAGGAAACATCATCAAGAAGTATCATCCGGTATTTGAAAATTTTGTCCAAGAGGGAGGCAATGGGAAATCGACTTGCAGAAAGAAAGAGAAAGAAACAGTGAGAGAGAAATCACCTGCCGGCATACGGACTTCCTGAATATGAAAAAGGAGTTGGGAAGAAGGGAAAAGGTCCGAGACAGGCAGGGGGGATTAACAAAGAGAAAGAAACAGTGTGAGAGACAAATCACCTGCCGGCATTACTAATAAAACAAGAGAAGAAGAAAAAGACTCCATGCAGGCTGCAAGCCCACCTCCAATAGGCATGCCCTGCTACCTGGCACTCCTGCTGCACATCCATAGACAACAAATATTGGTTCCTTTTCTTTGCGACACTTCCATGCTTTGAAACATTTAAAGTATCGGGGTCGCTGTGGCTGAGCGGTTAGCTCACTCACCTCCCATCAAGGCAAACCGGGTTCGATCCCTGGCCGGTCACCGGATTTTCGCATGTGGGAATCGTACCGGATGATGCTGTTAGTCAGCGAGTTTTCTCGCGGATCTCTCGTTCCCCCGCCCTTTCATTGTGGCGCTGCTCCGTACTCACCTCAATCATCCGCGTTGGCTCTCAAGACCTCATTGTTTAGAGCCATCCAAATCTCTTCACTCTTCTTTTAAAGTACCCTTAAGAATAAAATACTGGTGACATAATACTGGTGACGTAATAATAAGTTTTATTGTTGAAGGGATTTGAGTCATTTTTTTTATTAAGAGTGTAGTCATGTACTGTTAGCAGACATGAAGAGTTGGTATATTTATCTACAGATGTTTCGCACAGAGAACTAAAGCATTTATTTTATGGCACATTGCAATGTTTTGATCTTTTGTTTAATGGGAGTAATTTGGGAATACTGTATTTAGCATTAAGTCACATGATTTTTTTCATTTAAAGTTAGCATGGTATGTTTTATGTAAACAGGCAGTATCAATGTTTTATAGGCTAGCATGCCAGCTCTGCCACCTGACCTGGAAGGGGAAACCTTTAGCCACGTGTTCGGGACAACTACTAGTTCATTGGAGTTGCTTCTCCTTGGCAGGAAGATAAAGGGTCCTTGTTGGCTGGATGTGAAAGCTCCGCAGGCTGTCACCAACCCTCTTAGCTGGTGCAAAATAGAGGTTACCACCACTTCACTTTAACTGTTTGGTCTCTTAGTGAATGCACTCTTAACCATTAAGGCCACAATCCTTCATTCCTATAGCTTTTACGAGAATTAATTTTTTGTACACAAATGGGAGCCGATATTGTAACATCCTCTTTCAATTTTGTTACCAATTGCTTTAATTATGTAGTCTAATTTTTTCAACACAAAAACTAAAATTTTTAACTAATTATTAAATAAAAAAAATTGTGTTAATTAATTATTTGGATAAAAGTATACACCTTTTTTGTGTTGGGAAAAATTAGTCCACATAATGAAAACTATTTATAACAAAATTGTAAGAGGATTTTACAAATTGGCTCCCGTTTAGGTACAAAAAATTAATTCTCGCAAATACTGTAGAAATGAAGGATTATGGCCTTAAAATTGGGTGCATTGATGAGTATGAGGTTAGCCATCTTGTGTTACGGTCTACTGTTACACTGCTTTGATCTCAAGCCTAGCTTTTAAACAATTTTGATTACACCAAGTACTCTGTTATTAAATGTACCATGGAAATGTATAATATAGCGTTCAATGCATATTGTAAAAGAATATCTGTCATATTATGATGGAAAAACATGTATCTTCAGATTGTTTTGGAATCTTCATTGTAAAATCTTATGAATTAAGATTTCTGATAACCAGTTCGATCACAAATTGTTATTTTATATATATATATATATATATATATATATATATATAAAACACACACACACATGCACGCACGCACGCACACACGAGTAGAAATTTTCTAAAATGACACCTTACTATTTCCAGAAACTAGGTCACTATGGAAAGAAGATTGCTATATATATTTTTTGAGAAATTTTGGACTGATTTTGACCCACCTCACACCCATATGCATCAACATTTGCAACTTTTTACACATTGTCCGTGTTCAGTTGTCTAGCATGAAAAAACTCACTTTTTAAATTAAACATATATTAATTTTAATGGCAAATATCTTCTGAAAAAAAAAGTGTGATTTCTTGGATGCGTATACTTAGCCACCGCTATCTCCCAAAAAAATTAAAAACCTTGTTCAGCATGAAGTTTTACCAACAGTTTCTTATTTCCTGTTCAGTTTTCTCTGCATAATATCAACATGCTTTGCCACAGAACGGTTTTTGTGACCCCCTTGTTACCAAACAATTACAAAAACTATACGGAAATTCAGAAACTACTGTTTTGATAGCGTTGTCTAGCGCTGATGGCCTACAGGTGGTATCTATTTTTTAATGTGTACCTTCTCTGGTACAGTTTGCACCAAGAGAAACACAATGTGCAGCAATCAAATAAATGGAACAAATTAATTTTTCATTAATTTTACATCAGGTTTTCTACATTTTTCAGCGTCATTTTTTTATCGTTCCTCAAAAATTAATCAATATTGAAATATGATCATTATAAATAGGGCCACTGTTCATAGTTTGGAGATCTGTGGTTGAAGTGGCACACAGAATTAAGGTCAGTAGCTGAGGTATCCCATTGGTTATCCCCTACCACACAAGGGCATCGACAAACTCAGAACCATTCTCAACAGTGGACACACAATTCTGGCCTCATCACCACTCACCCAAAACTTGTTCTCCAAACCACCCAGATTGCTCTTTAAACAAACCCACAACCTTTGCAACATGCACCCCAAATTACCACCCAGTTCCACAATTAGTTATACCACCACCCCCAGGGGTCTCATCCTTGCAATAGCCCACATTGCAGCTCTTGTATGATACACCAGTCTTCCACCTCCTTCAAAAGCAGGCTCATTAATCAGACTTATCCCATCTAGGGTAGCTACAACTGCGCAACAGAAAATCTTATCTACCAGCTACAGTGTGTTCACTGCAATGCAGTGTACATCGGCCTCACCACCAACACTCTCAGACAAAGAATGAATGGCCATAGAGCAGACACTAAACAATACATATTTGGGCAAATGTAAATTTTGTAGGAGAAGCCAGTTTGCAGCACATGCAGCATCTGACGACCCGAACTCTTGACCCCTGTTGCACAACCAGAGTGGTGAGTGCCGTGGCACCTCATAATAATAATAATAATAAGTTTACAACAGATTATTGTGCTTCCCAACAGTTGTACCATTAACAGGGAGGTACATTACATATAAGACAATACAAAACTCATAAGACATTTACAAACACAATATACAAAAACCATTAAACAATGAAAAATCACTGGAAAACATACAATAAAACACATTAAATATCATAAAAGAATTTACAATGAAACTACAATGTTAAACGACTATGAAGAACAAATTACATTTGTCTGTTATAAATATAATGATTTATTGGTAAATAGAGAGATGAATATACACTACAAAAAACAATAATAATAATAGTGCAGAACTGCATTGCTGGGAACTGGTCCACCAATAACCAAATCCAGACAGACACCTGGCCTAAATATAAGATAATCCCTCCGCCACATTTCAAATTTCCTGCTTCACCATAGTTTGCCTCCAGGCTGCTAGGTTCACTGTTTGCCAACTACCACTCAAAAGATTGCAGTGTACCACCACTCGCTGCCTGATGAAGCTGGCCTAGCCAGCGAAACATTGCGCGACCATGCATCCGCATGGAAAATGTGTTTGTCTGACTTTTTTTTTTGTGTGTGTGTGTGTGTGTGTGTGTGTCTACAAGTACTGCCTTGCAGGTACTTGCGCATTCTGTCTACTTTTTATAATATAATCTATTTACTTGTTAACTTAACTTCATTCTTCTTCCCTCAAATGACAAAATGCTCCATAACGTGGACGTTGGCATGCAGATTGCTACAGGCAGGCCGGAGAATGTGAGCGTGAGTGCCCTGACTCCATTGGTCCCTCCCCCACCCCTGGTGGTTGCCACACTAAACATTCGCATTGCTGTGAACCCAAAGACTTCATTGAGTGAGGTGGTGATGATTGGCTGCTTGTTGCATCACCAGTTCCACATTGACAAGGCTCCTCCACAACCTGTTTTCCAGCAGCACTTCTGTGGTAAGTCTGGCATGTACTGTCATTCGCATAGGCACTAGTTGCTTTGGTAAAACTCCTGTTTCATTTTCGCAATTTTTGTGTGCAGTAGAATCTCAATACAAAGTACACAAAGGAACTTGAAATTTTGTACATATTAAATACTGAACAAATATTCAATTATAATGTAGCTTCCAGGGATTTGAAAAATGTGTTTTAAAGTGAAAAGTACTTTGAAGTGAAGTTCTTTATACTGAGATTTTAATGTTTTCACTCACAATAGCTTAAATTCATTGTGATACTTTTGTGTAGAGATGGGCCGAACACAGATTTTGGAACCGAACCAAACTAGAACTTAACCCAAAATATTTTTATCGAACTGAACCTGAATCAAACCTTTAAATTTGTACACGAACCGAACTCGAACCGAACTGTGCTATAGTTTGTCGAACTCGAACTGAACTTTTAAAATGTCTTATCCTCGCACATATGCCTTCATAGTTCAGCCCTAAATTGGTATATATTTAACAAAAAAAAAATATACAGAACCACCTTAAAAATACAGTGGATTATGGATGCTAAACAATAATCTGTGTGTATGCACACACACATATCTGCAAATTAAGTACTTAACATCAATTACAGTGATCCCATGGATCATTTTAGCAGTGTTGCCCACTCAAGTAATGAGAGTTTTGTTACTGGACCTCTGGACTTGGCTACGAGGTTCAAAGTGAAAATAACATATATACATACAATCTGTATAGTTCAGCCCCTATTTGTTCAAGTATAAAACACAAACAAACTAATACAACCACATTCACAATTTAATCTCTAATTGTTTAAACACGTGGGCCTAAAATAAACAGTAAATCCCACATATCAAACACACACACACACACACGTACTACATATATACACACACAATCTGCACAGTTCCACCACTAATATTTCCAAAATGTAATGGCCAAATTTTTTTTAAAGTGGAAAAAAGGGACAAAATTAACATAATATTAACTTTTGGTTTTTATAGATTTGATTGATATGATAATTTATAACATCACTGAGAAATGTATCTTTGTAGTCGTTTTAGACGTAGTATGTGAAAACCACAAATTGGCAACACAAGAAAAATGTTAATTGAAAATTTCATTTTTCAAAAAGAATATCACCTGGTATTACACACTATAGAGATCAAGATATAATGCTGTCATCACTGCTACAAAAACAATAATCAAATACGACTTGTTCGGTAATTTTTGTGTTGCATTGTTATTTTTCAACATCTTTGAAGTGAAGTATAATATTTACTCATGTATAGTACACACCATGAGTTTTGCAACAAGTTCCAGGAGAAACATTTTTTTTTTTACTAAAATTGCACCATTTGTGGGGTCTTGCTATTAAGTATGTAACAAATTATTCTTTTATTGTAAATTAATTTGTGGCAATTTGCGATATATTTGGAAAATATTTTAATTAAATAACTTGTGGGGCTAAACATTATGGCATCCTGTAAGGTCACGGTAACCTTATGGTCGTTAAGAGAAGGTCAGCAACAGAGGTCGGCGGCCCTTTTTTTTTTTTTTTTTTTTTTAAAAAAAACATCAAGGGACAGTTTACGAGTGGATAATTTACGACTACCACCACTCCTCAGAAATGTTTTCCTTTATTTTGGGGGGAAAAAGGGCACTCTGTACAGGAGTAAATACTTAAGTTAGTACTTAAGTTTGTTTCAAAGTTGGTTAATGAAATTCTTTTCTAGCACATTTTCGAACCAAACACGAACTCATGTAAATTTTTCGATCCAAACTAGAACCGATCTTTGACATGGCAATAAAGTTCGAACCGAACCCGAACATAACCTTAAAGTTTGGGTTCGGTTTAAAATTCGTATGTTCAACCCATCTCTACTTTTCTGTTATTGTACATAACTGTGAATATTAGTGATTTATAAGTAGAGGTACATGTTTTGTGTTGAAAAATTTTGATAGAATTTGCCAATTTGTTTTGGCTAATTTCCATAAATTTTGTCAATGTTTGTTTAATTTAGTCAAAAATTTCGCTGAAATTGGGCTGAGGAAAAAAGTGGTTTGGTAATAGCACAAAAAGAAAATTGTGTACATTTGCTCAAAAAATGCAAGCACTCGCGTTTTTCTTATTGCAACAAATTTTGGTTACTTAAGTGTTTGCGCAAAAATATAATAGCAAACACTAAATTGGAAAATGCAAGCACTTTCATTAATTACTACCATATTGCTTGGCTTTTGGTTCTTTTGTTAGTCATTATATTCCCAGACATTGAGAAACTCTTTTAGGTGTCTACATTACTGACTGGAATCCATACTGATTTCACTGATTTTAGCGTAGCTCATAAAAATACCCAATGATTTTCAACTTTGATGCACGACAGTCTGTCATCTGAGATTACTCTACGTCAAGTGGGGGTTGGTTTTTGGCGAGCACTAAATCAGTTTAAAGGATTTGCAGCAGTGCACAAAGTCGGGTTCTGGTAATGTGATTTTCCGCTTCATGTTTGGTGCTTTGGGCAGTATACCTGGACATTGTACGTTACTTGTGCTTGGGCCAGTTAGTGACAGATTAACTGTATATGAGTTGGTACTGCAGGTATCTGTTGATACTCAATGTGTATTGGTTGTGTTGGTGGGGACAGAGCAACTGGGGTGAGATAAGCAGCAGGATATGTCGGTGGCTGGTCAGGCTGGCTGAGGTATTCAGAAAGCAGCAGGAGTAACTCTTGAATCAAGTGTGTAGGAGCCTGGAACAGATTCTTTGGTATCTCTGGTCCAACTGGGACGTGAAGGTGTCGCAGGGCCTCAACCTGTTCTTTAGGTGCGAGATGTCCAATGTAGGCAACTCGGGTGGCTGTCAGCTCTTTCAAACGCCCAGAGGTAATGAGCAATTGTTTCACAGTCTCTCTTGAGTGCTCAGTATCTGGAATATGGCATCTGGAACACTCTTGCGTCCGTGAGGCGAAAAGCAGGGTCGGTGTACTTTATACGTGTCGAGCCACGTGAGCATCTGCCGACTGGGCGGTCACTCTATTACAGAGTCTGGCATTTAGGCGTGGTGAACAATGAAAATCAGGCCTCGCCATTTGCAGTCTCTACATGTGTTTGCTTCAGCAGAGTCTTCCCAATTCAGGGAACAACCCCTTCCGGCACTGAAAGTGCGGTGGAAGTGGGCGAGCACTGAACTGACAAGCTGGTCTGCAAGCGTGAGAACCTGTGTGTGGGCTCTACCATTCTGCCTACCGAAGTATGCAGAAAGGCTGGCCGATGCTAGTGCTTATGTTTGGCAAGAAGTGTTTATGCTCGTCTGAGTATAATTCCCAGGATCAACTGCGTTTCCTCTTAAGGTGGAGGTCAACTGTGATAGGTGTGGTACTTAGGGTTCTGTTAAAATGCGCTGTTTATTCCGTGTGAATGGAAGTAAACATTTGGTGATGCAGTACTTCCTACGTTGGCAAGAGCTTGCGGGAAGCTAAGCCTATGAAAATCCAGGTAGAGGTGGCCTGGTCCTGAGCTACAAGAGGGAAGGGGTAATCAAAGAGCTGTGAAAACAACTTTACTAGAACTCCCTAACCATTGTTGCCCAGAAGGGGCAGCAGTGTCTAGTGTGTAGATGACTTGGCGTTGACTTCTTCGGCACGGTGCTTGTATTACTAAGCAAGGCATGGAAGGAAACAGGATAAGGCATCTCTTCTGGCACTAAAGTGCAGTGAAGAGGAAAGGAATAGCAAGGTGCTACGTTGGACTTCGGCGGCAAGCATGGTGAAGTGTAAGCGAAAGCTTAGGGTGCAGGCTGGTCAGTTCCTAGGTGTCTAGTGCGGTGAATGAAGACTGGTCCCGAGTCAAACGTTGACTCTCCTATTATACTCTGCTGGGCAGCTGCCTCAGCATTTGTTGGCCGGTGTCTCATGGATGAGGGGTTGCCGTTGAGCTGGGGATAGCGAAAGTATAGCTTTTCTGGTGTGATGCTACCGTCCGGCTGGGAGAATGGAAAAGAAATGACGAAAAATACTAGTGGTGCCATCTAGCAGTGGTGAATAGTAATCACTGTCTTGAGGTGC
Source organism: Dryococelus australis (assembly GCA_029891345.1). Lineage (NCBI taxonomy): Eukaryota > Metazoa > Arthropoda > Insecta > Phasmatodea > Phasmatidae > Dryococelus > Dryococelus australis. Next base: position 56,690,550 of record CM057003.1, read on the forward strand.
ATAGCTTCGGTGGACCCTGTGAACAGTACAATTTCCAGGCTGGAATATCCATTCTTGCCCTAGTAAACAGTACAAGTTCTTGCATCTCGTGGCCAACGGTAATGCAAACTGCAGAGATCGGATGCATTGCGCTATGCTGATGAGCTGAAGACATCTAATTACCAATGTTGGAACTTATCGTAACTTTATTGAACATTTTTGTGTAATTCTTGTATCAGTACTAATAGTAGCTCACAATTATCATGTTTTGTTTATTTGTTGCCATTACAACTTTTCAACTGTAGTAATTTGAATGTTATTTCCGTTAGAGCAAAATTTTCCACCCCATCAGCAAAACAATGAGCAGTTCTTTCTCGTGAGAAGAGGCACAAAACAACCTCGCCTCATGAAAGACGATAAATGTGATAAACTAAAGTTCCCAGCCACACCAATAAAATATACAGAACCTTAACTAATATATTACTTGGTAAAAAAAAGTATAACGGCGCCAGATAAAAGTTGCCCTTACATAAACTGGATAATTAAAAAATATGTGTACTTAAATGAAATGTAACCAAAAAATAATAAATGGTAAAACCATAGATATAATAATCTACCGAGCTTACTGTGTGCCTTTGCCCCATAAATATGCGGCCAGCACATAGTGGAAATGGAAAATTTTGTTACCATTTTTTAAATAAGTGTTCACTAATTTTTCTATCACATTTAGGGATGGGTCGATACTACATTGTCTCTGTACTCAATACCAGATTCAATACTAAAACATTCTCATAATACTCAATACTGATACTTTTCTCGATACGAAATTAAAATTTCCATGTACACAAAACAACTTCGCCAAGAAAATTGCTCATTTTACTAGTGTCGTTGACACAAACTGAAAGTATATAAAATTCCACATTACACTGGAAACAAATGGTGGATGGCCTGTAACCCACACTTAACCAATGACAAACCAGCACTGCAGTCTCCTTCGATTCTATAGAATCATGTTTGCACAGTAAAAACTGTAATCAAACTTTGAGCAAAATTATAGCTCAGTACACACTTTTTTTGCAATTTCGTAGTTTTTTAATTTTATTTTGTAACTTCAAGTAAATTACTGTATTGTCAAATAAATATTGTCATTATCTGATACACCCATCATGGTCTAGCCCGCAGGATACATGGGCTAGGCCATGACAGGTGTATCAGATAATTATGGTATTTATGTTTGTGATTATTTAATAATGCAGTTGCATCAGATAATTATGGTATGTGTGTTGTACTATAACTTCTCAATTTGCTCACTCATGCCTATCGTGCTTGCTCACAACTCTCTGCCTGCTTTTATTGTACCTGAAATATTTACAATAAAAGTAAATATTGGGATAATAATTAATTAAATGAAAAATTTTGGTGCAGCATATCATTGTGTTATGTATTGGATGTACAGTAACTACTCAAGTTATTCTCTTGTGCCTACCGTTGCTTGCTCACAACTCTCAACCCGTTTTTATTGTACCCAAATTATGTACCATAAAAGTAAGTTATGTCAAAAATCATAATTGTGGTATTATGGGTTGCCTAAAAACACCTCATGGTGCTTGCAGCTGTGTGAATATTATGCTATGAATAAAATATGGTACATTGTGATACACATAGACTTAAATTTTGGTATGTTGTCAAAATTTTCTTACACATTCCGAAAGTTGTGGCATGTTTGTACTATAATGGTGTCACAAGAAAATGGGTTTTAAAATCCGATACTTTTGGATATTCTCATGTGATACTCAATATTATAAAGTATCGAGGGTATCACAGTTTCGAGGATTCCAGCACTAATCATATTTGTATACTACCAACGAGATTACATTAATTATGCAACAAAAAGTTAAAAAGGATGAAATGCAAATGAAATTACAAATTAGTTTATTTAAAAAGTCACCGAGATCAGTTTATTTCCAAAACATAGCGAAATCTCATAGGAGTAGATGCTCGTTGGCGATATCACTTTGGGAGTGTTTATTCGATGCATAGGTTATGTCTTCTTTAAGGTCCGGACTGCATATTGAAATAATTTATCAAATTAGCGCTGTAAACATGAGGATTTACAATGTAAATGTTTTTTTTTTGCGAGAAAGTGTATTTTGTGTTTATTTCGCGCTCCAACAGGTCAGCCTATTTCTAAGTTTTTATTTCTTGGATTTAGTTTTTAGGGGTTTGTCACCACTTAGTTTAGAATATTCTGTGTGAATGTGTACATTAATTTTTTTGATGAAAAGTAGTGCTGAAATTTAGCTTGCTGCTATTAAAATTCCATCTGAACAATGAAGAAAAACTTCTGTGAAGTGTTTGTATTTTTTTAAACAAATACAACTCTTATGGATGGACCATGCAGGGAATAGAATTCTTTTAATTATATGTACCTCGCTACGTACATAAATCATATACCAAGTATGTATATTGATGATTGAGGTTATAGGTTTGTTGTACATATATTACATGTATTTATGTTAGTATTCTTGTGATGTTATAGGATGTGTTGTGTTGATAGTAGAGATAAAATATAAAAGTGCTGTAAGTAAATTAAACAAAATAAAACAAAAAAATATGTTTATGGAAAACAGCTGCATAGCCAGGTATTTTTTGTAGCATAATGACTATGATTGAATTTTACTGACAGCTTATATGTCTACAGAAGAAAGTAAATGAGATGATGTGAATGTTGCTGTAGCATTTACGAGGCCCTCAGACCAACCATGGCCATATGATGTGCGAGACGTGTTAGCTAACTTCAAGGGTACGAAACTGGAGAAGAGTGACTCTGAGCGTAGCTTATTGGGCTTCTTCATGGCCAAGCTGTCCAAAATCGACCCCGACTTGATAGTAGGCCACGACTTGTGTGGATACGGCCTTGATATCCTGGTGCACCGTCTGTTTACCAACAAGATTCCACAGTGGTCCAGGCTGGGGAGGCTGCGCAGAGGCAATCCTGCTGTATGTTGCTCTTTATTTATGGGATAGCTTATGTATTTTTAATCCAAAATAATGTTCAAAAGTGGGAAAAGTGTAAACACATTTGGTGCTATTTACACATTTGGTGCCATTTTCAAATTGTAGATATTTTAACTCGTGATTACTGTTACAAATGTTGGGGGAAAAGAAGTTTCAGGCAGTAGTCTTGGTAACTGGTTAGTCTTTCTATCCAGTGGTAATTTTAAGCTGGAGCTTCATTTTCCCCTTCTGATATCATCAATTTGACATAATAGTACTTGGTGCCATGGTGGCTGAGCGGTTAGCCTGCTTGCCTCCCACCAAGGTAATCCTTGTTCAATCCCCGTCCGGGTCACTCCGGCATTTTGCATCTGGGTATCATGCTGGACGATGCCATTGGTCGGCAGTTTTTCTTAGGGTTCTCCTGTTTCCCCTGCCCTTTCATTCCATCACATACTGACCTCAATCACCCTCATAGGCTCTCAAGACATAGACGTTAAGAGCCGTCTAAATCTCTTCACTCACTATCATTGTACTTTATTGGAATAGGATTTTACTTGAGAAATGTTATGGCTATTTACTGTACTGAAGGTGGCGCAGAGGCTAGTGTGTTCGCCACCCATCAAGGCAAACTGAGTTCAATTTCTGATGGGGTCGCTCGTGGAATTTTGCATTTGTGAATTGCTCCTGGCCCTCTGGTTTTCCTGGGGATCTTCAATTTTCCCCACCCATGCATTCCAGCGCTGCTCCATACTCACCTCCCTTCATCCTTAGTGGTTCTCACGACCCAGATGTCAGGAACCACCCAAACCTCTCCATGCTACTATGGTATTGAAATTTTCACAAGTTTGGTGTTTTTTATTGAGGAAATTATGAATTGGATTAACTAGCTAATAGTGAAAAACATGAATTTGTGGTCTTACTTAACTAAATTATTAAGCCTTCTGTGAGTTGTTAAATTGCTATACTTTTCAGTCATGTCCTAGGTTTTTGTATTGTGCTAAAGTACCGGAGGCATTATGTGAACTGTAATAAACCTTAATGCTACAGACACTTATGGTTCCCTAAAATTTGTCAGTACAACTGAGTTGTTGTATGAACCGAAACTGCCAAATTTCGACCCATGTGGCCTCCCCTAAACTTGAAAATAATGTCCAAACAGCATGTTTTGCTAACTGGGTTCATGAAGTCATTCATATGTCTCTGATGGAAAAATTGTAATTTTTTATTGGTGAAATGGAAAATTTTTGTATTAAGGTAATGTATTACGAGTAAAATGATACCAGAGTTATGCAGTAAAGATGTCTAAGCAATTTAAAATTAACTAAAAATACTGCAACTCTGCACATATGCTTAACAAAAACAACTGCGATACAGCCAGTGTTTACATTTCCTGCGAGGAAAGACATATTATATTGTTTACATTGATTAAATACCTATAAATTAACTAAATAGTGTGATGTATTTTGAGCAAAACAGTACCTCATTTATGCAAAAAAGACAACTGAGTGAACTAATACTAAAGAAAAAGAAGACTACGGTGTTGTGCATACAATGATGATACATCTTAATTTTTTCTACATTTATTGCAAGAGAATTAAGTGTACATTTTACATTGTCGACGCGTGCCCGAATTGACTGACTTGGCACGTTGGTCGAGGATTTTGTCTGCTAGACCAAAAGCGAGGTAGTTTGGTTTAGATAGTCGGCGTGGGGCGAGGGGTGTTGGTTAGCACTTAACTTACTCTAGCTTCTTGGGCGTTGTGGTCGGGGTAGGTTTAATCTAGACGCGACGGATTCGGTCTATGCCGGATTGGAGATTCCACAGGTGTGCTTCGTTGGTCCAAAAGTTGAGATTGTCCCAGCCCAGTCGCACTTCGGTTCCGGTCAGAAACCCTATTACCACAGGGTGACACGTAGGATGTATGCGGATACAAGGTGGGAAGTCAATTACAAGAACCGGAGCAGGTGTGACTGCCTAACGTCTAAGTTCAGCAGTGCGGTCCCGTTCCACCTCTCTCTCCTGCGTAGGACGTGGTAGCGTAATCCACGGTTTGAGAGCAGAGTGAGCTAGGAATTGTTTCTTATGTTTTCTACCACTCCTCTTATCGTGAAGCATAGGGCAAACAAATACCCTGGAAATGAAAAACAGAAAGGTAGAGAACAATGAGTGCTTATTGAATATTCAATAAACACGTGACCCGTGATACCTCCTACCAAACCGTTGAGGGATGAAGGTAACTGCGGTTCCAGGTGTAGGCGACATGGTTCTAAGTTAAACAGGTGTGGATAGCTGGTTCTAGACGAAAACAAATTAGTTTAAGTTAAACTGCTAAGTAAAAGATGTCTAGAGGAGAGAAGGTGAAGTTGAATACGTATGTTCGTGTTTGCTGGTCGTTGAGACGTAGTAAGTAGCTGCTGGGGTCGTACTTGAAGTTTCCAAGTTCTCCGGAGGTCCCAACGCTGAGTTAGTGCCAGATGTAGCGAGAGAGAATGCGTAAGACTCACTCCCGAGCCCGGCAGTGTCCGGACTTATATAGTGGAAGCTTGTTGGCTGCTGGCTGCGGGCGGCGGGGAGGGTGTGACGTCCTTCTGCCCTGGTTGGCGTGGGAAAAAACTGGTCAGTGTTTCTGCTTTTTGCCTCATCTGTGGTGCTCTGCCTTGCCCAAGGTCTGGGCAGCTTGTTGGCTCTCAGTGCTGTGGGGGGGGGGGGGGGGGGGGGGGGGTGCCGGCCAAGTTGCTTATCCTCCAGGCGAAGAGAATTTGCTCATAAGTTCCTGTTGCCTGTTGGGTAGGCAACGTGTACCACACATCTGTAGTAGTGGGAGAGGTAGGTACTTTTGGCGATGAGTCGTAATCTTATTAGATTGGTTGTATAAGCAGCACGCATCGTTGTTTTCATAGATTAAATACAAATTAATTTATTAGGGTGGTGTATTCTCTGCAAAAAAAAGTACCTCAGTTATGCAGCAAAATCTGAGCAAGCTGAAATTAACAAAAATAAAGACTGCGTCACCATGCATTATACCTAACAAAAACAGTGGCAATATGGTCTATGTTTACATTTCCCGCGAGGAAGTGTGAGGTTTTATGTTAATAAAATAATATTTTAATACACAGACATTTTCTCTTCAAAACTGTATCTGTGTAACAATGGCAGGAATGTTTACATGTGCAAAGTATGCAGACATGTTTGTTTACGGATACTGTGATGGAAATGGGTATGGTACAGCAGTTGAGTATCCGCGCAGGTGTATTGTAAGAGGTGGGCCATTCCCATGGCAGACACACTCTCCAGAGCTCTCTTGTTGGTTTTTTTTATTCTGGGGCTGCGTGGAGAGTAAATATATCGCAGCCTGTTTACAGTCAGATGGTGCACTTTTTTAACAGTCATTGTGAGACATTCAACATGATTGTAGTGTGTTACATTAAAAACATTCAGTAATTCCAATGTGTTTTTTGTTACATTTAGGTCCGTGTAACTCTGAAATGGGGCATATAATTGAAAGTACGTAATAATACAACAAAGTGGCTAGCTGATACAATTTAGTAGTTGTCTGTACTGTGATTCTTCTCTGTTCTTGGCATATGGATTTTGAATGTATGATTCTACACATTCATAAAAAGTATTGTGAGCAATGAACTTTACTAGACAGTGGTTAAATTAGATCATTTGTCCTTGAAATTGTGCATTTCATTTCTTGGAAAGTCATTCAAAATTCCTTCAATATATGTTTAAAATGTTACGGAGAACAATGCCAAGAAATAATTTGTGGCTTTATTAATTTGGCATTTACAGCACTCTTTGCCACCATTATTTGTTTCAGTAATGGAATCTTGTTTCACAACTTTTTTTCTAGGTGAAGCAGCAAGTTGAGAGGAATAGTACTTGTGGTCGTCTTCTGTGTGACGTGAAAATTTCAGCAAAGGAGTTGATCCGGGCACGCAGCTATGATCTAGGAACACTTTGCCAGAATGTATGTTATCGTCTATTTTATAATTTGAATTATAAATGATAAGGTTCTGCTTTCTTTCACTTCAAAAAATTTCTTCTCATCTCTTCCTGGGGTCACAATGGTGTAGTGGTTAGACTACTCATCTCCCACCATGACGAACCAGTTTTGAATCCCAGCAGGGTTGCCCCGGATTTTCAGATGTGGGGATCATGCTAGAAGATGCTTTGCATAGTCCTGCTCCATACTCACCTTGCTTCACCCTCATTGGTTCTAAAAACCTTGCTGTTAAGAGCCATCCAAATATCTTCACTCACTCCACTCGCTCACTCACTCCACTCATTCCACTTATTCCACTTGCTGCTCTCAGACTTTGCTGTTAAGAGCCACCCAAATCTCTTCACGCATTCACTTTTCCTCCCCTCCCGTGCACCCTCTTTCTTATTCTAATTCCCTCATTCCTTATCTCCCTCCTCCCTGGCCCATATTGTTTCCCTCTCTTGTTTTCCTCCTCACTTGCTCTCCTCTCTCTTCCCTCTCTTCGTCATGTGATGCATGCAAGGCTTTGGAGCAGGGAGGAGGTGGCAAGGCAATGCACAATGCGCGCAGTCGTCCCCACGCGCAAGGTTGGCCAAGGTCATGGCACTTTCTGTCGCCATGGCGGCTGTGGGCGGGAACACACAGACGGTCGACGTGTGCATGCAAAGTTATGTATAACTGTCACTTGGCACATTTTTTTGCTAAAATTGAGTGACTAAATTTTATTACACTATTAACAGTTAACGAAAAATCAGTCTTGTTAGTGACTATAAAAATGCAGATTGGTTCACGAGATAAACATTAATTTGCAAAATGTGCGATAGTTTAGCACCAAAATATACTTTAAAAAAGACTCTCACAATCACTCATTCTTGAAATAAGAATAAATGTTTGTTCACTTTAACAGCTTGCCCTTATGGCAAATGACAGGACCTCTTGGAAAGCTAGCAACTCTCCAAATGTACACACGGTATTTGTAGATGTACAAGGCAGTTACGTAATTTAGGCCCTTAAAAATTTATATATGTACTCGTATTATACTGTATGATAATATAAAAATATTTGTCAATCTTAAAATTGCCCAACAGGTTGCTACTCTAATTTACATGATGTTAATATTAGTTTAAAAACCAATAACATATTTTCTGAATGTCACGAAACAAAATGTCCACAAATGCATGTTCTGTACAATGAAATGGTAACTCTCATAAATAGTGTCACCCAAACAATTGCTACGTGTAGTACCACATACAATATATACCGTATTTTAGCATGTACAGGCTGCATGGAACTGTTTTTAAAGCCTGAGGTTTGTTCATGTACAGGAACAACTGACTGTAAACTACAAGCTCCCGTGAAGTGATTGCACTTGCAGGCATCCTTCATCAACAGCACAATATTGTGATGTGCGTGACTAAAATGCTAAAGTGTGTGACTAGACACACATACAACCCCCCCCCCCCCCCCCCCCCCCCCCCTTTTTCATCAGGCCATACAACTTGTAGGGGTTTTTTTGGTTTTTTTTTTTTTTCATGGCTATCTGCCGGGACCTTCTTTGCACGTTTCATAATTAGTGCGAAATATACTGGGAACAATAGAAAATAACTAGCCAACGGTAAAAACAGAACAAACTTGCAGGAACGTGCTTGCTGTAATATACTGACATCTAGTCACTTTGTTTTGTGCATAGTGCCAGCCATGTGTTTTTTGGGTAAAATAATACAGCAGCTGAGTCAGTACTTACATGCGATAGTCCACGTGCCGACCTTGGCTAGATACTGTCAGAGCAGCATTCACATGGTTTCGACAGTGCGGCACATCACGGCAGCCTTTTAAAACAACACTTGTGATTCCCAATTCGCATTATGTGAATTTTTAAGTCGCACTATCTGAATCCCTTACTCAAAAATATACCTTGTGTTATGCAGAATCGCACTAATTTAATTTGTGCTATGTGAGTCTGAGGTGTACAGTAAAATTAATAACAGAACAGCTCAACAAGGGAGGGCTGCCAAGGCATCTTACTTCTTGAAGTACTGTGTAATTGATGCCTTCTTCTTACCATAGCTGGTGATGACCCATTTCTTACGATACGCTAGGCTTGTCCAAACCGCAGAATCTGCAGCATTACGCAGCATGCCATTCGTTGCATCTCAATGGCCTCGAGCATACCCTACCTCGTTGGTTTTGGTACAGCGTTCTCTCTCCCCTCCTACTCTTTGTCAGTAGACTCTTTATGCCTACTGATTAAGTCTTCGAAATCGTAATAAAATAGCATAACTTGAAATCCAAAATCGTAATTAATAAATCAAAGCAGAAATCCAAGTTGTTTGAAACCAAACACAGTTGACAGCACAATGACCATGAACGACTACGGAAAAGCAGAACTGGTTCATGAAAACGGGGTACAAAGGGCGGGATTCTATGTATAGAACAATGTGCTTGGTTTGCTAGAGTGGGAGGGTTAGGTGGCAAGGCAGCATAATGTGACACATGAGAGTGACACAAGGTATTGTGGGAAACGAGGAGGCGTGGTGAGGGAATGGAGTTACGGTCATGAGTCCCACCAGAAGCCTGCTTCAGACAATCTTGCAGTACATGTTTCAACTCGTAAAATTACAATTTTTCGTGGAATATTTTTGCTATTTTTTGATGGTTCCTCAAAAAGACCTTGTTATAACTGTGTTCTCGCAATTACCATGCTCACTACAACAGGATTCTACTGTATTATAATGTGCGCATGCATCGCGGCTTAGCAGGGTTGTAGTGCCATGACCGCAGTTGTAGCCATTTGCATATCCCGAAAGAAGAAGGGTCTAGATGGAAGAGTATAGCAAACCAGGCAAAGCGAAGAGGGCTGTGGAAAATCTATGAGACAATTGCGAAGGATAAAAATAATTCCTTTTAACTGGATTAGGGCTGGAAAAAGTAGGGTATTTGTTAGTTCGGGAAGAAAGACCTCTGTTTGTTTAATACAGGCTGAAATGAAATGAGATCACAGCTGGTGTGTATTGCAGGGGACATAACTGCCCCTGTGCTGATGTCAGTCATCGTGGGGCCGCAGGCGCCCTTAAAGTTGAGCTACTGTCAATGCTGCAGTGCAGGCGAACCAGCACTGCAGCATTGACATTAGCAATTGGATGCAGGGCCATCCCTGCTTCTCGTCGATTGCATCGGAAAACCGGACAGTTCAGTCATGACGCCTACGCCATCTTCGCTCTTCCGCGCTGCGGATACCAGGATCCCCAATCCATGGGTGAAGGCGGGGACCAGCAATTGAGGGAGCCACCCCCTCCCCATCCTACAAAATAGTCCATTGGTCTAGGAAACGCGAGACACCCGGGACCCACCAGCAGTGGTGGCAAAGCCGCTGGCCCAGAAGTGAAGGCTGACACTGGTAGCACTTCCATTGTCTGATGCATTCCAATCCATTCATCACGCATCCGCAGTTGGCAGCCCACAGAATCCAGTAATGAGGATTGCTACACTTAGCATTTTTCAGCACCTCGAGATCCCCCTCCCCGCCTTGATCGTTGGACCACCACCAGCAGACGTACTTCCCCATCTCTATCTGAGCTACCAAGGTTCCCAATGCCCCCAACGACGGCGCTCTTGCACCGGCCATTTGGTTTGCAGGCTGGTATTGGAATATTCTCAGCCACCCTAGAGCCTGGGGATCCCTTATCCGCCACCTGGGGACGTGACGTGTTGCAGATAGTCGCTGTACCCAAGCTGCCATGGTCCCATCGCACTCGCAGATGCACCTCGCTTTGGCTGGTCCTCAAGTTGCGGGCAATTCCCACCAAGCGAACAGCCACGAATGCGATTTTCATCCCACGACACCTTAGCTCATGCTCTCTGTGCATCACACAATGGTGTGATTACTGGTCGGCCACGTTCATGTCACCACTCACCACCTGAAGAAGCTGGTATAGCCAATTAAATGTTGTGACCGCACATCCACATATAAAATGTGTAAGTCCGACTTTTGTGTGTGTGTGTCTCCACAAGTATCGCAGTGTGAGTACTTGTATTCTGGCTCCTTTTTGTTACAAAGAAGTAATAACAGTATAAATATATTTCAAGGTTCTGCATCTGCCAGAAGGGGAGAGAACTGACTTCACGATGGAAGAAGTGAAAAAAATGTACAGCTCATCGAAGACTGTAATCCAGCTAATCTCTACAACCATGCAGGATGCTGCGTACACAGTGCGGCTGATGTGTGAGCTGAATGTTCTTCCTCTGGCCTTGCAAATCACCAATATTGCAGGTATGTTGGGCCTCTGATGTATTCATTTTCTTGCAGCAGTCTTTTTTGTTAACATTTAACCATTATGAAGATACCATATTTTGGCGTGTATAGGCTGCATATGAAAAAAAATGACTACAAAAAGTAGAGTGTATCTTATTTACGAGATATTGTCATTATAAGAAATTTTTTCCCCAAAAGATGTTCAGAAATATTTCAACATACAGTGCATTTTAACGTTTTAACTTGGTTTCTAAGGAAGTAAAAAAAAAGAACAAAGTAATAGTTTATTACTCTTTAAATTCTTAAAGGGCCTATGCTTATGGGCCACTGGAGGCCAAGCTAGGTCCCTTTTTTTTATTTTTCGTTCTATCTTGCTCTACATCCCTCCTTTCCACCTCTCTTCCCCCTCAGCAAAGCTTGCTTGATCCCATTATTTTCTGTCTCTCTCGCTTGGTGTCCACCCCTTCCACTACCCCACCCCCTTCTGCCATGACGGGTTTCTTTGTCACTCCCTTCTGCTGCCGCCTTCCTTGCCTAGGTGTCTCTTCCCCTCTTCATACTCGCCATTGCCTCACAGCTGGTTGGCTATTTTTAGAATGCCCCCTTCACCATCTCTTGTTTATACTCTGTCTCTATCTAGCTTGATGAGAGAGCCTGAAGTAGGTGTGCATGAATGTGTGTGTGTGTGCATGTGTACTCATGAGTGCGACTGAATGCATGCATGTCTGTGAGTGATGCTGGTGCTGCAAGGAAACACCCAACATCATACTAATTGGCATACTAATAACTAGTTTGACATCATCGCCGTAGTTTTCTGTTGCTGGAAAAAATTCAGTGAGACCTGTACTTAAATATTTAACTATCCCACTAATTTTTCATCAAAATCTTCTAGTGCAGCCTATACATGCCAAAATATGTTATCAATAATTTTTGTGGCCACAGTGCATATCATAGCTGCGGAAACCACTATATGCAATGCTAACCCAGAATATGTTTCAAATAATCCTTCAGCATTAAATAGTCAGATCTTTTCTGTGAAGACATTATGATAAAAACAGAACTAATTTCCGATAGACTAGTTATATTTTTTAACCTTATACATAGCACTTTTCTGATCATCTGAAATGTACACTCTATGTTTCGACTTCACCCCATCTCAAGAATTGTTACGCTCGTGGGGAAGTCATACTACGACAGGTCAATGAATGTCGTGTGTACAGGATCACTCCCAGCCTAGCGAGTGATTACAGACACAGGACATGAAGGAATAAATTGTACTGTCTGTCGAACCCGTTATGCAGTATCTCATATTTCCCTCTTGAGATTTTATTTTCCAATGGAACCATCAACACCAGTCAGCCAGAGATGTGATTTTCCAAGGGATGATGCAAGAGCGCAGCACCCTCATTTCAAGGACACCGCAGCCTCCAGAGCCTTATGCAGAGGCAATAAATTTGCTAACAGCCTCCAACGGGGGAGATAGGGAAACGGTGCTGCAGCGCTGAAGTCAGAATACACACACCCCTGTGAAGAGAGGCTAGCAACCTCCGCACCCCTCTGACAACCCACAAGCTGAGATTTCTGGTATATAAGGAGGTGCGAGATCCACACACCGCTGAGTTTGGCAGCCCTCCAGCCTGAATAAGGCAGAGGGCACCAGTAAGCCTGAGCAAGGCCACCATCAAGCCTTAGTAAGGCCCCATCATAAGTCACGGGTAAGTGGTATAGATCCTGTCTTCAGTCTGAACAAGACTCGAAGGGAACTCTCCAGGACTCTGACCACTAGGCCACTAGCACTGGCAGTAAAGTCTCCGGGAGCAAGCTGTTTTACGCTCAGTCTCTTACAGTCCACAATGACTTTAGCTATCTAAGAGACCAGATGCTGCTAGGCTCCACATGTCGAAGTACGGTCTCCTGCGACTTTGTGGAACAACACGTCAGTCACTACAAGCAGACGTGTCTGCGCCACCAGCCAGAGTTATCTCTATGTCCTCACTTGTATCCCTACCTGGAAATCATTTTTACCCACGGTAGCAGGTCGTGACGGTGTCCCTTCTGAACTATTAGGCCTATTAGTTCTCCCTTCATGCACATAACACTAGCTCACTTTATTACACGCACATGTTTTCATACAGGAAGTCTTCTCCTGCCAGATAATTAATTTTATTAATTATTGTATTATTAAGAGCTATGCATCTCAGTGTTTTCTCACGTATTTATTAAAATACCTAATCTTTTTGAACTCTTGCGTACCGTTATTCACTTAGTTCCGAGTGCAAATTAATTGTATAATTAATTAATTAACAGTCCTAGAGCATTCTCCATATCACTTGTTGACTAGTGTGGGTAAGCTTAATATCCTTTGATTTCCTTCAGCCTGCTCAAAGCCAAGGCTCCCTAGGACTACGGAGACCATCTGATCTACCAGGGAGTCAAACCTTCAAATTACCTGGCTATTATTCCAGCCACAACCACGATCCCAGCCTGAACAAGGTTGGATCCAGAAGGCACCGGCTGTTGCGTGGAACTGTGGGCTGTGTGTCTAGTTTCACAAGGACCTTTTACTATGTGAATGTATCTCAAGTTATTTGTCCTGAGAGAGTAGGATACTGCCCCGTGGAACCTGAATATATCCTGCTATTGTAAATTTATTAAAGAGATGCCTTACGAAACCAAAGGACGCCGAAGTACTCTCAAGAGATTAGCATTTAATTGGACGTCATATTAGCCTACAGTACTTTGACTAGTGAAGCTTATAATTCAAATTTTACTGTTACTTCAGAATCATTATTTGAATTAGGAATTTGTTTGGATGAAACGATACCTTTCGGAAGTGGGGCAATACGGCAAGGAGGGGACAACCTTCTCAGAGTTACTTCAACTCCTTCCGCCCATACCGAATCCGTGATGTGTCGTCCCTAAGTGCCAGGTACAGACCGCGGTGGGAAAAGTGATCATGGCCCGTGTTCCCCACCAACAGCTAGCTGATGCCGCTTAACGGTCCTCTCATCCAATTTCATGTCCTCATGCATCCCCACTAGACTGGCTCCCTATAGAAGACGCCATTGGCAGGAGCCCTCCGACTCTGCCTAACTTCACCTCCGTTTTATTCTCATGACAGCTGGCATCACGAACCTTTTTGACAGTTTTTACAGTGAACATAACCAAACTCCCAGGGCAGGAGACGTACTTGGTTAAACTCACTCGGATTTGTATCCCCTCCTGTCAAGGTCACCCAGCCCAATGGCCCAAAACACGACTTTACAACGTGGAAAGATTTGCTACCCAGCCAGGCAAACCCAAACCTACTTTTCATAATTTTCCTTCAAAAAGGGTTCCTTGAATAGGGATGGGCCAATACCACGTTTTGCAGATACCAAATATACCGATTCTCAGCTACAGATGCCGCCGATTACCACAATGCTGATACCAGTTTTGATAAGCAGAATCATAATTCCCAAGTCCCAATATTTGGAAATACTTTTTATTACGTAAATTTAAGTATTCTGGTTCTGGTAAAAAGGGGAGTAACTGGTTCTAAGCGAAAGCAAAAGTATTTAAATTTAAGCTGGCTAAGAAAAGTGTGTCTTGAGGAGACAAAGTGAAGTTAAGTAAATGTGTACGTGTTCAATGGATATCGATGCGTGGTGAGTAGCCACTGGGGCCTACTCGAAGCTTCCGAAGTTCCAGGAGGTCCCAACACTGAATTAGTGCTCTGGGATGTCAATGGAGAATTTGTGAAGAATGAACTGTCTGACCCCAGCAGCGTGCAGTCTTATATGGGTGAAGCGTATAGGCTGCCGGCGTGGGCTGCGGGGAGGATGAGCATCCTGGCTGGTCAGCGTTTCTGCTTCGTGCCTCATCGGTGGCGCTCTGTCTTGTCCAATGGAGGTCTGTTTGTAGGTTCTCAGCACGGGGTAGGGGCACTTGCCTGTCGGGTTGTGTAACTTTCATCTGAAGAGAATCTTCTCATAGGTTCCTGTTGCCTGGTAGAGTAGTCGACCGAGAATTCATGTGGGAAATTTCTCTCTGCCCTTCTGTAGTAGTTGAAGTAGGAACAATTGGCAATGAGTCGTAATTGTTGTTATTTAGTATGTTGAGCAGCACACGTTACGTGTTATAGATTGTGAGATACATTTTCATTGCCACCAACCTATGAGTGCAGTAAACGTATATGAGCAATAAGAATACAGGTTGCTTTCTCATTATCGCCAACCTACGAATGCAGTAAAAAGTAAGAAGATAATAAATCAAAATACTCTTGCAGGATGTAAATAATACTATCGATGGCACCAGTTGTCGATTAACTGCTTTGTTTTGCATTCACGTAATTTCCAAAAACTAATGATGCACACAGTCTTTAGTGAACGTACCAACACGAAATACAGTAAAATGTTAACGACGGGCACATATCATCGAAAACAATTGTTCCTGATATATTTTGGATTTCGGACATAATATCTAATTGATGGATGCGGTAAATTAATGCTTTACAATATGTAGCATGCCAGGTTATTTGCCATTGTGTTAAATAAATTAGTGCTACTAATTGGTGAATAATAACCCACAAATAATGTTCAGGTGCAGCAGATGCCGATGGTCATGGTATTGTCCGGTTAATCAGTATCTGTATTGGCCCATCCCTAACCTTGACACCTTATCCCAGGAGGGAATTCAGCCTCCCCATCCCCCAGAATTTATTTGTCTAATTACTTGAGAGGGAGTAGGGTAAAAACCAATAATACAAAGCAATTCGAGCATCTCCCAGCAGATTTAAAGGCCTTATTTTAACTTTTCATTCCTGAAATGTGTGGTTTATGTGTGTTTCCTTGCCATTTTTTATAACATTTTATATTTTGTTTGTGGTAGGTAATGTCATGTCACGTACATTGATGGGTGGCAGATCAGAGAGAAATGAATTCCTGCTGCTGCATGCCTTCACAGAGAAAGGTTTCATTGTGCCAGACAAGCAGTATAAGAAAACAGTAGTTCAGGTAAACCATACAGAATCTTTTATTTATAGTGTGTTTTTGTGTTAACTACGCTATGCTGGTTCCTTACTGCACAAGATGGAAACAACGGTGAAATACATGAAGAACCTGTACTTTATGAGCCTGCAGTTTTACTTGAGAAAATGGTAAATGTGCTCATTGCCTACCTAAATTGTGCATTCTGAAAAGTTCAGCTAAGCTCGTTCTCTGGTTGTACATTTGTATGTGGTACCCTTTTAAGCATAAAAAAATCCTAAATAAGCCGGCTATGTAGAGCATTTAGAAGAGGTAACTAAAATATTAATTTTTGGTTCTTATGGCGTGTATCAGCTGGCATGGCAACCAAAACAGCTTGTGTTCCATGCTCACATTTTGGACTACTGAAAGTGGATGTATCATCTACGACAAATAAAAAACGAGATATAACAAGAATGAGCTTGCAAACACTGCCAATTACCACCATGTTGGTTGCTAAACTGGTCTTCCGGCAGGAAGCAGGGCTGCCACCCTTCAAAGAAGAAGCACAGGGGCTGTCAACACATTGTACCACAGAGGGCAGAAAATTCAAATGTTCAAAATGTTCCAAATACAAAATGTCACTACATGTACTACTGTCACTATTTACACAATATACATGTGCAAACAGTGTGGTTTTCACTCCTAGTGAGTGTCATTGTCAGTGATGTCAAGGCAGTCTGGTTTGTGTCACTGTCAGTGAGTCCTGAATGGTGATTTAGATATTCAATGGAGCAGGTAAGAACTCGCTGTTTCGGGATTTCGTGCAGTACATAGTTGAATGAGCTTTATTTTTAAAGTTTAATAGCACTTGTGTTGTAAGATTTACCCGACTGTTTAAATGAACTGTATCCATTGCTGAAAATATGCTAAAGAGCAGAACTAGGAACCGTAGCAGAAGTGAAAATCAGTTAAGTGTAGAGTACAGGTATGCATGTTTTGGATATGTTAATAATGGAGATGTTCATTTGTTGCGACCAAATTTCACCTCTTCTCCTCATACCCTGCATCCTTGGAGGTGGCACCCGAACAGTATTTGCATCACCATTGTTCGCATTATGGCCTTCTGATACCATTACTAATATTGTTACTTAGTAAAGGTTTTAGTAACACAAACATTAGTTAGTGAATTTTGTATAAGCGTATGGCTATATCTATGTGGTCAAACTGAAGTGAAAATATGTGAAAAAAAATGTAATGTTTACTAAATATTTTTACATTTTTTATTTTATGAGTTTGTTAACATTATTTCAATTTCACTATGAAGCAGCATTTTTTAACTATGTCTGCAGGAGGATTTTGATGAAGAGGATGAAAATGGCCCTGGCTACAGCGGCAGGAGCTACAGGAAAAAGAAAGCTGTGCGTGGGCGTAGAAGACCCGCCTATGCTGGAGGCATGGTGCTGGAACCGAAGAAAGGCTTCTATGACAAGATGATTTTACTGATGGACTTCAACTCATTGTACCCCAGCATCATTCAGGAATACAACATCTGCTTCACCACCGTCCCGCAGGCTGCAGTTGCAGTTGACGAGGTGAGGAGTTTATTGCCAGATGGGTGCTGCTGAACATCCATTCTTACATCACTACCCCTCCCACTTCTCCGTTACTTTTCCTTCCCATATTGAGGCACTCATGTTTTATATATTTCTCCTCTATAGCTTCCTTTACTACCACCTTCTCCATGGCCTTCCCCTGACATGACCATTTTCGATTTCATCATATCCTGCCCCTCCACATTATGTATCTTGTACCTCCTCTTGCTCTCCATCATTTTCCCCCCAAATAGCCTTCCTCCTAAGACTCTGCCTCCTTCATAGCTACCCTCTCACAAGCACGTATCCCTCCCTTGATTCCCTTCTTTTTGATTCCCTCTTCTCCACCACCTCCTCATCTTTCACTATCTCCCATTCCTTCACCATCTGCTCCCTTCATCACTGCCCTTTCCTTCACAACTGCCCCTTCTATCGCATCTCCTCCTTCCTTTATCACTGTTCCATTCCTTCATCACTGCTCGTTTCTTCATCACTGCTCCTTTCTTCATCACTGTTCCTTCATAACTGCTCCTTTCTTCATCACTGTTCCTTCCTTCATCACTGTTCCTTCCTTCATAACTGCTCTTTTCTTAATCATTACTTCTTCCTTCATCATTGCTTCTTCCTTCATCACCGCCCCTTCCTCCATCACCACCCCGTCCTCCATCACCACCTCTTATCTATCGCCGCTCCTTACTCCATCGCCACACCTTAATCCATCGCCATCCCTTACTTCATCGCCACCCCTAACTCCATCGCCGCCCCTTGCTCCAACGCCGCCCCTTGCTCCAACGCCACCCCTTATTCCATCGCCACCTCTTACTCCATCGCCATCTCTTACTCCATCGCCGGCCCTTCCTCCATCGGCGGCCCTTCCGCCATCACCGCCCCGTCCTCCATTGCCGCCCCGTCCTCCATTGCCGCCCCGTCCTCCATTGCCGCCCCGTCCTCCATTGCCGCCCCGTCCTCCATTGCCACCCCTTCCTCCATCGCCACCCCTTCCTACATCGCCGCCCCTTCCTACATCGTCGCCACTTAATCCATCACCGCCCCTTCCTCCATCACTGCACCTTTATTCCAAAACGTGGACTATATAGGATGTAATGTGCTCTTTGAACTAACTAAGCAGCAGAAAACTGCAGCGGTAACAAGTTTGAAAACAAGGTGAGTACTTTTTCTAGCGGCGCTGTAAAACCTAGTAAAATGTCCATCACCGGTCGTGGCCACGAGTTGCACCATTGTGCCAGCACAGGAAATTCAAAAGACAGTACAGTTTGATACAACATAAACTACTACACTTCTGTATTTATGTACAACTGTTTGCAAAATCCAAACACCCTTTCTTCACCACTGCCTCCAACCCCTCTGTTTAGTCGTGTTTATAGTAATCTATTGTGTGTGATGTGTGTGAAATGTGTTGTTACACGATTTTTTACTTTGTGAGGCTTTTTTTATTTGATTGGACATTTAAAAATTGAATGTCTCATGCTACTAGCTCAGTAGTACCTTCAGAACTACCAGTGGTGTCATTTTGGCTTTCATTGGCCAGACTGCAGTGCATTTTGTGTGCAATCAGTTGTTCGTGAACAGTCATGGCAGTAAGTGGTGCTATTGAGCACTCGTTCAGCCAATCTGCAATATTATTCGTAATAGTTACACATATTTCTTTTGTTTTTACAGTCCACATCTATTCACATGACAAAACATCTTCCTTCCGGCTGCCTGTTCTTCATTGCCTCCTCCACTCCCTTCTTCCTGCTGCCTCTTACTTCACCACCTCCTCCAACACCTTCCTATGTCCCTTACTTCACATCCTCCACCCCTGTTCCCTCTGCTACTGTCTCCTCCACCCTAAACTTCAAATCCTCTTTCTCGTACCCTAACCACTACCCACCAAACTCTCCTCAGCCTTTCTCTTACTCTACCATCCCTTCCTTTACAGTCTTCCCCTTCTACACCATCCCTCTCCTTTACAGCCTTCTCAATTAGGGGCCATTGTGACTGAGTGGTTAACCTCCTCACCTTCCATCAAGGGGAACCGGGCTCAATCCCCGATTGGATCTCTCTCAGATTTTCATATATGGGAATCATGCCAGACAATGCTACTGGTTGACTGGATTTCTCCGAGATCTTCAGCAACTTAGTTGGTTAACATGGGTGCTCTTAATTTCTCTTTGAGAAGCAGATGTACTGTTGCTACCCCCGTTCTGGCTTACCATAAGCCTGGAAAGAATTACCTGAATGTTATAATAAGTGCTATCAAATTCTTCCAACCCATGTTTGCTTGCCTCCGATTCAGCAACAGACTCTGATTTGGCATATTGTACAAGTTGTAGGTGATAATATGATAATATTCAAAGTCTCTCTTCAACTGACTTTAGTCTCGGCAGTGAGCACGAAATAAGCCCAAACAAGAATTGCCCTCTTCTTGATTTGTGATGAAAACCAGCCTGTTCAAACGGAACTTCACAAATTGCAAAAGCCACAAAATTGGTTTGTCTGACATTTTGTTTTGCGCAAGACCACCAGTTTTGTATTGTTCGTCCGTGGCCAATCACCTCCGACAGCTCGCTCCATCTCTCTGTGTGCTGGAGCTTTCTGCTGACCCCAACATCTTCCAGACTCACCAGAAGCTCTTCAGCTATAACCCCAACTCCTTCCAGGCCTTTTAGGAGCTTTAGACCAGCGACCCTCGAAGAAGTCATCAACCTGTTGTCTGCTTAATCCTCCGGTAACGGCAATACACCCTGCTGCCCTTCTGGAAGTGGGCCCCATAAGTCCCTTCAGGACATTGTACAGAGTAGTTAGGGTCAGTTTACATAGCTGCGTAGTTAAACTGCCTGGCTTTGTGTAGTTAGTATTTCCGGTCATCTTGAGGTAGTTAGGATATATTATGGTCCACCATGTCTATTCCTTTTGGGAATAAAACACAAGTTCTCTCTTACTTGTGAGTATCAATCCTTAGGTGACAGTGCTCTGGTTTCGCCAACGGTTTTCCGACTTAGCGTAGGATTGTGGGCTCCCTCTGAGGAACGCACATACATTATCAACACACGCACTCAACGGCTACCTGTTCTGTTTACTCCAGTGTACAGAAAGGTAGAGCCCCATTTACTAGCAAAATAACCCTTGAGGCTAGTCAACCAGCCCAGTTTGTACTCCACCCATCGTGCTGCTGTCTTGCCAGAGGGAGTATTTGACTGGTCCTGGAGGTATGACCGCCTTTTGGCTCACACCTACCGTTGTTGTCAGATGCCTCAGGTAAAACTCACATCTCTGACCACCTCACCACTGTGTCGCCGGTTGGGGAACAGAGTACAGCTCTGTGTTGGCTTGGCTTCAGCTGTAGCAGAACACTCTAGTTAGGGACTACTGTCGCCTGCTTTCCTTTTGCGAGGCCGGTTGTAGTACCCATCCATGATTTACATCCAAAGGAGCAGAAAAATGTGGCAGTAGAGAAAGGCTGCTTCCACCCCTAAGTTTACCTTTAGCTTCACCCCAGCGTCTTCGGCTCTTTGCCACGATAACCCCCAAGAATGAGCTCACGCCGCCTGTCAGCTGGAGAGGCTTCTCCTCCCATCTCCCTCCCCTTCTCTGATTCAGCTCCTTATAAGACAACTGGGACACGACATATCATCTCTGTTATCTGCGGAGGAGAAGACGTGCCACTCGGAATCGCCAACCTGTGGTTCCGGGGGCGACGGTGCACCAGCCTTGCTAGGACCTACACCAGCTTTAGCAGTCGCAGCACCTCCGGGGCACACAGCTCCTCTAGTAACGCCAGCAGCTACCAACGACAACCTCAACTGAAGCAACAGTCCGGCCGAACCACCGCCTATGCAAATACCCACATGGCTGCAAGTTACACCGCCCAACCTGTAGTAGATTTCGTCCCAAGCATACAAGCCACACAACACACATTGTATACTGGTCAGATCCCAGTTCACCAGTGAGTAAGGACAGACGTTTAAGCCCCACTCGTTTTCCTGTCCTGACAAAAATCAATTAGTTCCCGACCGTGATGCCACCTTCTGTTGTCACCAGTGTGGCATGTGTCAATTTCAAGAAACTTTGTGACAGTGACAGTGGTCACCTTGGTACTGACTGACAGTGATTTACAATCCTTGGACTCTACCAGGTAACAACCACTGTGAAACTAACCTGAATAGTAGGTGTGGATATGTCAGTTCAGATGAGTGCTGTAAGATGGAAGCTGTACTGTGCCTAGATAAAATGAGATCCCCAGCAACGAAAATAGAACATGTTGGTGTGTCAACCTATCTTTAATACCATACATTAATTACTGGATGGAGGTATTTCAGTGCTATAGCTTGTCAAATTTAAATAATTTGTTTACTTTTATAACATATCCTTTTTGTTCTAATGTTAATTACAAATTACACAATTTTGTCATGATAATTAATTGGTATATTTGGACCTATTTTGGATCTAATTATTCAAATTCAATATTTACATGTAGGAATATTTTGGTATTCGTATTTGAATTCAATTCAAAATCAAAAAGTGATATTCGCACAGGCCTAAAGTGTAATGTCAGTGGTTTGGGAACATTGCTGGCTTCACAATCTGCATTCATTCCCACCATCTGTAGTAACACATTTGAGCCGAGAAAGAGGAAGGTTGTACTTTTCAGCTAAAGTTATTTGCACCCCCTTGAAGATATCCTCACCAGTTGTACCACATAAGCTTATCAGATCTGTTAGTTCTTCAGTTACTTCAAACTCTCTGTTCACACCTCTAAAAAACAACAAAACTTGAGCCTTGTTAGAAACATCTGTAGACTCGTCTAAATAAAGCTGTTGAGAACCACAAAAATTTAGATGCTTTTTCTGTTATCTGAGCTGAAAAATTGCAAGCAATATCGTTAACTCTACATGCCACTGTGTTTGGTGAAAGACTTATTCCACCCACTTATCATTGAAGACACTCCATTCACTATCCACTTTTCTCTTTTTACTCTGAACCGACATTGTGTTTACTTATTCAAACAATTACAGTCAGCCTTAATATGACACTAAGACCACTGCCTGAACAGATTAATGAAATCACAGCAAACACAAAGATAATAAGAATTTCCAACCATTATTTAGCCATGTCTCTATGGACTGGCGGGAATGTCCCTACGTTTACAAGCAAATATAAATGTGACCGCTGTGCTGGTTATGAACCAGAAAAGATTGGAAATAGCACGTATACGTGTTCAGTAATTTTAGTAGCTCTATTCTCAAAGATAAAATGTTGCATGTATTAGCGTTACTGCACTAGAAAAGCAGCAGCTTTTAGAATATATGGTTACCGAAATCGAGAAGGGAAAGTGTTTTCTTAACCTAAGAAATCCCATGAATATTGCATTGCTGTGGAGGAAAAGAGGATTCTTAAATTATGTGAATCCGTGTGCTCGTTTTTGTTACTGTTTGTGATCAAATTTAAGTTTACTCAATTTTCCATTTTATGTTCTCATGCTGGGGGCCGGATTAAACACCTTGGAGGGCCGGACGTGACCTGCGGGCCGTATTTTGGAGACCCCTGATCCAATCTAACTACAGTTAATCTATTATTGCCCTTTTTGTAATGGGGAACTTTGAATAGGCAATCACATATAACCATCCATTTGAGTCTGGCGTAACCGCTAAAAGATTTGTCAAGTAAACCACTTTCCTTTCATATGTCAAATGCATTTACACTTTTACAGGGGTGCAGGAATGATTTTTTTTTATAAATGTTATCACATTTCGCTTGAAATACATACTTGAGTACTGAAATTGTGCATAGAATACTTTTGCTTGAAAATTGAGGACATCTCAAATTCATGTATATGTGTGTGAAACAGCATCATAAGTAGTGTTTTAGGGTAACCATAGAAAAACATAACCATTTGACACTGTTTAAAATTCTTACAAACTACTAGTGCCAACATCCTTAAAATCAATTAAAAATTTTAGTTTACTTGGTTAAAAACTGTGAGGACAGACATTGTTTCCCAAAAGCCTACAAAAATTTTTGAGTAGGCCTGGTTGCCAAAATTAGTATGAAGTATTTTAATTCATGTTTATTGTCAGGGAGAAGAGGAACCAGATCTTCCTCTACCAGAAGCAGGAACTGAACCAGGTGTGCTGCCCACCGAGATCAGGAAATTGGTTGAGAGCAGGCGAGAAGTGAAGAAGCTGATGAACAGCCCCGATACACCTCGTGATCTCAAACTCCAGGTGATTTTATTTTTATTAGTTTGTAGTATTCATATCTAATCCTCTGAAATCTTGTGAAAATTGTACGTATGACAGTAATTTCTGAGGTACTTACCTTTCAGAGAAAATTAAGTCAAATGAATTCATCTGAATCACTTTAGTTTGTGTACAGTGGAACACCAGTCAATCGGAATCATGGATGGAAGGGCTATTCCGGTTGTGGTAAAATTCAGGTAATTAGAAATGAGAATGGGATGGTATGAAAAATACCAGATTTTTAGTCTAAACTTGTGTACAGTCAACTCTCAAAGTATCATTATTGTATGTAGAGATAAACTGCATCCACCAGCAATTTTTTGTGGTCGTGGCAAAATTCCTATGTAATTAACGTTAACATAAACCTCTTGTATTGTTTATTACATGGTGCACAAATCAAAGTATATTTCGGGTCCCTTCACATAATATTTCCCGAACTATAGTTTTTAAGGTGGTTGTTTATTCAAACTTCTAGTAACTAGATGTGAAAAAATCACGTGTGCCATTTATCAG
Source organism: Dryococelus australis (assembly GCA_029891345.1). Lineage (NCBI taxonomy): Eukaryota > Metazoa > Arthropoda > Insecta > Phasmatodea > Phasmatidae > Dryococelus > Dryococelus australis. The sequence continues at coordinate 56,715,066 of CM057003.1, forward strand.
TACTCTGCGGTGCACTGTTTCCCTTCCTAACACGTGTTTCTGACACCGTGGCGTGGTGCGACGAGCGAGTCTGGCTTGCTACTTCCTCTTACACGCCTCAAAGAGGAGAAATGGTTTCCCATAGCAACGAGCGTGGTGACCTAGTGTCCTTTGTCTCATCCTTCTTTCTGTCTCTCTCAGCCACACCACACCTTCCTTCCCCCCTCCCTCCCTCACATGCCATCGAGCGGGGAAGCTGCGCCTGGCGAATGTAGACATTTTATCAAGATTGATGCAAGGCTGCACAGCGTGACTACGCACACTACGGTTCAACTTCGCCCCATCAGCGAGCGCTGAGAGCCTTGGGGCATGTCATAAGCGGCATACATGATTCTAAGTGGTTACAGGATTGATCTAGGGGATGAACAATTACAGACACAGAAGATAATTAATGAGCTTAATTATTTATATTGTACTGCCCGCCCAAACTTTAACATGCTGTTGCTACACCCTTAACCGAAATTATTTTACCCAATGAGCCATGGACCCACCGATAGCAGAGAAAAAAGTTATAAGAGACAGCACAGGATCGCAGCACCCCTGCGCCCAGTGTCATCACAGCAGCATAGCCTCGAGTGGAGGAAGTAAAACATATCGCCAGCCTCAACACAGTGTGATAAAGAATATATGCTGCACTGCTGCTACCCTGAGATAATAAGTCCTCCGGAGAAATACTAACATCACCCGCACCCTCAGGAAAGCCCTTAAACAAAGATTTTTGTACTATGTAAGGAGGCTCAGAATGGCCTCTAGTCGAGAGTTTGTCGGCTCGCAGACCGCACTGGTCAGCGAGCTCTCCTTGGTCTGGGCAAGACCTCCTCCTCTCCCAGCTTGCAAAAGCTTTACCAGCTCCTACAGCATGAGAAAACTCTACCAGCTCCAACTACCTACACCAGCTCGTCCAGCAGCTCCTGCAATGTGTAGAAGACTATCCAGATGTTACTTCTGCGTTTTTATCCTGCACCCATTTACCCAAGTCTATTTCCTTAACTCCATGGTAGCAGGTCGTTGCAACATCCCCTCTGGACAACCACTCCTCTGAAAGTAAATTGCTGTAAAATGTGATCTTTCAGAGAGTAGCTAATGTTGTTAAAGTTCGTCAAGGTTGACGCGTGCCCGATTAGATTGACTTGGTTTAGATAATTGGTGGGCGGCGAGGGGTGTTGGTGATTGAAGAACACAGCCATTCTGGTTGCTGCTAAAAATGCTGTTCTGAATTACAACCCATGCAGATGCGACTGCTTGTTGACAGAGTTCAGCGGTGCTGTCCCGTTCCGTCAGCCTTTCCTGCGTAAGATGGGATAATTCGATCCACGGTTTGAGAGTAGAGTGAGCCAGGAATTTCTTCCTTACGTTTTCTACCACTCCTCTTCTCTTGAGGGATAGGGCAAACAGTTCGACAGCCTACGTGATGCACACAGACAGGAAGGTTTGACAGTGTAACCCAATAGTGACTTGCCGGCACGAACTCGATAAAAGAGTTCCCACTGATCCCCCACAGTATGCGGGTTGATCAGGGACGTGGAGCCGTGGGGACCGCCAAGTCTCTACTCGTTGTGCATTCATACTAGGTTGAACGGCAAAACTTCAGGCTACAGTCACCACACACTGACTTAATGCGAGAGGTGAGAAATAACCTGAGTCTCTCACCCCTCCCAATGTGAAGGTGTTTCTAGTGGTTGTTGCGTTGCTGTTTCTTTCCCATGAGGACTGACTTAATGCTGATGTGTAGCTGGGAAGAAACATGTAGCCGTCTAATATGTATGTCTTCTGACGTGCAGACATCTGAAAGGGATCCACAGTCACGCTAACTCGATTTAACAAAACTCTCGGTTCCTGTCGGTAGTGCACAGCATATTCTGTCTCCAGCTGTTAATACAAATAAATACCCTGGATATGAAAAACAGAAAGGCAGAGAACAATGAATGTTTATTGCAGGTTCAATAAACATGTGACCTGTGCTACCTCCTACTAAGTCGTGGAGAGCTGAAGGTAACAGCTGTTCCAGGTGTAGGTGACCTGGTTCTAAGTAAAAAGGGAAAAGTTGGTTCTAGACGAATAAAAATTAGTTAAAAGTTAAACTGCTAAGTAAAAGGTGTCTAGAGGAGACAAAGTGAAGTTAAATATATATGTGATCGTGTTTGCTGGTTGTCGGGTGTACAGGTCGCCAGTGTAGGTAGTAAGTAGCTGCTGGGACGTACTTGAGAATAACAAGATTCTCCGAAGATCCCGAGCACTGACTTAGTACTGTGGGAGGTTGCTAGAGATGCGAAAGAATGACTCACGAGCTCGGCAGTGTCCAGACTTATATAGTGGAAGCTTGTAGGCTGTCGGCGCGGGAGTGCGGGGGAAGCATGTCATCCTCCGGCCCTTATTGGCGTTGGAATACTCTGGTCAGTGATTCTGCTTCGTGCCTCGTCCTCTTCCGAGGTCTGGGCAGCTTGTTGGCTCTAAGCACGGGCTAGGGACGGCGGCGTGCCTGCCGGTTTGCGTATCTTCCAGGTAAGAAGGATTGCCTCTAGGATAGGCAACGTGTCACCTACGTCTGTAGTGGTGAAAGAGGTACTCTAGGTGATGAGTCGTAATTGTATTAGATTAGTTGTATAAGCAGCACTCGTGAAGGTTCACCTTCACCTGAGTTAACGTAACCAAGTAACTTTATTTAAGTTCTTAGATTTGTATGTTTGAACCAGGATTCCTCATTGTCTTCCAATACGTAAATAAATATTCCGTCGAAAATTTATTTGGTCGAGTATTTAACTTTTTCCCTGTGAAATAGGTGTGTGTGGTTTGAACCCTCAGGAGATGGTGCTTGAAGAAGGCTTTAGTCCGAAAGGACATACCAAAACTCCTGGGAGCGTCTGGTACGCCCTCACCTGTCCACAGAGACACTCCAACTCTCAGCTACCAATTCTTCCATCAGTGCCTTGGGTGTGTCTTTAAAGACATTCCCCAATATGACTGAACTCTTGCAGAAAAGGTAAAGAGTACTAACGCTAATATGGAACCTTGTGTGTAGAGGCTGGAAATATTTTAAAACACTACTGATATTTTTTTTATCTTCAGATGAATAGGAAAGGAGGTGGATTACCCAGCCGAATTGGACATAATGAGTGACCAGCTTTATAGCGAGAATTATTGAAATCAAATATTGCCCCTGCTAGTGGACTCCACTTGCGATGTTGCAACCCCATCCCCAGTACTTGAGGTTACCTCACGTCCTATCTCACAGATCATTGTGCATGATCATGAATTGAGACTAGATTCATACCTGGGTATCTGTTGGCTGTGGCCTGACTATGAGCATTTTAGTTATTATCAGCCGGCTAAGTTCACTCCCATCGTAACCGTCCCAATCCCTAACCTAGTAAAGGACACTCAACCACATAGTATGTGCACTGTCCGTACGGCGGCATGAAGGTGATAAAAATAAAAATTTCTTTCACCTCCCAAAACCAGCCCTAAAACCCAAATACTTTCCACTCCACTTAACTTTATTGCCAGCCGGAAACCAAGGAGACCAAATTCTTTGAGACAACCAGGTAGTGAACGTATTTTCAAGTTGGAATGACTGGCCGGATCACAATCCCCCTCCGTTGTAACTTCGCTACCATCCATGGTCCCTAATAACTCCTAAGTGATCTGGGACAGCTGATGTCCTATTTATTGGCAGCCTTCTTGGTGAGTATAGTTGCACTCTCTGGGTGGGAGACGTTTGCAATCCAATTCACCTTGGGGTTTGATTCCCCTCCGCTCCAATATAACCTTTCCACTAGGCGACATCCACCAAACCATCCCAAAGTGGGCACACCACAACCCGCCAGACCGAAAGAAATCCTATGGGAAGAGAATACACCGCCTAAGGGTTGTAATTAGGGCTCAGGAGCGTAATCAGCTCACTCAGTAACCTGTGTTGGACGGAGAAACCTGCTCCACCACAACCAATCAGAGCCTTCATAAGTCAGTCGAACTAAGAAGAAATTAAAATAAAAGGTAACTCGTGTCAAATGGTGCCCAACGTGGGGTCTAACAGCTCCATTTAGCTTATACTTGGGAGCTGGGATCACACCAGACACATCCCCTTCTTCTCTAAGCCTTCTTGTAGAGGAGCTCGTTACCCAACTTTGGGGAGTCAAAGTAAATACTCCATGGCGCTCAACATCAAACCACCATATACAACTCTGGGTTGAGTTTACTGTAAGCACAGGTAGAATTAGCAGAAGCTGATAATGAGTTGGCAGAAAGAACACGAGAAATAAAGTGAATAATCATCCCCTGTTTGGGGAAGCCCCGGTGGCATGCGCCGTCAAGGACGCCGGCCCTGCCCCTTCCCTAGACCGCCTACACCAAGAAGTCCATAGAAAAAACGTGGCTTATGGGAGACCACTTAGCCTTAGGCAGTTACAAGTGCGACCAAGTCCGCGCCAGGATGAACCCAGTACCGTCAATACAATGTCCTGCGAGCAAACCGTTTAGGGGTGAAACCCCATGCTGGAACTGAACCCTGAACCCCCCCCGTAGACAGATGTACCCAACTCAACAGACCTCAAACGCCGGACTCTTGAAGGGTTGATTCACCGTCTCCCCAGTTGTATCTCATTTACCCCAGACTAGCATTCCATGGAAATCATAGTTTACATACCATACGTGCATAAATACATTCTAAGTATGTTTTTCTTGCATACAAAATGTAAACAAACGCATTCCAAAGATCACACAAGCAGTAAAACATGCACTTCAGAATAAGCTACAGTAGTTCAATGACAACAAAACCGCCTCCAAGCGCTAGTAAAAATGGTGCAAAATGAACACTCTCAACTAAGATGTGTGCAGTAATCTATGGTCACAGTGCCTCATTTTTGTTTACATTGACAGATGTGTGTATAATTACGTGATACGACAGTGTGATATCTAAATTGATAGTAAACTGGCTGTTTTCATAAAATGTCTAGTTTCATAAATTATGGTAGATGCTGCAGATGTAAAAGACCATAAAATGTCTTATCATTTGGACATTTTAGGTAAAAAGAAAGGCAATGGCAAATGTAAAGTGTGCAAGAAATTGATACAAAAACAGACCTTAACTGTTCTGAGAAGACTTTATTTTTAAAGAATGTAGATGATATTGATATTACGTGGATACTGCTTGTTTAGTTATGTATGTATCTCATAATTCCTTTGCATTAAAATTTTTTAGTGTAACTGATAATTTTTTTTAAAACTTCTTTGGGTTAGTGCTTTAAAAAATTTTATCTATGATTGCTTAAAACCACACATTATTTAAATCCAGAACTACGCAATGCACGCAAATTGCGTTGGAAAAAAAATAAAACCGATAACACCAAAATCTAACAAGAAATAACTCTGAAATGTTCTTAAAAAAATAAAACCATAAAATCTGGCAGTTACTGATATGGATTGCTTAATGTGTCTTACAATCCGGCAGGCTTTTGCAATCAAGTTCGAAACCTGTGTTTGTAAAAGAATGCTATGTTTCAAAACAAACTGGAGCATATGGGCACTGCAGCAACACTGTTTAAGTTAATCACCTTGCAGGTAGTAAGCATGTTGGCAGCATTGTCTTGCACAAATATATTTACTTTGTGCTGTATACCCCAAGTTTCTAATTGGCACTGAGTTTAACTTGCAATGTTTGCAGCATTATGGTACATATTATTGAATGGCACAACGCCAAAGCAAATAGTTTGCGGTGTGAAATATTCACCAATGAATTGGCATGTAAGGGGTATGCAATCATCAGTACGTAGATGATGACCGCATATTAGTAGTGAAACTAGCAATTTCTACAGACCTCATCATCTCTCTGACTTTTAGATGAAACTGTGGCATACATATCTAGTATCACTAACCTCGACAGGGTTGTTCTATGTACCACTTCATGTCTAGGTTCAAGAAACTGTAGTAGTTCTATAAAACCTTAAAATGATAAGATGAATTTTATTTTACAATAATGTGAACAGACTGTGACAATTTTAAAGGAAATTGACGCATGTCCGATTAGACTGACTGGACACGTTAGTTGGAGATTTTATCCGCTAGACCAAAAGCAGCTTAGGTAGCTGGGTGATGAGACGAGGGGTGTTGGCTTGTTCTGATACACTCTTACTTCTAGGTAGGTAGTCGAGGTAGGTATGGCCTTAAGCGGGACAAATGATGTCGATGCCGGAATGGATGTTCCACAGACGAGCTTCTTTTCACCAAAAGATGAGGTCCCATCCTAGGCATACTTCAGTATCGGTCAGGAGTCTGTTGACAACCGGGTGACACTTAGTGGAAACTCAATTAACAGAACCGTAGCAGACGCGACTGCTCGTCATCTTAGTTTGGCGGCATGGGTCCCGTTCCACCTGTCTATCCTGCGTAAGATGGGGTGATGCTATCCTCGGCCTGCGAGCAGAGTGAGCTAGGTGTTGTTCCCTGTGTTTCTTACCACTCCTCTTGTGAGGCCTAGGGTAACAGCTCTATAGTTCACGCAGTGCACTGAGACAGAAAAACTAACAGTGTAACCCAACAGTAACTTGCCAGCTCGAGTTCGATAAGAGTCCCCACTGATCCCCCACGTAGGCGGGCTGATCAGGGACGTGGAGCCGTGTGGACCGCCAAGCCTCAACTAGTTGTGCATTCACACTAGGATACCAGACAACACTGCAGGTCACCATCACCGCGCACTAACTAGTGCGGATGGTGTGAAGCAACCTGAGTCTGTCGTGCCTCCTGGTGTGAAGGAGTTGCTAGGGGTTGTGGTGTCACTGTTTCTCCCCCAGGAGCACTAAGAGTGCTGATGTGTAGCTGGGAAGAAACAGGTAGCCTTCGTATACGTATGTCTTAATTTGGTTTAATAAAATTTCCGGTTTCCGTCTACAGTGCACAACGTAATCTACCTTCAACTGTGGATACAAATAAATACCCTGCAAATAAAAACAGAAAGGTAGAGAGCAATGTGTGTTTATTGAAAGCTCAATAGACACGTGACCTGTGCTACCTCCTACCAAGTTGAGGATAGCTGAAGGTAACTGCATGGTTCCAGGTGTAGGTGACCTGGTTCTAAGTAAAAGGAAAAGCTTGTTCTAGACGTGAATAACGAATTAAAGTTAAACTGCTAAATAAAGCTGTTTATAGGAGACAAAGTGAAGTTTAAAGAAAAATGTTCGTGTTTGTATGTCGTCGATGTATGTAGTAGGTTGCCGCGAAGGCGTACTTGTAGGTATCAAACTTCTCCGAAGCTCCCGAGCACTAGTAGTGCTGTGGGCGGTTGCTAGAGATGCAAAAGAATGACTGTCGGGCTGGCAGCGTCCGGAAACTATAGTGGAAGCTTGTTGGCTGCCAGCCCAAGGTGCGGGGGAGGCGTTACATCCTCTGGCCATGGGTGGTGTGAGAATCCTCCTGTCAGCGATTCTGCTTTGTGCCTTGTCGGATGTGCTTGGCGTTGCCCAAGGTCTGGGCAGCTTGTAGGCTTGGTGCTTGCCGCTTGCCGAAGGGTGTGTGGGGGGTGGAGGGGTGCCAGCCTGGTAACGTATCTTCCAGGTGAGAAGGAATAACTCGTAATTTCCTGTTGCCTGTAGTTTAGGCAACGTGTTGTGTATGCCTGTAGAGATGAAAGAGATTTCATTTAACCGAGTTGATGCATAAGTTATCACATTGGGATTATCCTCCTCCATCTTGCTGGTATAATACTGCACCCAGGCCATTCTGACACACGTCCGTTTGCAGTATTAAGGGTTGGTCCCATTTCAGCTGATGGATTTGATGAATATTATTGAAGCTGTCCTTCAAGTCGGAAAACGCCGGCGCAGGGTGCAGGGGAGGCGTTACATCCTCCGGCCATGGGTGGCGTGAGAATCCTCCTGTCAGCGAATCTGCTTTGTGCTCGTCAGGTGTGCTTGACCTTGCCCGAGTTCTGGGGAGCTTGTTGGCTTCATGCACTGATCGGGGGGGGGGTGATAGCCAAGTTGCATATCTTCCAGGTGAGAAGGAATTGCTTGTAAATTCCCGTTGCCTGTAGTGTAGACAACGTGTTGTTCGTGCCTGTAGAGATGGAAGAGGTGCTCTAGACGATGAGTCGTAATTGTAATAGAATATACGTAGAAGCGACACGTGTCATAGTGTTCCTTTATTGGGACTCCTACTTTGCCGTAGCCTATTGCATGCATATACCTATTTTCATTCAGTAAATGTAGTGTGATTATTTTTAGGAATCATCTTATTGTTGAAATATTTTCACCTAACCTAAGCTTCATCTACTTTTTTTTTTCCAGCACTAACCTAATATTCTGTACTTTTATAGAGTGTAAAAGTCTTATTAACAGGACCATGCCCTACTTGTAGGCTAATGCAGTAAATTATGTCAAAATTGTAATTTTTATTTATTAGTATTGATATATTTGGTTTCATTAACTCCAATTATGAGTTATTTGTTGGATCATCGCTTCTGATGAGAAAGGGTATGGCTACACAGTGTCTATCACACAGAAAATATTAGTTACATTTAACTGAGCAAACTTTACATACATAAAAATTTGTAATTTTTTAATTTTGAGAAGCTTATGGAATAAAACATAATTGTTACTTACCCAGAAATTTGTATTATTTGCAGTATAATATTCGTCAGACGGCCCTGAAGTTGACAGCCAACAGTATGTATGGTTGCCTGGGTTTCTCCAATTCAAGGTTTTTTGCCAAGCCTTTGGCTGCGCTAGTGACAGGTTAGTAAAAATAATCATCAGGGTGGATCATCTTGGTAAAATGCCTCCATATTCCTCTGTCTCTCTACCACTCTCTCTCACATTGTTTTCCAGTTTTCACTTGTCCTCCTCACTCCTCCGACTACTTGCTCCTCCTATTTCTTCTTTGATTTTGCCTTGCAGTGTTTTTCAATTGTACAGTATATCCTTCAATTTTCAGTGTTTCCAGAAATGTTTGTTATGACAGGTTGGTTGCTATAGATATTTTTGGGGATTTTGAACCTATTTTAACCCACCCTTAACACCTGTGCATCAAAATTTGCAATTTTTTTGCATGTAGTCTATGTTCAATCATGTCTAGTAAAAACTTACACTTTTTCTTTAAATTAAATATAAATTAATTTTTACAAGCAGAAGTCTTCTGGAAGACAAAAGATATTAAAGAGGTGAATGCTGTACTTACCTTCTCCATCTATAACCTCTTTTGTCACTAATCAATTACAAAAATGGTAACTGCGTACATTCAGCTGCCTGAGGGATGGAGGGTGGGCCATGTTTATAGGTATTGGCTAGTGTTGGTGTATGGAGGTGGTATATATTTTTTGATATCAGCTATGTCCCTGCCCATACACCGCTCACCAAGAGAAATGCAATGTACAACAACAACAAAATGCAACATAATTATTTTTCAGAAGATTTCCCTCATTTTTAAATATTTTTTGCCCAAATTTTTGCAGTTTGTAAGAGTCATTGCAGTAAGACATTAGCTTTAAATGGGGTTGATATATAGGCAGGTTCTACTGTACTTTAGAATTATGCATAATGGGTGATGTAGTTTACCGCATCTACCCGTGCCAAAACTCCCCCCACCCCCTTCGCACCTCTTGCAATAACTGTTTGGCCACGTATACGTTAGGTGCACTTTCTTTGGTGCCAAGGAATAGCACACAGGAAGGTTGGTCCACCTGCTAGATGACTACCTGCATCACACCCATGCCAGCCATTTCCCAACCACCACTCAGTAAATAGGTGTAATCCAGCAGAGCTAAGCCGCACTCAGCGATCTTTGCTTCACACCTCGCCTCTCATTTCCGCCCCTGTGCCAGCCCAAGGCTCAGGGTATATTGGGCTGTCGCCTCTCGCAGACCGTTGTTCGAAGCTGTTGCACTTATTACCAATTGCCACACATCTCCGTGCAGAACTGAGCTATGTATAGCTCCTGTGACTTCAAATAAGAGTTTGAACATATCTGGGATCTCCTTCGCTCCTTTCCTTCACCTCCTGTGAACCCACATTCAACGAGACAACCTCTTTGGCCTTAATGCAATCTAGGCACAGTTCCTCAGACCTCAAGAAGGGTACAGGCTGCATATGTGTGTGATATTGGCTTGTTAATAAACTAGCATTTTCAGTCTTGGCCTGTGTTTCACTCCAGCTGAATTTCACTTCTGTCAACCCATCTCCCACTTTATCCTCCCTTTCAGCCCAGACATCCAGAACAATTCTTAAAGGATTTGGCACCAGCCTCTCCCCCACCCCCACCTTTTCATTCTTTCGGTGATTCGCAGACCAGCATTCCTTCTCTGTGCTGTTGGTCAGGGTATGGCAGTTTCCCACCTGGCTGGCTAAGACCGGAGTGGTGTGTGTAGCTACCATTGGGCCTTTCCACTGAGTGCTTGGTGTGCTTACAATTTCCCACCCTGCCTAAGTACTCATGGAAAGCCATTAGGTTGTAGACCTCAGCGATGTAGCATGCAACCCTTCCAAGGAGACTCAGAGCTGCCTGCGATGTACTGCCTTCTCTGATAACCAAGGAATGGAGACACATGCCTCAAGGGCAACACATTGTGTGGAAGGACCCTTCCCTACTGGTGGACGCCATGTTTCTCCTCCCCAATTAGGAACCCCCTCAATTCTAACCAAGGCCATGCCACTGGGATGGGCAGCGGAGAGCAGCCAGGCAGGCATTGGCTCTGGTCGGGGAAATATTGGGAACCGTGCAAATATCCAAGAGTCTACTCTTGGTTACAAGAAGTTGCGACATTGAAATGCTCAATGTGCAGCTCATACTCCAACCAGCTGATCCAGAGCCAAGGACATGCTCTTCTCTCCTTCCTATGTCACCGAAGATAACGTCGATCCAAGCCCATTGGGAAAATGGTTTATCTGCTTGTTTCTGCCAACAGTAGCACGTCTGTAATATGTACATCCCGGTGAGAGCTAACACCCGGTATGAACCCAGTATCTCTGTCTATAAACCCTGCTTTTGCTAGTGCACCAGATGACTTGTATATACAGTTGTAGTATATACTATGGCCTGTCTCCCCCTGCCACTACACCTCCTAAGAACCATCAGGGAGAGGTTTGATGCAAACCCATGGGGAAAGTGGTATGCTGCCTGGCTCCAATCCCCAAGTGTTCGGCAATCACCCCCTGCACTCTCGTACTTGCTCATCAATCAGGCCTGCTGCTCCTCGTGCCAGAGGGTGATAGTCTTTGTGCTGAGCGTACAGCCTAGCCCCAGCCATGAGGACACCAGCTCCCTAATGCTCGAGGAGGAATAAATTGATGCTAGCCAGCACTAAACACCCTACCACAGGTTTCACCATCCTCTTCTTTTCTTTATACTTATCTGTTTCTTTACTTTCTTTTATAAACTAATGTCTTAATTGTTTTTTCCTCTCTTTTTTCTTGTGTACTGTTTCCTTTACTTTGTCATTCTGCAATGCTTCCATTTTCTCTTGCCCACAGTTTTTTCCAGATTTTCTGTGCGATCCCTACCAGTACTTTTTTTTTGATGGGAATGGTTGGGCAGAGAAATTTTAGTTTGGGCTGGCTCGGGCGGGTACTTACCTCATATTTTCGGACTCGGGCAATTTCGGTCAGGCATTAAAACCAAAATAAGTTGATGAATTTTGAACAGAAAATATTTTCTCACACAGTTTACATTGATGTAAGAATAAAATATTTGTTTAAGAAATAGGCTGCAATAGGCTTGCCAAGATTTTATTCACGTAAAAACTAGTAAATAAATGTGAGTATAAAATTTTATTTAGCATTTTGCTTGTCCATACATGTGAAAAACTTACAGGCAGGGGTTTTGAAAATTATATTTGTGTTACTACCTGAAGTTTCATGATCATGTTTGTTTTCACTGCTGTGGAATGAACTACTTGCTTGGTCCTCGTCTTCAAAAACACTACCACTGATATACAATTTTTGGTAAAAATTAATTTAGGCCTATGTCAAGTGAAAGGCTGTTCACAATAAAGTGAGCACTTTTGAAATCAACCTGAGAAAAAAGTCACTGCTCCTACTAGCATATATTGTAATAGGTGCGCTCAGTAAAGTTGATAATGATGGAGGGAAAGTAGTTCCCTATCTGAACGTCAAATAAAATTTGTTCGATAACTATTTTTAAAACTGAAATTATTTCTGTCACTCTGGTTTTTTAATGCATCAAAGTATAAAAGTGTGCAGATTTGTAAATCATTTACATTTTAATAATTTCACAGTTTCACTTGACCGACGCATAAATAAAGTGATGAGGCCCATGGCAATGTTAATTTTACGTAAGGCGTAAGAATACACTACGTGCATACAAGTAGATTGTAAGAAGGGCTTTCAGAAGTGCTCAGTTTATTGTAAACAGCCTATAGTATAAAATGATTCACAGGTAGTTTCCAATACTCATACAAGTAATATATAAGCAGTATTGCAACAAGCTTTGGTTACTTTAGTGGTGGCACAAAAATAAAGCAGCATACACTTAATCAGAAAATGCAAACAACGGTCATTAATTACTACCATATCACTTGGCTTTTGGTTTGTTCTGTTGTCAGTCATTATATTCTGGACATTGTGAAACTCTTTTTTTCAGTGTCTACATTGCTGACTGGAATCCATACTGATTTTACTTAATTTAGTGTAGTTCATAAAAATCCCCAACAATTTCCAACTTAAGTGAAAATTATTATTTTGTAATTCTCGCATTAGTATGAATAATGTCACATTTATCACATTTTGTTATTTCGGTGACATTACAACTTTTGAATTATAGTAATTTAAATGTTATTTCCATACAAGAAAAATTTTCCACTACTTCATCAAACCAATGAGCAGTTCTAATTGCTACTTTCTCGTTACGAAACGGCGCAATACAACCTCATCTCGCGAAAGATGATAAATGTGACAAACTAAAGTTCCCCGCCCCATCAATAAAATAAACGGAACCTTAGCTAACACATTTCTTAGTCAAAACAAACATAAAACATTGCCAGATACAAGTCTTCCTCACATAACCTTGATATTCTTAAAAACATGTTTACATAAATCATAACCGGAAAAAAAATTTGCTAAACCATAGATATACAAATCTAAGAGCGTACTGTGTGCCTTCGCCGAATAAACGTGCGGCCAGCACATAGTGGCTACGGAAAATTTTGTTACCATTTTTGAGAAAAGTGTTTGGTAATTTTTCTATGAACACATTTTTAGACTACCAGTGAAAATACATTAATTATGCAACAAAAAGTGAAATATGACTAAATATAAACTAAATTAGTTTATTTTAGAAAGTCACCAAGATCAGTTTATTTCCAAAACATAGTGGTATCCCGTAGGAGTAGATACTCCTTGGTGATATCACTTCGGCTGTGTAAATTCAATACAATGGATATGTCGACTTTCGATTCAGACTACATATTAAAACAATTTATTGAATTAACATTGTAAACATGAGGATTCATAACGGAAATTTATTTTTTGTGATAAATTGTGTATCTCGTGCTTATTTCCCGATTTTGCACGCTGCGAAAAACATGTGTGTGTCTATAGATGAATGTTGGAAGGAATGTTGGCCCGATATTTCGGACAGATTTAATACCCGTCCAATATTTCAGGCATTTCCACTACCCGAAATACTGCCCAAAATTTTGGATACCCGACCTCCCCTAATTTTTAATCTCTCTCTTTCCTTTTATACTCCTTGTGCTTCATCTCTTGGTATCAAACTCCTAATCTTTTATACATACTGCATCATCTTTTTTTCTGTTTTGTGTCCTGTATGCTCTTATTCTTTTCTCTTGTTTAACTTTGTCTGTCTTTTTCTTTGCTTCTGTGATATCTGCCACCAGCAACCGTTAGTCCCTATCCAGTGCTTCACTAGCTAGCACCTTTACATTCACAGTATTCTTCTTTATTTCACTGTCCAGTTGGAAATACTCTATCACTGACTTTTGCTTCCCTTCCCAACTGTTCCTACTGATCTTATGTGTGTCCCTTTTCTTGAACCAGCTATGTCTCACCTTCATTCCATTTCTTACACATAGCTCTTCAATTTTTTGCCCTCCTTATTCCTCTTTCTCCAACTGTGGTTTCCTAGCACTGCCTGGGATCTTAAAACCTATTATATTTCTTCCCACCTATGCATTCAAGTCCCCCATTATCACATGCCTTCTATGCCTTTATTTAAGTGAGCATAATAAAAAAAACTTGTTTGATTTAGTATTTTAAATGCCACCATATGTTAAATACCAAATTTATTATAATTAAAAATTTAGTTTTACTTTGATTGAGGTATTGTTTTTGTAAGAGAAGTATTTTTCATTTTTGTTCCAGTGAAGATAACGTCAATTTCTTACAACTCTAGCAGTTGAACTTTTCAGGTTCAAACAACCGACAGTTACTTTCAATGTTTTTTTTGTCAAATAATGTAGTATATTTATTGTTAATATTCTAAAATATTATGAAAATGTCTTTAAGGATAATGGAGCAAACCATTTTGCAGTAGTTTTTGCTCTCTCCCCTATCTATTAATATCAGGAGAAAATATTCTTAGTGTTTGGTAGTGAATGTTGAGCATGGTGTATAATAAAAAAATTCCTCTTTTGTGTATATGAATATCTGTGTATATATTGTATGTGTGTGTGTGTGTGTGTGCTTTTTTTTTTTTTTTTTTTTTTTGGATGGGATGTTCAATTCCAATATTCTTTGAATCCCTTTAATCACTGGATTCAAGGATACAAATATTCGAGACAGCATTTAAGCACATATTCAGCATAAGAGGATAATGTTAGTTTTTCTTTACCAGCACATTTGAATTATAGTTACAGCGTAGAAATTTTTGTATACTGCAATTTAGCACCAAATAATGTGAAATAATATGAAATACATAAAGAAATTATGTTTGTTTGCAAAATTCTGTAATAATTTCTGTATTCACAAAAGTGCAGTGAAATCACCCTTTTAAATGTATCTAAAACCACATTCTGGCCATCTTTTAGCTTGAAACTCTTATAAGATTAACATATTATCACAGTGATGCATGCAGTCTGATCTAAAACCATCGTCGCCACTGTTACACCTCGTCTGGACCCCTGCCACTCCAGCTAAAAACGTGAGGTGACTTGAACAAGTGTTGGTTTACCCCTAAGCAGGTGTAGATACCACCCTCCATACCATCAGTTAGAGTTTTGCAACCTAGCTTAGCTTGCCGGCCACCCCCTATCATCCTTTTTTGCGGGCAGCCAGTTTGTGTAGCTGCTATGAAATGGGGGTAAGAAGGAGCAGTGTGTCATCTCTGCATGCCCCTCACCCTCAGGACATCCGCAGTGTTGCTATATATTGAGTTACATCTCCAGAATTTGCCAGTTATTCATTTTCAGCTGTCTTCTACACTTCTCTCTCTTACAAGTACTGCAATATTCTGCTGCTTGTAACCATTAGACAACTGTCCATTACGGACAATCAGTCTTAGCATTTCAGTTCTCTCAATGGTGTTCAAAGACTTTGCTCGTTGCATTGACTGCTTCATCATGACTTTCTCTGTGATTTCAACTCACATACCAAAGTTTGTTAGACAGCTAGATTAAAGATGGCAGCTATAATTTTAATGTGACTTAGGCCACGATTCTGCCTGGGTCAGACCAGACAGTGATTTTTTAGTGCGCTTGGCAGTAGATACTTGGAAAGGTTAGCGCTTCCCACTGGAGAATATTGTCTATTCTGAATACACCCTGCAGTTCTTCATTCTGGAGCTTCCTTTGCTTATTGGAGAGGAGTTATTCCTCTTTAACTTGTCATCTGCAGTCCCTATTAACCCAGTAACCTACCACCTCTACAGGGACTTGTGTGCGAAAACTATGGGAAACTTACATACACGCACACACAAGAACAAAATATTTCCTGCAATAGGTGATTGCCCCTCAAGGAGGGATTCCCATCTCATCATGACGTCTGGTACTGTGGCTGTTCCATCTGTCATTGTTGGAGGTAGATCTTTCAGAAATGACAGTCAAGCACAGTACTCGGAAGCTGGCAGTAGGTCACACACAGATTAATGCCAAGCTAATGTCACCCCTCCGAACAATCCAGAACACTACCACAATTTTCTTCTGGGTGTTGGAATTGGAGGGTTGGTGTAACTGGGATCTTGGCACAGACAGGCAATGATAGACTCCATGACTCACCACTGGGTGCAGGGGTTTGGGGGACGCAAGGTGCCGATTTGATCCTGATCTTCCTTAGTAGGGGAATACCTGTACACTTCTGCTTTGCTGCTGAGAGATCCCTGAACACTCCCAAACTCCCCACTCCGTACTTAAACCTTTCTCGAAATAAGGGGGAGAAAGGAAGGGTAAAGTTACTGCAGGGTGAGAAACCCGAGAGTCAATTCTCCAAAGACCTCTAGGTCAGGCAATGTACACTATCAGTTTGGTCTCTTCCAGGTGCCCGCAACCTGTGGGCTGCACCTGAACGAATACAACCCTGGGGTGTACAATACATCTGGGTGTACAATACATCTTCACAGCAGAACAAGATCAATACCAAAGGGAACACAGGAACACATTATCCATAGAGCCAGCCATTCCCAGGGGACTGTTCACCGTACTTACTAAGATGCTCGGACCTCATAATCCTTGGATAGGGCCAGAGGTACCTAGCATCCAGGGATCTTGGTAACTGTGACCCTAAAGTTGAGACCGAGAACAACCCCTATACTTGAGTAAGGACAAGACATTGGTCGTCCGCACGAAAATGAAACAATACAATATGGCCCTAGGCCATACCTTGGCAGTCATCAGCTATTTGTATGATTCAATATGTTGACCAAAATCAATAAGTATCCTTTCAGTGGCAGCATCATGCTTAAGCTAGCTTTTTGTATTTTTAAACTGACAATTGTAATAAAAAAATTTTTGTGACATTACAAAAATAAGTACACCAATATAACACAGTACACACTATACTTTTTAATGTTTCCGCCATCAGAAACAAGTGATGACTAAAAATCAGTTTGGTTCACTCAGTCAGTAGAGGCATGAGAAAACTTTGTATATAAAGGTACCATTATGAAAAACAAATGAAATGTCAAAAATTTTCCTCTCAGAATAATTTGAATTTTATGAAGGTCGCATACTTTACACAGCAGAGACACAAAACAGTTGAAATATTAGCAAGACCGATTACGGCAACAGCATTCCAAATCCCGTTAATAATTCTCTCCACAAAGTAGGGACCCCAGAAAATGGTAAAATAGAATGCCTGATTTTGGTACAAAAAATAGTGAATGTCTGTTAAATTTCTGTGTTTAAATATTAAAGTAATGTTAAATTTTGGTATTTAAAAATTGAAACTGTTAAAATTTTGTTGTTTAAAATGAAGAGAAGCATGGTCGCAAGACATCCTTCCACCACAGCTGTTTTACCACTGTTTTTTTGCTATGATGTGATATTCATAAATAAATTTAGCGTATTTTCTTCTTCTTCTTCCTCATTCCCCTCATCTTCCATCCCCCTCCGCCAATATTTCCAATTTTGTATTAACTTTGCTTCATATTTTATATTTCACTGCTTTGTCTAATTGGCTTCTAATTATTTTAGCAAAGGGCAGAGAAATATTAATGAACACCAAAGATTTAGTGGAGAAACTAAACTTTGAAGTTATCTATGGTGACACTGATTCCCTAATGATCAACACAAATTGTGTTGATTATGATCAGGTCTTCAAAATTGGCCATAAGGTAAGCTCATGGTTCAGGACTTTTGTTAAAATAAGACTTGGTATTATAAATCAAAATCAGTGGTACATAACAGTGTTTCATAGTCTTTTGTGGTTTACTATAAATAAGTGAATGTTTTAAAATTAAACTTCACGTAAGCTGTTGCCTTTTTGCATTGTTATATAATCACATTGCAGTGTTTTGTATTGCATTCCTTTTCTTCTGGAATAAAATATTTTTGAAATTAGCTATCCCAATTTTCTCATAATTTTGTAGCCTGTGTTGTTTGATAGAGAATTTCAAAGCATATAATGTCTGTTCAACATTATAACTTACTAGCAGACCAGTGCTATTTCATTTGCATGACATTTAGTACTTAGAATCTCTCTAGCCACTGCTCTTAGGAAGGAAAGGAGGACAATCCATATACAAAAAAGAAAGGAGAAATGATGTAACTTTTTTTAACAATGGTTTTTTTATGCAGTAATCCTAAGAAAACTGTAATCCTGTACCTATGTACATCCCTGATCATCAACCCTTTGAGATATCTCGAAATAAAGACTAAGTTAGTCCTGGGGTTATTATCTATAGACAGTGTAAATTTGATGTCAATAGTTTAGTGGTTTTTGAGTTAAATCCGGTTGGACAGACAGACAGACATGACAGACACTTCGTGTTATTCAGTTGTATAGATAATGTGCTGAATAGAGTTAAAAAAAAATTATACAAGGAAAACATTTATAGGTGTTTTTTCCTATTAAAAATCACGTTTTGGGGTTAAGTAATATTAAAATTATGTAAGCATTTCACTGTAATTAGTAATGTACTTATAATTCATTTCCTTAAAAGCTTACAGTTTAAGAAATAGCCAGTTTGTTATGCTGCATAGTAAATGTGGCGGGACTTCAGTGAAGTCATTTTTTTATCTGTGTATGGAAGTACTCGGAGAAATACTGTAGCAGCTTAAGACTTCTACCTGCTGGCCTGTATTTATCATAGTGTTTTACAATTCCTTTGTAAGATAATGTTGTTCATAATGTCTGTACTGGAATGTTGACGCATGTCGCTTTAACTTAGACGGACAAGGAACTTTTGTGTGCGCTAGATCAGTCGCGCTTTATTACTGGTTACTTCCTGCCAGACAGCAGCGTCGGCCTGGTTGGCTGTCTGCTATGAATAAACTCTGTTGTGCTTGGCCTGGCCACGTGTCTTAACACAACAGGGACCCTCTGGGGTAAGGCTGACTTACCAGAGCTCGGTGGGATGTTCTTGGTTGATGGTGTTACTGTGGAAGTGGTGGTGCGACTGGCGTCCTGAGTTCTACTGGATGAGGTAACATTCGTCTTGTGGTAGTGCTCTGTATAGTGGTGTCGGTTCCAGTAGTTGCTGGCCCAGCTGCCGATGTGCGGGTTGGCTCTCCCAATCCGGGTGTCACTTCCACTGATGAGGGCTCGAACCACTGGATGTACATTGAATCCAGTCCTTACCGGGTTCAATGGGAAGGCGTACGTTCCCACGGGCGAGACCGGTCTCGCTGCATGACGGGTGGCCTGGGCCTGCCCCCAAAGAGTGTCGACTCCTGATGAGACAAGATTCCTTGCACAGGCGTGCTTGGCAGCACTGAACTCCGCTTTCTTAATAGCTCTTTGAGCTTGTGCCTGTGACGGAACGGCATATATTGGTGGTATAGCAGATGTCCAGTTGTTGGCGAGCAATTGACAATCTCTTAACTAATATGGTGTAATGCCAACAATGGCTGGCAGTGTGCTCCCTGACTTCCTAGCAGTGCAAGCACTTGGAGTCGTGGGTCATAGACTGCCTTCCTGCCACTGCCGGGTGTGACCACATACGTAGGGCCTCCTATCCCCCACAGCTAATATGTGCCAGCACCTTGGCTAGGCTCTCCGGTGAGACACAGTTGGGGTTGGCTGTCCCGCCTCTGTGGGTTGTACCTAATGGTTGGGGCTCTACCGTTCTGTACACAGAAGTGAACAGAATGGGTGGCTATCAAAAGATGAGGTGTGGGTATTATTGACAGGCCCCTGAAGGGGGACTGACTTTTATTCTAAATAACTCTTGCCGATTGCTTACCCTCGTTGGACAACACTGATAGAAAAAGACACAGTACTAGGAAAAGAACTCAAAGATACTTTAAGGTTAGTTATTTATTGATACAATAAATACCTAGGTGATTCATACGTACTATCAATAAACCTGTGCTGCCGATATACCTTAACCTACACTTTAACGGGTGAAGGTGACCCGCTCCTAGGCTACTGAAATATAAGGGAATTAATTAAATTACTATCGCACTAACTCTAATGGGGTTTGCCTAGAAGAGGCCCTAACTTTAAGTGAAGAGCCACTACTAGCAAATAGTGGTAGCTGAAGGACCAGGAGGTCTCAACAACTGCAAGTGTACAAGTGTACGGCAGCCACTGGAGAACTAGAAGCTCTTGGAGAGGACAGTGAGGGCGTAATGGTCAGTAGAGAACCCCAGCACAAGAAGTGTTGAGGCGAGCTACTGGAGACAATAATTCCCAACCTCGGCCGTGCACTTCCTAATATGCGGTTTCCTCGGGAGTGCCTGGCGAGCCCAGAGGTTGAGGTGTGATGTCTGTTTGGAGTGCACAGGGTGGGAGAACTACCCTCTTGCGCTTATGATATTGCTGTAAGTGCTCACCGGCGCTCGGCTATCTTTGGCAGTGTGGGTACACACTGTCTGCTGGGTGCGTCAGGAGAGACTGGCGTCAGGGAAGTCTGGCGTGTTGCGCGGCCGCTTCAAATATCTTTCTTTTTGTGATTCCGAAGTGTGTTTGAGTTGAACCCACTCTGTACGCATTTGTATTACGTCATGCTTGGTTTGCTCCTTCACGTGTGTTCACACACTTAGTAGTAGTAGAAGAGCAAGGCAGGAACAGTCTGGGAGACCAAGTATCTTCCATGTCTAGGGCGAAACATTCTTGTTAGACATCTGGTAGTTTGTTTCTGTGTTTGGTAGAAGCACGTGGATGAGCTGTAGTCGTTAATAATATAATGGTGGAAGCGGCACGCGTCAATGTAAATGTCAAAATCTTCCATTCATAATTGTATAATAGTTTGCTGTTTGTGGCTAATTGAACACTTTTGAAAACAATCTTTGAAAAATATAACTGCCTTTACCTGCATGTATTTTACCAGGCATACTGACTGGCATATGCCCAGTTCAGTTGATAATGATGGAGGAAAAGTAGTTCCACGCCTTGTTGTTGAATTTAAATGGATAGGTACATATACATTTATGAATATTGAAGTGATTTATTTATCTGCCTATTTTATTTAATATTTTAATTGTGACAATTAGCAAATTTGTTAAACATTTTCTTTTCCAGTAATTTTATGTGTGGTGGAAGAACACACAATGTGACATACAAGAATATTGGTATTAATCCGTGCTTTTAAAAGTGCTCAGTTTACCTTGAACAGCTTATAGTAGGATAAATATTTATAGTTAAAAAATATTTGTAATTTTTTGCTACCCAAATATTAGTAGGAGAAAAATGACTGACATTGCAGATTAAGTCAGAAGTGAATAGAATGTACCGTCAAGTGGAGTTGGACATTGACGGTGTGTTCAAGTACATGTTGCTACTGAAGAAGAAGAAATACGCCGCAGTCACCATAACGCGACTGACAAGTGGTGAATTTGTCACCCAGCAAGAGGTGAAGGGGTTGGATATTGTACGTCGTGACTGGTCCCAGTTGTCTGCAGAGGCAGGGAAGTATGTGTTAATTTCTTTTTATTTTTCATAAATAATTCTATTATTTTTCCACATTAACATACTGGGTATCCCAATAGAAATTAAAACTGAGATGTATTTTTGTTGTGGCATTTCAACATGGGGCCACTTGTGACCAGATGGTCACAATTTGTGTTATGGTGGACAACAGCCCTCCACCTTGGGATCTCAAACAAGGAATACTGTGTCAGCGGCCAACATAATTGTGTTTTGGACATTTGCATGACACACTGAACTATGAGCAGCTGTGGTTGAATTCCAACACTGCAGCGGTTGTCTGGCAGCAGCTACCTCTGCTCCCCAGCAGACCTGTGGGGGTGGCATGGGTGAGCTGAAGGAGGTGCCCTGTGTGAGAGAGAAAGAAGGAATGGTGTTCCAGGTGGGGCTGGACGCCCTTCCTCTCACCCCTCATCCTGGCCCTCTACAAGATGTAAAGGCCAGAGCCGGCATTAGGCGTCATTCTGTTCTTCATTTTCGTACATTCTGATTTTCACCTTCAACCAATTTTTACTTTGCATAGATTGCATTTGTATGTTACATGTTTAGCCATTGCATTTATTTTTAATTTGGAATTGTTATAACTATTCAGAGTTTTAATACTCTGGTTCAGAGTGCTACTTCTAATAGTTCAATATGTCCGGGTGTTAGAACCTGTCGTAGGTTAATTTATCTCAATCTGCTTAAGCAGTGTAGTGGTCTTGGATGAGAGATGTGGTTTTCGTTCAAGTAAAGTGTTGTCTGGTAATGGCGCTGGCCTTTTCTTATAATGGCGCTGGCCGTTTCTTATTCTGCTTTACCTTTCCACCCTTGCATTGGGAAGACAGTTCGCTGCCTAGGGACTCTGCCATTCTGTGGCGATGTGGTACATGACCTGGTTGTGGCCGACTGGTAGGTGTGTGTCTACTAGGCAGTGCAGTTAACTTTCTGGTAGACTCTATGTGGTCCATGGTGCACTCGCCCTGGGTCTTTTTGACAACGTGGTTCCTGGCCTGGGCTTCCTCTCTGTGGCCCTGGGATGTGCATTTGCCAGAGGAGAGAATACTGTGCGGCAGTGTGGTTCACACCCATGTTTGTGGTAAATTAGAGGGTGTGTGCCTGCTAGGCAGTGCGGTTTACTCCCTGGCATGTGGTTGTACGGTTCGTGGTTACCTTCCCGGGATGGCCATCATTAACCCCGGTCAAGGACTTTCCCTTAACCCCCTCTCCTCTTTCCTTCCTTTCATTAATCCAACCATCCTGTTTGTTGCCTCAAACCCATCGCCATGGCTGACGACATGCCAAACGTCCGCAGGCAGAGTGTAAACTGCGGCACCTCTCAACTTGCAGCCCCGACGAGTGCACCTCTGGATGAGGTTCCCCGCATTCTAATACGGGCATACACTGAACTGACGGAGGCAGGCTTCGACACAGAAATAACTGACCCACCCATCACCAGTCCGAAGAATACACCATCTTGTCTACCAGCTCCGAGGGTTGACGCTGGGCCAATGCATCAGCCCCCGACGGAACCACGGAACACACCGCCACTTCCCCCACCCCCGTTGTCACAGTAGGAAGCAACAAGATGAGGTGGCAGCTCAAAAATGTAATTTGTGGGCCCGGATGGAGTCCATCTGACTCTGTCTCTTCAGAGGTCTTGCTAATTGTTCTGGGAGTCACTTACTGAGGTTATGCTTAGTTAGCCAGCTACCTCTGAAACATAAAGACACCTGGACATGCAAGCATATGTACAACACCTACATACCCGATACTTGTCAATCACTTTAGTCACTCTCCCAACTTGGAGATCATCTGTGGACTCCAGCAAACCACCCCACCTACAATGGGATGACTTTGGTTTTTACAGTCCATCCTGAGGTTCCACATTAGCCATGTACACCACCATATTGGTCCCAGCTCCATCTCAGCCACATTTCAAAACCATTTTCCCAAAATAAAACTTATTATATTAACTGAATTATAGACTGTATCAAAGTACTTAGAGAATATTACTAGAATTATGTTCCTGTGTTCTTCTGAGAACTTTTTGTTCAGTTTGCAGGTGTACATTGCTAGGCTCTTTTTTTTATGAATCTTTTACACACCTTACTAGTTTCAAATAGGGAGCCTAAATAACTTAGTTGCTGTGAATTTATTTATCCCTGCTCCCATAGGCACTTAAGTCAGCAACACAAGGTTGCTTAGGACCAATGATTGTGAAGAGCTGAGACTGAAACTTTTCTCTGTGGCCACATATTCTCAGAAATGAAGACTACATGTTGGCTGAAGTAATGTCATGTTGGAAGGGTTGGCAGTGCAGGACTGCAAATAAATCACATCCACTGGTGCTTTGCAGTGGAACTCTCCAGTCGGAAACCACCCTGGTCTGTCTCTAGCTGCCAGGACAGTAGCTCTTATGACACAAATGTGTGGCATCTATGCCTTATTGCATCTCAGTAACCACAGTGGGTGACTGCAAGACCCATCTACTTTGGCATAGCTTGGTTCTTAAAAGAATTTTGTGGCAGTGAATACCCATAAATTGATGTGTGTGTGAAGTAATGTCTTTAATGAATCATTTTTAACAGAAAAAATATGTATGGGGTCAATAAACTGAATAGATAAGAAAGATGTTATAGGCAGGAGTAAAATGATTACAGGGTTTTCCTATTATTATACCCAATTACATATCGATAGAGCATAAAACATTAGATGATGCAACATCCATGTCTCATGCCTATCTCATATTCTGGTTGTCTTGGGTTTCCATCTGTACTGTTCCTTCTCAGTACTCTTCCATTAGACTAAGATCGTGATTGACATTTGTGTAATAGGATATAAAATTAAAATCTTTAAAGCAAATCTTAAATAGTTTGTCTATTTTGGAAAGTTATGTTCAGATATCCATCCATTGAATTATAAATATTGTACCACTTGTTCACCAGTTAAACTTGTATATAAATTGGCAAGGCTAATGTAAAACACTAACTTGATTTTCAAGTTAATACTTTGATTGCTTCAGATATGTATTGAAGCAGATTTTGTCTGACCTGGGTCCAGACGAACGCTTGGAAAACATTCATGGACATCTGATGAAGCTTCGGGACGACCTTGAGAATGGTTTGGTCCCTCTGCTTCTTCTCACAATTACTAAACAGCTCACTAAAAATGCTGAAGATTATGTTGATAAGAAATCTATGCCACATGTCCAAGTGGCCCTCAGGATTAATTCCAGGGGAGGGAAGAAGATACGTCAAGGAGACACCGTAGAGTACATAATATGTGAGGTAGGTTAGATATAGTTTACGATGGCATATATGTGTACCAGTTGGCATTTCAAAATTTTTGGTTCGCTTTCATTTTAATTTAAACATGTGATAACTTTAGAACAAGTTGTTTCTTGAGTACTTAATTCATCCAATTTTTACTTACAGAAAATAAATGGCCATATTTTTTTTGAATAAAAAAAATGTTATATGTACTCATGCTTGAGTGATGGAAATTGATGATCAATCATTTTGACTAGACGTAGGTACAGTTTAAATATACTACAAGCTACTTGAAAGGATTTTAAAAAAATTATCAATTTCTTAATAATTAAAAACAATTAGGGAACGTATCAAGAAACTGAAACTTCTTTCAGTTGTAGTGCTTTATTAGGTATAGTGTGCTGTACAATATTAACCGCAATTAACTTAGATTTTTGTTAAGATATTTTTGATCGCAATAGTTGTTTTAATTACAATTTTATTTTTAAGATTTTGCTTTCTGTATATTATAGTTAATTTTATGTCTGTCAGTGGACATGTGTTAAAAATTTAACTGGCAAAATAAAAATCCTGCTGAATTACATTTTAATCTACCGTATTTTGGCGTGTATAGGCCGTATGCATGTATAGACTGCACCTTAAGTTTTTGATGAAAAATTATAAATAATTAATATTTCAACTATAGGGAGCACTTAATTTTTGTATTCCTGTAAATATTGTTGAGTCACAGTTCCGTACAAACATAATTAATTCCGACTTAATTTCTCTCCTACAAAACATTTGAGACAGAAAATTTATATTATATTGCAATGTTTAAAAATATACGTTGTGCAATTACTATTCCACAGATGGTAACGTGAATACATGTTTACATTTTACACATGTGGGCTGAAAGTTATTTTGTTTATGAACAAGAGTGAACAAACAATGGCACAGGTGGAAAGCTTTTCCTCCTCCATCCCTTCTTCTTCCCTTTCCTTCCTTAAGTTAAAACATTAATATGTACTCTATGTTGACAAATTTCTAAACATGTTTTGAGGAACAAATTTTTTTAATGCCAATATCTCGTATATAAGCCGTACCCAACTTTTTGTAGTCATTTTTTTTTGTAAAAATGTGCAGCCTATACACGCCAAAATATGTATTTTGTGTAGAAAATATTTTGCCTCTTGACCTACCAAATTATTGGAAAAAGTGGTGGGGAGGGGTAGTCTTATTATTAATTTCAATATCTCTATTCTCTACTTGTAATTTGGCATTTCCTTGATTTCCAGTGGCCGTGGTGGCTTAGCAGTAAGCCTGCTTGCCTCCTACCAAGCTGAACCGGTTCAATTCCCGGCCGAGTCACTGGATTTTCGCATGCATGTGGGAATTGTGCCGGACAATTCTGTGGGTTTCTCAGGATTCTCCCGTTTCCCCCACCCTTTCATTCCAGTACTCATCTCAATCACCTTCAATGGCTCTCAAGACGCCACTATTAAGAGTCATCGAAATTTCTTCCCTCCCTCCCCTTGATTTCATAGTACGAGTGTGTATGTGGTATCCCTTTACATAGAAGGAGAGTACTTTTTACTGCACTGTGGCATAGGGTTGTGTTGTGATTAGTGATGGGATGGTTGAATTCAAAATTTGTTGAATCCCTCAAATTCACGGGATTCTAGGAACCGAGTATTTGAGACAGGATTCGAGTAAATGTTTGACTTAACAGGTTGAGGTTAGCTTTCCTTTAACATCACATTTAAATTACAGTAAAACCCTTTTATAGCATTGTAATGTGGTTTACACACGTTACTTGATTCGCCTATGAACTGACGTATGACGTGTTCTGTGCTTGAGCAAAGCATCTACCAGTGGTCGACTGTGCCCCATCTGAACGGCAAACTACGCGGGGGCAGGCCATACCTCAAGAAGCCAACAGTAATGGAAGCGGGACACGTGACACCACTTATGTTGACAGAAACTCAACACATCTACTCATCACGTGCATGCTTTTACTGTTCCCCTAAACTAAACTATAAGCCGTCACATCAGTGTCCGTCCCTGAAGAAACCTGGAGAACCCCAAAGAAACTACTCACTTCTACACAGTCACTCCCGCCTGAGAAGCCCGCAAGTTTTGAACTTTGCGCACCTAAGGGATGCGGCCTGCCCAGAGAAAAAATCAGGGCCTCCACGAGTTCAATATGGTCCAGAGATGCCGTCGCCTTTTGCGAGCGCCGCCAGAGATAAGGATCCAGGAAGCCCTGAGTGACAAAATAAGTAGAGATGGGCAGATGCTGATACCAATTAACCGGCTGATACCACAACCATCTGCATCGGTGGCACCTGAACATTATTTGTGCAGATTATTATCCACTGAATAATATCACTAATTTACTTAACACAATGTTAAACCGGCATGCTACATCTTGTAAAGCATTTATTTACCGCGTCTACCAGTTAAGTACGATATTTTGACGTGTATAGGCTGCACATTTTACAAAGAAAAATGACCACAAAAAGTGGGGTGCGGTTTATATACACGATATTGGTTTAAAAAAATTTTTTTTGAAAATTGTTTCCTCAAATATGTTTACAAATTTGTCAACATACAGTACATTTTAATGTTTTCATTCTTAAAGGTCAGAAGGAAGCAACGGGGAAGGAAGAAAGAAAGAAAGAAAAAACTTAGTGCAGTTATTTTTTCACTCGCATTCATAAACAAAATAACTTTCATCCCGCATGTGTAAAATGTAAACATGTTGGAACTTGTCCATACATGTCGTTCATGAGAAAATTATTTCTCTACTGTACAAGAGAAAGATATTTTATATCATTTGCACACCCGCCATGGCTCTACAAGTGCACAATGATGATGCAATTTTGTGTAACATGTTGCTGTGGTTTTGCTTTCTCAAATCACGTTACCATCTGTGGATTAGTAATTGCACAATATATATTTGTAAACTTTGCAACATAACACAAATTTACGGTCACAAATGTTTTGTACGGGAGAAATTAAGGTGGAATTTAGTATGTTTGTACGGAATTGTGACTTAACAATATTTACAGGAACACAAAAATTCAGTGCAGCCTATAATTAAAATATTAATTATCCGAAATTTTTCATCAAAAACTTATTTTGCGGCTATACATGCATGCAGCTATACACACGAAAATACTGTATTCTGTCCTAAATCCAAAATATAATCGGAACAATTGTTTTTCGATGATATGTTCCTGTTGTTCACAGTTTACCGTATTTCATGTTGTACACGATGTGAAAGCAAAACAACGCGGATAGTCGACAACTGGTGCTATCAATAGTATTGATTACATCCTGTAAGAGTTTTTTGTGTTCTATTTTCTTCAAACTGCATTCGTAGGGTAGCGGCATTGAGGAAACAACATTTATTCTTAGTCTGCTTATGTGTTATTGCACTTGTAGGTTGGCGAAAATGAAAACGAATCGCACACATTAAAGGACACTGTATTCCACCGCAATCTGTGGTGGTGTTATTGTAAATTGAGAGTGAAAACAAATACACTAGATTTTGATGGGCGTAGTTCTTACTGGAAACTGTTGGCTCTTGTTTTAGTTAGAATGTTAAATAATCAATAACAGTCCGTAAATAACAATTGGCAAAAATTGTCGCAAATAAATCAGTTGTCATTTTAACCAAGGGATTGAGAATGGCTCGGTAGCCGAAGGTATACTAAGCAAAAATATTAATATAAATAAAAATTTTGGTCAACTTCAAGTGAATATTTTGTTAAATTGATTTCAATAATTACTTTTTAATGACATCTTTAGGCTATTGGTTTAAAGAAACATGCATTTTGAGGTTATGTATGTTATTTCTCGGATCTAAATTCCAAGTCAGTATCAGATTGCCTGAAGTTTTCAATGTTAATTCATTTATTTTCCCAGTTAAATAGTCTATCTTATCATTTATTATTAAAATTAGTGTTGTATTTCATTTTTATGCTATAGATACCTAATACTAATTACTTAAAATGTTCACAGAACTGAAGACTAAAATTTAAGTAATAAAAAAAATGTTTCCAAATGTAGAGAATTGGGTATTATGTTTGTGCTCATCAAAACTGGTATCAGCATCGCTGTAATTGACGGCATCGGCAGCTGAGAATCACTATTGTTGGTATATGCAAAATGTGATAATGGCCCATCCCTAGAAATAAGCTCCACCCTCTAGAGGCGGGACAAGCTCCCTGCACCTCACTGAGCACCCGCAAACTGCAAAAATTAGTACAAAAGGCATTGTAAAGCAGGCCTAATGAGTGACTTCGGTGGCACCTACTGGCTGTGAATGTTGAAGGTGTTTACTACAGGGCTGAGTCCCTCAGTTGCACCGGTGACCGTGGTTTATCAGTGACTGTCGACATCATCCAACTCTAGAGGACCACCGCCAACTAGAAGGCCATCAACCTCTTCGGCTGCCTCCAGCATCCCATGGAGGATTGACGCCAGCCAGAGGCCACTTCAGGCCTCCAGCAGCCACCGGAGATGTCAACAACCACCAGGGAACCCGACGACGACGTCCTACGAAATACTCCCATTCTTCCTACCCTACCTAATTAATATAAGGTATTTGAAGGTTGCGGTGACGATGCCCCTTCTGGACTTCCCCTTAAGGCCCTAGCTTGGCCACCACTTCCACCATTCAGGTGAAGTACTCCCTAAATTACTATCAAATTAGGTCCCTTTTGGATTCCCCCTTTATTCAATTAGGTATATAGTAAATGGGCTGCTAGTGTGTGATTGATGTCAGTTTCAATTTGAAACAAAACATTTCTTTTCCACGCAATTTACATCTTTTTCTAAGGTTGCCTCCACCTGGCTTTAATGAGTAGAAGCTTCTGCATTTTCAATTAAAATCATAAATTTATTATTTTTATCCACAAGTGTGAGTCCACGTAATAAACTATTGATACTATAAATTTTGAACTTTGCTGATACCTGATTATTAATATTTGGATAATTTTGTAAATAATTGTTTGTATTTGTATCTTATATGCAAAGTAAAACATATTTTTATGAATTCACTATTTCCTTTTGAAGACAGAGACCCCTGGCTTTAAATCTGTAAGTTGCAATTGAATTACTAATATTGATTAACTTCAGTGAATTATTATTGCATGCAGGGTAATGCTGGTATCGCGAACTACGCCAGATGGCAGGAAACAAAACATCCTAGCGGTAGCCCGAGTTTTACCAAGGCAACACCATTGCAATTTCATTAATGCCAATCGTGTTGCAGTGGTATATCTTCGGGAAGAGCCCTTCGCTAGGTATACTAACACTTAAGGACCGCGACTGTCTAAGTGTGTATCCAAGCTCTATAATTCTTTCTTAGCTAGTGAATGGCTGGATTGTAATTTTATGGTAGATCGCACTGGACAAGTTGAGAACTTAGAAGTACGCGCCATAACCGATAATATACCCGGCTTTATTCTGCATCCTTTTAATAAATTAATGCAGCCAGCCATATGCCATGCTCATCATTGTGGTAAAAGATACAGATTGAAAAAGGAATTGAAGGAATTAGAAAGTGAAGATTTTTAAGCCACGTGATACATGGGAGGTTTCTCCATGTACCGAAAGGGTTGGCACAGATCCGCTCCTACTCTGGGCAGTAGTTGAGGGAAGGAATCCCCAATGCCAACAATTGGAAAACACTAAAATTTCACTGTTCAAAGGATTACTTATCCTGGATGTTGCCATGGGGAATCGCACACAAATCGTGGCTAGCTCTAGAGTGGGTTACTGCTATCCACGCTGGAAGGTGAGGTTATTGGATAGGAGCTTTGTGGTGATCCTATTGGACGGCAATTTGGGGACTGAAACCCCGACAAGCAATCTTAGTGTAGTGTTCTCTTGTAAACTGTATATGTACAAGGGGTGGAGGTGGCCTTCAAATACTGCGAAGCTAGTGTCGCGGTGATCATACCCAGGGAAGTTTACTTCCGTTTAGGAAGAAAGTTAGTGTAATGTGTGGGGCGTGTAGGCTTGTGTGAGGGGACAGAATCAAGCACAGCAGGTAATACAATTTTTCGACAGATTACCTCTAGTATGTGAGGTAGCAAGTCTCTCCTTTCCTCCAGTGGCTGTGCTGGGGGTGGCCGGTTGAGGAACAGCGGCCGATCCTTGTTGTGGTAGAAGGGTGCTCTCGTTGCTTGCATGGATTTCCTGTGAATTCGGGTGGGGGAGGGGGGTGTGGGGATGAAGGTTTTTTTTTTCTCGGTTAACGAGGAAGGGTCGACTCTACATACATCCAATACCACCATTTAATATTACTAGGTATTCAAGTAGGCTACCAGGAGTTCTGGTAGGTGGGGAAAATAAAAAAAGTTTTACTTTCTTGTATGTCAGGATTTGAAACATTATTGACGTCTATGTCCAGAAGTTAAGCGCTCTTTTCAGGTGCTGCATTTGTCCGCTCTTATGAGCCCACGGCTGTAATAAAAATTAGTTTTAAAAAAATAAGAGTTCTTTTGTACTTAGCTTTTCTTCAATGTATCTGTATTGGGCTGATACATTGTATCGGTTGTAAACAGTAAAATTTGGTATCTTCTTCTTTAGATCACAAATAATTACCGATTTCGATGTGTATACGCCGCACATTAAAAACAAGAAATTAAGAATAAATAAATTGCACCCACCAACAAATGTTTGTGGTCCTGGGAATAATTTGTATTTAGATAATGTTAACATAACCTTTATGTGTATCGCATGTTGCGCTGATTGAAGTATATTTGGATCCCGTCGCCTAAGATTTCCTGCAACTAAATTTTTACGTGATTGTTTATGCAAATGTCTAGTAACTAGATGTGAAATACTCACATGTGCTGCCGTTTATACTGCTTTGCGGCGCTATATCTAGTGTCTTGTCATGCCAACACGTCTGTTGATAGTACACTGCGGCGTGGTGCAGTATGCAAGACTGGCTTGCTACTTCCCTTACATACCTCTAAGAGGGAAGTGCTTACAATAGCAATGAGTGTGATGACCTAGCATCTCTCTCACCCTTTTTTCTGTCTCTTTTAGCCATACACCTTCCTTCCTCCGTTACATTCCTTAACATCCCTCGAGAGGGAAGCTGGTTTCTGGCACGCCAGCCACAGAGCAAATGTGTGCCTAGTGAAAGTAGAAATTTTATCAAGATTATGCGTCGCTCAAAATAGTTGCGCCTATCATCACTTGTATTTCAAAGCAAATGGTTGAGCCTGAAAATGTTACGCAAAACATTTTTTAATGAGGAGTTATTATTTGGAAAGAGGTTTTATTTTGTGGTTAAAGGTTGTTTTTTCCTGTAAGGTTGGTGTTTCATTGTATCTGGCTTGAAATTAACGTGGCTTTAAAACGTAATATTTATTTAACTGAAAAGGCAGCATCTTTAGACATAAAATTATAAGACCAAAAAAACATATACTCTACCACTAGTCATGGTTTGAACATCGAGCAAAATTTATTATAAGTGTAATGTTAATTTTTATTAACTTCTTGCAGGGAAATCAGAGGATTTATATTAATTTATTTCAATAGACATGCGTCTTTGAATAAACTGATAAAGTGTAAGGGCCTATTCTACACCTTTTGCCATCTAATAATGAGAAGGTAGCACTGAGCCGAGTGCAGTGTAAATCATAACAGGGAAAATCTGAGGACATTGTTTTGAATAATTAATTATTAAAGACAGTCTTCGGGAGCCACTGGTGAGTCCAGTCTCCCAGAAGAAGCGGGATCTGCGATGGCTGCAGCATTGTTGACTTCTGGTCGGCTGTCTCATCAGCTCGTAGAGATTTCAGCTCAAGAGAGCGGTGGAATCTGCAGATGTATCAGCAAGTCCTGCACCCGGATGGCTGTCTCTGACCCTATATGAAAGCGGTGGAGGACCAGAGACTGAAGTTTTCTGGTCATACCAGACCTTTTATACGTATCTCGTATAGCAAGCGCTTGACAGTGAGGAGTGCGGGAATGATAGTCTTGGCCACAGGGGTTGAAATTCTAAAGATGCTGAGGTGGCACTATCATCCCTTATCTTTGGGTTCTACTGGAAGTAGACTGCGTGCTGCCCTCCCTCGCTGTGCCATGGAACTAGCTTGGCCTGGTAGGAGGGAGCAGTGACTCAGCAGACAATACAGTCTTGCATCAGGGGGTGTTGATGTGACTGCTTCTTGGAATTTGTCAGTGAAGAGTACAAGCTATAATCTCGTACCTGTAGTCGCCATCCTACCCTATAGGCACGTGTCTTGCCTCTTCAGTACTGTGTGGGTTAAGCATTGCACTCAAAATGGGTATAGTGTGCATCAAAGATGCGGAAATGTGTCACCCGTCAGTGTTTTACACTAGAATAAATACTACAAACTGCCTATAGCAATTTTTGACAATTTTCAACAATAACATTTTGGTTTCAATAACCAAATTTATAACTTGCAATAAAATATATACTTTTAATTACTGTCCTGAAAAAAGATATTCAAATATTCCATAGTTTTTTTTAAAATTACGGTATACACAACTGCTTACAATGAAACGCATATGACGAGGGAGGCCCCCCTAAAGGTAGAATTTCGCAAATCCTTTCATAGTATATGTGTACACCTCAAGGAGAAGCCACACCTTTAAGCATTTAAAGTTTGTCCTACATTATTTGGTTGGGTTGGTTTGGTTTGGTAAGTTATTTTAATATATTTGTTGTGTGTCAATGTATTTTATCATTTATTCATCTATTGTATTTGGATGTTTTTTAAGTTGTATCACTGCACTGGGTAAAAAAATTTTTTCCCCTCATATTTTTAATTTTGTTTGTACAGTATTTTCTAGAGGGTTAAGCTGCATGCAACATAAGTACATGTTATAAATGTTTTGCAGGATGGCAGTAACTTGCCAGCCATGCAGAGAGCTTACCATGTGGATGAGCTGAAGGCAAATGAGAACCTGAAGGTGGATGTCAAGTATTATCTTGCTCAGCAGATACATCCCGTAGTATCTCGGCTCTGTGAGCCAATTGAAGGCACTGACTCTGCTCGGATTGCAGAGTGTCTTGGTAAGATATTTTTCATATTAACTTTATAATTGATAATGTTTAGTTTATTATTTTTTTGTCTACTAACAGGCGTGATGTATTTTTCAAACTACTGACACGACTTCGCCTTATCAGTGCGATCATTCCTGAAACACCCGGGGATAGATTAACAGCACTGTCTTCCAGAGTGCCTCCAGTATATGCCCCCTGTTGCAGGGGCTATTACAGATGTCACAGAATTGTACTGTTCACCCGACGATAAAGACGCACGCTCATAACCCCGAGTAAGTATGAGCTGTCAGCCGAGCTGTCAAGACTGCATTTCAAAGCCACACAGTACTATAGTACATCAGAGGATGGCACCACAAGTAGAAATGATGACTCATGCCGCCTCAGCTGAAACTCTGGCCTGCCAATGTCACACCACCCAGACAAGGCCGCCGACCCTCATATTCCACCAGAATGACACGTGTCGTGATACCGAGAGCCGCAGCTCCCATAAATCACTGGGTGTTTGTAAAAACAATTGCCACCCGACACTTGGACTAATCATAGGGTCCATGGGCGGGGGATGTGTCAGTGCAAGTCTATGTGATTTTACATGTTAATGTTGTCGCGGGCGAGTGAAGCTCCCCTCCATCCTCCCGGCTGGAGTGAGTGTAAGTGTCGTGATGTCTGTCTAACGTGTTGTTATGTTGTATTCAAGTGTGCTATTTAATCTCGCATGTAGTGTGTCGGTGAGTTCCTAATCGCCCGGGAGCAACCCTCGGGGTAGGTTTTATCGTTTCAGAGTGTTGTGACATAGGAATGAAATCCAGTGTTAGTTACATAAATAATAAGAGGGGCTCTTGGGACCAGAATCTGCCATGCCCTAGTCAAAGCAGAGGCCCCCCTCATCCTCTCTTCAACGAGGATCGTCTTCTTCCCGACCGGTAACATACTATCAGGTCGGTGTGTTATTGTAAGGAAATAATGATGTTTGTAACATAAAACACTATATGTTTAATTATTTTTTAAAAGTGTTTTTAAATTTTGTGATATTAAAAAAAAATTTTTATTTATTATTTTTTTTGTATTTAATTTTATTGTATATATTTTTTAATTCAATTAATTTTAATATATTGTTTTTGTAGTAAAAGCCTAAACTAGATTAAATGATTTAAGCTAGTCTAAATTAGCTATGTCATATCGTGTTATCGTGTTTGCCCCCCAACCCCTGCCTTGACTGGCATGTGTATCACTTGACCTGGAAGATTATTGGTGGTTGGGGCTATTTCCCACCTTTCCCACCCAGACAAGGGCGAGCAGACAGAGTATAAATACCTGTGCCCAGCTCTTGATCGGGAGTCCATGCTCCTCCATCGCACTGCAAGGTGCTGGAGGAAGCCAACAGGTCCTCACAACCTCACTGCACTCCTGGTGTCAAAGGTGCAATCAGCTGCAGCTCGTTCTTCCACATCGTGTGCTGGAGCCCTCTACTGCCACCCAGGTCTTCCTGGCCTACCAGCAGCTCTTCACAGACGTCTTCAAAGTGCGTAGAGAGAAAAAAATGACATCACTAGTATAAACAAACAACATAACTGCACTGCGCAAAATCAACGCATGTACAGCGCACTCCTTGCAAGTTGTATAACTGTTGTTTTGAAATGTTAATATTGTCGTTACATGATGCGCTCAGGGTTGAATTTATTGGCATTTAAATTTTATGATAAATATTGAAATGTTTAAAAACAATTATATTATATGAAACATCGCACAGCTGACTGTGTTACAGTATTAAGTTTTCATGAATAAATTCTTAAACATGTGTGATGGAGAAAACAGTGTTTCAAGTAGATGCTCGAATGAAAAAGTTTGTAAAATACTACTCCTAGTTAATTAGTCTTAACGTTTATCAACACTGCAACTTATTGCAATCGTGTAAAAAACAGGAAATCTTCTCATTCATAGAAAATACACGTAAGATAAGGTAGTAGTAGGCTATCACTAACATTGCTATTATGAAAATAAAAATATGTATTTTACTTATATATTCAGGCATGATTCCTGAAATATCCAGTAAAGAATCAAGTATTTCGATTCCTGTAAGAACTGGTGGAATCGAAGCATCGAAATGACCCATTCATGCTTTATTTGCATGAGGTGGAGTAATAGCATAAAGGTAGAACTTTAGCAGGGCTTCACAAAATTTTGGAAGCAGCCATGTATCATTTGCTTCCTTGTTCTGAATTAAATGCTTTAAGTGTTAAATTTTCATATTCAAAATTACTTAAAAATATTTCTCAGGCTATGTATAAATCTTTGCAGGTAAAACAGAAAATATACAGCTATTTTAAATGCTAAGATAATTTTTTAATGTGCTGTTGTATTTTTTCAGGCTTGGATCCTTCCAGTTATCACCGCACATACAAAAATTATCAAAGTGATGAACAGGACATGTCACTGGGTGAAAAAACATGCCTGTCTGATGAAGAGCGGTATAAAAACTGTGATAGGTAAGTAGGTTGGAGTTTGGTTCTGCTCTCTTAGTTTTTAATTTTTTTCTCTCACATCATCTTTTTCCATCTCATACTCGTAGATGATATATTATAGCATACATAGCTTAACTTTGCATCACTGTTGTACTTGTACATCCTATTACAATACTCTCATATTTTAACAGATTGCTGTATTAAAACCCTGTAGTCATCATTTAAAATTCTGAGGAACTAGAACACACTCAAAGCTTGTTTACGCTATTTTCCATTGCCATCACAAAGTTTCCTTATAGCCGGACATGGCATTGAGGTGTTAAACAAATTTTTACTAGCGAACCCTCTTGAAGTGTTTTCTTCTCTGATTTGCAGTGTTTAATTTACAGATTCAAGTTTTCTTGTATGAATGAGAGCTGCAAAGAAGAAATTACCTTGGGAGGTGTCACCAGGAAAGTTGTAAGTATAATAAATATGTTAACATTTAAGGGTGAATAGACTGTAGCACCAAATAGTATTCTAGTTCTTATCAAAACTGCACAGTCGAGTCACATTATGACCACCTGCTGGTATCCAGAATAACCACCCTTCACAACACGGACAGCAACTAGACGACCTGGCAGTGACTCAGTCAGGGGCTAATAGGTCTCCACAGGTATCTGGAATCATGCTGTATGCAGTGTGTCCCACAGCTGTTGAAGGGTGCATGGTGGAGGAGACAGACAGTGAACACGAAAAATGGGGTGGTCCCACAGATGTCAATTGGAATGAGATCGGGTCTATTTGGGGGCCAGGGAAGAACTTTGAAGTCTTGATCGTGCTCTTCCAAACACGTGCGAATACTTTTAACCATGTGACAAGACGCATTATCATGTGGAAGATCCCATCCTCCCGAGGAAAAGTAATCATCATGTATGGGTGGACGTGATTGCTGAGGATGAATTCATTAACAAATCGATAAACAGTGCCTTCCACACGGATGATGGGACCTAGAGAATACCACGAGAACATTCCCCACACCATAACACTGCTCCCACCGCCTTGTGTTCATTCAACAATGGATGCAGGGTGTCGGTTCTCCAACGCTTCATGCCGGACACGTTCATGTCCATCGGTTCTATGCAGTTAAAAAAAATTTGGCTCGTCGGAGAAGGCTACCCTTTACCAATCAGCAGCGATTCAGTGTCCATACAGTCAAGCAAATTCCAGTTTTTCATTGATGCATCTGCATCATCCAAGGTCCATGAGGTACAAGCACCACCGGTTGCATCCTTTAAAGGCGTGCCAACTTCCACCCCTCGCGAGGAATTTGTACCCAAATGTTCCACCCAACCAGGTTGACAAAACACCGTCAAATATCCCAGCACATCCAGCTGGAAAACCAACACCTGGAACCATGCCGTGAAACACCGACACCAAGGTACGAACGGGGCCACCACCCCAGGTTTACAAGGGCCCATCCTCCAGGGATTGAATGAGGAAGTACCGATCCCCATAGCCCCCCACATAATAGTGCAACCTGACTCCACCATGAACGTAACCAGCCGAATTACCCTGAATATAAAAATTCAAATTATTACTGCACCTACGGAGTTTATTGTCTCACCAGCCATGTCGGAATCAGTAATACTAGGGTGCCCGTGGCTCATCCACCATCAATGCATTCTAGATCATGGACAACGAAAAGCCTATCTGGGAGAAACCAACCGGATCACTGTAAACTGGGATCAAAACCCAGATGACATCCCACCAATGCTCATCGACCCAATGAGCATTAACCACAAACTCGAAGAACCAGAGTTCTACCAATTAAAAGCTGTACTAGATGAGCACACCCGAGCATTCGGACAAGGAGGACTGCTACGACAAACACGTTCCATACAACATGAAATATGGCCTACAACTGACGTTCCAGTCTAAAACCGTCCTTACTGAGTGTCAGCCCGCCGTCGTGACATCATCATGGAGCAGGTCAATGACATGAAGGACCAGGAGATTTTGGAATCATCAAATTCCCCATATAACTCATACGTGGTCCTTGTACCTAAGAAAGAATGGAAATTGCGATTTTGCATACATTACGAGATATTGGAACGGCCAAAAAAATATTCAGTACTCTCGACATGGAGTCTGGATACTGGCAGATATCGGTTCACCCGGACAGTCGCAAATATTATGTCTTTACGGCACCCGAGGGCGAAACTTTTCAGTTTCGAGTCGTGCCCTTTGGCTTGAAAAATGCCTCCGCAACATTCCAATGGTTAATGTCTGCGGAGGTATTAACAGGTTACATCAGCGAGTTCTGTTTCGCCTATCTCAACAATGTAATAATATATTCCAATAGTTGAAAGGCACATCTAGGCCATCTGCAATGAATATTGGAAACACTCGAATTACACGGAATGACTTGCAAGCTGTCAAAAACTTCTTCGACAAGTTGTCCATAGATTATCTGGGATACGTCATATCACCCAGGGGAAACTTCCCGCAACACAGTTCAGTACGAGCAATTGAAGAAGCTGAAGAACCTTCAAATAAGCGACAGCTATGACGGTACCTGGGACTATGTAATTGGCTACGAGACTTGGTTCCAAGTATTGCGGAATATATGGCACCGCAACATCCACTCCTCGAGAAAGACACCCGTTGGCGATGGGGTCTGTAACAACAACGAGAGTTTTCTGACTTGAAGAACAGCTTCAAGAATATCCACTATCTCCATCAACCATAAGGAGATAAGCCCTTAATACTACAAACGGACGGGTGTCTGGTGCAGTATTATACTAGCAGGGCGTAGAAGAACAACCCCATGTGATAGCGTATACATCCAATTGCTTAAACGAGACTAAGCAGTGCTACCACATCAATGAGCAAGAGTGTCTGACCGTTCTGGGCCGTGAAAAAATACAGTTATTGTCTCGAAGGGCAACGCTTCATTCTATGAACAGACTCGAAAGCCCTACAATGGCTACACGAGTCTCGGAATTCGAAGGGCAAGCTCGGGTGGTGGGACATGTTCCTTACTGAGTTCGACTTCGAGGTCCAGCATTGCCCAGATAAGATGAACGATCTACGGGAACAGGCCCAATGGTTTGCACTACGGGATGACGTATGGACGAATAGCGGACAGCCCAATACGCAGTGGAAGATCTGGGTTCCACCGCAACTACACGCTAATGTATGCTGTCACCATCACGACCATCCCCAAGCTGGTCACCCTGGTACTAGGGAAACCGTGGTGTATATTAAAACCTGATACAATTGGGACGGGATAAACCGTGATGTCCAGCAGTACGTCAGCAACTGCGTCACATGCCGCTGCTGCAAAACCTACCCGGTTCCTCCTTCCACTGCAAACCACCGCAAAACCACGGAGAACCAAGACTGACTGGACCCACATCGCCACCGATCTAATAGGCCCATATCCCTGTAGCACGAAAGGACACTGCTACCTACTCATGGTCACAGATCAATTTTCAAAATGGGTAGAGGCATTTCCTCTACCCAGCAAAGAAATCACCCCAATCGTGCTGAAAATGGAGACTGAGATTTTCGCACGATGGGGTTATCCAAAAGCCATACTAAACGACAATGGCACACAATTTACGAGCCGTCAATGGCAAACCGCTTGTCAAGAGTGACAGGTAGAGACCTAGACTATCCATCCCTACCATCCCCAAGTCAACCCCACTGAACAGAGGAAACAGTAGATCGAGAAGTGCCTCCGTATCAGTGTGTGAAATGATCACAAACATTAGGATAAACACATTCTTACCATACTGTTTGCCCTTCGACGCCGTACCAATGAGGCCGTCGACACCAGTCCTACCATTTTACTCCTGGGAGACATTACGCCGACCAGGCGACTGGCAGTGGGAAATCGAGCCCACTGACATCCTTAACCTGAGGACGTCCGGCTAGCGTCCCTGGCCCGCACCACGCGTGTCCAGAAAGCCCTGGTTGCCTACAGCTCTCAGAAATACCCCTAACCGAAAACAGGGGTCAGAGAGTTTAACTTAGGGTAAGCTGTCTTTCTGCGAAGTCACCCTCTCAGAAAAGTCAGTATCCAATTCAGTGTTGGTCTTGCTGACAATTGGAATAGACTGTACCGCATAGTAGTCAAGCGAGACGTCTACTGGGGGCCGAAGGTATACGCGGATGGATTTGGAAGGCCACCCGAGGCCAGATACGCCCATACCCAGGGGTCGTGCCGACACTTGGGGATGACGAAGCTGAAGGAGAGACCCCTAGCCAATCAGGGGATGAAGACGAACCCCCACCCAAGAGGGTAGCACCCGAAACCGAGCCAGGCCCCTCAATGAAACCATAGCCGACACCCAGACGCCCATCATTATTAATAAGGCTCCTAGTTACATCATGCCATGGAAACCAGATGTAGAACAACGCCAAGGCGTATTCTCCGTCAGATCAGTGCCCTCGACGCCACGCAGTTAAGCCAGGAAGATGGCCATAAAAACAAAATCTAACTGGTCCGAATTATCCTGGCGGAGTCCACATGACAAAGAACCCTGTCAAACACCTCGCCGATCAAGCCGCATCAGCGAGCAATCTGAAGCATCTTTGGTGAGAGGGGTAGGAATCACCCTAGCACCTACCTCTATACCTAGTACAACTCCACAGCCAGAAGTCAATGCCATTCCACTTTGACGAAGTCGACATCGAAGAAGCACAAGATGCTGCCGGCACGCCGGAACTCGGGACATCAATCACCGATGAGAGTGTTCCGTTCCAAGAACAACCTACCACGCAGGACAACCAGTCTACCTGGACATCAAGCTTGGACAAGAGTGCTCCATCCCAGGAACAACCTGCCACGCATGACAACCCGCCTACCTGGACGTCGAGCTCGGGTGGAACCCGTGCAGTCGGGGTGGAAGGTTTAACACTCCCATGCACTGCCTCAACGTCCCTTGAACGAGTGTCCTCCCATTTTGTTGCGGCAGAAGCAGATGCCATGATGCCCCAGGCAGCTCCACGATGCCATATGCCCCCACATACTGCCAAGGCCGTCCACACGCCTGGCCGGTACTGGGAATCGTCATGGAGACCCATAACCAGGTATATGTGGCCATACCCTCTGCACGCTGCCCTTTGTGCAAGGGGGAGCCCAGTTGAAGGTGAAACCGAAGATCACCAGTAAGTATGCGAATATTGAAAACAGTGGAGTAGCCGTCAACCGCTACTAGGTGCTAGTGTCAAAAGGACTTGTTACAGCCCGGTCACGTACACCACAGTTCATTTAGCCACAAGCAAAAGACAGTGACGTAAGCAGAACAATCGCATTCAGTCTAAATTAAATTCAAAAGTATCTAGTACTATTTCAAGTATAAAGAACCAACGAGGTAAATGCACCCGTAATTAGTCACTCGACTATGTTCTAACTAACTTTGTTAATGCAGCCATAAAGAGCTGTACGTCAGTAACTTCTTTAGAGACATTTTACACCTCGAGGTTCCATTGTTTTTAGTGGCAGACAACTCACTTAAGTAAGTAGCATTACAAATTGATGCTCACCACACAGTACTAGTGATTAAATTGAAGACAAGAGACTTCGACGTAACAATGACATTTTAGCTTTTTATATTTTTATTAATATTCATCACTTAAATCTGACTTGATGTGTAGGTAAACCTATAAATGTCACCATACATTCTGAAAGTGTATATGTGAAGATTGCTTACATAAAGAATGCCGTTTTGTAAGAGAATATTTTCAGCACTTACACAAAAGTGAACATTCCTTAGGAACCTTGAACTTTCCAACGAAGATACACAGTGTATTTACTAGCTGGTAGACCTACGATATATAATCGACTCCCACAAGGGACAGTTAGGTTAATTTTTTTATACTTTTCAGCATTAAATCTGATTTAATGTGTAGGCACACAATTAAATATTTGATACATTTTGAAAGGGTATGTGGCAAGATCGCCTACAAGAAAGAATACCATTTTGTTGGAGGATTTTTTTAATCGTTTATATGCTTATATTTTGTGAGTGCTTTTGTTTGCACTATCTTGTGCACCTACTCAGTATAAACCCAAAGACTCTGAGTGTCCACGCTCTCCAAACCTGGTGCAAGAACTTACATTTTTGAGTGTTTATGTATATTGTATTAAGTGACCAATGTGCGTACAATTTGCCGCGATAATCATGCATGTAGTGTACTCGCTTTGTATTCGTTTAGCCGGTCAACCCAGGTGTTGAAGGGCCTGTGGTTGTCCACCTCACACCCTGTCACACGTAACTATTTAGCTTGCTGACAGACACAAAGGTTACATGGAAAGATTTTCCTTTTCTTTCTTAAATCACTGCAGCAAGCTCCAGGATAGTAGTGGCATTTCCCCGCCTTCTGCGAGTAAGGCTTGTACATATTGAAATTATTCTTACTTTTAATCTCGTCGTTTTAACATTCCATTTTTCAATATAATTTTTCTTTCAGGTTTTTGTGTACGATTCCCTTGTAATATCTACCAGCGATTTGCTGGTTTTTGTCAATGGCATGTATAAGAAATGTAGGCCGGTGGGACACCACACACACGTGGCTTCCTAACCCAGTAATCTTTGTACACGGGGGGAATAC
This sequence comes from Dryococelus australis, assembly GCA_029891345.1. Classification (NCBI taxonomy): domain Eukaryota; kingdom Metazoa; phylum Arthropoda; class Insecta; order Phasmatodea; family Phasmatidae; genus Dryococelus; species Dryococelus australis. Next base: position 56,757,937 of record CM057003.1, read on the forward strand.
ACACTCTCGCTGCATTGGCAGAACCGCATCACCAGAGCGAGGGGCAGAGAAGGGCACCCGCCTGAAAGAGAGAGAAATAATCAAGGACGCCGGCCATCGGACACCGCTCCACGTCTCACATTTCGCTTTGCCGGCCGGGCGGCCATGGGCGCACAGAACACGCGCCGCCACAGCGGTCAAGCATCCCAACCTTAAGGGTCCCGCCTATCTGAAATTTTTTTTTTGGAATTTTTTTCTTCCCTGCCACTTTCTTTGCTATTCATACCCAGACCTAGTGACCTTCTTGACCTTCAAGAGAGTGGGTCTAGGCCCCTTTCCGCCACCTATTCCACGATGAGTCTTCATCGCAACGGAGGGAGGGCAAATTGATGCATGCCGCTTATACAACTTATCTATAACTATTACGACTCGTCGCCAATACACCTACTTCCATTACTACAGATGGGATACGTTGCCTACTTTACAGGCAACAGGAACGTTTGAGCAAATTCTCTTCGCCTAGAGGATATGCAACGCGGCAGGCAAACCGCACCCCCTTCCCATGCTGAGATCCTACAAGCTTCCCAGACCTTGGGCAAGGCTGAGCGCCACCAACGAGGCACAAAGCAGAAACTCTGACCAGAGTATTCCTACGCTAACCAGGGCAGGATGTCAAGCCTTCCCCCCATCCTGCGCATGCAGCCTACAAGATTCCACTATGTAAGTCTGGACGCTGCTGAGCTTGTAAGTCATTCTTTCGTATCTCTAGTAACCTCCCACAGCACTAAGCCAGTGCTCAGGATCTTCGAAGAATCTAGTTACTTTCAGGTGTGCCCCCAGCGGCTACTTACTACGTACATTGTCGAACAGTCTACCCGACGACCAACGAACACGATCACATACATATTTAACTTCACTTTGTCTCCTCTACACATTTTACTTAGCAGTTTAACTTTAACTAATTTGTATTCGTCTAGAACCAATTTTACCCCTTTTAACTTAGAATGGGGTTGCCTGCACCTAAAAACCGCATTTGCCTGCAGCTCTCCACGTCTTGGTTGGAGATAGCACAGGTCACATGTTTATTGAACCTTCAATAATTACTCATTGTTCTCTATCTTTCTGTTTTTCATTTCCAGGGTATTTATTTGTATTAACAGTTGGAGAGAGAATACGCCGTGCACTGCTGGTAGGAACCGGGAGTTTTGTTAATTCGAGTTAGCATGACTGTGGATCCCTTTCAGGTATCTGCACATCAGAAGACATGCACATTAGACGGCTACCTGTTTCTTCCCAGTCGTACGTTAGCACTAAGTTAGTGCTCGTGGGTGAGAAACAGCGATGCCACGACCACTAGAAACACTTTCAAACTGGGAGGCATGACAGACTCAGGTTGCTTCTCACCATTTGCACTAAGTCAGTGTGCGGTGACCGTAACGTGAAGTTTTGCCATTCATCCTAGTGCAAACGCACAACCAGTAGAGGCTTGACGGTCCCCATGGCTCCATGTCCCTGATCAGCCCGCATACTGTGGGGGATCAGTGGGGACTCTTATCGAGTTCATGATGGCAAGTCACTATTGGGTTACACTGTCAATCTTCCTGTCTAAGTGCATCGCGTAGACTATAGAACTGTTTGCTCTATGCCTCACGAGAAGAGTGGTAGAAAACGTAGGAAACAATATCTGGCTCACTCTGCTCTCAAGCTGGGGATCACACTACCATGACCTATGCAAGAGAGACAGGTGGAACGGGAACGCGCCGCTGAACTTAGACGTCAAGCAGTCGTGCCTTCTCCAGTTATGGTAATTTACTTCCCACCTTGTATCCGCATACATCCTACGTATCACCCTGTCGTAAAAGGGTTACTGACCGGAACTGAAGTGCGACTGCTGGGAGAACCTCAACTTCTGGTCCAACAAAGCACACCACTGCAACCTCAGCTCCGGCATAGACCGAATTCGTTGCGTCTAGGCGAAGCCTACCCTGAATACATCACCCAGAAGCAGGAGTGAGTAAGTACTAACCAACACCCCTCTCCTCACACCGACTATCTAAACCAAACTACCCTGCTTTTGGTCTAGCGGACAAAATCCTCGACCATTTCTAAGTCAGTCTAATCAGGCACACGTCAAATCAGTTTTTTCACGATTTTCGGAGCAACTATCAGTGTTCCGTTAATAGTAAACATGTGTAAATTCGATTATCTGGGTTTTTTCTTACAAATTTGCTTATTCATGTTTTCTCTCATCCTAATTAAAGCGGGGTTGATCAGGAGTTTACTCTATGTATGTTTTTTCTAAGTAAACCTTGAAGCATTTCCTCTTTCATCTATATTCCCTTGGGGCTGGTTCTACATAAGAAGGGGGCTAATCAAGGTGGATGTAAATGCTGATATCCCCTTTGGGATATGACTGTGTTGCCCTTCTGCGATGTTATATAATCTGAATGGTATTTTGTCTGGCGGGTCGAGGATCTGCCCACTTTGAGGATCTAGCAAGGCACCAGCTGGTTGAAGGGCTGAGAGAAGATGGAAGAGAATCAAACCCCAGGGTGAGGTTGATCGAGAAAGTGTCCCTCCCAGGGAGCTTGACCTTACTTACCATAAAGGCTGTCAAGAAATATGACACCAGTTGTCACTAATAAAATAAGCTAAAATAGAAAATATAGTTAATGGGGATGATGATATAATGAGATGGGGGTGAGCAAATTACGACCCTAGGTAGCAACCTAGTCAGCTTCCCGTATGCTTTTGGGGCGTCAGTACAGGGCTGGCCTGGTAGGTTTACATACTGGGACGAAGTTGGTTGATGCGGCTACTGCCTTCTAGGTATGTATAGGTTTTTGGGGGAATGACTATATTCAGAACCTTCCCTGGGGCGGTACGTATTAGGCAAGTGATAGGTGGTATCTTAATAATGGGGCACAGCTGTGGCATGGGTCTCATTACGGGTTTTGTTTCTGGGAGTGTCAAATAACTGATGTGGTCTAGATCCGGCCACGGCCAACAAATCCCTAGTAACGAATCAAAGTAAGAGTTGCAGTTATCTGAAATATTAGGTACTTCGATTTGTCTCATTGTTTGCGGAAGAAGGGGTGGCGTAGGTTCACTGGGGTGCTCGACGCGTGTTACTATGACGGGCTGAGTTATCTCTCGTTGAAGTGCCTGTTGGGCTAGACATCTAATCTTGCTGTACGCCCACCTCCTTTTTTAGGCATTCACTTAATAAATAATATATTAATAAAATTACTAAGTATTTTAATTGGCTCATAATTATTAATACCAATTAGATGGCGTGCCCATAACCTAGCAGCAGCATTCAAGCCCTCCTGGGTGTTGTCTTGCGCAGATGCACTGAGGTAATGAGCGTGACAAGTGGTTGGCTAGATATGAGCATTTCTCGGGCAGACATGTCAGCACCGGATACGCCTCAGGAGTTCTCTGTCTTGTTCAGACTTAAAAGCTTTCTTCAGACTCCAGGCCCACTCGTGACTGATCCTTAGAGGTTGCTTGTTAATTAATGAGCCACTAACTACAAATGATCAACTCACATTTTCTCAAAATAAATTAAAGGGAAGTGAAATGACTATCTCACAAAAAGTTTAATTTTCCACAGCATATTTATTACCGCTGTATGAAGACAAGGGGATGCTTGGTCTGTATAAAATAAATTCTAAATGAATGTGTATAAATTAATTTTACATCACAATACAGGTGAAGACACACCTGTTTAAATGAAATATGAAAACCAAATACCCCAAAATTCCTAAACGCAATTAATAGCAAATAATGAGGGGGGTTGCCCAGAAGGGACTACGTTTACAGCCTGCTACTGCAGAGTGCAAAGGAGAACTATGGTAGGGGGTGCAGGGGTTGGGACGTTGCTATACCTGGAGCTTCACCAGGGGTTTTCTCCGTGGACTGTGGGGTTGGCGTTGGAGCTTCTGGTTGGTTGTAAGAGCTGTCCGCAGACTCTGGAGAGCCCTCCAACCTTACACAATTTAGCGAACTGATGCGACTCCTCAAGAGTGCTGTCGCTTCTCCTTTTATACTCAAAATTGCAGCTTGGTGGCTGCCACAGGGGTGCGGGGGTTGCTTGCCTTCTATCACAGGAGTTGGTTATTACAGGGCAGTGGGCTGCGCCACACATCTATCTCCCTGTCTGGAGGCTGGTGACACACTTACCACCCCTCTATGAGGCTTGGGTAGCAGTGACGACATTGTGCGCAGGTGTGCTGCTGTGTTACGGCATCCCTGTTAACTATCTTCTCTCGCTCTGCCGTGTCCGTGGCTCAGTGGGTAAAACAAGTTTCGACTTTGGAAGTGCCAACCGCATGTCATTTTATGGGTGGGCAGTACAATCTCATTAATTATCCATGTGTCAGTAGTTGTCCGAACTGCATCGCTCAACCCTGTAGCCACGGGATTAATTGTCTGCTGGCGTGTGACTTGCCCCATATTGCTTCCAACGCTTGATGATAAGGCGATGGTGAAAAGTAAAGCAAGTAAAGCATGCATGCTTGCTGCACAGTAGGGTGGCATGCATGAACCTAAGCATGGCAATGTTTTTTAAATCTACTATGAATTTTTTTATCCTTGTAGTTTTTGTTTGAATTTTGAGAAAACAAAATTAACATATATGGAACCGTATGATTTAAGTCCTATTACATATATAGTAGTTTTGAATTATATATATTTTGATTTTGGGTTTTTTTTGTTAAATAAATTAGCATACAGATCTCTGTGTCAATGTGGTTAAAAGTGTGTTTATCTGTGGTGTTCATCTCAATTGTGCAGGATGGTGTCGAGTACCTGTCATTGGAGAAATGCACTAACCCTCAGTGTTCTGTCAGCCCTATTCAATACCTCCCCAGCATTCAGAACAAACTGATGCTAACAATCAGAGGCTACATTCACAAATACTACCAGGTGAGTGCTTTTGACAGTTTCTTAGGTGATTTGATGTACAGGGCAAAGCTCCCCCACACACTGGTGCATTTCGTGATAGTGATACTGAGGTAGCTGTATACCATATTTTACTGCCCAGGTACACACATCAAGGCAGCAGGCAAAGTTGAAGTGACACAGTATGGAGAATTGTGAAATATGAATAATCAGTCAATTAAAATATACAGGAACAAATCAATCCTACAACAGTAAACCACTTACAGAACTGTTTATAATTTCAGTGAGTGCCCCATTCTCTTAGGATTTGTAATTTTGATATTTAATAATCACCTTTCCATTTTATGTCGCTGTACTTACTCAGGTACCCTCTGCCCCTGTGTAAGTCTCACATCCATATTTTGAATTTAACTCTGTAGGAGAAAGCAAAATATTAGTGGATTATAGTATTGATATTTTATGTGTACCATCACATGCCATTGTGATCACAAAAGTTATCCAGAAGTGTAAAGTATACCACCACAGTCTTTTTTAAAGTTGAAAACGCACCTCAAGTTATACCAAAATGGCACTGTGTTGTGTATCGACAAGTCATCACATGTAGCAAGGCAATGTTGTGCCAGGGGGTAAGAAAGGGACGAATGTTACCTTGGCAGCTATCTGCTCCCTGACTCCTCTTCTCTCGTGTCATACAACAACCTCATCACAATGGAGGTAGTGCTACTTACCCCAGCTAGTTTACGGGATCTGTAAACATTCTAGGTACATTTTCCACTGCGCATGACAGTTCAAAAATATATGTTGACGCGTGACGTATCCACTGCACTTCTTGGAGGTGTGGGTCCTTTTTGTCTAGGTTCTAGACCGGGCGCTCCTGTATGTTGGGGGTCTAGTCCTGACAGAGCACTGGTGCTCAGCCGTTATACAGGACTGTCCTGGTTGCTTTCCAGCAGGGCACAAAGTCGAGTAGTTCGGATAATACAATCTTAACTTTGGGAGCTACTGCCTTGCTGTTAATACCTGGGCGACAGATCCTGGTTGGTTTGTGTGCAACAATAGGTTGTAAGGTAGCTGGTGAAGGTGCTGCAGTCCTTGGTTGAGGTATGGGCCGAAGGGCAGGGCAAAGGATAGCTGGGACTTAGTATGCATTAGCCGCCATGGGTGATCTGGCTGGCTGAGGTGGCCTTTTACCCATCATGGGTATTCTTCTGGGCCGGTGCATACGGGGTTGGCAAACAAGTCCCTCATTGTTTCAGGTGTTACAGGGTCCTGCCTCAAGGGTAGAGCCAGTTCTTTGGGGTTGAGTTTGGCTATGGATGCGATGAGAGCAGGGGATAGCTCAGACCCTGCCATTTGGAGTAGGTCATCAGAACACACAAATACCCTCCGTGAGAAGGTAGGTAGTCTCCTTTTATTTCAAATTATGGGTTGGATCACGTGAGAGCCATAGACTTTGTGGACATCCCATTCCTAGTACCTGGTGCGAATGCACAGTACACACTGGAAGTCAGGTTGCACCGTTTCAGGTCATACATGTGGGTGTTGCCCCAGCCGAGTCTTCCCAACCCACGGCACGGAGATGCAGTAGAAAGACAAACACCGGGCAGAGAAGCTGGACCAGAGTCAGCGGACCTGTGTAGTTCCTCCATTCTATCTACGCTGTAGACAGAAAGGATAAGCATGGTCGTTCTAGGTGTTTGTGGATAAAAACTTGGTATTTTGGTTTGTATGCAAAACCTTCCCGGGATCACCTGCATTCCATTCCTGTGAGGATTAGACTGGGTGTAAGGTGCTAAGTCTACAGGAATGTGGTACCCAAGGATTGAGCTGGCACACATTTATTTCTTTTTGATGGGAAATACACATGATGATGTACTCTAACTCCTGTGTTGGCACGAGCTATGGCCGAGAAGCTAAAAGCATGTTAAGGACCTGCAAAGGCATCCGGTGTAAAATAGCTGGGGTAAAAGATGTGTAGCGCTGAGTGAACAACTATGCAATTTGCTTTTGTTGTCTGTGGATTCCCGTGTGTGGCTACATGACGATAAAATTCTGACAACATGGGACTGGGATTACTAAGTTGGGGTTAAACAGGATGAGTCCTAAAAATGACTGTAAGGAAGGAATTCCTTGGTTCTTGCACGTCCGTGCAGAATAAGGAGGATTGGGTTAGCAGGGTTCGTCATGAAGAGAGACACCTGTCTATAATGGTGGTGGCATGGTCAGACTACTCGTAAGGACTTAACTAGCTAACAGTTCCGAGCAGCGAGTGCTGGAAGGCTAAAGCAAAGAAGAGTTAGGGGTGCACGCTAGTCATTGTCGGAGCAACTAGTGTTGAGACGACTGGAGACTGGTGTCGCAGACTGATTAGTGCCTTGGCAGCACGTGCAGTGGACAGTTGAAGAATGGTTGTTCAGGCTGGTCAACTCCGCGGGGGAGAACTGAAGACTGGTCAGGAGTCGAAAACTGTTCCTCCTTCTCCTTTTATACTCCTTTGGGCCCCTGCCCGATGCTTATTGGCTGGCGTCTTGATGGCGAGGGGTGGTCGCTGTGCAGGGGGTAGTGAAAGATGCATGACTTGCTAAAGTGACGTACCGGCCGGCCGGAGGATGGGAAGCAAATACAAACAAAAATCCTACTAGTAGCTCTCTCTAACGGTGAATTAAAGAACTCGCGTCTATGCATAATTACAGTGGGCCTGTGAATAAAACAGTCTACGCGGTAGATAAAACAATCTTATCACAAGTCGAGACAAATGGTAATATTAACTTCGAAACTCACAAGCAAAGCTATGCGTAGGATGGAACTGAAGTTGTCTAATCACCATTGTTAAAAAAGGGTCATGCGTCAATGTGTCTGAATGCACCACACAAATATTGAAATACGGGAAGCATAAATGCTGTTTTTGTGTGTTGAAAACCAAACTAATTCGGTAAAAAGAACTGTACGCAGAAGTGGGTGTCGTGTTGGTAGGTAGCCATTTTATTACGCCGAGGTGCAGAAATGACTCAAGTCTCATGTATCCCCCACCCCAGTTTTTGACATCAGTTTAAAGGAAAAAATGTACAGACTATACTTAGGTAAATATGGTATGTATTATTTTCAATATTAGTAGATAATTGACTCAATACTATTTTTATGAAATTATAAAAAGTATATGGAATGCACAAGTACTCACAGGGCGGTACTCATGGCTAGACACACACAAATAAAAGTAGGAGGAACAAATTTTCCATGTGGGTGTGCGGTCATGCGACGTTTAGCTGGCTAGGCCAGCTTCATCAAGCGGCGAGTGGTGGTTGGAAAACAGTGAACTTAGTGGCCAGGGGATGAACTTGGGTGAGGTGGGAAATTTGAAATGGGACAAAGTGGTTGTCGTTTGTTTAAGCCAGGTGTATGTATTGACGCATACGTGGTTAAGGTCTGCTTGGCACAATCGCCTTGAATTTATACGCTAGATCAAGAGTGTGGTTTTGTACAAGTTTGTCAGTTGCTGGCAAGAGGTGTTAGCTACAGACTTATTCAAAAGACCATCGTGGTGCCAATGAAATTGAAGTTTCGACTCTTGATCTCAACTTAATGGTCGCTGGGTTGTTCCACACTGTATTGATGGTTTCAGATGATAGATTCCCAGCTCCAGAATCTGGTATTGGCCAGACCGTACCTAGCCCCGGTCTTGTTAGCCAGTCCTCTCAGAACCGGGTGATACTCTGGGCTGGTGCGAATATTAGGTGGAACATATACAAAAACCATGGGAGCAGTCGCAAATACTTGACGCACGCCTGAGTGCATCGGTGCTGTCCCGTTCCGCCTGCCTTTCCTTCGTAGGAGGGGGAAGTACAGACCACTGTTTGGCAACCAGGGATGTTAGGTTTTGCTCCCTACGCCTTTTCTGTGCCTTATCTTGAAAGGCATAATGTGTCGCTGCTTGAACAACACTCGTAGTGCACCTTGATGAGAAACAATTTAACTGTGTTAGTCCAGTAGCTGCTTACTGGCACGAGCTCGGTAAAAGTCTCCACTGATCTCCCACGCTTGGCGGGCTGATCAGAGACGTGGAGCCGTTTGGACCACCAATGCCTCTACTGGATGTAATTTCAGGCAAGGTTGAATGGCAAGACTCGGGCTATGGTCACTTCAGCACTATTAATGCTCGAAGTAAGGGACTAACCTGGGCTTGCTGCCCCTCGGATGAAGGTATTCGTAGTGGTTATGGCTCCTCTGTTTCTCTCCTCCAGCACTAACATTGTTCGTGTGGTGAGAAGAAACAGGCGGCCGTGTAATGGGTGTGTTAATTAGGTTTAGGAAAATACTGTGTTTCTGTTGGCAGTGCACTTCGTGAATTGTTCCTAGTGGGCGAAATAGAAAGATACCATGTAAATGAAAAAGCATAAGGATAGAGAACAAAATTATGTTTGTTGAAAAATCAATAAACACGTGACTCATGCAACCTCCTGCCAAACAGTGGAGTGCTGAAGGTTACCTAGGTGTAGGCAACTTGGTCCTAGGTTAAAAAGGGAAAGATTGTTCTAGATGTGAAAAATGCTCTACTACTAAACTGTAGGGATGGGACGAACCCAGATTTTGGAAACAAACCGAACTAGAACTTAACACAGAATGTTTTTATCGAACTGAACCTTTAAATTTGTACACGAACCGAACTCAAACCGAACTATGCTATAATTCGTCTAACTCGAACTGAACTCGAACCGAACTTTAAAAAATGTCTTAACCTCGCACATATGCCTGCATAGTTCAGCCTAATTAGTTCAGTCCTAAATTAGTATATACATAAAAAACAAATATGTAGAACCACCTTATAAATATATTGGATTATGGATGCTAAACAGTAATCAGTGTGTGCACACATGCATATCCGCAAATTAAGTACTTAACGTCGATTACAGTGGTCCCATGGATCATTTTAGCAGTGTTGCCCACTCAAGTAAATGTGAGAGTTTTGTTACTGAACCTCTGGACTTGGCTAGAAGGGTGCAAAGTGAAAATATATACATATATACATACAGCCTTCATAGTCAGCCTCTATTGGTTCGAGTATAAAACACAAACAAATATAACCACATTCACAATTTTATGTCTAATTCTTTAAACATGTGGGCCTAAAATAAAGAGTAAATACACACACACAACTTGCACAGTTTTACCACTTATAGTTCCAAAATGTAATGACCAAATTTTTTCTAGAGTTGAATAAAGGTACAAAATTAACATAATATTAACTTTTGGTTTTTATAGATTTGGTTGATATGATAATTTATCATAACACTGGGAAATGTATCTTTTTAGTCGTTTCAGATGTAGTATGTAAAAACTACAAATTAGCAGCATAAAAAGAATGTTAATTGAAAATGTCATTTCCCAAAAACTCAAGCAAATCACTCATTTTGTATACATTCATTTACATAAAGAATAGCGCCTTTTTTTTTACATACTGTAGAGTTCAAGATATAATGTTGTCATCACTGCTACAATAACAGTAATCAAATATGACTTGTTCGGTAATTTTTGTTGTTTTGCATTGTAATTTTTCAACTTCTTTGAAGTGAAGTACCATATTTACTCGTGTATAGTGCACACCACGATTTTTGCAACAAGTTCCAGGAAAAACATTTTTTTTAAATATTAAAATTGCATCAACAATTCTTTTATTTTAAATTGATTTGTGGCAATTGCGATATATTTGGAAAATATTTTAATTAAATAACTCATGGGACTAAAAGCCAAAATATTGTGGCATTCTATAAGGTCATGGTAACCTTATGGTCTTTATAGAAGAATGTCAACAATTGAGGAGGGCGGCTGGGTTCCTTTTTTTTTTTTTTTTTTGCTTCTTTTATGCAGTGCCAGTCATTAAAAGAGAAACCAATAGCTGTGGGCTGCCTGCTTTATTTCTTTTTTTTTTTTTTTTTGCTTCTTTTAGGCAGTGGCATCCTGGTATTTTTTTTTGTTGTGTTGAGCTGGTACTTTTTATTTGCAGTCTGTGTGTGCATGCCTGTGCGTGTCACTACCCATCTCTAAAAAAAACTTGTCTCATCCCAGGCAGGTAGCAATCCTCTAGACTCTTCAGCTATATTTCCCTTTTAACATTAATGGACAGTTTAGGAGTGGATAATTTATGACTACCAGTCTACAGAAATGTTTTCCTTTATTTTGGGGGAAAAAAGGGCATGCTGTACATAAGTAAATACTTAAGTTCGTTAATAATGATCCTTTCTAGCACATTTTCGAACCGAACACGATCTCGTGTAAATTTTTCGAACCAAACTAGAACCGATCTTTGACATGACAATAAATTTTGAACCGAACCCGAACATAACCTTAAAGTTCGGGTTTGATTCGAAATTCGAACGTTTCACCCCCCTTCTACTAAACCGTACTAAAGAAAACAGGTGTCTAAAAGAGAGAAAGTGGAGTTAACTGGTGTTAGCGTGTTCGCTGTTCGTTGGGTGACTGGTCGTCGTAGTTGGAAGTTGCCACTGGGGGTGTACTTAAGACTTGGAAGATCTCTGTAGGTCCCAGCACTGAACAGTGCTCGAGATGTCACTTGAGAAGAAACAAGAATGACTCTGGAACCCCGTTGCGCACTGACTTATATAGTGCTGAAGTCTAGGCTGCTGTAACGGGGTGCAGGAAAGGCATGTGACATCCTTCTACTGTGGCATGGGAGTTGAAAATCTCTGGTCAGCAGGAGTCAGCAATACTGCTTCGTTCATTTTCGGTAGCGCTCGGCCTTGCCCGGTGGTGGGCGGCTTGTTGGCTCTCAGCACGATTGAGGGTGGGGGGGAGGTGGCCTGCGCTCTGGTTGCGTAACCTTGTGGCCACATGCTCAGTCGCACGGGAGATTTAAGCGGCCGATAATTTATGTGAAAAGTGTTGTGTGTACAACTCTCTCGTGGGTGGTTCATGTAGACAACTCTTACGTAGGTTGAAGTAAGGGTATACTTAACATAAAGAGTGATGAGTCATAATCTTATTTGATTTGTAGTAGTAGCGGCTTCGTCAGTCTGGATTTGGTGATGTATTGGTGGGCCAGTGCCCAGCATTGCGGTTCTGTCCTGTTATTAGTACAGAACTCTGGTTGTGTAACAGGAGTCACAGTTCTGGTTGTGAGATGCTGAATGTGTTGTAACTGGCTTCTCCTGCAAATTTACATTTGTCTTGACTATAGCTTGTTTGGTTTCTGCTCTATGGCCCTTCATTCCCGGTCTGAGAGTGTTGGTGATGAAGCCAATGTACTCTGCATTGCACATTTGTAGCTGCCGAGGATAGGATAAGTTTGATTGGTGAGCCTACTGTTGAAGGATGTGGAAGACTGGTGTGTAGCACAAGAGCTGCAACATGGGCTATTGCAAGTACAGTATTACCTCTGTATAACAAAACTGAAGGGACCAAAGTTTTATGTGTCAGTTATAGAGGGGTTCTTTATAGAGAGGTGATTTACGATTTACAGTGTGTTACTTTTTTTATCATGCAGTCAAATTTGGATCTTATTGCCACTGGAATTGAGTAGCATTGGTTCTTTTGTATTAATTTATTTAGGAAGATACTGTTGGGGTTTACCTGGAAAATGATGGATGCTTCCCATTCAATCCCCGGCGCAACGTATTGTATGACCGATGAGGAGTTGACTCGGGGAAGATCTGATCTTCGTTCTCTCTCCTCTTAAGGGCAATCAGGATAGCTGGAATCTCTTTATCCCATTGATTGTGATTGTCGCTTACGCTCAGCCAGAGAAATTTTTTTAGCTCCTGGTTTTGTCATTCAGTAGGGTTGGTTTGGGGGTGATAGGGAGGGGTAGTCCACTCTTCCACTCCCCAGGCGGTGCAAGCCTCCTTCCAAAGTCTATTAGTAAACGGTGTTTCATTGTCTGTGTGGATAACGCGGGGTACCCCCAACGAGGGAACACTTCCGTGTTCTGTTTCCTAAGGAATTTGCTTAGTCTCTTGGCTGGGAAGGGGGAAAGGCTTTACCCATCGGGAAAATAGGTTGGTAACTACCACCAGATATCGATTCCCTCGCTACGGGGGTATGGGCTCATTATATCTGCAGCAATATGCACCCAAGCTCGTTGCGGTCAGCAGGGTTTTGGGGGATTTAATGGTTGTTGGTATTCCTTATTTCGACAGCAGTCCTTGCATTGCGGCACATATTGCCTAGTGTCTGTATCCATCCCATCCCACAGATATCGCTCCCTCATGCTCCTTAACATTTCCTGGGTTGCGGGATGCTTAGTATGGGGGTGAGAATGGAAATGGCAGCAGAGATCATTACGCAGGGATTTCAGTACCCACACCTTCCAGGAGGCGCGGAGATGCCCTGTCCGTGCCCATATTAAGTTGGCATGTAGGCAGTACTTGTGATGTCGATCCTTGATAAGGCATTTCCTCTGAGGATTGCTTTGTTGTTGAGAGAGAACTAGCTCTTTGGTGAGTCACGTTTGTTGGAGCTGTAGTCCCAGTGTCTTGTTTGGGGGGGGGGGGGTGTTCGGGTCAATGGGGCGAACAAGTTTGCGTCAATCTTCTTCAGTCTTAGTGCCTTCCGAGAGATTTGGGAACTTCCAGGACAGTGTTGGACTGTAAAGTCGAATTTAGTGAAAAACATTTCCCACCGCCTTAGCTTCACTTTTCGGTGACGGAATTCGTGTAGCCATTGCAGGGCTTTCTGATCTGTACATATTATGAAATGTTTGCCGTCTAGGAGGTATCGATATTTCTGCATGACCCTTATGACAGCCAGACATTCTCATTCACTGCTATGGTAACTCTTCTCTGTTTTGCCCAGACTGATACATAGCTGATTACCAAAGGTTAGTGGTCTTCATCTTCCTTATAAAGTATGGCGTCCTATTCTGATTTGACATGTGTTCATCTGCAAGAGGAGGGATTTTCCCTCTGTGGGTCTGTGCAACTGTCTTATCAATCGAAAATGCTTAAGATGCAGCTGATGCCGATTGTCATGATATCGATATTGGTATCGGCCCATCGCTAGTTTTTTTGCCATATCTCAGGAACCAATTCATCTATTTCCACTAAATTCTTCACACAAATAGTGAAGGTAATTTAACTTACATAAGTAGGACAGGCACTTATTTTCAAAATGACGGCACCGTAAATGCTTCAGGTTAGTAAACCCTGTCTTCCAAAACATGTAAGACTGTTCACGATAAAGTGAGCACTTTTGAAATCAACCTTAGAAAAAAGTCACTATCCCTACCTGCATATATTTTAACGGGTGCACTGAGTGACATTCACCCAGTAAAGTTGGTAACGATGGATGGGAAGTAGTTCTATAACTTAACTTGGACTAAAAAGTGTCAGATAACCATTTGTGGTAACTTATATTATTTCTTTCATTCCCCCCATGCACTGAAGTGTAAAAATGAGCTGATTCCTAAAACATTTTCATTTTATAATAATTTCACAGTTGCACTTGACTGACGCATGAATAAGTAGCAAGGCCCTTGGTAATGTTAAGTTTGCCGAAGTCGGGAGAATACACAACTTGCATACAAGTAGATCTTAAGCATGGCTTTCAAAAGTGCTCATTTTACAGTGAACAACCTATACATGGATTACATTTACCCAAAGTTGATGATCTGAAATGTACCACTGTAATACAGTTGGTTGCACGCTAGTTTAAGGTTTGAGGTTTTCTGGGTTAGTGTCTCATGTAAGGCACGTGTATATTTGTAATTGTGTCACTATTGTTGCTTATTTTTCTGGTTCCATCTCTAATGATATTACTGCTAATGAGACCATCTAAGCTGTTAGAACTACATTAAAAAGTATTTTCACCCATGTAGACGAAAGTAGGTTCATTAGTTTTACTGTATTATCAGTAATTTGTTTTTGTGAATCACAGTCATTTGGTCTTATGTTTGCTTTTGCCTTAACTGGGGATGTTTTCTCTATTTTATAATTTTACTTTTTCTTATGTTTATAGAACTGGCGGATTTGTGAGGATCCAGCATGCACAAACAGGACACGTCGCCTTCCCATTCAGTTGTCAAGGGGTTACCCAGTCTGTAGTTTGTGCAAGAAAGCTGTCATGTTCAGAGAGGTAGGCATTTATATTATATTATTAGAATCCTTTTAATCCTGTAATTGCTTTTATTAAATCTAGGTGTGTTGTGATCTCGATCTTTGAAAAAATTTCCGAAATACCGAATGATTTTCTCGTTGGATGGAAAAAAAAAATTGTTAAATTGATTAACATTTGTAGATTGTGGCAATTAAAATGCAAGCTGGTTTAATTGCATGAAATTTCATAATAATCAACTTTTCATGTACGAGTTATGAATTAATTAATCAAATGTTATTTAGAAAAGTTAGATTTTCTTCTCATTCTCCAATTTTCAATTTTATTTCTTGGGTGATATAAATTTTTGTATGTTATGTATAGTGCTGGGTCGATACCAGATTTTGCTGATACCCTCGATACTGATACATTGTTGCATATTCCACAGATACCAGACACAGATACCTATTACAGTACTTACTGATACTTAATGCATGATGTATTCCACGGTAGAGTAAGCACACTCCAGATGACAACTTCGCTGCATCTAAATATGGCAAGCCACATGAGCAAGTCACAGACAGTACTAGAGGCACGACACTGGGAAATTCCCTGACGTTGACAGAGCCTCAACACGCCTTCAAGCCCGAGCTCCTAGCTTGTACTGCCCACCAGGATCGACAGAAAACAGTCAAGTCAATGCCCTCCATGAAGCAAAAATATTCTTGTTCGCCGCATTCACTAACTGAAGATCGCAACGTTTGAATTCTGCGCCCCAGAAGGAAGCGAGCCAATCATAGAAGGGTCACGGCCCACTCAAGCGCCCAAAGTTCAGTGATATTTCACACCAGGCGCTGAGCAACAGGCGATCTAAGCATCCATGGTCCATTGATGTGACACTTAAGATCGCTGGAGGTCACTATAAAAGGCGGAACAGACCAAGCCGAGTTACTCGGGGTGACTCATCAGAGTCACTCATCCTCTCCAAGGCTGTGAAGGTCGGAGCTGACAACCGCGGTAGTGATAGTCTTGTTGCACCCCTTCCTAAGCTGTGAAGGCCGGAGTATCGTGACTGAGGGCTGGACGTTTGGCATCTGTGCTGCTAGTCGACAGCAACCAAGACATCATCATCTTCCCAGAGGTCAGCGTTCCCTAGAAGGACGTTTCTTCTGCAGTGCCTCCACTCGTCTCTTCGTCCTGACACCTTTCTAAACCCCGTACCTTCGACACCTTCCTAACCCCGTACCTTCCAGGTAACCTAAGGTCACTGCGACATAGGCATCCCCTTAAGGTCCTAACCCGGCTATCTCTACCAATTGAGTGGAGAACCCCGCATTCTAAACTACGATGTCCCCTATAGACAATAAAGTTAGGATTTATGAGCAAATAGCTTAATTTGAATAAAATCTATTTAAATTCACAATCCTACACAAAAACCATATAACGTAATGGGTAGCCTTCACCTGAGATTGCATTTCTTAATGTAATTGACTTCTTCAGCAAATTGTGTTCTATTTGGTATTTTTCGTGGAAGGAAGTATTCCATGTTGATACCTGTAAACGTGGCTCTTTTAGTGTCACTTTGTTGCACTAAAGTTTATGCAAAAATTTGTGAATGTATTTAAAACCACAACCAAACCCTTGAATTTAATGACTTCTCAATTCTACCTATAAGTAACCTTGATGCGCGCTACTTATATATCTAATATGATTATGACTCATCGCCAAGAGTACCTCTTCCACCACTACAGACGTGAGGAACACGTCTACCCTACAGGCAGCAGGAATGTATAAGCGTATTCTCTTTACCTGGAAGGTACGCAACCCGGCAGGCATGCCATCACCCTCCCCCCGCCCCCCGACCAGCGCTGAAAGCCTACAAGCTGCCCAGACTTTGAGCAAGGCCGAGCACTCCCGACGAGGCACGAAGTAGAAATGCTGACCAGAGTATTCCCACGCCAACCAGGGCAGGAGGACATCATGCCTCCCCCGCACCCTGTGCCGGCAGCCTACAAGCTTCCACTATATAAGTCAGGACACTGCCGAGCTCGAGCGTCATTCTTGTTCTTCTCTCGCGACTTTCCATAGCACTGCTCAGTGCTTGGACCTCTAGAGAACCTCGAAGATACTAGTACACCCCTGCGGCTACTTCACCATCGACGAACGTCAACCAGTGAACATGCTCCTGAACACATTAAATTCACTTTGTCTCCTCGAGACACTTTTCTTAGACCTGTTTAGAAGTATTGTATCTTTTCTCGTTTAGATATTTCTTTCCCGCTTTTTCCATTAGAACCAGGTTGCCTACACCTTGCCAGCGTAGTAACCTTCAGCACTCAAATGCCTGGTAGGAGGTAGCATGTGTCGCATGTTTATTGAACCATCAATAAACATACCTTTATTTCCTACATTACCACTTCTATTTATTGAATCTTCAATAAACATACTTTTTTTTCCTACATTACCACTTCTATTTCTGAGAGTATCTGTTTGCCTGCTACACACAGGTTTTTACGTATACCATTGACAAGAACCAGGTAATTGGTATAACCGATTTAACTTAAACAGCGGGCACCCAACAGGGGTCCGTCATATTTCCTATACACCCATTAGACGGCCACATGTTGCTTTCCAACTGCCACAGCACTGTACCAGTGCTGGCGGAGAGGAGCAGATGAACCATAATCACTAACACCACCTTCACCCAGGTAGAAGCTACAGTCTCGAGTTATTACTTTATATCCCACAGTATTGTTATGTTAGTGGTGGGATATCTGTAGCTTGAGACCTGCTGTCCATCTCTGTGTGAACGCACATCCAGTGGCAGCATTGGTGACCCAAACAGCTCCCTGTCTGATCAGCCCGCATACGTGGGGGATCAGTGGAGACTAAACAGAGCCTGGTCAGCAAGCCAAAATCGGACTAACACTATAAACTGTGTTTAGTTTGTTTACGTCAAGGTGTACTTAGCATACTGTAAGCAGAGACTCAATTTCTTACGACTATAGGCACGGTCATAAATGTAGGGAACAAAATGCAGCGTTCCTTGCCGCCAGACAGTTGAGTGCATTTCCTCAACCCACTCTGGAGAAACAGGTGGAACGGGACTGCACCGCCCATCTCAGGCATGAGTCAGTATTGGCTGCTCCAGTAACCATCGTATTTGTATCTCCGTGTGTCCGAATTCATCCCTCGTGCCATCTAGTGTTGAAAGGACTGTTAACCGGCACTGCTACAGAATTCAGCTGGGATAACACCCACTTCTGGACAAACGAATCTCATTTGTGGAATCGCCAGTTCGGCATAGGTCAAGCTCATTATGTATGGGTAAAACCCACTACAACCACGGCACCCAAGAAGCAATAATAAGTACGTGCTAGCCAACACCCCTTGTCTCTCGCCATCTATTGACATAGACCACCCCGCTTTTCGGCTAGCAGACAAAATCCTCGACCACCATGCTTAGTAGCCTATCTGGGCACGCATCAACCTTGTGTCCCTAGTGATTTATCAGTCAAGCCAAAATAATTTTTAACTCTTAATTAAATCTTTTGTGTGTACGTGAAGTAATATTGTTTCAGTGGAAACAGCCAAACGTCAAGTACAAGTAGCACCTAGCGGTATTCCGAGTTTGACCATGGCAATGCTCATGATATTGCACTGGTCAATTTTCGGGGCAGCCCTTCACGAGGAACTCGATACACCCTGGTACTGCAGTTGTTCATGTGATCTGCTGTATAACCCTCCAGTCTGGAGAATGGCCAGGCTAAGTTAAGTGGCAAGACACGTTGGGTACAGTTGTATACCCGAACGTTGACGCGTGCTCCTCTTTCTGGATAAGTGGTTAGGATGCTGACTTCCCTTTCTGTCCTGAGGTGGAGGGGAGTCCAACCCTACAGTAATTCGGAGTGTTAGGCTATCCCTTTTGGGCAGCCTTACTCTCCATACCACAAGGTGCGTCGATAGTCGGGATGCCAGCTGTCCCAATAGGGGGTGAATGAGTTCAATCAGTTACGAGTTATGAGTGATTGTGAGCGTGAGCGATGTGGCTTATACTGACAGGATTGATCCGCTGCGGCGTTGTGGGTTGTCGAGCGGGGATGAAGTTGGCTACGGATTGTTCCGGCTGAGTGCTGGGAACTGCCTTAGGAGGGATTCAAACCCTGATCGTCCTTCCGGAAGCCAACATGAATGTGTAGAATTTGGGAAGTACTTCTGTTCTCGGGTGTCGAACCCGAAGTGTCCTGCCAGATTTTAGTCTCACTAGGCAGATCGACTAGAGGGGCTCTGTGTGTCGGTATTCGAGTGCAGTGCTTGTATCAGGATGGGCTGAACGGGGGTTTCCTCGGAATCTAATTCCTTGTCTGGCTCGCACCCACCTAACAAGTGTTTTAACGGAGTTGGAGTTTCGTGGTAAGGAGGTAACACTATGTTATAATCAAGCTGGACGCTCTCGGAGTCACTAGTATTCAGTGTACTGGAGTACGAGTAATTAATTATGTAGTTCAACAAAGCTTGGTGTAATAAGGCACGCCTCTCACGTCGCCTCTGTTGGCCTCCAGCACCACCGTGTTGTTTGCGCATTGATAAATGATGTATAGTAAATAAAATAAATAAAGGTTGTCAATGGGGGTTGCGTACGAGCAGTTCTGGGCAGGGCAAAATCTACAATCACTCATTGCAGACCTGCTGTTTACAATGGTAACCCAAGTAACAGAATCTTATGCCTGGTATCGGCGGCGGGTGCACTGGAATCTCAGGAATTAGGTCCAATGTCAGGCCCTGCCTCCTGAGTAATTCAGTACACTACACGGCTAGATAAAGACGTGAAGTTGGTTATAATTAATTGCGCACTAAATGGATACACGACACTGAATTAATAAAACAATAATTTAAAAAATGGCACATTATCTTAAATTAAAATGATGGTAAGCGATACACATAAAGGTTACGTTTTTTAACGTACTATTTTATTATGTTTAAAACAATGAGTTTGCAGAGACCCGACTAAATAATTACACAATTATAGCTAGGTAAGGAATGGTATTAAATACTGAAATAAAATCAACAGGCGAAGGCGAGCCTGGGAACAATTAATAAAAATGAAATAATTAATTTCCAATGAAAATTCCTAACTAATTAACCAAATTGAAGTATATGCTATTTACAGCGTGATTCTAACAAGGGGCTCTATCCAGGGGGACATAAATCGCGCAACGACCTGTTACCGTGGAGTCAAATGAAGTTGACTGAGGTAAGGGTAAGTAGGTACAGGTGTGGGATTTACCAGATGTGAGAGCTGTTCCTGGGTGGTCAGCTGAAGGAAGCCTTGTTCAAGCTGTGGCTAGAGTGCGTGTGGGCCTTCTGCAAGCTGCCGGCTGAAGGTGGTGGTTTGAGCCATGCCTTGGGCTCCTGAAGTGAGGAGGCTGAACCCTGGGCGGGCTGGAGAGGAGAGAGAGTCTTCCGCATACTGTAGGATAGCTCACGAACATTACGGCCTGCGAGCCCCGGTGTCTCTCGTGGACCATGGGGTCGTTCTATATATATGATAATCGCCCTTCCAACACGGTCTGGTTTATCTGCTGCTGGAGCGCCGCTCTAATTCTTATCTCCTCTGGTGGAGGCAATGACATTTTCATGCACTCCGGACTGAGGCAGGCTGACCGTGACATCAGAAGGTCACAGGGGTGCTGCTATCATGAGGGTTGAGTGGAAATTCTTGGCCTGGCAGGGTAGCGTAGTATAATTCAAATATATTATATGATATCTTCGTCGTGGTTGCTCTGGCACGTTCCTTCTTAATTGGGTGAAAAAGAATATAAATTCAGACGTGAAGTTCAGTTACTTAGTTGACTCATTAAAGCCTGACGTAATTTCAATATATTATTTCCAGGTCTCAGCAGCCAATGAATTTGAATCTGCCCCACGCTTGGTCAGCTCAGATGGAGCGAATTCGGCCGTAGAGTGCACATCTCAGTAGCGCAGAAGCTGGCATGCATCAACATACACTGTTAGGACAGCTAATTATACCTGGATTCTTGGCACATACACCGAGTTGGTATTTCTTATTATCATCTCAGAGTAATTACAATAGATCGGTCTCATGCTGAAGAACTATGACGGTTGTTAAGAACCGGCTCAAACGTAACTTACATCTCGTCGAGGAGGAGATGAACCGTAATTAAATTATTGAATCAGAAAATAATAATTCACTTTTCTCTTTACCAGTGAGGACACCTGGCCGATTGCCATTTGAGTATGTAGTAGTACTCCATTATGACACGGCCGTATTTGGCATTGAACAAACTGTACTAACTCCAGAGTACACTGCAATACCTCCACACTTTCCCGTCCCCTCAACGAGCATCATGAGCACCATTCCACCACAACCAGCATCGGCCGCTGCTCCACAGTCTACCACCCCAACACCGCCAACGGAGCAGAAGAGAGCCACATCGCGTACAAGACAACAGGTAACGCGTTGGCGTGGAGTGTTGCCCAGTGTTTCTGATTTTGTCCCGTAAAGCAAACCCACGCGTCCCACAAAGTATACTGGCTCCTTGTCCAAGAAGGAATAATCCCTCCAGGTCATTCTTTATGCGATGCTTGTTTCTAAGTATTTGAAGGCCACCCACCTCGTGTACTTGCACAGTGTACGAGCGTACTCTCAAGATCAAATTGTTTGTTGGGGTTATGATCCCCAAGTCAACCACATCAAACTAGCCACAAGATTCTTCATCTCGTACTCTCCCCATACAACGTGGGAAGCACCCACTCAATTACTAGCCTGGGACTTGTGTGCGACCCCTCATGTGGCTCCGTAGATGAACTATTTGAAATTGGTGTACAACCCTGGTGATATTCACAATTTGGCACACGAGGTTCTAATCCTTGCATCACCAACCTTAATTGGTATGGTACTTCACAAACACTACAGGTACAAGGAGAGGTCTCCCCTTCTACTGGGTGGCTTAACAGTTCAGTTTCACTTAAAACCGGCGTGCTTTGTACTATAAATATTGGCTCATACTGTGGTATAAGCATCGGCATCGACCCAGCACTAGTTAGATATTATGTACCTGCCGCAATGGTATGTGGTAATTGTGTTACCATGTGATGAGAGAAAAGTATAGCTTTGTATCAAACATGTTTGCAAGCGTCAGAAATAAAATCAAGTAGTAACTTTTTCACTGAAGAGAGTAGCTACAGGCGTGATTCAATGTTACTTAAATCTGTGATATAGCTTCAATATTCTTGATACATGCAATACCCCACTGTTTATAGGTTGTGTTCTCTCCAAACTCAATGTGTTAGAACTAGAGCTGGGCGGGATCCCGACTTTTCGGGAAAAATTGGGGAAATATATTTTCCCAAAAGGAGGGGGCGGAAATAATTTTCTTATACATTTTTCGCGATTAAAATTATTTAGGGTATTTTGGTATTATTTTTGTGTTCTACAACATGCATGTAAGAGTGGGTCTTCATGGCCCTAATCTTGCCAGCATTAGTAAATAATATATAAATGCAAGTCATATAAATGTAATGCATACAAAATTGTCCACCGGCCATTGTATGTAAACAAACTTCGGTGTGCCTTCCTAATATTAATAACTGCTCATTCCACATATTAAATGGGATATCCATTTCGTGAATAGTATTTTTTTCTGCTGTCCATCACTTTATAAGTAAAACACTTGTTATAGAAATGTGAAGTAGGCCCTATGTATTTTTAAACAAAAGTAGTTTATATCGATTGTAGTCAGGTGTGCCATGTGGAACTTTTCATTACAATAAACATGTGTGTCTGGTGGAACCTGCCTTTCTTCGGTAAATGTTCCCTGTAAAATTCCCTCTTACAAATTAACATTTTTACTGTACTCCTGATAACACCCATTTCTGCTAGTCCTTTAGCCTCATTTATAGACCAGCAGTTGAAGGTGGAGAGGGAAGCACACAGTTGGTTACACCATTGGCTTGTTTCTTGGCTGGTCCTCAGTGCATCAAAACTGCCTGTGGTTTGTCCTAGTTGAGATTGGTAAGATGTCACTGTTGCTGTAGCTTCAAACACAGGTGCCTGCTTAACTAGTTTGCCAACCCCTACTGCTTCTTGGCAGTCAGTGACTGATCTAGGATATCATAGTTATGCACTGTCTTCAACAGCCACCATAGCTGGTCAGGAGCCATGACTTACCTGAGAAACACTCTGGCCAGCCTCTACCATGTTTCAGTTACTGGTTGTTGGATCAAGGTAAGTTCAGCATGTGTCATGATCTGTGGTCTCTCCAGTGTTAGGAAGCACAAGCCAGATGGATCTGCAGAAAGCATCCATAAAACATCTTTCCCATAATTGTCTTTTGTACTTTAGCTCTTTATCTGTTTTTTTTTTATTTCATTCTGCCTCTTTCTTACCATTTCTCTTTCTTTTCCTTTTGCTCTCTCTCTTCTTTTCCTTCTTCTAGTTACAGCTGAGACACTGTGTCAGATATTTTAGCCTATTTACTGTCTGTATTACCCAGCACTTTGTTGGATAAATTTCTATTGGCTGTATGTGTAATGTGTTGTATGTTCTGGTTTTTTTCAGTACACAGAAAGTCAGCTGTACACTCAGCTCTGTTTCTTTCTATATATATTTGACACAAGTAGAATTCCAGAAAAAAGTAAGTAAACAACTGAGATCTTTAGTAAAATTTTCTGTATTCACTAACAAACTATTTTGTGTAGACTTTGTTCCCAGTATTTTTATAAGTTGGGTTTAGTTTTAACTCCAGTTTTCAATGTAACTAAAGCTAATTATGTTCCCAGTTCACACATGACATAAATTACTGTAAACAGTGCAGGTTGCTCCTAAATTTATTATGCAAACATCCAGTAGCAGGGAGTATTCTGTTATCAACAAATGTTACATCCATTATCCTTTCCTCTCCTTTTCACTAGTCAGCAGACCATGATTTTGCTCCCTCTTGTTACATTCCTACTAAGTAGAGGGAAAGCACTTTGTTCTCACCTTCTGCTATCTTTGGGCATGCTCTGCTGATATGCTGCAATATAAAAATATTGGTAAAATTCTGTTGATGATTGCAGCTACGGTAATTTTGCTGATAGCGACATCACTAGAGCCACCTGGTAAGATAGGCGTATGTACAAAACATCACATTAAGAAATAGTTCTGTTTTTATACACTTAAATCTAGTGATGGGTTGAGTCTTCTTTTTTTTTTAATTCCAGTGTGGATACCGATTCTTTGGCCGATTCTCGATTCCGATTCTTGTTTTTATGTATTTAATTTTTCAATTGAGGTTTAATTAACTTGGTAGGCCTATCAAAAACAAACATCTATGCTTTCTAAATAAATATTAGAAATTTTAAAATGTAACATGACACACAATAAATTTGCTTTAATCCGTTATATGTGTTTTGTACCAAATTGTCTCAAATTTTATTACAAGTGTAAGGAAAATAATATAAAATAGGCCTAAGTACATTTGTTGTCAGTTTCTAGCATCATCATAAAAATATTCATTACACAATATTTAGGACACCTGCTTATATATTAATCGAAACCCTTACCCTAACATCGCACAAATAAAAAAAAAATGACCTGGATGCAAATGTTCCCACTACTAAGAACTCGCAAAATATTCACGTCAAATTTAACATGGGAATGCCAGTTCCGCGGCAATGCTCTGTAGCGTTAAGTGTTGCCGTGGAACTGGCGTTCCCATGTTAAATAATTTTACGCGATTTTATTTAAGTTTTTAGTAGTGGAAACGTCCACCAATTCCGATTCCATTTTGCTTACAGAAAAGAATTGATTTAGATCCCGGTACTAAGAATCGCAGATTCTTAAGGATCAAAGAATTGACCCGACCCATGATTACTTAAATATTTTCCCTTGTACCCTTACAATATAGTGTGGCTAGCATTGGGGAAAACATGAGAAATTCTGGGAATTTTATATTTCGAGAAAGTCAGGGAAATGTGGGGGAAATTTGTGTGTGGTCAGTGAATTTAGATACAATAGTTATAAATTAATGCCACAACTTGTTGGTTATAACTGCCAACATCTAGCTTCACACTATTTACTCGATTGAGCTGGGCGTACTGGCATTTGTATGATCTTTCGGACTGGTGGCAAGGGTGTCAGTTGAAAGGATGGTCTGGTAGACGCCCTGTGGCGTCCTGTGGTAGACGCCCTGTGGTGTGGCAGAGCGCGGCATGGGGCATGCAGATCCAGGCATTAGTTTGCAGGTGTATTTCTGGGCCTGGAGGTGACCGCTGACTGGTATTTTGGTGGCGCACGATGTAGTGGTGAAGGGCACGCTTGGTATGGAGTCGCAGGCCTCTCAATGTTGGTTCCCAATTGGATGCTATTCCACAATGACATGGGGGTTCATGTAATTTGTCACAGCATAGCGGCTTCCTTTCTCTCCTTGATGTATACCTTAGAAGCATTAGGCCCTGGCTCATCAGAGCATGTAGCCTGGGCACTTGCGATAGTTATTGACCTTTTGTGGCCAGCCAGGTGCTTGGGCATTGTGATAGTTGTGGGTACACAACTGAGTCACTTCAAAATTGTTATGTTAATCAGAGGGCAAAGGAAAAGGAAGGAGTTTAATTAATTTTTAATTTGAGGTCTGCAAGCCTGGGATTTTCAGTTCAGACCAAGCCCAAGCGAGCCTGCTGAAAAGTTTAAGAGCTCAAGCTCAAGCCCTTTTATTGCATACAACAAATATATTAGCATTTTAAAGGTAACCGTGTGTTCATGTCTGCAATTGTAAAGAATAATTTTAACAATGTAAGGCTACAAGACATGCCAGTTGTTGACTCAGTCGAACATTAGCTCGCCTAACTCAGTTGGATGTGAACACTAAGATTCAATTTTATAAAGGTGCCGAAATAAAATAATCAGGTGAGCCGGAAATATAGTTCAACTGGATTTAATTATACTTTGCACTTCAGTTACGACAGCATCACAGAAAAATGTGCAGTTCAATCACAACGGCGGCACAAAAAAATTAAACGACTGCTACTCATCAGTGCAACTGCATCCCTGGCAGTTTGTCTACAGAGTTGAGTTACTCTGTTTTATTGAATTCTCAAAACCCAATCATTGGTTTACAACACGAACACAAACAGGTTGACTCAATAAACGAAGGTTTAACAGCGCCACAGCACTAATTAGTTTCTGTTAATTCACTTGCATCGCGAGACAATCGCAAATTGTGGTTGGTCTGAAATTGTTAGCTGGGACAAAAGTATTCTACTACGTGGCACGTGCCACCTATCCCCTCTCACTCTCCTACAGCTAAACAATCTAAATATAGGATTTGGCCTGGGCTCTCCTCCTATTGGCTAAACTACATCACAGAGAATGTGTAGAACAAATACTGCTTACTCCCGGGAAACTAAAAAAAGAAGTTGGAAAAAAAACTCTTTTATCACAAAACTGACGCAACCTCGCTACGACTCTCGGAACTCGAAAAACGAGAACACGTTGCAGATAACCCACTCGAAATACGGCCACAAATTACTGTTGCCACTCCACGTGGCACCAAAGAAAAATGTAGAATATTACAGTCACTAACAAAATAAACAGAGATTTTAACCAAAATCCAATTTAAAATGAATTATAAAAACTATGAAAAAATACATAACCTGCAACGCCACCCTCCAGCCACCAGACGTACTAAGGGTGCACGTCAAGTCAAGCATACTCATCCAGGTCGACCTCTACCAATTCATTTGTGTACTCAACTGCAACTAATTCTACCGTCATGTAGTCAGCATCAAAATTTTTGAGAACCTTTGGTAAGTCGCGACTTGTTGCAACACACAAATTACATTTTAACAGATGTTTAGTGACGACGGTAAAGCTCCTATTGTAATTCTACTATTTCGAGAGAACAATGACTGAATACAAAAACTAAGGAAACTACAAGAGGAGAGCAAAAACCACTGCTAGCGAGTACAAAGAAACTCTACCTTCCCATCTCACTAACACAAAGGCACTTGGTGATCTACGAGAAAAACAGAGACAAACATGTAAAAAAATACTATCCTCTACACAGCATACCATACCAGGCAATTCCAAACAAAAATCACTTGACTAAAACGCTAACCACATACAACTCAATTGATGATACACAGCACTGCACAGTATTATAAACAAAGAACCACAAGGCCATGTGCACCAAACTGCTTAGCAATGGGGAACATCGATGAATGAGACTTAATTGTTTCACAGTCTGTTGAATCACAAATGTAGCTTAGGTCTTGAATCTTGAACAAACCAATTTGAGTTTACAACACGTTACGCGCAGTTACACACACAGTTCACACGTTTGTGACTGGCACCATTAATGAGCGCATGCAAACAGCGAAAGATTGACTATTGAAATAAATGCCAGCATGAATCTGCCCTGAAGGACCAAAAATGTTAAATCAACAACGAAAATAGTGAACAAATCAATGACAGTAACACATGACTGCATTTTTGAACAACAATATATCCGAAAAACATGCGACACAAGCGATGAGCTTACCTAAAATGAGGCTATGATGCCATCTTGACTGTTTCCTGTCAAGAAGCAGGCTGTCTAACCTTGGCGGCTAGAAGTTCCATGCTGTATGCACGGTCGCCAACAATCCATTGACAAATTAAGTTCACAACCACAGTACACTATGTACACTAAAGCTGATGTCACGAAATGCCAAGCGGAATTTTCCAGTGCAGTGGAGGTGGCTTACTGGTGAACGTTTTGTGACATGGCAATGCTCCCTTTAGACATACAATGGAATCCTGTTGTAGCGAGCACAGTAACTGCGAGAATATGGGTATAACGCGGTCTTTTTGAGGAACCGTCAAAAAATCGCAAAAATATTTCATGAAAAATTGTAATTTTACGAGTTGAAACTGTGCGGTGAGATCGTGTGAAGCTGCAGAGGATCTAGGTGCTTGCCCAACTATGTGCATACGGCAATGTTTTCACTGCTAGCCCCAGCACACGAGTGATTTAATTTTGATTATATATCTTCAATCTATTATCAATAAATTAAACGCTGTTTTTTTAAAAAACCAGTTGGCGAGGGATTACTTACTGTAGACCCCATTTTAATGTTTACATGCACGTGCTTTGGCAATTCCTTGCGTAATTCACGCACAGTAATTTTTTGGACTAAAATCCTGTAAAATAGGTGTGAAAATCATGCTAGTAAATACTGGTATTTGGTTTGAGGTGATAGTGTGAGGCTATGACGGGCGAGTTATCGTTTGCAGGGCAGTGCTTCCACGGCCGAGTAAGTGATAGCGGGAAATGCTTCGTAGGCCGGGCAACTGATTGTGGGGCAATTCTGCATAGGCTGAGCAATTGATTGCAGGCAGAGCGGCTATACTTATGTGGCACGGTCAGATTTTCCGCTCATTTTCACGCAATTAGTTTTTATATAACACAATATTTTTATGTTATGGTGGTTTGAACAGAATTTAAATGCAATTTTAAGGTGATTTTTAAGTAGTAGACCCTACTGGGGATCAATCGGTCTGATTCGGGGACAGTGAGGACACTCTTATAGCAAGGATTGAACCTGGAACTGTGACATCTCGCTATAACAGGACTCTACTGTATCTTTTTGGTATCAGTGATAGATTGTACATATCTTATAGATTATCATAGCACTATAAAGATTTTGCATGTATTGAAAATACATTAATATACTTTTTAACTGTTGATTTTCTTATGAGAAGCATCTGAAAATGTAATTCAAGCTTGATAGAAATTTTGCAGAATTCTCCTACTTAATTTTGGTTAGCAGCGAGTGGTTGTGTATAACTTTCTGGCATATTATTTTACTCTAAAGAGATCTTAATATTAAAATAAATACATGTTAGAAATCAAACTTATGGTTTTCCAGTGAAAAGAAATTAAAAATGGCTTACGCAGTCACTGAAAATTACATGGTGCTGTGTTTAAACTTAACTTTTGACATCCACACGTGGTTGTAAGTAAATTTCTGGGGTATTATTTTATTCTAAGTATAACTGAATATTAAAATAAATTTCTATATTATTTTTAATAAAACCTTTAATTTTCCCATTATAATTAATTGTTAATAATGGGCTTTGTGATTGCTGAGAGTTGTATATACCTTTGTGGGGTATTATTTAATTTGGAAAACATCTACATATTGAATAAAATAATTATTCTATACGAAGAACACATTTTTACACCAGAGATAATAAAACATAGACTTCATGTAAAAAACTAAACTTTTGCCACTTTTTTGATATTAAAGAAAGGGGGGAGGGGTCAAATTCAATCTATCCCAATTTTACAAAGTCAACAATTTCACAAAGGTATTCTCGTTAACTGTGGCATTCTGTAAAATGGTGACACTACTATATTACTGTTCAGCATAAACGGTCTCGCTTGGTACGTGTGTATATACCATTTTAAAGTACTATAACATTTTCCATACTTAAACAGTAATCAGAAACCCAAATAAGCTCATTCTTCATAAAGATTTAAATTGCCTGACACTCTTAATTTTTTGGATGCTTCAGAAACAGTTACTGTGCATTGGTGCTGTGAATTCCAAATGACGAGTTTGTGAGGAGACATGTACATTCATTGGGTGTGTAACGACCTATGAATAAGTGACTAATCTCTTTTCTATGCACGTGAGTCAAAACAGTTACACTTGGTTGAAACTGCATTCCTACTAAATGTGACTACCTGCGACTTGAGAGTTGTTCTGGCTGCTTTTTCTACTTTTCTGCTAGCAGTTTAGGTAACATGAGTACAAACCAATGTGTAGAGACTGGAAAAATTTGCAGATCCAGTGACTTGTTCGATAGACTCCATATATATTTGTACACTCGAGCGGACATCAGCTGTTTATTGGTTTCTTATTGCCCCAGGGACATACTCTAATTGGGCCTGCATTTTGTTTCCTTCTTGTTATTGGCTCAGAGTCTTCTAAGGAGTGTCTTATATATCACAGACCAACCGCAGATGTAAAACAAACATACAATTATTGAATTCTATCTTGTCCTCAAATGAATCCGCGAACCCTTCAGGTGTCTACCAATGTGTTCTTTCCTCTCTTCTGCTATAGAAACTAGAACACAGTGTATGTATTGAGCAGTCAGGGGTGAATCTGCTGTCCTTTTCAAGTTTGATTTTGTACTGAATAAAATGATATTTTTCTTGAAAACAAAGCACAAGGGTAATAAAGTAGTATTAATTAACATATACACACATAATAACAGTATAAATTTTAAAATGTATTTGTTTAACCTCTCCACTAAGTACAGTACTTACATATAAATGTGGCATTCAAATTTATGAGGGTGTGGGACATAAATTCACTCCACAAGTAACAATTTTTACGAACTTAGTGAGCACCTATTTTGTAATATTGGTGCATTTATTTTACATAATATCTCGTGCCGCAATATAGTATTTTATGGCATCGGAAATATCTTGGCAGAAATACATTACTCTTCTATAATGTTTCCACTCATAGTCAGTAAAAATAATTCTGTACACTGCCCTTTCTTTGTTTTTCTCTATTGGCTGCCTCCTTAATGGTTTTCTAGATTTGCCACTGTGTTATATGATTTCACTGCAGTTTTTATTAGTGTAACATTATATTGGTTTTTGCATCCCTTTTAATTTTTTTTACTATTTCTTTTTTTTTTAAGGAAATGTGAAAGTATCACACCAATTGGAGGAAGCATACTTGACTTTGAGGAAACAGGTTGAAAATATACTGAAGCACAGTGCGTACTCAGTTGTGAACTTGGGTGACTTGTTTGGACAACTGATGGTGCCATCAAAACCAGCTCATTCTGCCAAAGCACAGGTCATCAGGCCTAAACAGGAAGAGAAATCAGAATGAAATGTAGTCAGTTCAACAGAGAACTTTTTTTTTTTTTAGAGATGTTAATTTCATTAAGATTTCTTAGTATTTTTGTGCGCATCAACTTTTGTCCTGTAATCATTTTTATTTTACCTGTAAATTGATGCTTTATTGTGGCAGATGTTTTCTGCAGTTTTTTAATTTTAGCAAGTGGTCAAAAATGCTTGTGAATTGTGAAACTCAATGTTTTTAAGAAGTTGCTGGAAATGTTTTGATACAGCCATGAATGTATGTACATTGTAGCAAGTTGAAAGAAGTTACTAAAATTCTAGCCACAAACAAGTCACAAAAATTCTGTGTGTCTACTTTGAAAAATGTATATTTGATTAGTATTTTATTCACGCTGCTGGGACAATAAATGTCAAAGTCTATGACTGCAGCTTAAGAAATGCGTGACCACTAACGTCAGTAAAGGTTAGTTTCCCATAGACTGAAAACCGTGGATAATAGAAACTTGTACCGCGGTTGGAGATAAGGTCTACAAAAACAAATCCGCATAACTGAAACCGCAGTTGGCGAGGGATTACTGTATCTATCTTTAGACGTACATCAAATTTTTGACTTTTTTGACCCAAACGTTTCACGGTTCCTCAGGATTGGGTCGTAATAGAGGGGTTTTACTGTATCTGTGTGGAGATTTGAATGAAACCATTTATGTCAAACCTCCTAAAGTACTGTTAAAGTCAGGTGGAGAAAATAAGTTGTGGTTGCTGAGAAAGGTAGTGAACGACCTCAGAGGTTCTAACAGAAATGGAGTTTACCCAATCACAAGCAGACTCTTGTGTGTACCATAAACTCAAAGATGATTTGCTTATCATATATGACAATGAGGTTTTGAAGACTGAAGTAAAAAGGAAGCTCATTGAGAACTTTGATATGAAAGACCTAGGACCTGTAAAGAAATGCCTAGGAATTAACCAGACTGAGGAAGAAATCACCAGTGTTGACTCACATAAGGACTGGTCTGAAGATAAATTAAAGCGAAGAAGCTCTTCCTCATAATGTCTCTTACCAAGAGGCAGTGGGTAGTCTTCTATATTTGACACAGATCAGTAAGCTTGACATTTCATTTGTTGATGGGTGTTATGAGCAGGTTCAATAAAAACCCAAAGAAATGTCATTGCGTAGCAGTGAAAAGAATATTTAGGTACTTAAAAGGGACCATTGCTATAAAGTTAAAGTTTTGCATGGAAAACAACAGTTTAGTATGGTTTAGTGACTCAGACTGGGGAAATGAGCTAAATGACAGGTATTCTGTTAGCAGAAGTTGCTTCATGTCTTGAGGGCCTGTAATTTCTTGGTACAGTAAAAGGCAACGTCCTGTTGCCCTATCCACCACCGAAGCAGAGTATATGGCTCTTTCCTTTACTACTCAGGAAGCCCTGTGGCTTCGAGAACTAGTTAGGGAATTAGATTCAGACTGTAAGAGCAACTGTGTAACAATATTTTGTGACAACAAGGGAGCCATCCAACTTACAAACAATCCAATGACCAGCTCCAAAAATAAACATATTAACATAAGACATCATTTCTTAAGAGATCATGTATAAAATAATGTTATTTGCGTTGAATTCTTAGCCAGTGAAAAAATGATATCCAGTATGCTAACAACAAAGTTATTACATAAGACTAAGCACATGTTTTTGCTAAAGGAGATTGGTTTATGTATGTAATTTTTTTTGCTACTGTTGTGCTGTGTAGTAAATTGAGTGATTAAAAAAATATTTTTCAAGGATGGGTGTTATAAATTGAAAAATAGTTTTGAACATGTGGTATCTTTGGGCTGTTAAGTTAGCTATAAACTTTCAGTCTTTGGTTTGTTACGAGTATCATATCTCTGAGTTTATATTGAACAGTGTAATTGGGAAATTTAAATTTCATCTACAAAAGTTTATAATTATCTTCCAATAATACTGCACTAAAAGAGAGTGCACAGAGTGCAATTTTTGCTGCACTGTATCTAAGTCAGTGCTGCAGTTTTAGTGCATATATGGCCTAACAAGTACACACTTCAGGCAATCATGTGATAATTGCACATTTGTAGTTTTCAGGGTGCACTCAGTGAAGACAGTTGAAATTAATCATCCATATTGTTTACCATTTTCGTTTAGCATTGCAAATTGGACATCAGAGAAGTTACGTAGAAGCAAAGTTAATTGGGAAATTTTTCTGCTGTTTTAAAACTGAACATGAATCACATTTAAAGAAAGCCATATGTTATCGTTTATCAAAAGAAAAACAGTACAGTAACTTAAAAGTTGAAAATAATGGATTGTGTTTGCATAAAGAGTAAAAAAAATTGTAGCAGCTCAATGCAATTTTAATTGAAAAACCATTGTCCTAAACAGTATATCCATGGTCTCTGTTTATTTCTAGTAATTACATTTGTTTTCTGCCTGAAAATGTAAAAATTGTCTCATCTTGTTAAATTGCATATTATTTTCTCTTCTAGCATTTTCCTAGTTATAATTTTCCATTTTTCTTGTCCCTTGCAAAATTTTTATAACATGGTTTTATTGTAATTGAAATGTGTTGTTAAAAAGAAAGCTAACCTCAACCTTATAGTTCTAATCTTTACTTGAAACCTGTGTCGAATACTGGGATCCTTGATCCCCAAGATTTGAGTGATTCTGTGAATCTTGGATTCAAGGTCCCATCCCAAATTATAAACAGATACTGTAAAACATTTTATTGCAGTTTATTTCCAAATTCTCTCAGGTTCATTTGTAAGTCAGAACTGTTGGAATTTAGTTTTTTGAAGGAAATAAATTTCTCGTCAGCTTAATGTGCACCCATGCCGAAATATTTGTTTGTATGCAGTCTTTTTGTTTGTTGTTAACTCAAAGGATTTGATTTTCTTTACAGCAACAGGATGATGCCAAAATTGTCCTATTTTGGCATTTTTATTGATTCTTGATTCTTATTCTGGTTCTTAGATAGCTTACATTGCAAACAAAAAGCCAAAGTACCGAAATGTGTTTGTAGATTTGCATAAGACAGGAAACAATTTGGATGAGAGCATTTAAGTCTAGTATCGTGGGTCACCAGTACCTGATGTACATATCTGTATCTGTACACATGCAATATACAGACAACTCATTCATCAACCAAACATTTTTAGAGTAAATCTTACTGTTTATGTTACAATTGGAAACAAATGTAATCTTTAGTGATGAGTTCTTTACACCAAAATAAAAAGAAAGTGTTGCTAATGTTCATCGCTGCAGATGCTCACAAATTTTTGGTAAAATTGTGAGCACCTCTAGCTGCTTATGTACACATTTTTTAATTTTCTTTGATAACTAATTACGTTTATTCCCCCCCCCCCCCCCCCCCCTCTTTTCAGATAATGTTGAGGTGGGCTTGAGAACTCATCCCCAAAGTAATGAAAGCTATTGTCCAAATTTTTATTCACAAACTTAAGGCTTTTCTAGCAGAAAAATGAAATTTTCTAAGCGTACATATGTCTTTATGGTATTTGTTGTAGGTACAGGAACTCATCCATAAGGTTGGGCTACATATTCAAAAAATTTGTTGTATATATTTTGTATCTTTAACATTAATTGATTTATGTGATGAGTACATATTGTGTTTTATAAAGTTGTACTTTTGATATAACAAAATATGCCTACTACTGCAAGGGAGTAAGTGAAAGTTGTTAGCAAAATTTATCTTCTAAGTAATACTTTTTGTTGGTATTTAACTTATTGTGCCTTGTAAAGTTTGTAAGTATTGTAATAGTATATTTTTATGAATCCGTAAATCAGTAGCTTTGACAAAAGTCGTACTTGCTCATCCAACATTTTGTAATATGTATGCTTGACGACTCCTTTTTAAACAAAATCCTAATTGTATTTGTATTTGAGGAAAATATTTTAACATTCCAACATGTAAATTTAAGAAGTTTGAAAGAGTGATATCATTACATTCAATAATTTCACAATTAATTGTTTTCGCACATGTGTTTTGTGTCTCAACTTGAATGCATAAAGTATGTAGTACAGTAGACCCCTGTTTTAACCTTCCATATAGCATAACATTTTCTTGCATATAACGACAGTATATGTTCACTTCCTGACAGAAAATCAAATGCAATTTTTCTCTCAAGTAAACTTTCACACATACCAAAAAAGTAGTAGCCTACAAAAATACAGCAAACAGTTAATATTTGAAATACAGTGAAATCCCATACCTATGAGTACTGCCTATTACGAGAATGACGTGCTTACAGCAGTTTTTTAATACACCACCATATAGTACTATACTGCCAAGGTTAAATTATCTGGTTACAGCGAGTGAGGGTATATTTTGTGTTTCCGTTTTCACAAGCGATTCAAATGCATTTTGAATATTTGTATGTGCCTTACCTAACAATTGTGGTGAATTGAAATTGCTTAAATTGTGCATTTAGTATAATTAATCTCGTAAAACATTTATAAGCCATACTCCATGAGAAGTGGCAACGCCGCATGCTTTGTCCGACCCGCGCTCGCATCCTTTGTCAAGGCATTTCGTTAGAACAGCGACAGAGAATCAATACGAGCGCTAGCAGATGATTGGTTGAAAATATATGGAAGAATCTGCGGCGTGCTGTTTAGGTTTCACAAGATAGCCAGTATAATAGGGCACTGGCATTTAGTTAAAACAGAGGCATTGGATCAATACGAGCGTGAGCAGATGATTGGTTGAACATTCGTGGAACATGTTGCGGCATGCGGTTCAGGTTTCGTTATCAATAAAAGTTTATAAATTGCTGGTTAATGTATGGAGTTAAATTTGCGTATAATGTTTACATAAACACCAACCTATTAATCATCTTTTGGTCTTGCGGGTTGTTTTGGAATGTACGTAGCTTAAATATTTTTTGTTTTTTCCTACTAAACTGCCATGTTGAAAATAGTTGCATTGCCATTACAGATATTTACACACACCTTTTTCTACATTTAGCTGCATGGTAAAATAAAAACAATGTGCATTTAGGATTGCCCTTTATTTCTTTATTTTGTTCCTGTAATTATTTCAACTGACAATGTAGAGGAAGCAGCTAGCAATCGGCCACAACATGCAAGTACAGTAGACCTCGTTTTAATGTTTACATGCATGTGTCTTGGCGATTCTTTGTATAATTCACGCACTGTAATTGCATGTGTCTTGGCGATTCCTTGTATAATTCACGCACCGTAATTTTTTGCAATAAAAAATTCTGTAATAAAGGTGCGAGAATAACGCTAGTAAATATGGTATACAATAGTAACTTTTTGCGAATAATTTTCGCTGCTGTAATGGTGTCCCCCGCTATCACATATGAATATAAATTGCATACATATGTACGTATTTTAACATTAAAATCATGTAATTATGGATCATGAATTCAGGCATGGTTATTTATTACTATATAAGTGATAATGCACATAATCTAACTATATTTGTAATTCCCACTATGTTTGTATCGGCAGTCACCCTACGTTTTCCATAAAATTAATACTTTATTTTTTTGTGATGAATTTGATATTAAGAGTACTCGTAATTAAGTCAGTTTTTCACACTTTTATGAACTCTCGTAGGTTTGGGATTTCACTGTATTATATACATATGGTGATTTTAGAGGTGATGGTCCTGAAAATAAATTAAGATAATGACTAGAGGTTGCTTTTCTTTCAAGCCTCTCACTTTCTTAGCCATTTGCTTAGAGATTGGGGGGAATGTTGTCTTATTTTGGGATTATTTTAGAGGCATCTTATTTTCGAGTCAATTTCAGAATAGGTAACATTTTCAAGTCACTTTTTTGGTGTCTGGGATTTTAATTAATCCTAATTTGTGGTAGCTTGTATTTGATGAATAAAATTAGGGTTTTTATATTGGAAGGCACCTTGAGTTGAAAAAACCTATAATTGAGGTGATTTTACTTTACAGTGTCTTATTTTTGAGGTCATCATGTAGGATTGTTTTTTATTAATTCAGCAAATTATAGCAGTTATTAAAAATGTTAGCATGTTTTACACATTTGTAGCAACTTCCTATTTTCACACACCTCTAACATTGGCCAGTACCAGATGAGAGCAAGCTTCCAGAATGCACTTAATTGTGCATGTTTATATGAAGACATGAATTAATTGATAATACTATGGCTCATGGAATTCAAATCACTGATATTTTTGTACCAAGTGATTCAGATAAAAATGTTAAAGAAATTGAAAAGGAATTAAGTCCTTCCAATTGACCTTCAGACATATCAAAACCTCAGAGCTGAATGTAATTTTGCTATAAAACCCTCATATATATATATATATATATATATATATATATATATATATATATATATATATATGAGGTGACTGCAGAAACTGAGTTACCACCCTCTCCCCCTCTCTTCACACTCCCTTCACCCCCCCCCCCCCACACACACACACACATGCGCATGCACACAAATTATATTTATATTTTAAGGAGCTTCTAATAAGTTAAAATTATTATTGAATAATTAGATATTTATATTGAAAAATGATTACATTAGAATTTTGTTGTGCTTGATGTGTCCCCACATGAGTAATATTATTTTAATGTTATTTCCTGCTTACAAACATTTTATTTCACTAACTCCTTGATAAATATTAAAACAGGGTTCTACTATTTTTGTTTTCATTTAATCAAAGTATTTCGTTTTGAAATGCAGTTTTCAAATCAGGTCGGATAACTATTGGAGACTGAAAATTTTTGTCATTGTATTTATAAAACAAATTTTTTTGAAGTGTTGAGGTTCTGTATGTATTGCTAATGGTATTTATAATAATTTTTGTAAATATTATATGTTTTTATGAGATTGTTAATGCAAATAAAATGAGTAATTTTTAAGGGTTACGTACCTTATGTGATTGCATTATCTTTTTATTGACCCATTCCTTGAAAAAGACAAAAATGATAATGATTACACAATTACTAGGCTTCTGCGAATCAAGACTTTTTGAGAACGAATGAAATCTCGAATCATATATTAAAAGATTCACGAATCTTAAATGAGTCGAATCATTTTAAAGTGTTATGTGGAAATTTTTTTTTTCAAGGTATGAAAAACTAATGGTACCCACAGTCAAGAAATTATAAGTCCTTCCTAACTAGTGAACTTAACGTCATGAATAAATTACTTTTAAAAAAGTACACATTGTTTGGTTGTGTTTATCTGCAGGAAGATTTCTAATATTCTGTTTCATCTATGTATTTTTTTATTAGCTACTCACATATAATATATGGTAGAATTTTCACAATTTCAGCACAAAATTTACATCATTTTGATACAAGCATATTACACTTAACCGTATCCAAAACAAGGATTTACTTAAACAGGAATTAAAAATATTAGCTTTGAATAAGTAAATACAACTTTTGCTAATATGGTAATATAATCAACTTAGATATGTGCCATTATTAACAGGAAAAGTAAGAAGTTTATCGGATAATAACGCAATTAAGATGCAGATAATTTTTATATGTTTGTTAACAATTTACAAATGACCAAATTTTGGATAACCTTATTATGTAGTAGATTTTATGTATTTTCATTTCTTGTTTGACATCGTCTGTCACTGATTTATTAAATACCTCATATAACAACAAACGCCAAAATAATAACTACTTTTCGTCAAGGTCTGCTGACTACGGTCTTGCGTTGAGTATGTAAACAATTGAATGTTAGGTATGTCGTGATGCTTTTATAAGTTAATTTTAAATGTTTATGACTTATTCGCTGTTTATTTCATTATTGAAGTACTATACTATGGGTAATTTTAATTACTGTATTTACCGGAAAGGAAGATGACTCTGAATCTAAGACGGAGGGAAAAATATTTAAACCTGAATTCAAGACTACCCCTGTAAAGTGCTGAAAAAATTATTTAGGTTGAAGTATTTTTGTATGAATTTATGACAAACTCTTCAAGAAGAAATGCTATTATATGAATAATATGATATATTTTATTTACCTTTAAAGCAAAGCTAATTACAATAAAATAGGGGTGTCTAACCTGGCTGTATGGTAGCAGCATTTTTCTTGCACTGTAAAACTTTTGTGGGTGTTATATACCTATTCATGACTTGCGCCATTTTGCTTCCCAGCAAAGCCCTTCCTCATTACAGCTGGTGGCTGCTTCCTCTTTAGGCTGGGTGCCCTCAGATAAGAGGACCCTTGTCAAAGTTGACAGGTACAGTCTCAGCACTACAAAAATATGTACAACCATAGGAGCCAAGGTATTTAAGCTGGAAAAGCCTTTGTCAAAATTGCCTAGGTTTTGAATTGAAGACTATTCCGGGTTCAAAATAGTGCTTATATTTGGTAAACAAATCTTTTTAACAGCAGATTTGATTCATTGAAATAAATTGAATCATAAACTATTCAATTCGAGATTCGTTAATTTCGAAGCTTCGCAGAACCCTAACATACATTTTTTTTTTGTGGCATACAAAAAATCTTTCCCATCAATTAGAGCAGTTCCATTAATTTTAGTGGTATAATTGAATGGCCTTAACTTTTTGTAATGTTGTGCATTCATAACAAAGAAAAGAAAAAGCATTAAACTATGAGTTTACATTATTTGTAAATTTTAATAATTTGCCAGATAATAAATGTAAGGTATAATTACAAGACTGCTTAAAAAGTTTGAGCAGAAACACAAACTGCGGTAATATCTGACCAGTCTAGGAAATTTAGCTTAAGGTCTTGTGGCAAGCATATTTTTGCACTGACGCGTTATGCCTTGGGCTGATGGATGTTCACTATGTTAAGGAGGGGCCGGTTTTGTGGGGCAATATGGCGAGGTTTACAGGTTTCTGCCTAATTCCTACGTGATACTGGTGCAGTCCAGTGTAGAGGTCTGGCTTGGTAGCTTTGCGGCAGGGCACAATCTAGTTCGGCTAGCGTAATCTTTCGCTTTAGATTGTTGACTTTCGGAGGATACCTGGGTGACGGCTTGACCTGACTCATCTCTGACAGGCTTACATGAGCGACAGGTGTGTTAGTGGATTGAAACTCTAAGCTTGTGCAAACTCTCTAAGTGGAACTGCTGAAGCAAGTCTGAATCTGAAGGTTGTGACTTCCAAGGACTTTTCTGGCTGGCTTAAATACTCGGCGATCCAGGTGTGTCTCCCCGTTCAGACACTTGGGTGCCTCAAAAAGGTCCTTGGGGATCTCTAGAGTGATAGGTAGCTGCAAACGGCACAATGCCTGGGTTTGATCCTTTTGCGAGAGCTGGTTGAGTGCAGCAATGAGGAAGGGAGTAAGCTCTTGCAATCGCCCAGAGGCAGTTAGCACCTCTTTTACCTTTTCACGGATACCACTCCAGTGGGAGAAAGGCATGTGGATTAGAACACACACTCACTTCTGTGAAGCGGTTGCAGGTGACGTGTAGTCCTACGGGGGTGCAAAACCACGTGGAACGTCTGCCAACTCAACGGGCACCATATTGCAGCGCTCGATGCCTACACGCAGTGAGCACCGAGATTCTGGCCTTGCCGTTGACGCTCCCAGAGAATGGGTGTATGTCTCTGAAGCGCACAGTCTTTCCAACTAAGGGAACGAACCTGCTGGCACCAAAATGCAGTGGAGAGAGCAAACACCAAGTCAACGAGCTGGACTTGAGAAATGGAGTACCTATGTGTGGTCTTTACCATTTTGCCCACCATGGTATGCAGAAAGGTTGGCTAGCATTAGTGCGTGTGGGTTTTTGGCAGGGTATTTGCTCGTATGAGTAAATTTCCTGGGGTCACCTGCAATCCATTGCATAGTGAGAGGTGCTAAGTCTATGGAAAAGGATACCCTTGAGTCAGAAAAGCTATTGTTTATTCCATTTTGACAGGAAATAAACAATTGGTGTTGCACTACCTCCTAACGCTGGCAAGAGCTTAGGGAAGCTTAATCCTACGTTATCCAGGTGGAGGTGACCTGGTACCACTCCCTATGCATGTGTTGCCCAGAAGGGGCCGCAGTGTCTCAGTATGTAAATTACTTGTGGCTTGGATCTTCTGCATGTATCCTGTGAAGACTAAGTAGGTAGAGAAGGATGTCTTTGGCAATGAGGCGTAGTGGAGACCAAGGGGAGAGGTTTTCCTTCAGCACGAATGCGCTGAAGGAAGGGTAGGTAGAGCGAGGAACGAAGTAAGCAGGGTAGCTGGATACAGACTATGAGGACCGAAGCAGGCTGGTCAATTCTCCTGCAGCAAGTGCGGTGGAGAAATGAAGACTGGTCATGAGTAGTCACTGCCGTGTATCATCACTGGGACGCTACCCCCTCAACGCAAGGGAAGTACAAGCCTTTGTGAGGGCTCTTGTCCTCCCATTGGTTTATCATTGCTAGATTTCAGGTTAGGGACGGCTAACCCATCCCGTATGGCTGTCGCTCATATTGATACATCTGCGGCAAAGTCCAGCAGTCGATTTAGTTTGGTCATGAGTTGGCTTGTGATTCGCTTTTTACACTCTGGTGGGTCTTTCCCCTTCAGTCAGCTGGATTAGGGGCGGCACTGGAGAGGGAGTGGCAATAGCGTAGCTTCTCCAAGGCGTGATGTCACCGGCCAGCTTGGAGATGAGGCAACTGCGGTGTACTGGTGTAGCCATCTAGTAGCATGCAGTGTAACTCGGTGCCTTCAATGCATAGTCTCGGAGGGTCGGTGAATAATACAATCTTTGACTGGCACGTCCATTCTTGCCAAGGTAGACAGTAAAATTTCATATTGTTGCATGTGACGAATAAAACTCCTTTGAAATCAGGCGCAAGGCTTGCTGAGTGATGAGCTGAAGTTGTTTTTTCCATTGTTGAACAGACGTCATGCGTCAGTACTTTGAACTAACTAGGCTGTTAGCTTCTGACCCTTACCCTTGGTAAATTAATGTTGTTTCTTTCCTAATGACTTAGTACCAAGGGTCCAAGATATATGTAGAAGTGTCTCATGGTAACTGCGAGAGCTCACAAGAAATTGGTGAGCATGGGAAATTAGCAGATTTTGCATGTCTTAGCGACAGTTTGAGCAACTGCCTGTGAACATCCATATGTGGAGTGGAGGGCATCGAAGAGGTGCTGTAGGTGCTGGTGTAAAAATTACATTGTGACTGTACAACCTTGTGTATGTACTCGTCCATTTTGTACCGCACAGTGGAGCTTCCTGTTGTGCCTGTTACTGGATGGGGCAACTGGTTAGTGTTGAGTCGCCTTATCGTGCCTTGCTGTCCTGCTCGGTCATGTCACTGCAGTGGGCATAGGTGTGATTTGAGTTACACAGCATAGTTGCAATGTGAATGCTGGCTAAATTATTTAGTGGATCAAATTGTGAATGTTTCCTTTGATGGCACAGGAGTCTACCTATCACAGGCTGTCTTAAGGTTACTGTCATCAATGTAGTGGCAGGTGAGTTATTTCTGTCTGCATGGATAAAAGCTGTTATGGGGTAATATTTCTATGTACACATGTAATAAATAGTGCATATATGTAGAAAATTATATTATTTTACATTTATATGATAGTTATTTAATTAGCAAAATTTTTCAATTTGTGACATACCATCTGCATGGTTTAAAGAAAAAAAAAAGTTTAGGTTTGTCCAGCCCCAAGTCTCTTGGTAAGGAACTGCCTGCAAGGAGAAATGAGTCTTCTTGTTTACGTGGTTAAGAAGCTGGAAAACAATGAAGACAGCAGGGTACTTTTTTTGTCTCGGCTAGAACACTTGTGAGCCATGGCTGAGGTAGGTGTAACATTAGTGGAAATTAATCAATTAATTCATCCACTAATTAATAGTTACAGGTAATTGGGGTTGCAGTGTATAAAATGTACAGTATAGTGTTTATATTGACGCGTGACGTCCTTTGATTAACAGTATATCGTCACAGTTGGGCTGTTTTTGTTTTGTTTGCGGACAGAGACACCGGGTTGCTTTGACTTTTCCTTGCTTAATTACGTATAGGTGCCTTGCTGGTGTAAAGAACTGGTCGAGTGGCTTTACGGCACAAAATCGGGATCAGTGAGTATGACCTGTAGTCTGATTGGACTTACATTCATCATTTATATCTGGGCTACGGATAGCCTGTGGAGGCTGCTGACCTTGCTGCGGCACTGGTGCTGACACCGGGACCTGGTGCGCTGATGGGTCGGCTGCAGTTGTCACTGCTGGTAGCCGTGGTGGGCACAGAGCAGGGGTGAAATTATCGCTAACAACTGTAACCCTCGGGTGTGGGTCCACACGGGGTTAGAACCCCAGAACCAAGAAAATACTTTATCTGGCACCAGAAGTGTGGTGGATGAAGTTAACTTAGACTGGTTGACCAGCTGCCTTGAGGGTTGAATTCCTAATGGTGGTGGCTGTACCGTTCTTATACACTGGGGAGTACGTACAGACTGGGTGGCCGTCTAATGTGAATGTATTAGCTCTACGAGCGTCGCTGAATGGGAGCTCGCAGTCCTACACCAAGGTTTGGTAAAAGTGAGGTTAAATAAGCACTCCGTGGTCTCATGTTTTATTCTTAATGGAACTGATGTTTAACAAGGAAACAGAACAACACACTTGAAATAATATTTGGCATTTGAATAAAAACCTGTTTATTCTTGAGAGGAATAAAGTAGGAATGGGTTGATGCTTCATTTTACCAATGCTCGATACTCTATATCAGTTTAGTTACCAAAATATTCTCACAACACTAAATACCAATACTTTTCTTGATACCCAATTAAAATTGTCATGAACACAAAACAACTTGGGCAAGAAAGTTGCTCATTTTACTAGTGTTGTTGGCACACACTGAAACTATATGAAAACCCACATTATATTGGAAACAAATGGTGGATGGTCTGCAACTCAAACGTTCTTAACCAATGTTGAAACAGCACAATTTCCTTCAATTCTATTGATGCATGACGTCTTCTCTATCATAATAAATGACTGCTACTCATCAGTCAACTACACCCCTGAAGGCTCATCCATGAGTCACATCGCTGCTGCCGATGTTTGCAAGACTGTATTACCTACCGGGCCAGGACAGGCATTCCATTGATAATTATTATTTCGCCAAATGAGCCACTAAGACTATGCAAGAGGTCTGTGGTAAGTACCACACTGCACTACTAGATGCCGCCACAGACGAGAGATGTAGATCCTGGCACTCTTCACTACGCCGCCCACTCTGAGGATCCAGATGCGAGGCTCGCACCTACTGTGCCCCTCCCCAAACGCACTATGCCAGCAGAAGAAGGGATGGCCAAGAAGTATAAAAGGGCCAGCAGCCAAGCCTACCTTCTAATTATTAAGTTCTAATTATAATTGTGGTAGAATTAACTAAGCTGTACTGTAGGGACATCTAGGCCTAGATTAGTTATTAGATTTAATTTATTTAGCATCTCTTCCCAGCCAGCTGTTTGTAGGTTTTGCCTTTTGCTTCCCCTCTGCCGATTTCAAGGCAGCCACTGAACAGTTATACCCGCAAATAACTGCAGGGCTTGTGGCAACGTTTGGTTCTCTGCGGCGGTTGGTGAGAAACCTCCTCTGCGTCAACAATCAATCAACCCCACCTTATCCAAAGCTCCGTGCACTCGTAGCATATGGCCATAGATACGCCCTGTTACTGCCTATGGCTACAGGGATTGGCCACTGCAGGGTAGCGCAGTATTAGGTTTAGACACATATGTCCCTGAGGACATATGTTACTATTAAATTTAGGTTAGGTTGAATTTTGATTAATAACTTAATCCCTTCTTTTCACAGGTTGTACCGTCTCTTCACGGATATCTAAAAACCAGTAAGCGTTGGCTCAGCTCTTGCTGATGCCAACGCTTACTGGCAGCTTACATTCTCTTTAATTTTTAGGTTCTACTGGGGAATTTGGGGGGGGGGGGGGGGGGGAAGTCGCCCAATAGCGCCAATTCCCCAATCAGAGAGCAGAGAGGTGTGCAAGTTGGTTACAAGCCAGTGTCTCCCTCCAATTGCCTAGGGGAAAGGAAATAAAGTTCCCGTCCCCTCTCTCTACTAGCTTTTCATCTCGACTAACACGAGCATCACACAAACACGCGCATGCGCACACA
This sequence comes from Dryococelus australis, assembly GCA_029891345.1. Classification (NCBI taxonomy): domain Eukaryota; kingdom Metazoa; phylum Arthropoda; class Insecta; order Phasmatodea; family Phasmatidae; genus Dryococelus; species Dryococelus australis. The sequence goes on from CM057003.1 coordinate 56,802,831, forward strand.
GACACACTCTCTCTCTCTCTCAATGCATGAATATTTTGAATTATATCCTGTTAACTGGGTTTTTACGGTGCCTATGCCGGTTTTTCCCAGTCTCTTCTAGTATTAGCCTAGCTATAAGTACACTTTGAGGGAAGTAGTCATGGCCCCAATCGCAGGCCCTGGCTGTCCAATCCCTCTCTGCCGTGATGCACGTCTCCTTACAGGAATTCCTGTCCTTGTAGGCATAAGGGGTCTAGCCCTGAGATGCAATAAATTCCCACCCTACCCACCGGGCTTTCACTTAACACTTAGTTATAGGGTAGTTAGAAAAAAATCCTCCTGATCGCCAGTTCGTCTCAGTACTCGATCGCTTCCTGAGCTCTCACCGTCCCAGTTACTGGTGCCGAGGCACTCACCTCTCCTAAGCCTCATCACTCTCTTTGTAGGGCCGAAGTTCCTCTCCAACAGAATCCTAAGGAAGACTCAGCGGCCTTCAAGAAGTTATACTTAGACACGTTTGGTCCCTTACGGACAGTCACCTGAGAGTAGAGCTTGCCTCGAGGAAACAAACATGCATTAAGTAACTGCCTAATCCACCCAGCTTTGCATAGGGTGCCTTCCCCTGATTAATGATAGGATGTTTAACCTTCCGTATACTCTGTGGGATAGTTAGGAGTTAGCACCTCTGCCATGAGTGTTTATTTCACTTCGGTAGATAAACACTGTTCTTACCAGTCATCTTAGCTTTCACTCCAAAATTCTTCCTGTGACACATCAGGGCTGCAGGACTTGGCAGGAGACCGGGTTTTGATACTGTAGAACGCACACTGCGCAACAGAACAAGTACATCCTTGGAAGGCTACCCGTCCCTTGTACATCATAGGAGGAACGGTAGAGCCAAGACATTAGGATATCGTCTTGTGGAAATTGGCATGTCAGCTCGAAATTGCACCTTTCTCATCGCTCCCTCTGTGGTGCCGAGGAGGGGTTCTTCTTTGAGTTAGGGGAGACCAGTGACCCCGGGACCCTCATCACACCACCATTGGAAGGCCACCTGTTCCTTACACCACGTGGAAGGAACGGTAGAGCCACGACATTAGGTACGTTCCCGGTGGATTGGACTTGCCAACCAGGTGCCCAACTCTCATCGCTCCCCTAGTGGTGCCGAAAGGGCTGCAGTCTGGTGCAGGGAAGTCTACTCCCACAGGACACCCGCACACTGTTAAACACGGACACGTCAACTGCCCAACTCCTGCTGCTCTGATCTATACCTAATGCCGTATACCCACAGGGGTGGAGTTGAGAGACGGGCCAGAAAGCCGGGAGCAATTGCTAAGCTTTCCCTGGGAGTACGTATCCTTCCTAGCGGGTCTGGGTTACTCAGTCCACGGGAACAAGCTGCACTTCAGCGACACCTCAGCATACCAGTTCCAGACATTGTTCCCGTTGGATTGTTCGAGCCACCCACCAGGGTCGCGGAGGGATACCATCCTGCAGTGCAGGAGGCCCTCTTTGGCATCACACAGCCAGACGAATCCGAATCACAGCCAGGAACACCTGTACTGGAGCAGATCACACCCCAGTCAAGCGAAACACCAGTCAGTGCGAATACATGAGTACCCGCCAACCCTACACCACCTCGCCAAACTGCTGCAGCACTACCCAAGCCGGTACCTCGTAGAGGGTCAGGGTCGTATGGCCTGACTTTGTTCCCAATCGTCGATCCACAAGGCCCGTACTGTACACCGAGCACCCCGGACCGAATAAAGTAGATGGAACGCGTCTCGCCCAGCGTCGCCCCAGTTATTTAGGGGCCTAGGCTGTCTGACAGCCAGGACTGTCACGTGTCACTACAGAATCATGTTTCCACAGTAAAAGCTGTAATTAAACTTGGAGGAAATTGATAGCTCAGTATGCACTTATTTTGTGATTTCGCAGTTTTCTAGTTGTATTTTGCAACTTCAAGGAAATTACTAAGTTAAATAAACATTGTAACTATCTGATGTACCCGCGGGGCCTAGCCCGCAGAATAACCAGGTTAGGCCACAACAGGTGTATCAGATAATTATGGTATTTTGTGTGAATATTTAATTATGCAGTTGCGTCATAGCCGGCAGAATCCGCTGGCTAGGCCTCAACAGGTTTATCAGATAATTATGGTATGTGTGGGATGTACAATAACCACTCAATTTGCTTGCGCGTGCCTATCGGCGCTTACTCGAAACCCTCTACTTGCTTTTCTTTTACCTGAAATATATACCATAAAAGTGATTAATGGGATAAAAATGAATTAAATGAAAAATTTTGGTGCAGCATATAATTGTGGTATATGTTGGGTGTCCAATAACTACTCAAGTTGCTCACTCGCACCTATCGGTGCTCGTTCGCAATTCTCGCTGCCAGCCGAGATAATTATGGTATGCATTTAAAAGATGCTGTTAATAACTTGCGAACTGTTGGACCTAGGTAAAATTTAATAGGTGTGTTGGAATGCCGGAAGGACGCAGATAAAATTATGGTATGATTTTCAAAAGTATCATATACATTCTGAAAGTTATGGTACACTCATGCCATAATTATGGCAATTAAAAATTAATCTTGAATGCAGGTATGGTACTTTTTTTCGAAAGTATTGTATGAATTCCGAAAGTTATGGTATGATCGTACCATAACTATGGCACAAGAAACATGTTAAAATTTGATACTATAAAGTATCAAATGTCCCATTCCTACAATCGAGAATCCCATCCATAAAAAAAACCTGGTGGTACCTACTACCTCCTATCAAACGAGTTGAAGGGAATTTCAAACTACGGTTTGCAGGTGAAGGTGACCAGTTCTTGAACTATGCGAAGTAGAAAGATTAAGTTTAGAGAGGTGTGAAAACACAGCTGTGATTAAGCCAGCGTCCCTCCCATTAGCCAAGGCAAAGGATAAATAAAGTTCCTGTCCCCTCTCTGTTAGCTTTTTCATCTCTGCTAACACAAACATGTTCCACACACTCTCTGTCTACTGTAGCATTTCTGTTTAATGCGTGAATAATTTTTAATTCTATTGTGTCGACTGGATTTTTGTGGTGTCTATGCTAGTTTATCCTAGTCTCTTCTAGTGATAACTTATATATAAGTACACTTAGGGAGGTAGTCATGGCCCCAATTGCTGGCCATGGCTGCTCAATCCCTCTCTGCCATCATGCATATCTGTTCACATGATTTCCTTTTCTTGTAGGCGTAATGGGTTAGTCCTGAGATGCATTAAAATCCTGCCCTATCCACTGGGCTTCCACTTAACAATTAGTTATAGGGTAGTTAGAAAAAAAAGATTAAGTTGCTATGAAAACAACTCAACTGTCTACTTTTGGTGTCCACAAAGGACTTGAGGGATTTACCACTCACCAGGACAGTGGTAAGCGTTGGCATTCCTGAAGGGATGATAGTATTTACGTGTGTACGATAACTTCCTCGGGGGTTAGCTCTGGAGGATATCTGGAGGGTGTTGAAGATGTTAGCAAAGCGTGTAGTTGAGTGTCTGGAAGATCTAGAAGACCTGGATGGCAGTAGAGAGGGTGGCGTGGCAGGTCAGGGCGTGTGACGTCACCGGCTGGCTGCAAATGTCAGTTGATGTAGTACAAGTTAGCGCTTCTCTTGGTGTTGCAATTATGGTGCAATCTCTTGTCGCATTATGGTATTACATAACATCATCTTGGCATCATAGTGGTCAGCTCATTTCAGCTTGTATAAATGAGCGTATTATTTTTCATGGGGTGAACAGTACAATTTATCAGCATCTGTAATAGCCCCTGCACAATGGTTGTATCCTGTAAGCACTTCTGGAAGACCTGTACTGGTTATAGAACCCCGTTGGTAGAGTTATTTATGTTCCCACTGATGAGACAAAATCGTATTAGTGGTTGGAAAAAGCCATCACATGTCAATTCAAGCCCCCGTCTTTTCGTTGCAATGGAGACTCATCTGGGCAAGGAAAAAAATTTTCGCTTGAGGGAATGTAGAACTGTCCTCTCAAGAGAAAATAGTTCAGCTTCTGTAGTTGGCTTGGCTCTGTGTGCTGTTTCACTTGAGGGAATGTAGAACTGCCCCTTAAGAGAAATAGGTTTGGCTTCTGTAGTTGGCTCGGCTCTGTGTGGTGGTCTCGGTTAAAGAGCTAAGCACTGCGTGAATCACTGGCAGGTGGCAGTAGGCTGTGTAGCTCTGTCTCTTTCCTAGCGCTGCCTTTCAGGCTGGGCATACGCTGTCTCTCTCGGATCCATTGCTGGGTGGGCGCTATCTGGTTGCTGGGTAAACAAAATGGTAGTAGTTTCTTCTCCCCATGTGTGTGAGATAAGTGTCACATTGGGAACCCAGTGTTGGGTGATTCACAACCTTCGTTATTATATGTGCTGCTCTACATTTTGCAGCAGAAAGCTGTAGATCTTTTACAAGGATCAGGTAACAAAATTTAACCTGTGGAAGAAAAGCAAGACATGAATAGCACATTAAAAAAACAACACTAGGGAATATAGACAAAGCCTATTCATGAAGGGCAAGTGGGCGAACTATCTTTTGCCTGCTGTGGTGCTGAAGGCGAAAAAAGTGACCATACCTTGTGGTCATCCTATGGTGTCGCACAGCAGGCAGCAGATTCCATGTGAGACAGTTTCTAAAGTAATGCCGACTCCAGGCCTTCTGCAACCTGGACCGACAAGCTATCGAAAGACAACACAAGTATTCTACATGAATTTAACTATTACAATTTGTATGTTAACCGCCTATACATTCTAAAAACAAAAAACATTGGAACTCTGGTAAAACATTACATGACCCTTGAAAAATATATAAAACAATACTATACTTTGAAAATTCTTCCACAAATTTTTCTTCTGGTTTGCTTGGTAAGAGTCTTCAGTTCAATGTATTCACTGATTATAGTTATTTAAAAAAATTGTGAATACTAATTACAAGTTATCCTTAATACATGATTAAATCCTGAATTATGAAAAAAAAAACTTTCACAATTATTTAACAAATACCCTGGCTGTCTCTTTTAATGAGTCTCTCTGGTTGGTAGAGTACATAATAAACACTGGTGCTATTTACAAGGAAGAACATAATTAAACCCTATAAATATTTACAGCAATATTGTAAAAATTTGTCTGACTAATTTTCCTGTTGGCTCCTTTTGCAAGAGTCCAGGGTTTAACACTGGCACTGGGGTAAATATATACAATTTTCGATAAGTCTTTACTTCAATTATGACGTAGCACTGGCACTAATGGGTGTCCAAGAATGTTCACGTAAAATGTTTGTGAATGGCAGTTGGCCATTTAGTGTTATTGGTTTTTGAGATAATTTATGTAATTTAGGTTACTGCTGTTATATCACAGCGTGTTTACTGCTGTGTCAATATCTGTTAATATTAATTTCTAGCACTGTGGTCAGCGTCCAGAATGTTTTAAATTACGTAAAATTTCATTATTGTGGCTTCATTTTTCGTCACATATGTAAAATGTTAATTTTAACTTGTAAATAGCAATTTTATTGCTACTTAATTATTCATTCTGTCTTTTGCTGTGCACTTCACTTACTCTCGCAATGGCGGATTCTTCTCTGCTGGACATCTCTGCTTCCTCAGGGCCACGTGCTAAGGATATGGCCACGTGAAGCGGGACGTCGGCCTCCATGGTGGCTCTCGATACCGGCCCGATATCGAGGTGTCTTGGCGGGCACAATCCGGCATCTCTCTCCTAGGTTTGGCGTTGGTGTCTCCCAACACTGGGACCTTGGTAGCTGTCAGGGGTAGTGGTCTGGGTGGCTCTTCAACTACCTCCTTGGCCTGTGGCGCCATACAGTAGGACCTTGGTCATTTGTACTTTTCTATTTTGTCGCAGCGCTCTTAGCCTTATGGCCTTACCACACTTCGGCCTCCCACTAGGCAGGGAAGAGGAATTACGTCCTCTCACTGCAAGGAGGCCAGGATTAATGTGACCATTGGTCAGATCCTAAGTCCAAACATGGCACTCCGCACTTCCCTGCCCCTTCTAACAAAGAGGTTCTGAGACCCTCACACTCAGAAACCAAGCATGTGGTCTGGCCAGGGTTCAATCCATACCCCTAGTGCCTCTCCAGAGCACAACCGGAGCAGGTTGCCACTCACTGCCCTGGTCTGACCTCCATCTCGACGGCAGGGCAGTTAGGCACATCCTTCCGTATAGGAAGCTGTGTCCAGTGTCGGCTCAGTGTCATTCAACACCGGGACAGGGGTTGCCATCAGAGGTAGTGGTTCAGGTGTTTCACCTACCTCCTCAGTGTGTGGCATCGGTGACAAGGGTTTATGTCATACCTATGTATCGACAGTGCGTCTGGTTTCTGTCCGTTCTTCTATTGGACTGTATGGGCGTCGTTTCCAGTCTAGCAAGCTGCGCCAGGAGAATTCACTCATGCTTGGCGTCATTCTTCCTTGAGGGCAGTGGCCTTTCGGGCGTATTATTTTAGTGTCGTGGGCAGAGTTGTGATGGATTCTGTCACTTGACGCTTGGGGAATTCTACCTGGGTTAGAAGCAAATAACTAGTTCCTCTGTAGGTTTTGGTTCTGACTTCTGGCGGCTGAGGTGGAGGACGTCTGACTTCTGGAGCGACCATTTGTGGTGGGTCGTTTTCGACGATCGGTGGTTCTGAAGAGACAATATGCGGTGTCGACCTCGGGATCTAGGGCATCTCCTGGGAATGGATGTATTTGTCCTCTGGTTGCTTTGGGGATTCTGCCCCTTATGTCCTCAGCCCAGTAAACATTCTCCTTGCATCCTACAATTTTATATGGGCATTTCCACTTCTCAGCCAGATCCGCACTAAATTGGTCTTGTGCCTTGCTAAGGGGGTAGCTGCAAAGTAGGACGGCTTCACTCATATTGTTCATGGTTGTGGGAATTTTTTGCCTACATAGATGTCCTGAGCATTTCAAGCTTTATCTGTCCAGGCTAGTGTGGCCAAGCGGATGTCCTCAGACTGCGGCATCTCTGTAGGTTCAGTTTCCAATTGCCACTCTCCTGAGTGGCAATTGGAAACTGGAGTTTACTGCCTCGTTTATCCATCGTCAGAGGGTGAAAAGGATTTTTGGAATGTGTTTGTCCCAGTGTTTATGGTTGTCCCCTACACTGAGACGGAGGCTCTTCTTCAGCTCCTGGTTCCTCTATTCATTTGGGTTGGCCTGTGGGTGTTATGGGAGAGTTGTTCATGTCTCTACCCCCTTCCCCCAACTCATTACAAGCTGATTGCCATTTATGACTGGTGAACTGGGTCATATTATCCATTAGGATAGCTTGTAGGTAATCCCAGCATGGAAAAATTTCTGTCTCGAATTTTCAAATGATGTGGTTGGGTTCCTGGCTAGGTAGAGGGAACACTTCTACCCAGCGGGAAAATTTTTCTGGTGACTACCAGTATGTGGCGGTTCCCCTTCGTACTCCGTGGGTATGGTCCCATTAGATCGTCAGCCAGGTGGGTCCAGGCCATGCCTGGGCGATGGGGTTTAGGTGTGGGTGGCATTATGGGGTATGTTTTTCCTCGGCAGCATGTTTCACAGTTGTGGACATACTGCCCAACATCTCTGCTCATCCTGTCCCATCCATAATGTACCCTGATATTGGTCAGAGTTTCTTTTGTTCCTGTATAACCGTCTTCTGGATGATCATGGTGATGTCCGCATATATCTGCCCTTAAGCTTTTGGGGACCCATATTCTCCATCTCGCCCTAGGTTGGCCACTGCAGGACCAGACTACTTCTTTCCTTAGTTCAAACCATTGTGGATGTTACTGGAGGAGATTTTGGATCTCTGGGTCTTGCTGTTGGTGGAATGCAATTTGTTTCCTTCTAAGTTGTAACTGTAACAACTTTGTGTTCCTTGGGGTTGCAGTCTGGGAGTGGAGGAGGAGACAACCTTTCCCACTCTTCGTCTGCTTTATTGCCACCATTGAGGTAGGGTTGGTGGGATAGTGCATCCGGAAGATCGTTGCTCTTGCCCGGACAGTGTTTTACCTCATAATCAAATTCAGTACAGAACATGTCCCACCACCGGAGCTTGGCTTTTGCATTGTGGGATTCGTGTAGCCATTGTAAGGCTTTGCTGTCTGACCGCAATATAAAGTGGTTACCCTCTAGATAATATCTATATTTTTGGACCGCCCAGATAACTGTTAAACATTCTTGTTCATTTATTTTATATAGTTTCTTGGTGGTATTGAGCATTGTGTTAGCATATGTGATCACTTGAGGTCAGCCGTCGGGGCTTTCCTGATATAGAATGACTCATACTATTTTGGCAAGCGTCTGTTTGAAGTATCAGCAAATTTTCCCCTTGAGACCAGTGGAGCTACTGGATACTGTGAAAGCTTGTTTTTAAGGCATGGAAGGCATGACGGTGCTCTGGACCCCACCTCCACCTGGCATCTTTCTCAAGTAAGGGGTGTAACAGTGCCATGTGACTAGCAATATTTGGCACAAAGTTCCTAAGCCAGTTGTACAGCCCAAGGAAACAATGCAACTGTTTTTTGTTGGATGGTTCATCCGCGTCTTTGATAACCCATTTATCGAACTTGCTTGCAGGAAATTTCTCTCTGGAGTAACAACGTGGCCCAAGTAAATGGTAAATACTTTCCCGAAATGACTTTATGTAATTCCATGTAACTCTAAATGTTCTAAGACTCTTTGCAGGTCGCCGCAATGCTCTTCCCACGACTTTGAGTATATTATGATGTCATCTAGATATTCTAAACAGTACTGGTCTACATACCCATGAGTACTTTGGCCGACATGAGTCGTTAGAACATGGCAGGCACATTTTTTAAGCAGAATGGCATGACTCTGAATTGGAGAGTTTCTCCATCTGTGGTACCGGAAGTACTGAAGATTGTGGCTTCTCCAATAACTCGCAAAGTATGCATCAGTATGGCTGTTAGTGCAATAGGATGGGTGACATAATTTAATGCTTTATAAGTTACACAAACTTGTAGCTGGCTATTTTTCTTGGGAACCAAAACTACGTGTGAATTATAAGGGTAGTCTGAAGGTGCTACGACTCCTTGTTTCTTCATTTCCGCAATCTGTTCCATTATCAACTGTCACCTTCTCACAGACATCCTGTATGGACGGTTGTAGATCGGCACGTTGGTAGTAGGCTAGATTTTGTGTTGAATGGTTCGGGTTTGACAGAGCAATCCTCCATGTCCAAAGGCGCTGGAATGTTCATCCAGGATATTTTTTAATTCTCTGAACTGAAGTTTGGGTAATTGGTGATTAATATCTTTGGCTTTGATGACTGGAGGAATTATCATGTCTGTGCAGTATTCCCAATTGACGGTTATACGGTGTTTGTCTCCCAGGTATACTTTTTGTTGGCCATGATCCATTACACACTGCTGTTGGCATAGCCAGGAGTGTCCAAGGATCACGGCTTTATGTATGTCAGGAGAGACAACGAACTCCGCTGGTTTTGAAAGTTTATTGAAGTTTACTGAGAGGGTTGTACGGCCGTCGAGTGTTAGAGTAAAATCGCATTTAGCCATTCTTACCAAGTGGGTTTACGGGTGGAGTGAAGTCCTTTGTTTGGTGGTGAGGACATCACTCCGCAGGAAATTACCAGTTGCAGCTGAATGTAATAAGGCCACAATTCTTCTTCCATTTATTCCCTTTATCCCTCTTTTGAATACCACTTCGCCGGGAGTAGGGCATGAGAAAGAGGACTACTACCAGCCCCAAAAAGAGTTAAGCAGGTGACGTTTGTCCCTAGCTATGTGTATTTCTTCAAACTGAGGCTGACACACCAAGGCTGTACCCTCCCTTCGTATCCGGCACCAGGAGTGCGGTGGGCACAGCATGAGGGAGAAATTTTGACTGACAACTGCAACAATTGGGTGTGGGTCCACAAGGGATTAGAACCCTAGAACCAAGCAAATACTTCCTCTGGCACCAGAATTGCGGTGGACGAAGTAGGTACAATTTTGACTGGTTGACCAGCCACCTTGGGAGTTGAATTCCTAATGGTGGTGGCTCTACTGTTCTTGTATACCAGGGAGTACAGAATGGATGGCTGTCTAATGTGAATGTATGAGATCTATGAGCATCCCTGAAGGGGAGCTTGCAATCCTACTCTAAGATTCTGTAAAAGTGAGGTTAAGTAAGCACTTTGTAATCTACCGTTATATTCTTAATGGAATTGATGTGTAATGAGGAAACAGAACAACACACTTGAAATAATATTTGGCAGTTGGATAAAAACCTGTTTATTCATGGGATGAATAAACCTGGTGGTACGTACTACCTCCTATCACACAAGAGTTGAACGGAAGTTCAAACTATGGTATGCAAGTAAAGGTGACCTGTTCCTGAACTATGCAAGGTAGAAAGATAAAGTGGCTATGAAAACAACTAGACTTAACTATCTAGTGTTGGTGTCCAGAGAGGACTTAAGGGATTTACCACTCACCAGAAGGGCAGTAGTAAGCGTTGGCATTCCTGAAATGATGATGGTATTTACGTGTGTGCAACAACTTGTTCAGGGTATTGGCTCTGTAGGATCTTTGGAGGGTGTTGAAGAAGGCGTAGTTGAGCATCTGGCAGATCTAGAAGACCTGGAGGGCCCCAGCACATGAGGAGGTGGAGCAAGATGCTGCTGATGGTACCTTTGGTACCAGGAGTACAGTGAAGGAACAGAATAAACTGGTGAATAAGGGTTATGTAATGGTATTTATACTGAATGGCTTGCCCTCGGTTGGTTGTGGGGGAGTGGCGCTCTCAGGTCAGGGCATGTGACATCACCGGCCGGCCGCGAATTTCAGCTGAGGCGGCACAAGTCAGTGCTTCTCGTGGTGTTGCAATTGTGGTGCAATCCCTTGTCATTCTATGGTATTACATAACATCATCTCAGCGGCTTAGTGGTCAGCTTATTTCAGCTTGTAGAAATGAGCATATTATTTTACCATGAGGTGAACAGTACAATTTATCAGCATCTGTAATAGCTCCTGCACAATGGGCGTATACTGTAAGCACTTCTGGAAGACTTACTGGTTATAGGACCCCATTGGTAATGGTATTTAGGTTTGCACTGATGAGACGAAATCGAATTAGAAGTTGGAAAAAAAAAAGTCACACGTTAGTAAATATTGTACTGTTGATAATTTAATGTTGAACATTTCCTTTTTTTTTACGTATTCTAGATTTTGATTTTCCTACCAATAAGATTCCTGACCTCTAAAATTAGTTTTTACCTTTCTAAATTATCCCTGTCAAAATATCCATTTTGATAGCTCCTCAATGTAATATTTAAAGTTAGTTACAGTGTTTGAATTATAGGCTGCAAAATATTGATGTTACCAGGTATTTACTATCTATACCTTGGAAAATGTACATTTAGATGGTGAAATCAGATTGGTATTACAATAGAAGAATATATTAACTTGGCTCGAGACACAAAATTAGTTTTTTGATGAAAATTATAGCACTTACTGATAAAATATATTTAAAGATCTCATCTTCGAGAAAATTAATCTGCCAAATGCTCATTTTAAGGAAGACGTATTCAAACCATGGTGGACAATTTTTGTCACTTTGGGCACATTGATAACTTACAAACAGAAGTTACACTCTGCATACACTTACGTTGGGTTCCGGCTAGCCTCAGTCAAGTAGAGCACAAGTAGTAACCTTGGTTGAAATAGAAATAAAAACAGAAAACGTCTATGTTGGATTCTAATCAATTTATTTTTTGAAGGTCGAAAACACTACAATTTTGTCAGTCTGATATCACTCGACACGTCTTCCTGGCCATCCACTCACAGGTACATAGTCACAGTTGCAGATACTACATTGTTCTCGTTGGTTGTACTAGTAAGCAAAAATCACTCCAACCGGACTGACATGTTGACTCCACAGTTGTACGATTCATTATTAACGATCCCTGGGCTGGCTGCCCACGACTCAGTGCGTGCAGCTGCCTCCCCTCTACAATACAAATCTAAAAATACCCATTTGGCTAGGGCTCACGACCTCTTACTGTCTGAACATTACATCATGGCGCTGCGTGGAACTACAAAAATGCTGATGGCATGGGAATCACAAAAAAAACTTAATCTTAAAAGTTGTATCACTTTGCTCTAAAGCCTGAGAATCGGAAAGTGCTACGTAGTACAGATAAAACTTGTAATACAGCCTCACATTTAAACTGATAAAGCCCTTACTTCTAAACCATGGCGTGAAATAAAAAATTTGATTAATTACACTCGCTGACAAATGAAACTGGGGAATTTAACAAAAAGTGAACCTGAAAAACAATTTAAAATGTGTATAAACGCAATGTTACAAATTACAAAACTGAAACTCATCTCTCTTCATAGTAGTATTGCATATCTTGGATATAGATTTTTATTCTTTAATCATTGTTAGTAATAAAAATACTGTTAGTTGAGAAGAAATAAGAAAATTTTCTGTACACAAAATAAGAATAAACAAAATCTTGGGGGTGGGGGATTATTACATTGTAGAGTACCTTCAGTGTTTTTTTTTTTTTTTTACTTCAGTTGTCAGGGTGTCCATTTTGTTAATACCATACATTGTAAGTAGGGAAAAATGAAACCAGCAGCATCGCCCGGCAAAATTACCACATGTGAAAGTTTGGGAGTGACCCATCCGGGAATTGAACCCAGTTCGCCTCGATGGGAGGCGAGCAGGCCAACTGCTCTGCCACCATGGCCCTAAGTGGGGAAAAATGTTTTGTCATTTGTTGCAACTTGTGTAATTATGTAATAGAGTACAAGAGGTTGTTTTTGTTCAAGTATTACCATTTTTTAAAGTCAGCCTTTTTTGTTGCTGTCATTATTGTTGTTTTTATGAATTAATTATAGATTATCACATAATGTGATTATAGTATTATTACAATTGTCAAGTCAGTTTCTTTTGCTAGTGTGAAGAATCAATTCTTGTTCGCAATGAGTGCTACTTGTATGTGAAAAAAAAAAATTGGTTGTGTTCTTACATGTGTGTGCGTGCATGGGTGTGTGCATGTGTGTGATGACAATAAATTGGGGCAGATAGAGTTTATTTTTAACTGGTTGTTTAAATTTTCAGATTTAGCTGTAGTTGTACATGATTAAAGTACATTAAATTTGTATGTCCTATATCTTGAAACAAAATGTTAATATATTTTGGATATGTTGAGATTTTTTTAAACTGATCTTACAGCATAGTATTAAAGGTGGTAAAATCATATTTTAAGAAACACTTAATGTTAACCTGTTCTCTGTTTTGATATTGGATGAATGTACATTCTTTGCTTCAGTGTCCACTTTCATTGAATAAAAACATTTTACTGACAGGTAGCAGTGTTACATATTATAAAATGGTTTTGTTTTTTTATCGTAACATGTGTAAAAATTATACGATAAGTAAACTTAGAGATTCAGAAATATACATTCTGGGTAGGAAGAGGAGAAGGGTGAAAATTGTATTGTGTTCTTACAAGACAGTGAAATCCAATTAAATAAGCCAGGCAAGTGCATCCATACAACTTGGAGACAAGGATAGACCTTACAGGCACGAAGATTCCACATATGGCTTCCTTACTCTCCCGTGCTCCTGTAGCTGTCAGGTCTGCCGGCCATGATTGAAGTTTCAATTACATATGTAAAATTTCAAGAAATTGACTAATTTCAGTTTACTCACATGCAGCTGAAGCTAAAACTGAAGAATTAAAATTACAAGTGAAAAATACCTTTTTTTCTCTCATTTCTTTTCTTAATGACATGTGAGGCCAAGAGAACTATCTACAAACTAGAACACTTTATTGTGGCATGTTCTGCGGAATGATGGCTCCTATAAATTGAACTTATTAGCAGTGTAAAACTAAAGGCTGCATAAATTTTAGTTTTTGCTGTTAACAAATCAGGAAAGAAAAATGATTTTTATTTGCAGTGGTAAAAATCAAACTAATTTTTATGTGTCAGGCACATTAAATTATGATGTTTGTTTAAATGTAAAAAAATGTTATAGTTACTGTGGAATTGTATTTTCTTATATACCAGAACCAAATGCTTTTGAAGGAAATGTGGGCATAGTCAAAAAAGAAAACTTATGTAACTTTCCTTCCCTTTATTTTTTTTACTGATTTGTAACTGTGTTTGTTTTGCATGTTTATTTAAAAATGGCTTAAACTAGTGTTGTAATAATAAAATCATTCTACATTTTTTTATTAATGCAGACTTATATGCTTTTATGTTTACCAGTTAGTCTGTATGCATTACATTTTTAAGACCAAACTAATCAGTCAAAAAATATTATCACAGAGCTACTGTCAAATGTGTCATCTGGTAAAGAAGCATCAATTCACACATGTGAAACAGACATTATCCATACTGTTAACATGAAACTGAAATACAGAATCTAATGTGTGGCACTCAGCAAAACAACTGACTCGCAAATGGTGGAGGGTGTGACAATTTTGTGATACCTAGAGCTCAATGCATGCTCGTGAAGATCCTGACAATTACCTAATACAACAGTGTACTTGTCTCAGCACAATTTAAATGCTAGGAGATTGTAGGAAATAATTTATCATGGGCATTTTCTGCAGCACCTCTAAATCTCCTCTCTCATTTCTCATTTGGCCCTTAAACTTAATTTTCGTATGCGCGAACCATAGAAAGTTGTAGGTGGTTGAGTATGGATAATTAGGGAGGTAGAATATTTGTAGAAGCAGAAACACTACCATGTAGTTTGCTGATTTCTCAGAGCATTTTCCCTGAACATGAACATCAAGCCACCTTAAAACAGTAGAATTGCCTGTCTTCTTATTGATTCTTCCAATAGAACAAGGCTTTTTTGTGAATAGTGGTTTCAATTTCAGAAAAGCAAATCAGTGCTGATTTGAAGTAACTCCTTACTTTGTTCATTCTCTCTCTCTCTCTCTCTCTATCCCCTCCCCCCTCCTCACAATCATCCTTTTCCGCCCTCCCTACTCAGTTTCTGTGAGCTTGGTATCTTCCATTGAGCTAATCGCAGTGGTTGGTTTTTAGTGTTCTATTTTCGAAGAATGATCTGTAAGGTCAAGTCTGGGTGCATTTTCACATTTTTTTAAAATCTTCCTACACAATGGAAAATAACCTATGTCCTTTTTGTTTTGTAATAATTGTCAGTGCACAAGCCATGTAGCTGTGTGGGGCATCCCAAGCTGCTCTTTACAGTGTTCACTGACAAACTCTAGTTGGCTGAAATGCTTTCATGAACATTTTGCTTCGAATGTTGATGTTCTTCATTAATCTTTTCACTAATTTTGCCAACATTTTTAAATAGGTACCCAAGGCATATATTCTCTCCAGTTGATGTTCTGCCATTTTTGAAATACTTAAACCACTCGTAGGTCTGAGTCTGATCTATAGCTTCATCCCTGAAAACCTGTTCAAACATTTGGGGTGCATGTCTGCTGCTGTCTTTTCATGAATAAAACAAAATTTAATAACGTTTTGTTTCACCAAGTTACTTATGGATGTGAAATGTCACAAATGTAACCTCAACAAAAACATAATTGAAGCAAATGTGATTGTCAACAGTAATGGTAAACACTATACTTGTCTGTTAATAGTAGTGGAGGCACTTTGTGGCATAGTTCTCTACCTCTCTCCTTTTGAGCAGGTAATTTCAGTATCAGGAACTTTGGTATAACCCCTCAACACCCACAGGGGCAGGGAAAATTAGATTGCAATACTTCTGCCAGAGAACCAGATACTCTTCAAGAAAGACTGCCACGCCGTTGTTTATTACTGGAGGTTCTACATAATGGTACTGTATGTACTTCTACAGCAATTTGTACACAAAAATGTCAACTGAAGTGGTGCTTTTTCTTTTTTGAGGGAAAATCTTTCAGATGTATTATTTTTCACTTACAATATCATCAGCATGAAAAATAATACTCTGCTTAATATTCACAACTTGCCCACTTTTCCCAAAATTACCCTCGTTACATTACTGTCTGTCATAGCAGTTTCAAAACATCATTACCAACTTAGGAGGGTGCATGTCTTTAGCAGCCACTCTAGGTAAGGGGAAAGCCGTTAGGCGCTTCTCTTAAGGTGTTCTTGCTTATCGTATATATTTCCATTTTGGTGTGATTAAAACCTAAATTACACGCTGCACAAAAGATAGCAACATTTCATTAGGGATTGGATACAATAAAAATAGTTTGGGTGCCCATTTATTCTTATTCTGGCACCCTTTACTAAATTTAGAAAGGGGCAAAATATACCCTGCTTCCCCCCCCCCCCCCCACAAAGTTGTATTAACATGGCATAGGTATGATCTTAATTTGCCCTGTAAGTAGTAGATCATATTTATACGCATGTATACATCTATTTGTTTGCGATTCAGGTATAAGATACTCATTAAAGATATTTTGTAGAAACTTTTAGATATAACTTTCATAATTTTTTTATTTTAACCTTTGGATTGATTGATTACTGATAAAGACCACATTAAATTAGGATATGTAGTTTCTATCTGATCAACAGATATTCAGGAATTGCCAGTGGTCTTGTATCAAGTATTTTTTATGAAATGACATGAATACCATTGTGAAGAAATAATACTGTGATGCTTTGCTATTTACAATTGAAAAAATGAAGGTGCTGCAGATGCATCACAAAAACTTTCCTTTGCAACACTATAAGCTCACATTGAAGATGTCATCAATAATCAAATTTTAGTATCCCTTCTGACATGGTCACATCGAAAGACATCCAAAAATTAAGCATAATAGAATGATATCATATAAAAGGGAAATATACCCCACCACCACTGTATTATATGCAGAAATTGTCAAAATAATAGTTGTACCCACAAGGAAGCATCACATTGCAGTGGTAATTGAAAGGAAGGCAAAAGTTGCCAAGGAAAAGGAAATGATTAACAAATTGAGACAGGTATGAGCAATATTAATTGCGCTGTATGATGCAGGCCACGATGTTTGCAAACACATTCCTCCAGACATCGTGGCATGGAGTTTTAGAGGTCCTTAATGGTGTCCTTTCATAGTCCATTCAATGCAGCTTGAATGTTCACTTGCAGTACCTGCAGATTTTGGAGTAGGAGTAGAGACTCGATAGATTGGTCATTAGTATCCCACATATTTTTTATTCTGGATCTGATACGGCTAGCCATACATTATCCATGACTTCAAAGCATGTTCTTGAAACAGCAGCAGTATGAGCATTGTCCTATTGGAATAAAGCACTGATATGGAGCACAAAAAAACACACAGAAATCATTGTATCAGTCTCTTGAAGAAAATCACACTTGTTAATGCCAATAACTTAGTAAACAGGTAGTTCAATTGGCCTGTTGGGATAACCAAGTAGTTAAAAACACACATCATGTGAAAAGCAGAATTTCAGTGCCTATTTAAACTCAATTAAAAGTTAATGTTTGTTTTTGTCTTATGAAGGCTTGATGTGATATGTGTGTTGCTAGTAATGGTTATGTTTTAAACCTTATTGCATGAAAAAAATATGTCTTTGCCTTTTAATTAATAAAATATCAAATATAATTTTAGGGTAGTAACATAATATTATACAATTAAGCTACTGTAAAAGAATCTGTACTTGAAATATGGTATTCTATGGGTACATATTGCCTTCCTTCTTCGAGATGTTTTTGTGCACCTCACATTAAGAACATTACCTTATCCTATTAGCTCCCAAGTCGCCTGCTCAAGGAAGCATGCCAACAAGTAACACGGAAGCCTACATTATTAAGTTAACATGACTCCAAACGTATTGATTGGCTGGCAGCTTGAAAGTGGTGGGGGAAGTAACTTGCTTGCAGCAGAATTGGCTTTTATATAAGAGGCCTTTAAATACAGGGACCATTCGAGCCACATTCGAAAGAGATTTCGGACTTCCTGGCGGGTCTCCCACTTTGTCGAGAACTGAAGTAGTTCGTAAAGATTTTCTTCAGTTTCTACTGTAAAAAATTTTTCCAACTCAATAAGGTACAGTTAGCTCGTTAAAGTAAATTGTTAAAGTGATATTATAATAATTTCATTCCAGAGCAGGAGTTTTACACTTAAAAGGGATCTAGTATACAAATTTTATCAAAACTACTACAAATATTTTAATAATTTTTTCTTAGGACATTCAAATTAAGTTATGTCAGCTAGATTAGGGAACAACTGAGTGTGCGACAGTGGGAGGTCAGCATTGTTTAAGTAGGGAACTTTGTTTACATTCTATTGCTAACAGAAGCTTAAACGTGGTAAGTGAGTTTCTGTAGGTTTTGTGCAGCAACTTCTCTGTTCACAGCAGCCATGTCTCTGATTTCCGAGCCGAGCTTCAGTGCCTACTCATGGGCCAGTCAAGGCGGCTTTGGCAACCAGACTGTGGTGGACAAAGTGCCGCCAGAAATGCTATACCTCGTTGATGCCCATTGGTGAGTACACACACAACATTGTCAAACAACCAGTATGGAGTAGAATAACAAATTTGTTTATCACTTTTCTCATTACAGTTTATTTTAGAGTTAGATGCATTGAAAATGGTGAAAAATGGAGAAAAATCACATCTTGCTAAAAAGTAATTATCATGTGAGGTTGTCTTCATAACCACAAAGTTGTAGCTTCTGTTTTGCTAGTTCATTTTCAGTATTATAGTTAACAATTCCTGATGACATCAAGAGTTTGAGAATATAAGTGCAAGCTTTTAAATATGTGTATGTATTTACTGAATAAAATACATAGAGTAGTAGTACTTTTTCAAACCTCACAATTTCTTGTAATCGTCAGCTTCTTCATTGAATGAAATGTGTATATATATATATTATATAATTTCACACTTCAATGCATTTGATAGATTTCTTCCTTATTTTTCTTACACTGGTGAGAAGTACAAATTATTTTTTATAACATGATAAAAACCAAATGTAAGACAAATTTACTACAAAAACTTGAATTTTCCTTGTACATGACTTTCACATGACTGTCATTCATTCTGACTTATCCAGAAAAGGACAACACCCAACTACGTCACGTACAGCATTTCCCATTTTCAACATGACTGAGTTCAAAGTGAGTTTCAAAATGTATAATGTACTGACTTTACAGTGCTTTTGATTTGTGCATCTGTCAACAGGTATCAATTCCCTCCTCTGAACCCCTTATGGCACGGCCTCCTGGGGTTTGTCATTGGGATTCTAGGAGTCATCTCCATCCTTGGTAACGGCATGGTCATCTACATCTTCTCGACAACGAAGCCGCTCAGAACACCATCCAACTTGTTGGTGGTGAATCTGGCCTTCTCGGACTTCCTCATGATGTTCACTATGTCCCCTCCCATGGTCATCAACTGCTACTATGAGACCTGGGTGCTGGGTAAGCAAACACTGTGCTCTTTCAAACCTTCTGATCCAGGTTCAAACATCAATTTTTTTTGGGACTGTTCAGAATTTTAATTCAGAATCTGACATTCAGGTAGGTATTGTCAGCCTTGCATAAGGAAACTCTGTACATACATAATTTGAATTTTGATACTTCAAATGTTATGCCATCTAAATAAAATGCTAGTTTTCTGAACATATTTATAAAAAATATTTACACATTTTACGTAAAAATAAGTTAGTTTCCGAGATACATACACAACATTGTCTTGAAATAAGCGTTATTACAGTTAAATTTTAACCTTTGTAATCAAAAAAATTTCCTGGGGAGAATCTCCCAGGACCCCCACATTTATAGGTGGCTATTAGCAAGTCGTCTGTGTTCAGGGAAGTGACAGTCATGTTAATTACATTGAGCCACATGACTACTAAATATATAAAATAGGCTGAGTTTTTGTTTTTGAATCTTGCATGATATTTCAAATTAAAATATTCACACTTTTCATCTGGAAATTTTATTCTGCTACACTGATGATGATGCTGTTTATAGGAGCCTACGATCCTTCGGCTTGTGGGTGTTTTGTTCAAGTGGCTGATCATTAATTCTGATAATAGTGTCTTTATTCCTTCTAGATAATTTCTTAATAATTCTCTGTACATATAAAGACTTTTAGTTCCTTCTGTTCTTAGTAAATCACAGAACATTTATTTTACATTTCAAATTTGTATGTAAATTTTGTTACGTGATAAAGTAAAGCATCCTGTAACATATGCCTTTAATGTTATGTTATTAAGTTGTAAGAGAAATGAAATGTTACAATTCTTAGTTTGCAGGATCATGCTGCAGTTGGTAATTTTTTGAATATGTGTGTTCCCAGGACCCTTCATGTGTGAACTGTACGGAATGTTTGGATCTCTGTTCGGATGTGGCTCCATCTGGACCATGACAATGATAGCTATGGATAGGTACAACGTCATCGTCAAGGTAATGTTCCTACCTCTCTTTCCCACTGTTCAAGAAATTTCTTCTTTGTAAATTCAAAGGCAATGGCAACAGTCTCTTTACGGCAGATAGCATTTACGGAATCTGCTAGTGAATGGTTTCATGCTATATAAAGATTCCCCCCTACCCACATTTTGAACATCATAATACATAACAATTCAGTACATCTAGAAATAAACTCAAGCAGAAAAGTTGTGTATGTTTTTCCATGATCAAAGTAATTGTAACATTTAGAGATGGCCCATAGTCACAACACAACACTTGTGTTCTATGGAGCATATGGAAATCTTTGTGTTCCAGGGGTTGTCTGCCAAGCCCATGACCAACAAGACAGCTATGATCAGGATCCTCCTTGTGTGGACCTTTTCTGTTGGATGGACCATTGCTCCTTTCTTTGGCTGGAACAGGTGTGTCAAGTTCCCTGAAGAAAATACAGAACTTGGAAAATGTGTGATATAGTACTGTACTTGCATCAGTATTAGATTACTCCTCAAGGTGTTGGTGATTACAGAGTGTAAACCTTTCCTCCCGCAAACAACATTAATAACTGTCTGTATACTGTCCGAATTAGGTCATATTTATACATGTAACAAAATGGGTACAAGATAAGTACCCATATACTGATGTATTGGTATCACCTCTAAAGTTCAATCCCGGCGAGGTTGCTCCCAGATTTTCACACATGGGAATTGTGCCGGACGGTGCTGCAGGTCAGCAGATTTTCTCTGGAATTTCTTGTTTCCCCGTGTTTACACTCTGGTGCTGCTCTATACTCACATTGCTCCACCCTCGTCAGCTTAAGGCCCCAATTAAGAGATGTCCAAACCTGTCCACTCCAAAATTCGAATTATAGCTCATGACAAGTGCAAAATACTTTGACCTTAAATTTAATTGCATTCATGACTTATTCCCAACATTTACTGGGGTCAGCCATGGTTTAGTTGTCAGGCCACTCATTTCTTACCATCGCCTTTGCAATTTGTTACTACTCTGTGTTTATCTTGCTTCACTCTCATTGGCACTAAATATCTTTGCTGTTAGGCACCACTAAAGTCTCTTTCTCACATCATGTACCAAGGTTTAATATAGTTGTAATGTGACACAGCACACTCATCTATCTCCCATGGACCAAATAACAACTGGTAATGGCTCTGGTGTCTGGTATAAAGTGAAAAAGGTTATAAATTATCTGTTTAAATGTAATGATGCTAAGGTCTTTCCTCTGCACAGAGAACTAACAATGATAATGATTATGCAGGTACGTGCCTGAAGGCAACATGACAGCTTGCGGAACTGACTACATCACCAAGAACTGGACCAGCCGCAGCTACATTCTCATCTACTCCTTCTTTGTCTACTTTTCCCCTCTGCTCATGATCATCTACTCTTACTTCTTCATCGTGCAGGTTTGTGTCCATGCTCAAAGATGAGGTGTCATCATGGCTCAGGACAAAATCAGTAGGCCTACCTCTTTATCATATCAGCTGTTTTCATCATGATAAGTGTGCTGAGGACTGCGGTTCATGTTACAGGCTGTAGCAGCCCACGAGAAGCAGATGAGGGAACAGGCCAAGAAGATGAATGTTGCATCTCTGAGGTCAGCTGAGGCAGCCAACACCAGCGCTGAGTGCAAGCTTGCCAAGGTAATCCTTTATCTTTGCCTCCCCAAAACTTAACTAGTAATTTTCCAGGCCATTCCTTTTAATATTAAAAAATGTATGGGATATTCGTTTAATATTTTTTTATATTATTTTTTGTGTGCCATAGCAGTCTTATTTAGTTATTACAGCTTTACAAGAAATCAGTCATTAACTTATAGCACATTTTTTTCTAATGTTATAGTTCATGTTACCATAAAATTTGTTCAGTGAAGTATGTTCAATAAAAACTGGTGCAGTATAAGTGTTTTTAACATACATAAAAAACATCTACAAATCATTTATTTTGATTATTACTTTGCAATCTGTTACAAATAGGTTGTTTAAAGTCTCTGCATTCACTATATTACTTAAGAAGTGTTACAGACTTCAGGAACAATATGATTTGTTGAGACCTAAGTTTCTGAACAGACGTTAGTTCCAATGACAGCTTTCATAATCATTTACTGAAAATAAAGTAATGGACACTTTGACAATGACGAAATTATCTTGTTATTTGTTCAGATTGCTCTGATGACCATCTCCCTGTGGTTCTTCGCCTGGACACCATACCTGGTCATTAACTACTCAGGCATCTTTGAGACCATGAAAATCACTCCCCTGGTAACCATCTGGGGCTCCCTGTTCGCCAAGGCAAATGCAGTCTACAACCCCATTGTTTATGGCATCAGGTGAGATGGTGATGCAGTATATTGAGCACTGCTTAAGAGACTGTAATACATTATATATTATCAATAACTTTGTGGAATAAGGTGTTGTGTAGCAGAGCATTTGGCATGAAGTCCATTCATTTTCTTACTTTCATAGTGCTATATATACTTTAAAAAGCTTGTTGGGATAGCCAGTGTTCAATTATGATAAAGGATAAAAAACCAAGGCAATAAAAATTAATTTTTGTAGAGATCTTCTAGTTCCTCATACTTGTATGAACCACAAATAATTGCTTTGGCAGTGACATATGAATGCATAACATGACTCCATTTTGTTGCTACTTGCAGCCACCCCAAGTACAGGCAAGCCCTGTACAAGAAGTTCCCCAGCCTGGCCTGCTCCAATGCTGGCGATGACAACACTTCCGTCGCTTCTGGCGTGACTCAAGTCAGCGATGACAAGAATGCATCGGCGTAAACATTTTAGCCATGCCACCTCTTCGCATCATGCAATCACAATGCCACCACGACAGCAAACACACCTGCCTCCTTCACAGAGCCGTAGCTTCGTGTCACAGCTGCTGTGCCTGCCAGCTGTGACAACAGAACGCCTACATTCGTGTGAAGGAAAATAGTTTTTCGTGAAGTGGCAGAGACTTTTCTTGTCAATACATCTGTGATACGCTACAGTGCAGTTTGCAAGTTAACATGCTTGATTTGCCCTAATGCTTGATTTGCCCTAATAACCAACCAGGAAATATCTCGAGCCATCGAGACACACCTGGGTGTGATGACAATATGGCAGATCAGTTACAGCAGCAAAACAAGCAGTGGACATGGCCAATGGCTGAGAAGACAGACATTTCCATGCAAAATGTACAATTCGTAAAAAATTTCCTTTACTTTTATTGTAAAATATGTTCCATGTGTTTAGTTTTGTTGAATAACAACCTTAGAGCCATAATTGACGATGACTTGTATAGGTTTTTTATATAGCAGTGTAAATAAATTACCCCAGCAAGATTAAAATAATCTTTTTCTTGTGTTGTTTCCATTCCTTTCCTTGCCAAAAAAAAATACAAAAACCTTACAAATGAAACTTAAAATCATATTTACTAAATTTAAAAAAAAAAAGTCAAGTTAATAAAGTTTGTGCACCAATAAATCATGGAATAAATATCTTAGAGTTATGAATGCACCTTTTAAATTAACTACTGTTGTTTAATGGTTGTCATTAATGTATAAATTAGTTTGGTGTTGGTTGAACTTTCATCCATCATTTTGTATTCCAGAAATGCCAGCAGTATCTGAAGTCAAGCCCCATTAAGTCTTCTTCAAATAATTATCCCTTTCCACAGGAGAAATAATAAACATACTGCAAAAAAGTAAACTGTGTATGTAAATAGCAACTCCACAAAAATGAATTGTCCATAACTGCGGGTATAGGACAAAGAGTCATTTTGCAATTGTGCAACTCGTAATAGTGCTTGAAAATGATACAACAGATACATTTTTTAACATACTAATATATGAAAATTGGAATGCAATATTACATCCTACAAACAAAAGTAAAAATATTTTCTAAGAGGCTGTACAAGAATTCAACTCTGTAAATATTTTGCAGTTTTGATATAATTGTGAGGTTACAATGATTTTACTGTACTTGCTTGTACTGGTTTGCACAAAACATTCTGATTATAATCATGATTACTTCTAAATACTTATTAAAGGCAATGATAATGCTTGGAAATTATTTATTTGTGAAAAAATACAGGGGCATGGTACTTTGGATGACCAACAAAAATGCACATTTATAAAAATGACAAGTACAGTATTGCCACAATTATATAATACTCTCCTTCCATTTTACAGTTTAACTTCCAAACAAAATGAAAGTGTTCGTCTACTAGAACATTGTAGTATGACAAGTTTCTTGCACTCTTTTTTTCCTTCCGTACAGTTAAGAATTTTATTTTCATAACTTATTAAGTAATAGGAAAAAATATATTGTTTTACTACATACCGCACTACAATTATTAAAATGTTAAATCAAAAATTGCTTTTAACTTTGGTTGCCAATGGCATTGTTTCTAACTAAAAAATTTTTAATGCTGCACTTACCTAATGCCATACACGATAGGGCTGTACACTGCATTTGCATTGGCAAACAATGACCCCAAATAGTGGGCAATGGACTGATTTACGAGCCCTCAAATATTCCCATATAATTTATCACTAAGTACGGCGTCCATCCAAAGAACCACAAAGATATTGTTAACAGGGCAATCTGGAAAAGCACGGATACTAGTTATAAATGCATCATCAAAAATTCCTGCTCTTTTACAATAAAGCATGAAAACATTGCACAGGATCTAAATAAATAAATAAATAAATAAATAAAACAACAACAACACCTGTTGACCCTCTACACTCCTATGTCAATCTATATTAACCATCTTCAATTTCCTGTTTCAACACTGCAACAGTCTGGGTCTCCTGTCACTGGAAGTGTGCCACAATGCTCTGCTAGAGTCAAAATCCTTGTGGAATTGCAATATATTTTCTTAGCTTTAGTGAATGATAGGTGACTGGTAACAAACTGGAGTGCAAAGGATTTAATAATTTGCGATTTGTCATCCACATTTTCATAAGTTAATGTGAAAAGAGAAGAAACAAAAGGAATTCACAGTCATATTTATTTGTTTTTTTTTTTGCTGTCCCTAGATAGGTGATTTTACTGTAAAGTTTCTGTGGAAATTTCATTTCATTTATTTACACACAAAGTACATAATTATGTAAAACTGTAAGATAATTTGTGTAAGTTTATTTTTGGAGGGATACATGGTGGTGTATGGTTGGACTGCTTATCTCCCACCATGCCAAATTGGTCTCAATTACTGATGGGATCACTCTGATTTTTCCGTTAGGAAAACATGGATGTTAACATTGGCCAGTGGTTTATCCAGAGTACTCCCATTTCCCCCACAGCTGTAGTTTATCCCTGCTCCATATCCACTTCAATTGACCCCCATCGATAGAGAAGGACCTTAGCATTTATGTGACACCCAAAATGTGTTCCTTTCACTTTTTTGCAGGAATCTTGAACATTCCATATTTAATGACCTTGCTGTCAGTGAGATAGATTATAAGCCACAACCACCCATCCAAATTGACCTGTGATATATTGTCTGATTCTACTACAAACTTGACTTCGCCTCATCTGAACGTTCTTTTCACTTCACTATGGAGGAATTCCAACAGTAATAGAAGTTGGTCACGTGCCTACAGGATAAGCTCTTGCAAACGAGGAGCATTATTACAGAAATGTTCATTCAGCTTTTACTGTTCGCTCCACACTTTAAATCAGATGTCATGTCAACCTCCCCGAAGTGAGATTGTCCTATCGACCGAGCAATCAAGCCCGCCACCCAAGGTCACGTAGTTCTACAGTGTGCGCAGTGATGACACCACCAGTATCAAGGGCTGATGCATGCATCAGCCCTTGAGCACCAACCAACAGACAACAGCTCGAGTGGCAGTGCTTAACACTCCCTGTACCCTTTGCCATCACGGGCCCACAGACAAGAAGTATATAAGTCTGTGCGCTGCCCGATAATGCCAGTCTATGCCTCCTCCATGGCGCTGAACTGTGCCAGAGGAAGCCTACTCATCTCACTTCTACCACCGCACCGAACTGTGCCAGAAGAAGTCACCAGGTCCTCACGACCCTCCAGAAGCACTTCAGAGGCTGCAACGCCTTCTCTTTGCCAACAGCTCCCCAAGACATCGTCAACCCTCTTGCCTTACCTGCTGGTAACTGCAATTGCGACAACACTACCCTTCTGGTAGTGGTCGTCCATGGTCCCTTTAGAATATACTACGCTTGCCTTACATGCTGGTAACGGCAATCACTCACCACTACCACCTCTGGTAGTAGTCATCAAATGTCCCTTCTGGACAACGGCTAGTTTAGTTACGGCAAATTTCATAGCTACTTAGCCGGATCACCTTTTCTAGTTTAGGACCAGGTCTACTTCACCTGGATTCACGTAGGATAACTTCCGTTCAACTCTGGAATAGCTAGGCAGTAGTATGGGCCACTGTGTATATTCCGCAATGAATATATGCGTTTTTGCACTTACTTCTGAGTACTTATTTTATTGAGTTACTGTGTTATCCCTATGTAGTAGCGATGAGTCCTTCAGAGTGAAGAAGGAGGAGACTATAATTTTTCCACAACACACCAATTAGGGGTATAGTACGGTGGAGTCTCCACCACTAGCAAGACCTCCCTAAGGCACCTAGTCTGCCAGACCAGCCTATACTTCATCTACTGCGCTGAACTGTGCCAGAGGGAGTAAGAGTTTGGTTCTGGAGGACTGACCTCGTTTGGATGCCGAATGTATGTCGAAATGTAAACCCCATTAAACATCCTCTTGAACACTGCACTACTATCTGATTCTCCTAAAACAAACAGTAAGCAGTTCCTTGTACATTGATTGGCTCAGGAAAGTGGTAAAGGCCACACAGCTTGTTCGATACAGAGGACATACTGTGGGTCTTCACTAAGAACAACCAAGAACCAAAATCATTACCTTTGCCAGCTTGCACTCTGCACTGGTGTTAGAGGCCTCTGCCGACCTCAGGGAAGCCACATTCATCTTCTTGGCCTGCTCCCACATCGACTTCTCGTGGGCTGCCACAGCCTGAGGAAAGAATAGAACAATTGGGCATATGACACGAAAGCTTTCATCACAACCTAGATACAGCACTTCAATACACATTAGGGCCAGATCAGCTGCTTGCTTTTCAGTTCCAACTTCAACATGCTGTATGTGATGCATTTGAAGGAAGAGTACGTTAAGATTGTATACAAGGTGTCCTTGTATAGGATTTAAACAATAAGCAGGAGTATGACAAAAAGTCTGTTAATTAATGACAATTGCTCAAGATGTACCTATATGAAGAATATCAAATTTGTAACCTATGAATATTATATTAAAAACCATTTGTAACTCATTTGTTAGTGTTTGAAAATCTTGTAACAAGTATGTATATAAAACTTTATATAAAGTACTGAAACAAACATTGGCAACCAAAAAATATAATTTTGTAAATTTAAAAGAAAAAATAATTTTGTTACTAGTATAATTTGGATGAGTCGATCATAAGGGGATGAGAGGGAAAGGCACCTGCTGGACACTATGTTGGATGACACCATCTTGTATCTGGGTGACCTTGACCCCTTGCCTGTGACCTTGAATGACCATAAACTCCAAAAAAAAAAAAAAGCCTTGCAAAAAACAAAAAAAATCCGAAAATAATATTAAGAAAGTTTAAAAAATCGCATAAAATAAAAACAAATCTAAAAATTAAAGACAACAAAATGTTACCCTACCCTCCTTCCCAACTCACCCTAAACAACAATTTCCACACCCTCCCGAACATAAAAAAATTGTTCTAAAATATAATGTTACCCCCACCTCCACCCGCCCAACCCAATCATAAAAAAATCGACAAAAATTGCAAAAATTAAAAAACTCCAAAAATTGAGGTACATAATGTGAAGCAACACCAACGCCATCCATATCAGTTCCCGTTTAATTTCGAATCACCTGTTACTAAAAGATAAAAATAAAACTAAGAAAGTTTTTCGGTTGCAAATATTAAATTCTTTGTTTGTGAAAATATGTCCCACAAGATAACCAAGTGCGGTGATTTTCATTAAAAATAAATCATTTGGGTTGATGAAATGAATTGGTTGGACCATGGCCGATTGTAACCGACACCGATTTTGGGATAATTGGCTGGTGTATCGGTATTGGTATCTGTCCATCCTTAAACAAAATGCCCATGATGACACTAGGGTGGTATTCATAGTTATATCTCAAGGCTAAGCTTAAGCTAGTCTTGATCAACACCACCTTATTTCTCAAGACAGTGTTATTTCCGCACCACGTTTCATAGTCTACAAACAAGACGATCTTCGCGAAGGCAGCATACTCAAGGCATAGTTTATATTTTACCATTTCCGGCTTGATCGAGTACAAGTTTCAGGCATGCTACAAAGGCTCAAATTAAAACGAAACATGGCGGCTAGACACAAAATAGAAATAAATACACTTTTTTTTGTCACCACGACATAATGCATGCGTGATATGATATGCATATTATCTGCAAATTGATAAATAAAGTATTTTTAATTATACATAAGTATTGCAAATACATAAAAACAGGGTTAAAATTAATAAAGTGACGTTAATGTAGTGAGAAATAATGAAATTGCTTTTCTCGCTTAGCAAAATGTTGTGGAAGAGTGTAAAAACAGATTGTAAATGAAACTGTATGAATAACCAATAATGTGATTTGTTTACATGAGCAGGCAGAAAATAACTCAGCACACTATCGAGAGCATCACTTTTGAACGGAAATAATCAAAACTAAATATAGGGCCAAGATATTTTATATAACCTTTTGATTCCAAAATTGCATTGTGTAATATATTTATATTTACAAAACTTCTACTTTTTTTTCAATTTAACACACATCATAATATATTATACTTTGCTTCTTGTTACGTATATGAACGCTTATTGCAAAATTACTATTAAATTTTAAAAGGAAAAACAATTTTTTGTAAATAAGTTATATTGCGTTTAGCGTGACGCGTGCTCCTCTTTGTGGATATAAGTGGTTAGGGCGCTAACTACCCTCTCGTACCTTATGAGGTGGAGGGGAGTCAACACCCCAGAGTAATTCGGAGTGTTAGGCTATCCCTTCCGGGCAGCCTTACTCTCTGTACCACAAGGGACGTCAATAGTCGGGACACCAGCTGTCCCGATGTGGGGGGGGGGGGGGGGGGGGGGAGGGTGAGCTCAATCGGTTACGAGTTATGAGTGATTGTGGGGGTGAGCGATCTGGCTTATACTCACAGGATTGATCCGCCGCAGCCTTGTGGGTTGTTGAGCGGGGATGAAGTTGGCTACGGATGGTTCTGGCTGCGTGCGGGGAACTGCCTTAGGAGGGATTCGAACTCTGATCGTCCATCTGGAAGCCAACGTGATTGTGCAGAAGTTGGGAAGTACTTCTGTTCTCCGGTGTCGAACCCAAAGTATCCTGCCAGATTTTAGTCTCACTAGGCTAGATTGACTAGAGGGGCTCTGTGTGTCGGTATTCGAGTGCGGTGCTTGTATCAGGATGGGCTGAACAGGGGTTTCCTTGGAATCTGAGTCCTCGTCTGGCTCGCACCAATCCAACAAGCATTTTAACAGAGTTTCATGGTCAGGAGGTAACACTGTATTATAATCAATCTGGTCACTCTCGGATTTACTAGTATTCGGTGTACTAGGATGTGAGTAAGTAATTATCTGGTTTAATATAGCTTGTTGCAATAAGGTATGCCTCTCACATCGCCTCTGACGGCTTTCAATGCAGCTGTGTTGTTTGCGCATTGATAAATGAAATATAGCAAATAAAATAAATAAAGGTTGTCAACAAGGGTTACGTACGAGCAGTCCTGGGCAGGGCGAAATCTACAATCACTCCTGCGGACCTGCTGTTCACAATGGCAACCCAAGTAACAGAACCTTATGCCTGTTATTGGCAGTGGGTGCACTGGAATCTCAGGAATTAGGTCCAATGTCAGGCCCTGCCTCCTGAGGGATTCAGCACACTACATGGCCAGGTAAAAACGTGAAGTTGGTTAGAGTTAACTGTGCACTGAATAGATACACAACACTGAATTAATAAAGCAATAATAATAAAATGGCACAGGATCTACAATTAAAATGTTCGCTTGATACGTAAAATTTTAGTTAGCAGAGACCCGGCTAAATAATTACACACTCTAAGCTAGATAAGGAATGATATTAAAGACTGAGTTAAAATCAACAGGCGAAGGCAAGCCTGGGAAAAATTAATAAAATAAAAATAATTAATTTCCTACAAAAATTCCTAATTAATTAAACAAATCAAAGTGTACGTTATTTACAGCGTGAGCGATACACAGGGGCTCTATCCAGGGGGATGTAACTCGTGCAACATCCTGTTACCGTGGAGTCAAGTGCTAAGATAGATTTTGTGATGTTAATGAGGGTGATATGAAATGTGTCGATCCACTGCTGGAATGTATCCAGGGTTGTACCACAGTAGCACGGCCCTGGAGGTGGGGGACAGAACTGCGCCACCCGCCCGCAGATGCCAGTTATCCTCTGGAAGCAGAAAAAAGTGTTAGTTTTCAGGCATAAAAATAGGAGTAATTAGGAAGGGGAAGGGGGTGGTAGTGTGATGTAATGAAATGGCATTACCTACAGTGAAAATTCGCTTGCAGCTAGTGTGGTGTTGTGTGTAGTGTTGGCAGTGTTGTGCGTGACCAGTGTGGTGTCGAAGAATTAGGTAATGAGTAATGAAGGGTATAAATAAAATTATCGCCAGCCTGGAGGACGCCATATTGGGTATCAGGTAGGTCTATAGGGCCAACACACAGGCTTACACCAGACCGAAACTCCAGGTTGGATCCCGTAGTCGGGTGCGCACGTAGTGTAGCATTGAAAACAAATTTGCAATGTAAAGCACAGAGCCATCCCCGAGCCAGAAGCTGTCCAGAGCCTGATTTGCCTTGTTCTGTGTTCACATATTGCTTCACATCATTGTATGTGTTTGTGGGAATTATCATGCTACTTACTGGGGTAATTCAGGGAGGTTATGGCGGCCTGTGAGCCCAAATGCTTTCGGCCGTTTATATTTTTGAGTTTCCTCGGGGTCATAACCCCAGAGGCTGGATATCTTCACATTCTGCTAGACCAAGGGGCCGTACTTCTATTTATACGAAAATCGCCCTGTGTCAGCAATTCTCCGGGGGCGGGGGTTAGTATAGCCTTCCAACACAGGGGCTGGTTTATCTGCTGCTGGAGCACCGCTCAAATTCTTATATCCCCTGGTGGAGGCAATGACATTTTCATGCACCTTAGAATGAGGCAGGCGGGCCGTGACATCAGGTCACGGGGGTGCTGCTATCTTGAGCATTATGTGGAACTTCTTGGCCAAGCAAGCAGGGTAGCATAGTATAATTCAAATAAATTATATTAAATCTTCGTCGGAGCTGCTGTGGCACGTTCCTTCTCGATTGGATGTAGAAGAATATAAATTCAGATGTGAAGTTCCGTTACTTAATTGACTCATTATAGCTTGATGTGATTTCAATATATAATATCCATGTCTCAGCAGCCAATGCATTTGAATTGGCCTGCGCTTGGTGCGCTCAGATGGGGTGAAGTTGGCCCTAGAGTGCACATCTCAGTAGCGCAAAAAGCTGGCATGCATCAAGCACTTACTTTGTCTTTAGTGGAACTTCAGTTCTACTATGTGAATTACATTAAAAAATTAATGGTATCTGTACAATTACAGTTATATAAAAGCTTCCTCAGAGCAGAACAATTTAGATTTTTGTCCAAATGTGTAGTTAAATCATTAATCTTAACCTAACACATGTTTTGCTATCACCATTTTGCAGAAATCTCCGTTAGTTCGGCATATGAAGTTATCCAGTCAGCATCTACAATTCAAAAAAGTACAATCTCAAGTCACCACTACAGTGGACTTGGCGAAGATGAGCTGATTTACCATCTTAAGCAAGGTCTCGATGACTATGAAATTTGGTTCGAAATTGCAATCTTGAGCAGCGACTATGGAACAGAAATATTCAGTCTTAAGGCGCACAAAAATAAGACAGTCTTCATGAAGACCGCCTTGTTTGCCTGTGCTTGAGACAAGCTTAAGCGATGTTCATGAAATATAAATAGGCACTTGGACATTAAATAAGATTGTCTTGACGAAGCTAGAGCTCAGATATGTTTGTGAATACCACCCTTAGTCAACTCTATATAAGCCATACCTGGTGAAATTTGTAAAATAAAATGATTTAATACTGGTGTCTGTTTTTCGGGTGGTTAAAATTCATTTGTAAAAAAAAATGCTTTACTGCTACAATATTCATTGTCATACATGTTCATTCACGTAAACGTCAACTGTATATTGATTATCGCTCTCACATTGGATATCAATATTTTATTTGCAGCATGAAATGATTCATAAATCAATTAGTAGGAAGGTCAAATGTTGATATATGAGCTGAATCGCTATGGCTGTGATGCTTGTTCAATGGCAGAATTATAACTACGTGTATTTTATTTATAAACGAACATCTCTAACCAAAAATGTTGGTGATATGATGAAAGTAAAGAGTGCATATATGTAAAGTAGATTAATGTAATTTAGGCACTGAATATGCATGCTATATTTATAAACACTGCCATTTTTACACATATTCTGTTTTTTATAGTTATGTTCTTGACAAATATAGCAATTGCAACTATTGGGCAAGGTTGGTGATTGTACCCGGCTGCGTACCATCACAAAACCGGTTAAGAATGCCAAAAATAGTTACCGGTACTGTTTTAGATTGTGCTCCGGAGTTTGATAAAGGGAATTTCTTTTTTTTTAACCAACCAAAGTGCTAAACTGCAATGTAAACACAAAAAGTTAAGTTTGGGGGTATTTTAAAGTTACTCAGACACAATATAAATAATTGAAAATGAAACTATTTGTATCGGCACTATCGGTGGGATCGGCCACAAAGTTATCAGTATCGGTAATATTGGCAAAATGGGGTTTGGACCCATCTCTAATTTTGTATATTTCATACAGATGAAGCATGTACATATATGTAAGGTGATAGTTAAATTTTCACTTTAAGAATTTGAGAGTTGTCTTATTTTCACATTCATAACATTCTTAGGTCAGTATTCTTGCTTGTGTAGTAGCAAGTGGTGGTTAATATTTTTTGATTATACATAGTATGTGTTTCATTACAGTAAAGGTCACCCAAAAAACATTTTAAAAAATTAACAAACTGTGTTTTGTAAGTAAAAAAATTATAGGAGAGTTGGACAAACTATGACTGCCTTTCGTTTTAATTCATTTTCGTTTAAATATTTTGTTGTGAAAAAACAGTGCTTTTAATTTTATTGCCAAGCTTTTCCTCTTTGTGAAACTAGCTAGGTAACTGAAGTTTTGTTTTTTGGAATCAGTAGCTACATGTTAAATGTTACATTTACACAAGTGCCAAGATAAAAAAAACCTTGCTAAATTAAATATATAAATTAATTGCAAAGAAGTTAAGTTTACCTGTTTACTACATCAAATGATGTGGGGGTTAGCTAATTTTGGAGGATGTCCTATATTGAAGCAATACAGTACAGTATTTACAAATGTTTATAAGAAAGCTGGAAAAAAAAATTGTAACTTTCATACAACTGAAATGATCAATATTAATATAATTTGATGCACATAGGTACAACCAAAACTAGTGAATCACAAATTTGGTGACTCAAAAATAAAAAACCCAAAAATGCTTATTTATGGAAGGAGCTGTAGCTTTCATTGTAACTACATATGGTTTCACCCCTGACTCTTAAACACACAAAACTGAACTCAGAAAGATGAACACAGATCCGTGGTGTACCCAGGACTACAAACCCACATCTTCATGGTGCACTTTGGCCATTGAGGTCACCATTTTAACAATACTGCAGTTGCAGCAAAAGACACAACTGCATGTGATTTTGCCTGTCATGCTGCCAGCGCTAGCTATATATCCAACACAAGAACCATGTTTAAGCCCCTACAGGTCATAGGAGTAGATGCTTGCTGCTGGAAACAGTGTCACTAATGACAAGGAAGAAGGGAAAGGTTATTTCTAGGTCACCCTGAAAGTCTCACACAGTATGTAAGACCCACGTGAACAATGAAGAAGTAGGAGTATATGATCGTGAAGAGAGGCAGGTAGTAGCAGAAAACAGAGTAGATGAGTATGTAGCTCCTACTAGTCCAGTCCTTTGCCAAGTAATCTGTGCCACAAGCTGTCATAATCCCTTCAGGGATGTACCCTGTAGGCTTACACACAAGTAACATGAACACATCATGTTTGCAGACAAAAATATACCTATAACATTTTAACCAAGTGATTTTATTTTTCATGCAATATGCTGAGTGTCCTTTCAATCCTAATTTCTTATACACTTAGCTTACAGAAATATACATAAATAAAATGCAAAACCAGGCATCAAATATTTTACATGTAACATAAAGGCAATTATTGAGTTTCTGATAGTAAAAGTGAATTTTAATATTACTCATGTTCGTGTTTTACATACCTGTACCAGCCCAACAGAGGCATGGTGGTCCATGCCAAGGAAAACACCCATATGAATATGATCCTGAACAGAGCTGTCGTGATGGTCATGGGGTTGCCAGCTATACCCTAGCAACACAACACACAAGCAATTGGTAAAATCCTACCTCACATATTTCTTGAAAAGTGGTGATAATTTGGTACCTCAGTATAATAGTGTTAAAACTAAAAATATGCTGTTTTTCCAGAAGGAACAAATTTGTATCCTCAAAATGCAATACCCCAGAGTATTGTTATGTAGCATTATTGCATGCCAAAATATAAACATCAGTATTTAAGTTGTAAAAGTTTTTACACAAAACAGATATTTCTGTACTGCACACTGTAAGGTGATTAATATAAAATTTTTTTTTAAATTGTAACACTCTTATACTGACATATTAATATGAGGTGTGTTTCTTTCATGTATACTTCAAACAACTTTTTTAGGTTACATTTTCCGACAAGAATAACGTTAAATGTAGATTTAGTTTCTTATATGTCCCAAACTAACAAGAAATGTCAATATTTAATGAACCATTCCCTGCCATGTGGCTCAAATTTTTAAACATGAGTCAATGCAAGTGAAAGATAAAAGTAAAATGTATTTATCCTTCTCATTATAGCATTTATACTTTTCACTTTTTAAATGAAAAATACTTTTCGAATAAATTTTCTTACAATTTCCACAAATTTTTGTTTTGCCCACAATAAAGTGTTGTATTTAGCATAAATAGTACATAAAAAAATACTACGTACAAAATTAAATTCACAGTAAGACACTGGCAATGAACATGTTCCGCACAAAGTGCTTCTGCAGTCTGCAGACTTGTCATTCAGCCAGACAGCTGCAAGGAAGCATATATATATATATAAAATATATATATATATATATATATATATATATATATATATATATATATATATATATATATATATATATATATATATATATATAATATATATATATATATATATATATATATATATATATATATATATATATATGTATGTGTGTGTGTGTGTGTGTGTGTGTGTGTGTGTGTGGTGTGCATGCATGTGTGCGCGCGCATGATGTCTTTGCAACAATGGCTTAAAGCTAACTCAGCTCATCAGCGGGCAAGTTTTATGCCTGATTTCAACTGAGTTTTACTGTTGATACGAAATGAGACATCAGGAATTTTACTGTCTACCATGGCAAGAATAGATGTTCTCCAGTCGAAAATGGTATTATTCACTGGCCCACCAAGACTACACTCCATGGCATCGAGTTCCACTGCATGCTGCTAGAGGGCTACACCAGTATGCTCCTCCACCTCCTCATCACCAAGCCGTTCAGTAATGTCACAGCCACAAGAAGATATGCTATCGCCACCCCCTTCTCCAGCGAACTACCCAAGCCAATGATCAAAGAGTAGAGACCCGGCAGAATATAAACAGTGGGTTACAGCATATTACGCCAGTTGTTCATTGGTTCATCTACGAGCCGCAACAGAAGACTAGTCTTCAAACATCCACCCCACTCGCTGCTGTATACACTGACCAGTCTGCTCGCTTCAGCTAACCTAGCTCACTTCGCTCCTTGCTGATACCTTTCCTTCCTTCACTGCACTTTTAGTGCCAAAGGAAATGCCTCTTCTTGGTCTCCACTGTGCCAGTTACCGGAGCAATCCTGCTTTCAATCTGCTTAGTCTTCACTGAAGATTACATGCCACACGTCGTCTACACACTAGACACTGTGGCCCCTTACTAGGCAACAATTATTGCTTAGGGAGTTTTGATCAGTTTAATAGTGCTTGTCTACCCTACCATTTTTAGCTTAGAACCAGGTCGCCTCTACCCGGAAAGCATAGGTTTAAAGATTCCCTAAGCTCTTGCCAGTGTTTACGAGGTAGTGCAACACCACCTGTTTATTTGCAGTAACAAGGAATAAACAGTGTTTAAACTGACTCACGGGTACCACCTTCCTGTAAACAATGCACCTTTTCTAATTTACCTCACGCCGTTAGGAGTAATGCAGGTGACCCGGGAAGATTACTCATTCGAGCGAGTACACTTCGAGCTAACCCACATGCACCAGGCCAACCTTTCTGCATACCCCAGTAGGCAGAATGGTAGAGCCCGCTAACAAGTACTCTGTCTCTTCAGTTCAGCTTGTCGACTCGGTGCTCGCCCTCTCCACCGTGTTTAAGCGCTGGAGAGGTCGTTACCTGAGTTGGGAAGACTTGACCTTCTGAGCAACATCCATGTGTTGAGACTGTCGACGGCGATGCTGAAATCTAAGTGTTCATTGCATTTAAGTGTCCAGCGCTGCGAGGAGGTGACCGTCAACTCGGCAGACGAACCACGGGGCATTACACATAGTAGAGATACACGTAGCCTGCAGATCCTCATGGATGTGAGCGTGTGTGTGTTCTGATTCAATTACCTTTCTCCCGCCAGAGTGGTCTCCGCAGGAAAGTTAAGCAAGTGCTAACTGCCTCTGTATGCTTACAAGAGCTTACCCCCTCCCTTGTCACCATGCTAGCCAACTTACACGTAAGGATCAGGCCCAGGAACTATGTCGCCTATTGATTCCCACCACTCCAGA
Source organism: Dryococelus australis (assembly GCA_029891345.1). Classification (NCBI taxonomy): domain Eukaryota; kingdom Metazoa; phylum Arthropoda; class Insecta; order Phasmatodea; family Phasmatidae; genus Dryococelus; species Dryococelus australis. The sequence continues at coordinate 56,840,338 of CM057003.1, forward strand.
GATTCCGAAGGAGCTCTTTGAGTCACAGATTCGTCTGAGCGAGGAGATTCACCCTTGGATCGCCGAATATCACAGCCAACTGGATCAGCCTGCAGTCGTTTCCGTCGCTTATCTCAGCTTTCAGCCAGCTACACCAAATGTACAATCACGTGCAAATCTCAGGAACCAGATCACTAATCTACCTGCAGTTAACGTACACCCAACAGAGACCAGGCAGGTCAAGCCACAGTCTGAGGTAATGCATTGCCCCTGTATCCCACTGAAGTAAATCAGTTGAAACATAAGATCTCATTGCCTAAACCCAACTTTGTGCCCTCCACAAAGCTACAAGGCCTACTCTCTACACTGGACGTGTGCCAGTATGCCAGTACCTCGAAGAGATTAAGTAGTAAAACGTAAAACCCTGCCAGAAGGGGTGTGCCTGACCTAGCGCCCCGCAAAACCAGCCCCTCTCTGTCGTAAGAACGTCCAGTCAGCCGAGGCATCGCGTGTCAATATATTCAAATATTAACTTCTTTATCAAAAAACCATGTAGTAGAAAATGAACAAACAGACATCTCACTTTAATTGAAGTAGTACTGTCACTTGCAGCAATTTATCCAATGCAATCTGAAGTGCTGCAGCAGCATTTTGCGTACTGAATGTACGGTACCAAATTTTACAGTAAAACATATCTTACATTACTAAAAAATTTGTACCAAATAGGACTTACTGATTGACTTGTACTGCCTTGCAGCATAATATGCATTGCTTTTTTTTATAAGCCAGCAATTAATGCATTTCATATTCAAACTGTTGAAAACAATTGACAAGAACCTGTGGCTTAATAATTCTGAAATTAAACTGACAAAAAATAAAAATGTTTGTAGTAGTTAGTATGAGTGAATCTTCCTCCTGGAAAACAGGGAAAATGTCAGGGAATTTGAAAACTGTTATGGAAATCAGGGGACTTTAAACACAGTACTAGTATCTTAATACTGGGGAATTCTGTGATATGCAAACAATTTGGCAGTTCTATACTTAACTGTGCACTGCCAATAAATTGTATGAAATTGTTTTAATGCTTGCGAACTAAATGTTTTGGTGTTTTTTGTAGGGAGTAATTTTGTAAAATCAAATAAGTATTTTGGTGTGAAAGTGTGCTATAATGCTAATGCATCTATCCTTACAGAAAAATATGTTAAGCAAAAGGTCTGGAAAAAAAGTTATTTTTATCTGTAAATCAGAGGAACATCAGGGGATTTTTAAATGAAAGAAAGGTAGCAATCCTGCAGAGAAAGTTATCGAAATGGGTATATTCCAAGCTAAGGGAGAACTTATCTGAAAGATAGAGAATAGAAGTAATAAGAATTTATAAAACAATTCTACAATCCTATAGTCTCTATCATCAAAAAATTTTTAACAGGTGAAAATAATATACAAGCTCTTAACATACATGTGTAAAAATCAAGACTGACAAAATTATACTATACATTACTTATTTTACATTAATATTGTGTATGTATTAATATAAATATTCAAACCAATTATTGGATGTTTCCAAAACAAGGGAGTGCCAATCTGGCATCACTGTGCATAACTGTCATGAAAGAGGTGATGAAAGAATTTAAAAAATGGGCTGGGAATGAAAGCATAACCACAATACTGTTCACGTATGATGTCATGATTTAGGAAAATAATTTTACAAATGTGAAAGAAAAGTTGGATGATATAATTTAGAATTTAATGTACACAAATGTCAGTCATTTATAAATATGAGGAAATGCCTGGTACACAGTAAATATGCACATGATATATGAAAAGAGTACTTTGCAATGTATACATATTACATCCTAGTTAATTGTGATGCTGAAACATGGGTGAAAAACTCAACGGACAAGCCAATGAAATCAAGAGCCTGAGAAATGAGATAATAGCAACAATAAAGAGGTAAATTCTAAATTGCAATGGTACGAGCCGGAGACAAGTTAGAGGAGGAAAGAAAAGTATGGAATCTATGGTTAAAATGGTAATATATATATATATGAAGTGGATGGATAAAATGTAGGAGAATAAGTGAGCTGAAAATACAACAAGAATTCTGACATGGGAAACTTACAGACTCTAAAGAGAGTTAAAAAGAATAAAGATGAAGGAAATGGGAGACTGTGTTGGAGGAAGATGGTGGCTGAATAGGATTTGTTGGAGATGCTTGGTTTCTGCTCAGACCTATGTAAAGACAAACAGTTATGACAATAATCATGATAGTTTATAGTACATGAGCTTTCAAGTACGTAAATACATTTTAAAAAGTAATTTAATAATTATTTTTAACTCACAGAGGCTGTTTTTGAATTGTCTTGAAAAGCTTGAAATAGTTTTGATGTATCATAATTAAATAAATATACGACTCATTTTTTAGGCCAAATATGTTTCAGTTACGAACATCTGATAACTTGTAGAGCTCTGTAGCCACCTTGACAATGACACTGTATCTGTCCAGCGCAATCATGGTCATTCTCCATATGGAAGCACAACCAAACAAGGAGCCACACATTGCATAAATGTTGCACATTAGCAGACCTGCAACAGGCAAGTAAACACGGTACTTAAAAAAATATGTTGCAGCTGAAACCACAATCATTGGTCTGAGATTCTTCAACTTGTTGTAACCTGGTTGGTTACAAATGGTGGCCTATCTAATAGCTTAAGATGTGTTTTGTGTTAATGGCCAGCATGAGAGGGGGTTCAAACTTATTTGAAACACGCCACCAAACCGAGAGGTACTAGGTATTGAAACAATATTCCCACCACCTAGCCAACATGATGGCTTCCACCTCTTCACTAGTTACGAAGTGCAATGTGTGAAAGAAGAGTGGGAACTTCTGATGGACAAGTGTACAGTCTGATGTGGTAATTTCTTGTATGGCACAACACCCCTTCCTCTAGTCTTTGCCCTCATCAGGAAACGTACATAAGGAGATGAATGGACACTGTGTGCAATTCTTATTATTATGATTCTTACTAAGAGAGTAGCTTTCAGAGATTTTTGGTATGTCAAGTAGTTGGTCCAATTCTTATTTTGCTAACTGTGGTTAAACAATTCCATACCACTGGTAGTGGTAGGCTGACATCTCATGGCTTCTGGGTGCTCCCGACATTCTGGTTGTTATATAGAGTCAAAGAGTTGAGTGCACAATCTACTCCTCAACTTCTTTCAGTTGATCCTGCCACCCAATTTCAATATCGCCTTCTCCATTTGGTGGAATCTTCACATTGTCCTGCAACTTTTGTTGCACTGTGACCACGTTGGTAACAATGACATGACCCTAATCCCAGAATCCCTCCATGTGCTTGGACAATGGCTTCTCTCTGGTCTGCATGAACTCTTTGGATTAATGGATTAAATGTAGCCTCCAGGAAGTTTTCTCACCCCCCTTCTCCTTTCTCTTTTACGCTTGACACGTTATACAAACTGCTATGCCACTGGAAATGATTCACCAGCATTCCACATGAAAGGTGTTTACCTATTTGGTTCTCAGTCACAAGCCCTCACTTCCCACTACTAACAAACATAAACAATACCTGTGGTGTCCACTTATCATTTAGAAATGAACAGGTTTTGTATATTTTAAAGCTTTATATGTTGCACTCACTGCATCACATGCTACCAAAACTAACACTGAACACATGTAAAGATATTACTACTTACCATACCTTTGGTTCCAGGCACTTGCTTCAGCTCTTTAACAGGGATCATGCATTAAGTGATAGTTTTGGAATGGTTCATTGCTAATATAGGACCATCAGCAGGGCTTGATTTTCTCTATTTCTTTACAGGCTAACAATTATGTTGCCAGCAATGACCAAATGCCAAGCTGAATAATGAGCAGTAGCTAAAGAGTAAAATGCACGCAATCCTTCTAGTCCACATGCCTTTATCTACTCATGGCAAGAATACATAGATGGTGGCACGGGAATACCACTGATCACACACTCAAGATTTTAATTTTGTTCTACTTTTAAAATAATATGTTTTAATATTTATTTTATGCTTGAAACATATACAATATGTTTCATAAGATCACCAACATATGTAAGGAGCATAAAGAGGGGACAGATTAGAGCAACATGAGAATTCAACAGGATGGAGTGCCAGCCCATTTTGATGCCAAAGTGCTGAATTTCTTGAATCATGACATAAGCTGGATCCTGGATCAGGAGAGGAGGTCCACTTGCATGGCCAGCCTGTTCACCAGACTTGACACCCCTTGATTACTTTTTGGGGGCATAACAATTCTAAGTCTACCAGACACCAGTGGACGATGCAGAAATACTAGTAGCCCAAATACTTGCAGTATCTGACATAATGTCTCAAACACCTAGGGTATTCGAGAGAGTGTGCCAAAGTTTAGTTTGATGGTGCAATGCCTGCATTGAATGTGGTGGTCATCAATTGGAAAAACTTTTGTAAAACCAAGTATATAACTGTACCCAAAGAATAATAAATTATATACAGTTCAAAAGCATTTCATTGATATGTAGTTAAACATACAGACTAGAACTTCACAACCAACTCCTTGTACTGACATTGGATCACTTTCGGAGACCAAGAGTTCCTTGTCAGAATTTTCAAAAGTTGCTCTATTCTGTAACCTCATTATGTTCCTTAAGTTTGTCAGTAATTTTTTGAAACATTAAGTATCTGTAGTGTAAATATTGTAAATCACCATTTCATGATCGTACTGTACCTGCACTGCATATGAAAATTTTGTTACTATTGCCACACACAACCATTTTATAGCTAGAAAACAATATCATGATAAACACTGTTTCATGTATGCAAAAAATTTACTGCTTTTATTAAAACACAGTTTTCACTATGTAGGTATTAAGTAGTATAATTTTTAAGTACATTAATATTATAAAGATTGGATAATGCTAAGTAACATCCGACTATTTTGTCATAGCCTCAGATAAAATCTTGCAGTAAATACTGAGTCATCCAAAACCATGGAATTGCTGATAGTGAAAATATTGTAATTAATGAGATACATCTCAATACTGCAAATGTCAAAATATGCAACACATTAGCAGAATTTTCTGTACATTTGCTATGAGCGATTTAATGAAATAATGGACAATCCATGAACTAGTCTGCTTAAAAGATCTTTTAACACCCCGCTATGTATAAGTCTGCACAAATTAAAGTTCAATTTACCAAGAACCCAGGTTTCATAGTAGCAGTTAATGACCATCGGAGGAGACATGATGACCATCATGAGGAAGACTGAGAAAGCCAAATTCACCACCAGCAGGTTGGAGGGTGTTCTCAGAGACTTGGTGGATGAGAACACATAGATCACCATGCCATTACCAGTCCACGAGATGAAGCTAAGCAGTGCAATCATAAATCCAAGGATGCCATGCCACAGGGGATTCATTGGGGCAAATTGGTACCTGAATCATACCCCCAAAGAGATATTAGTAACTATACACAATTTCCATCTATTCTAAAATCAATGTCACTGTACTACCTAACTTCACAATGTAAAAAAGGATCCAGTTTTATTTAAAAACAACTTCAGACATTAATGAAAAGAAATGGAAACAGGAAAGCATACAAATTGTTATTTAAAAACAAGAACTTCTTTGAAAAAGCATAATTTTGACTAACAAACCCTTTTCAAAAGCAACCTTTGAAACAGTTTAGATTAATGAAGTTCAAATTATAATTACCAAATAACTTAAGTGAATAATGTTATGAGTTGGGCTAAGCCCATACTGATTTGGATAATAAATGGTCAATGTCCCTCATTCCTCACCTCTTTGTGGTGAGGAATTAAAATGTGCATGGCCAGCCCCATAAGTGGATGTAACCCATTTGTAACTGATCCAGAAAAGTGACCATGCTGAGGCAGTGTCGGCACATGTGAGATATGATGGCTGGAAACCCAGCTATGGTTACAGTATTTAAGAACTGATTGCAAAGGGACTGATTCAGTTATCACCCTGAGAATGCTCCTATGAGCAGCCTATATAGTGGGGCAGCATGATGGGATCAGGAAGACTGTCGCCTCGGTTCAACTGGTGCAGTTGGCTACCACTGGCTACAGTAATACTGGGTCCTTGAGGAAGCAGCCATAAGGAAGGAAAGTACAGAGGACAACCTTGTGTCATTCCAGGAGGCAGCCAACTGCAACTGCACTGAAGTTAAGAGCACAGTGTTCCATCCAGTGTGTGGTTAGCCAATGCAGGAGTTCCCAAGGTTAAGGGGCATAAGTCAGTGTACTGCGGATGTGATGACTAGAGCTTTACTTCAATAAAGGAACTAGTTTCACCTCATACACTGCACTAGTTATTTGTAGTATTGTGGCTCCATTCCCCCGATGAGTCCGGTAGGTGTAGCGACAGGCAAGCATGCAGCACGACACCAGAAGGGCAGACCTTGATACCAGCAACTAAGGGCAAACTATGTCCAAGAAAAGTGACAGTGCACGCATGTAAAGTGGCTGTTAATTCAGCTGAGGGCGCAAGCCACGTTCCCTCTGTCAACACGCCTGGGATGACTGTGTGCCTGGCTTAACATCAGACTGTCCTGGGGCTTCTCTTACACAACATAGCTATCTAGATGTCGTAACCACCCTGGAGGAATTTGCCTGAGAACACTCGCTGACTCTCATAGATGACCTGGTGGAGACCCTCCCTGATGGTAAGGATTGCCACAGCCAACACCTAACCTATCTAGACAACACAAGGGGATGAGAAGAGGACAGGTGGAAAAATCTAACATCAAGGCTGGACCTACAGAACAGTGCCATACTCACCAGTGAGCATCAATGAGATGGAGCATGTCTGGTAGCACTTTGTCGACTACAGTCTGGTTGGACATGCCCTGCCACAGAGTCTCCATAGGTGGGAACAGCATCTACAACACGCACATTGTTTCACCAGTAGCAGTGTCCTTCATGCTTACTCATCCTACTTCCAAGTGGGAAAAAAAAAAAAAAAAAAAAAAAAGGGGGGGGGTTTAATAATTCTGGTATATTTCTAACAATGAAGCAATGATGATGATGTTAAGGTGGATGGTTAACTGAACAATAATGAATCGAGTAGTCTTACCACTTAATAGGTATTTAGGTAGTTAAGCTTAACGTCTTATAGACAGCGAGGTCATTAGGTATGGTGCAAGTTGCACAGAGAAGGGGGATTGGGGAAGGAATGGGAAGGAAGCACCTGGAGTGGTTTTGGAAAACCATGGAAAACCAAAATCAGGATGGCTGGGCAAGGGAATCAATCCTGGGTCCTCTCAAATGCGAGCCCAGTGAATTTCAACTGCATCACCTCGCTCTGTCGTACCACTTGATAGTTTTCTTACTTGCTCCATTTGTAGTACATTAAACAGTGCCTGGCATGTAATCAAAGTAACAAATATTCATTTCCTGAGAAATTTTACACAATTTTCAAATTCTGATAGCACCATGTATGAGCTTTTAAAAATAGGTGTTAAAGTTTATTTTGGGGGAAAGTAACAAAACAAAAATAGAGCTCAATATCCGTGTCTTTTTCTTCCAAAAAAGCCTTACTTTCAATCTTGAGTGGTACTCTTGAATCTCAGTTCCATGGTCTCCAGTCCAATTCTCAGCACACTGTAAGAATTTCACAAGTATCTTCTCACGTCGAAAGTATAGTGAATACACAGCTGCAAATGCTCTATGTTCTCCACACACACTCCTGAACATTCTGATGGCTGGAAAACAGGATCCACTGCCATCAAAGTTAGCCCCAACAGCTTTATGCTGAGAGTCCATTCGCAGTTTCTTTGCACTTTCTGAATGAAATCCTTTAAAAAACCACCCCATTTATAATATGTTTTGGTTGTTTCCTGTATATGCCCTGTACCACAACCGCTTTATACTCGTGTTAATGTAAAGGTACCAACCTTATTTTTGGTTAAATCAAACTTATACTTGAATTTGGTCTACAAACTATAAGATTTCATTTACAAATAATACAGAGAGAAAATATGTGTGTTGGTAATGCCTTGTGAGAAATAGTTCTTATATAAAATATTATTGCACTGAGTGCACACGAATGTGGTGCGTTGTCCCCTTGATGTCATTTTCTAGACTCAGTTAAGCTTTGTTTGCATTAGGCGGAGGAATATCCTGGAAGTAGAACTTTAGCAGAGCTTCAGAAAAGAAGGAAGTAACCATGAGAGAACCAAACATTGGCATATGCATGGATTTTCCTTCATCACATCTTTGAAAATGAAAACTCACAAATAATGGAATATAATGCCTGCAAGTAATGAAGTCTCCTTTTAAATATGACATTTGTTGTCTACATTGAAATGAATCAATTGATCCTTGCATCTTTGTATAGTTTTATTCCCCAAAAACTCACATTGATATTTTATTACAATTATCAGGGAATGGATTGCTGCAAAATTTATTAAAATATACAAGTAATTAAAATATAGTCTTTCTTTAAGTAGAATGATGTTATGGAGGAGAAAAAATTAATGTTCTGCAAGAGTAGGGGCACAGTATTAAAGAGGGTGTGTCCATCTCACCCGTGCGTACTTACAAACACGTAAGCAATACTAAACTATTACTAAACATCACTTGAAATAAACGCTTAATAAAATACATGTGGCTAGGACACTGTCACTACTGAATAAAAGCGATAAGTTCACTGTAGACTTATTTTTATTGTTACTATTTGTACACATCAACGTGCCAATGAAATTATGATGATCTCAGTCATGACTAGACAATTCCGCTTGAGTGCTCCCCAGCCTGCAATTAATCTAGCACACACCTAGATGGATGATGTGTGTGAAAACACAGCCTTCACAAGGGAAGAGGGCCGACAGCTGCTAGGGTGGATGGACGGTTTTTCCCTGAAGACAGGTCACTGTGAATTACAAATGAAACCCTTGATGAAAACATTAACATGTGTGATTACTCGCCATCACTAATGCAAACTCATCGGGGCTCGCTCTCCAGCATGTGGGTAGTGTGGTGACGGCCTATACACAGACGGGAGTAATTGCACCGTACACAAATTACAAAATTTCATAAACCCTCAAAAGATACACGAAACAAGATGGGACACGAGATGAGTATTCACAATAACACACACATGTGTGAAAACAAGTTTAGATGGCGCCGATGCCGCTGAATGAAGTTTGTAGCAAACCATGTGTTGCAGGTGGAACTGCAATATTTCTTTGTGAAAACTGGAAATTAAATTCAGACAAAATATTATTCGGAGAGTGAAAATTATCCTATTTACGATTTAAGTGATTGCAGGTGTGTAGCATGCGTGGTGGCGGTAAAATCAAACATTAACATGACCGTGTTGTCAAGTACAAAAAGCATCAATTTACTTGAACATTACACGGAACCCTGACAAAATTTAACATAGAACACTGAATAACATATTGCACATATGATGTTACATAAATCTGCTCTCAAAACGCAATGATGGCGTATACAAATACTTGCCGTCAGTTAGCCACATGGTTATACATGATGTTGCCGTAAAATATTCAAATATGGAAAAATACCCTCAAATTCATACATGAAAACAAAGTCCTTAAAATTGTACATAGCAATAATGCAGAAATTACAATGAAACGCCACTAACATAAGCGGATGGTGCCTGATTCAAGTTGTAAGGGTCACGTGACCTCGCCGAAATCTTTCTGCTCCTTCTCCTCGATTAAGTTGAAAATGCCACAAGTGCGAAATAAATTAGTAAAGTGAAATCATAATGCTGGGGAAATGTCTGGCAAAACGTACGTAAGCAAAGGTTGACCGGCAAACTAAATTGACTACTGAAACCTACATCAGTGAAAAAAAGTTGTAGTGAGTACATGACAGTGTCTTACCTTACCAGCTCTCCTCGACAGACTGTCCAGAGGCAAGCGTCGCACGGACCTACTATGGTTGTCAACAGGATTCACATAAGCGGAAGTGCTATGCACGCCGAGTAAAATATTTTATTTGTGAAAATAAAATGGCTGAAATTAAATACTGTTTTACATTTTATAATTTTCTTGAAAATTTTTCATATTATTTCAGTGCCTGTTTATGACGGCGTTCACACCAGAATATTAGTGTTCTTAATCTTGGTGCTGTGGGCACTTTGAATTTCATAACCAAAAAATTTTAAAATAGCAACAAACACTTCAAAACATTTTAAGACATATTAAACCCTGCAAATACAAATATAAAACACATTTTACACATTTTACATATTTATGTGAGAGTTCAGAATATTGGCCTCTTTGCTCACGTGCAGGACATGTGACACGTGCGTGGTGAGTGCCGTCATGGGCTCTAGCGCTGCTGGCTATTAGCCGGCGTCAAACGACCCCTCCCTCGAAGGCCAAGACAGTGCAAACAATGCAACATCGCTCTGGCGGGCTCTCCCCGGCTGGTTGCCGGTTGAGGGCAAAGAAAGCATGGCCTCGGAGGTCTCAGTTTCTTCGCAGTTTGCAGGGTGTGGGGGTGTAGGCAGGAACAACAATGTGTGTATGTGGTGGTGACTCGGCTCGCCTCTTGCGAGTGCTATGTTGCGATTTGTTGACACTTGACGTCACTCTCACTGCCCTACTAGTTTCCTCAAACCCTTTCAAACTCTCTTGCCCTACTAGGCTCTCCCCTAAAGGAACTGGAAAGCCTCTGAAAAGCAACTCACCTTCACAAGTGGTATCGAAATTTACGTTTACACTTTGGTTACAACCAAATTCAGCTGTGCCCTGGTGAAACCCCTTAAAACTTACTTCGCTGGCACTGGTTGTGTTGACATTTACAAGTGCACTTATGTTACCACTTTTTTTGTGTACACTTGGAAACCCCTTAAATTCACTCTGATTTGTTGTGTCGTTACAGGCATTAACAGAAAAACCCAGAAATTGTGTTTCGCAACTACTTACTTCCACCTCCTCACTACTAGGTGTTGAGTGTTCTGTTGCTGCAAAACTCTTAAATGACAGTTCATTACTTTGCCTAGGTGTTCCCGTGTTAGTGTTGTTGTTTTCCTCAGTGTACATGTTGACATTTCTCTGTGTACTCCCTGGTAAAATTCTCCGAGCTCGCTGAGGTACTGGGCGTAACGTCGTCTCCTTGCCTCTCTTCCCTACAGGTGGTCGGACTATATGCAGATTGTCATGGTGCCGTTTTATGACACGTCTTGGTCCCAACTTCACTAGATGCGTGGAATTTCCCATCTTTTCCACCACTTTCACTTGCATTTACATAGTGTCCTAGAAACTCCATTCTACTCATACCCAACTTACACTTTTCCACTTTGCATGTAAGTTTATTATGTGATGGGCTCTAGCACCACTGGATGTTAGCCAGCATCATGGTATTGACAACTAGCTTAAGTTTTACTGCTTGTTACCTCTTCTGAGGATATGGGGCATGTGGTTCATTTAAGAGAGATGAAGGAGGAGAGAGTTACCTACGTAAGAGCACAGAGAGCAGAGTGAGCACCTGCTATACCATAGGTATTGGTGAATGGAATATGCCTCATCCCATGCTGTGGCAGGGGCATCAGCCATTTCACAGGTGTGGAGAACACAAATATGGTTTCTTTTTGACACTTTGCGTACATGTGTGAATAGGTGTATGTATAAACTGCTTTTCGTAAAAACTGTAATATCAAGAATAACACAATCTATGACAAGAAAACTTTTTATGGAATGTGGCTTCTGATACAAGACATAAATGCCTATTAAATGAGACAAACTTGTACATGATAAGGAAAATCCATACTTCAACAAACAACAAATTCAAAATTAGTACTGTTAATACGAATATAACCATGCCGGTCATGTGTGGCCAGTCTCAACAAAGTTGAGGGTGACTCACTTGGACCTGGCTGCCACAATATCATCTGGTGGGCAGGGAATAATTGACAGTTGGCCTAAAATGGTGCCCCCCCCCCCCCCAATAACCCTTCTGGCGAAACCGCCAGCAGCAGGCTATTGCGTTTACTTTCTGGTAATCTCCTTCCCTCGCCACAGCCAGATGTGTGAAGAAGTTTTAGAGTTGGGATGCCTGCCACTGTGAATACACCAAAATTCAGAAGGTCAGCAGTCTGTGACAGCCATCTGACAAAGTGAGATGAGGAGTGAACTGACAGCTAACAATGGTGTGAGAAACTGCAGTGGATGAGTGTGTGTGCGAGAGCTGCTGCTATATATAGAAGCACTCGGGTGCTCCAGAACATTCTGCACAGAAAAGACTGGTGATACCTGAACTGAAACAAGGTGGGACTGAATGGACAAGGGATACAGACATGATTGTAAACACTGGAACTGTCAAATACCAAACACGTAATTTTAATAGTACCTAATTCAATAGGTGTTAGAAACTGGTTTATAAATACTACTGTTTTTAAGTGTTTTACAGTGTTAATTTCTGTGGGGTGATGGACAACTGTGTAAATATTATTTGTAAATAGCAAGTGATACCAATTTATTGTCAATGTATTAAGTCTGGAGTTATTTTTTTGATTGTTTGTACATAAATTAGGAAACTATTATTAACGCTTTTATCTCATTAAGACTTCCATCGCTTAAAGAACCTGGTTAAGACTACAGACTGAAAAAATGTAACACTGGTGGCAGAAGTGGGATGAAGAAATTCATTCAATAATTGAATTGTAAAATAGGTCAAACAGTAAATTACTAGTTATTACAATATATGTACTTATTAATTAATTATAGCATTTGGCCACATAATTACGATTTTTTGCAGCGAATGATAGCTAGGAGAACGTTGGCAGATATGGAAGCGCTGCATGCTTTAAATGAAGGACTACATGGCCAAATAAGTAGTGTTAAGGAATCCATAAATTGTTAATTAGTAGTGTTAGTGGATCTGTAAATAACCAAATTAATAGTGTTAGTGAATCTGTAACTAGTCAAATTAGTAGTTTTAGTGAACTGGTAGACAAGAAGATAGACAATGTTAACGACGAAGTGCACAGGAGAATAGACAGTGTTAGCTAAGTATGTCTCACAGGTATTTCTGAATGTTCAAGCTTCAATACCACAAAATATTGAATGTGCTCTACCAGATGTTCTACTAACAAGAACAAGATAAATCTTTAGCCGGTAACAATAATTACTACAGAGTAATAGAGATGTTTTTTCTTGTAGGCCAAATGACATTGGTAGAACTAATGTTGCATGCCATCACATCGACATAGGGGATGCCAGGCCCATAAAGCAGCCACCAAGTTGACTACTGCTAGTATCACATGAGGGTAGTTGCAGATATTCTTAAAGATATGGAGTTAGATATGATAGAGCCATCAGTTGGTTCATGGTCTTCTCCTTTGTGCTTGTTAAAATAAAAGATTGGTCTATGAGATTTTGTGTGGATTACTACCAGCTTAATAATGTGACCAAGAAAGATATTTATACATTCTCAAGGATAAAAAACACACCGAACAGCCTAGCAGGTTCGTAATGGTTTTCTACTTTTAACACAAAGAGTGGGTACTGGCAACACAAGATGGCCCTAGAAGACTAAGAAAAGACTGCCTTTTGTGTCCAAGAGAAAGAAACCTAGCAATTCAAGGTTATATCTTTTGGGCTACGCAAAGGCCACTGCAACCTTTGAATGTCTCATGGTAAAAGTACTCCCCTTAGACATTTTCTAGAAGTAACTAGATGATGTGGTCACAGGAACAACATTTGAAGAACGCATAATATGCCTGAGCACCTAGCATGCCTAAGAGTCTGTGTTTCAGAAAGTGGCTGAAATTGATTCCTAAGAATGCCACTGTTTTTAAAATAAAATTATTTTCTTGAGTCATGTACTGTTGGCTCATGGGATTGAAACACTCCCTTAGAAGACCAGAGCAATAAGAGACTGGCCTCTGCCAGCTGACAAATCTTAAGTGCAGTTTCCTGGGCCTATGTGCTTCCTACCAGCAATTTGTGACTGTGTTTGCCATGATTGCCAAGACACTACATCAATTGATCAAGAGAATAAGAAAATATCATTGGACCACTGAGTGCAAAATTACTTTTAATAGACTAAAAGAAATTCTCTTATCTCCTCAGTCCTGGGCTTCCAGAGTAGTGTCATTCTGGATACTGATGCTTGTGATGTAGACATGGGGATGTATTATCTCAGATTCACAATGGAGATGAGAGGCCACTAGAATATTTCAGTAAGGTATTGTACAAGCTTGAAAGAAATTATTCTGTAACATGCAGGGAGCTTCTGGCTGTGGTGAAGACAACTGCACAATTTCACCCATACCTTTATGGCAGACACAAATTACCTCATACTGAAGAATGGTGTGCTTTACAGGAACTGGGAAAGTTCTATGAGAGGGCAGAATCCCAGAAGTTCTAAATGAACTGCATAATACAGCAGCAGGTGGACATTTTGGAGTAAATAAAACCCTCGAAAGAGTTCAAATGAGAATCTACTGGCTCCATTGTACGGACGATGTTGAAATGTGGTGCCTTCTGTGTGATGCCTGTTCCTCAACAAAGGGTCCAAGGATTAAAGGGCAAGGGTCCCTTAAAATATACGATGTTAGGACTCCATTTGAGAGTAAGGTAGTGGAAATCATTGGTCCATTACTAGTGACTGAGAGGGGAGAAAACCTTGTGGTAGTGCAAGACTGCTTCATCAAATGGACTGAGGTCAAAGCAGTTCCAAACCACGAGGCTTAAATTGTAGCTGATGTACTCATAGAGCATGTACTCTCCCGGTTTGGAGTTCCACCCAGGCTTCATTTAGATCAAGGGTGAAATTTTTAAACCACTCTTTTCCAAGACGTAATAAGGATTTTAGAAATGAAGAAAACTAGGACCACACCATTACACTCTCAGTTGGATTGAATGGTCCAGAAGCTAAACTATACCCTGGAACAGTACATTACAATCTTCATGGAAGACAACTATAAGGATTGGGGCTTCAAGGTACCCTTATTTCTCCTGGCATATTGTTCAGCAGTCCACGAGTCAACAAAAGTAACACCTCCAAGGTTGCTGTTTAGGAGAGAGCTCCACCTCCCTGGTGACCTGCTGTATAGACATCCAGTTAAGGAAGGGGCCACCCCAGAATATGCCAGTAGATTCTATTGGAGATTAGTCAATATCCATAAGGTGGAAGAATGAAAAAACAATATTACCAGAGAATGCGTGAAGAGGTTTTTCAAGGACAGCTGGTGTGGTTGTATGACCCTCAAAGGCAGAAAGAATATTGCCTGAAACTACAGAATAGTTGGGAAGGCCCATACAGGATCCTGAAGCAGAGTAATGACTGAATTTGTCGAAAGGGCTCTCGGGCAAAGCCTAAGATTGTCTACATCAACAGACTGGCACTCTAAGAATATCCAGAATTTGGAGAGCCTATTCAAAACAAATAGACTTGAGGAGGGGCAGTGTTACACGCAGTCGGTCTCGATGAAGTAGGGAGTGACTCACATGAAACCAGTCACCACTGTGATGCTGGGCAGGCGGTTGATGATTGACAGGTGGCCTGAAATGGTGACACATTCTTTGTGTGTGTGCCTGTTGACAAGTACTAGACTTGAGTACTTGTTTATACAATATTGGTAGCATAGCAGACTACTTATCATTGCTCTCTATATTCTTACATTTTACTACATTACACTTAAATTTCAACTCATTTTCTTACCAGAAATTCTCTTTTCATGGAAACAGATTATACTCTTCCATGAACTAAAATGTTTAAGAAACCGGGGTGCAAAAAATTTCAAGGTCTAAAATTATTTATGAGACTGCAGTCTCTTAAAAGTGTTGCATACAATACAGTCAACAGAAAAAATGCAGTTTGTGAACAGTGGCAAGACAACATCCATCCAGGCATTCAATGACATAGTCTGCACACATATTTTATGATACAACTTATGCCTTTTCCGGAAGGATCTTAGTAAAAAAAGGGGGTCAACTGTAAGTGCTCTGATGTTATGTGCTGTTAGGTAGCACTTACATTAATCCATTACGGAAATCCATGAATGCTATATCAAGCAAAAATACCAGCAACCCCAGATGGAGACCTGTCAATTTGAGATGGGAGAATCTGTCCTCCTGTGCATTTACCTACTAAGAAATGCTAAAGACCAGTTCAGTGCCATATTGGCACCCAAATGAGAGGGTCCCTATTACATCATCGGACATCGCCAAGTATACTGTGTGGAAGACTGCCGGGGAAATGTTAAAAATGTGACCCAAGGACAAATGAGGTCCCACACTGCCAGAATAGAGTTTGTGTCTGGAGACCCAAAAGCGGTGGTCGAAATTGAAAAAGGAGAGGAGGAAGAACTTCCTAATGCATAATGCAGATACAGAGGATGTGGTTCCTCTCCACCCTAGAGAATGCTCTCCACCCTGAGATACGGAGTCCAAACCACAGACAGCCCAGTACAGCACTATCTAGGTCAATATGAGCCCCAGAAGCCCCAAGTTATACCGACCATCAAGACTAGCTTCCTGCAAAGACATTCTGGACCAGGATACAGTGTATCATCACTTTTAGGGTCACTGCTCTCATGGAGTAGCTTCGTATACCACATGCCATGTCATCTCAATACACTGAGAAGCATCATCTCAGAAAAAGATGGGCCCAGCAGAGCTGACGAGGTAGGGGAAACCAAAGAGCCCCTGCATCTGATGTCCACCCTGGTGGACGAGGTGCTCAACAGTGGCTTGGCGCCAAATGGCCCTGAGACGACAGCAGCCACAACCCAAACAGATATGCCCAGCAGAGCCATCGAGATAGGGGAGAACCAAGAGCACCTGCCTCTGATGGTTACCCAAGCGGACAAGGTGCCCAGCAGTGCTTCGGTGCTGGACGGCCCCAAGACGACGACTGCCACTTCCGAAGCAGATGTGGCCAGCAGAGCCGACGAGATAGGGGAGACCCAAGAGGGGATCTTTGATGGCCACCTAGATGGACGAGGTGCCCGGCAGGGCCTCGGTGTTGGACAGCTACGAGATGATGTTTAGTCTCTGAAGAAAAAAGTTGAGCAGCCAAACAACAACAGGTAAAACTTGACAGTTGCCCGAACACACATGTAAAACAGCCTTCCAGGGGAAACTAGTGGTTACCAGGAATCACCCTGGCGACCCATTAAGCGTTTTACTTGGCCATAGCCCCAGAATTCGGCCTTACGTGCATATCAAGGCTGCACCAATAAGTGGCCAATGGACAGAGACAAGACTGTAGTCACCATATCTAGCTACGAGGGTAACCCCAGAATATGTTAGTGAGTGCAATGCTGGGAAGATAATGCAGTGAACTAACGAAGTGCACTGTCCAGCAGTCTTCTTGAAACCAAAGTGAAAATCGCAGGGGCACTGAATTTCAACACTCTCCTCTCATGATCTAGTGACCCAAAGAGAGTTCCGTGACCTCAACAAGGGAGGACCAGGGCCCATATTATTTATTCAGGAAGACCAACCACAGGCAATAAACTGGCACTGAGCGGCAAAGCAACACAAAATGAGAGTGAAAACAGTGTTGTAAATAGTGATTTTTTTTGTAATATTTGTGTGCCATGTGTTTCTCTATTCTTTATGTATGTGACCCATGCATTATTGGTTAGGAGTTGTATATAAATTTAAAAGGGTAACTCACATAGGTTAAAGTTGTACATAGATACCAGCCTAAGTGACGGAAATCTTAGTGCCAGTCCAGTTTAAAAACCCCCACTGTCACACATTACTTACCTGCCGTGAGACCTGTTGGAAATGCCACAGAGAAAGGCCCTTTGCTACATGCGTTCCGTGTCACGGCAGGTACACCTAGTATCCCACACACCCATTGTGAGTTTAATATTTGTAAATACTCACCGTTTTTTGACGGAGTTAAAATACACATCAATGCATATATTTGCTAATTAAAGAGGAAATCATGTACACTAATGCAATTCACCCACAGTCCTCAGCAGTTCTGTGTGAGCGATACGTTCCTATGTGAATAAGAAGGGCGCTTGTACTCACTCGACACCGGAGCAATACCCATAACACACTTTCCCCAGGGGTTGAAGCCATTAGCAGGCCATTGGCCACACTTGTCTGCCGCTTGGAAAAGAGAGACAGCGCTATGAGGAAAACTTGTTAGGCATATGTCAGCCCAGAGTATGCGCACACAATAGCAGGAGATACAGAAGGCAGTGTTACACACTCCCAGTGACAATATTACAAATCACTTTTACACCTGAATTCCATGAGACGAATTTAGGTCGCAGTGGTGGGTGGGGGGCAGATTAACGCATGACACGTAATGCGCAATCTTTACTTTCGTTTTCAACTCATCACGTGCGATGTCACAGTGACCCGACAGAGAACTGAATCTGAATCTACTTGCCTCCAAAGCCATCAGACATGCTACCAATCAAGGACACTCAAGTGAATGGCAAGATAAACATGCATTGCCAGTTGTACTAAACACACATGTCAATAAGCCGAACAAAGCCAGCCTGCTTCTAAGCAAGCACCAGATACCACCCATACACAGGGAAACTACCCAACTTCATTCCATTGCCCAGAGAGCACAGCAAGGGCTGTGCTGGCGACGAAGAGAGCAGCAAACCCTGCCGAAAATGCCGAACCGAAGGAAGCAGGAGAATGCCATTTACCATTTTTAAAGCCATTCTAGAACTCTCTGCTCCCCTTTTCTCTATAAGACCCAGCCACTGTTAGAAGACATCTTCAACCAACCCCTGCTTACACGCACCCACTTCGGAGCATTTACCACAGTCCCTTCTGGACAGCATTAGTCGACAATAGGGTTAGAGCTGTTCATAACAGAACTTACACCGGATGCTTTAGAAATACGAGAGCCTAGGAGTTAGTACAGGCCAATGTGTTTATTCTCTTTAGAATAAATATGTGTGAGTATAACCACTGTGTTTTAATTCTAGGTCGACATTACATTTCTTCTACCTGGCAAATGCCATCCCTAAAGGAGGAGGTAGTTGACTGCGCCTTCGAAAACCGATTTCCGATATTAAAGTAGGTCTGCGGGTTCCCTTGGCAGCACATACATCAATAAACACAAGTTCGCCAGCCACCCATACTGTGGGCCAAATGTGCAAAGGCACTTGGTGCACACGTATGCTAAAGCCTCATACTAGGTACACTCTGCAAGAAAGTGATTAGGCCACTCGAGTCAGCTAACCCACTCCATCCATTGCATGTAATTTGCCGGTTGGAGTGACAAGAATGATGCAGCATGACTCCATTGCCTCTGAGTACTTTTAGCTCAGGTATTCTGTGGCCTGTCCCTATCTTGTTTGTTGGATCTTAAAACCTCCGTCATGTCCGTCACCCAATGAGGAGGGACCAAGTGAGTAGACAAGAAGGCAAACACAGTTCCTATAGCCAATCAGTTGTCAAGCTGTCCATCGCAATCAGCCTTCAGCTACTTTTCCCCTCGGGATCAGGCACAAGTCACCCACTGACTGCAGGGGCCTCACTCCACAGTTACTCCCAAGCAGCTATTTGAGCCAACCCCAGAAAACCAGCAGGACACTGCACCCCATTGTAGTCTGCCAAAGCCTTGGTCTGCCCGTGGGCTTGGGCATCACAGACGCCCTCCGTCGACCATCGCAGCCTGCTATTGCCGCCCGGACTCAGCCCCAGAACCAAGCTGAACCAGCTCGACCACCAGCCGAAATCAGCCCCCCCCCCCCCCCCCCCCCCTTTCCATGTGACAGTGATCCGAAAGTTACCAACAGGCATCCATCGTCAGCCAACCCCGATACTGGTCTGAAGTAAGTAAGGCAGTGCTGGCAAACGTCCTAGCCACTCAGACGGCTCTAGCCAACACAGGCATGCAAATAGCATACCAACGCCCTTCCCAGCTGACTTTGTATATATGGTTAATCAAATGCAAGGATGAGCGAGCCTATACATCGAGTCGTAAGGTCGACTTCCAGTGTTCTCTGTCCGAACACACAGGAACCCCTTAGGTCGGGTGACATGTTGAAGCACCAGCATCGCGCATTACTTTTTTATTTTTATTTATTTTGCCTTAATGCAACACATGTTGGTAGTTAGCACTTTCTTGATTCGTCCAGCCCCTATTGAGGCTTCTGGACTTCTTAACATACTAATTACACTGTACAGCATGAAATCTGCCCTTCACATGAAAATGTGTGTTTCGGGTGTTTGATCTGAAATTATTATTTATTGTACTGCAAACGATTTTACCAGAAACATGACGTTTGAATAATACAAAAGAAATTAACAAAGTTTTATAGGTACTTTCGGGTCTCACAGTTTGAATCATGTTAATTGAACATTCTTATGACAAAGAATACTATGCAGAGACATGGAGGAAGAAATACAGAGTGAGTCCTTTAAAAGAGGCCCCGTGGGACATGTGTGTAACAGAGCACATCCTCGCCTATAGATTTCACAACTTTTGGGGATCGTCCGCACCTGCCTTGAGGTCAAAGGCGGTCCACTTCCAGCACCTACTGTAGGTATTTTGTTGTCACACTGAACTGTATTTCCTCATTCCCTCGCTCTGTTACACACATGTCCCACGGGGCCTCTTGTAAAGTACTCACCCTGTGAGTGCATGGGCATAGTTCGGGAGGGACAAATTCACTCTCCCCCCTCTACCACTCCTAATGAGGTAAATAAAATACCTACTATTGTGATGAAATTTTCTGTGCATATAAGTTTACAGTTTTACTTTACACATTTAGTTTTAAATATGCTTCAAAGAGTCAGAAAAAGTATTGTAAGTAAGTGTGCCAACCCATTTTTCCAAATAAAAACTTCTGCCCCACACTGCTTACGTGGATCCCGTTCCCCTCCCTAAAATACATCCTGGCTGTAACCCCTGAATCTGTGTATAAAACAATTACTTTACTGCACAACTTCAGCACAACACTCAGGTGGTAATGGCCACGGAGTACTCTATGGAAGGCAAAGTATAACCCTTATTCACTCATGAGGAGGGATGTAGAGAAGTTTATGCAGTTCAGCCTGAAGCCAATTACGAACATATCTATATTGTATGTTAGTCAAGTTTTCTCTGTTGGCTGGACTCCAGCTACTTTAAAGAGCAGTACCTATGTTATTTTCATGGTGAACTGAGCACTTTTAAAAACCCTGCTTGATGTCTTCCTATTACCCTTCTATTAAGATGTTATAATATGAAACTATTACATTTTCTGATTTACCTAGATTGCTGTGAATATTCCAGTCAGTACTTGTGATATGGTTTCAACCTGGGAACGTTTTCTGAAGTTGATTTCAAAGGAGCTCAGTTTTGTATGAACATGTGATAGTCTCAGTGCAGTAAACACTGGCAAACTCGTACCTCGGCAGACTTGGTGCGGACCTGGATGACCAGGGGTGCTTCCTGCTCCAACCACCAGTGATGATGTAGTACACCCTGACAGTGTACTGGGTGGAGGGCCGTAGCCCGTCAAAGTTGGCATGGTTGTTCTCTGTTTGGCCGCGGGAGACAACGCGGTGCATGTCCTCCTCCACCAACTCGCAGTAGTAGCGGCTCAGGGAGCCATTGAGTCCCGCGCAGTTCCTTGGCATCTGCCAGTGCACCGTGAACCCGTGCTCTGTGTGGTTTGTTGCATACTGCTCACTTGCCTCTGGTGCTATCTCTGGAGCTGTAATCACAACACAACCACCACAGCTATTCAACGGAATGTTTTTGCAAAAGCTGTCTCAAGTGAGTCCTGTAAAGTAGTTGCCTTCTATAAAGTTTTTTCACAACAAAGTAGTTTGTAACATTGTGACTATGTACCATTATAATATTCGTAATGTCTTAATAACTTATAAGGTTATGTTTTCCTCGGAACATATACAGGCACATGTAGTTATGAACCAGACTTTCTGTCCGGGCAGTACGATTTTCATTTTATTTGTTAGCAAGCTCTGGGTTTACGATTATAGTGACTTTACAATTAAATATTTTGTCTTCTTACACTGGATATGTATTCAACATTGTGGTGGTTGTGTTAGCATAAGTTGCTGATACAGCTAACTTTGACAAATAAAATGATAAGGTTCAAGGCTGTTTTTACTAATTAATTTTGTATTCGGAGCTATTAAGATGACTTTCCACATATTAATAAAACTTTTACTATTGAACAGCATTGTGCATCCATTACATGGTTCCTTCTCAAGCCAGCTTGGGTGCATTTGCGACAGTTCAGTTTGTACACTCATTTTGGTTTGTAGAATAGCTTGGTGCATTCAGATTTGTACCGGTATGGGTGTTACTCGTAGTTCCATTTATATAATGGACAGAATTTTTTACTAATTTGGTGCTTTCTGTTCTGTGTATAGGCTCACATTAATGTAAATATACACACAGGATGCTTATTGTGTCAATAGGTGACAATGACATGATAATTATGCTCCTGAAGAGAGCAGAACACAGAAGCCTCAAGCATTAATAAAATGTGAATGTGATTCCTCACAAAATGGAATTGTTTATGGTGATATGTCATGGTGTCTGCTGTAAGTGAGGCATATGTACAATTTGTACCATTTCGGGCATGAAGGTGTGTGTGCAAGAATTAAGAATAGTTAGACAGGACAAACATTGCCGGAATCTTGTCTCTGCAGAATAGTGTAATTATTTATCTGTTAAAGTGGCACTAGGACATGTCAAATAGTTCGTTAAGGCTGTTCATCAACCAAATTTTATTCTAAATTTGAAAATATTTTTATGGTTGCCTGTAATGACATTGATAATAACTTCATAAAAATACCAAATGATTGAAAACTAACAGTCATCATGGTATTTAGTGTTAATATGGGAATTTGAACTGATATTTTGATTTCCGCAAAGTTGGATTGCTCAACTGAAGTGTTAAATGAAGTCCCAGGTGTCACAAGTTGTAATTACTTTGAAATCGAACACTTGATTACCTGCAGTAAAAATTTAACTTCTAATAATTTAGACATTAAATTTAATCTCAAAATCGAAATTTGGAATGCAGGTGAAATGTATAACAATATTAAAAAGACATTCTAATAACAAGAACAATTTTTTCAGCTTTATTTTGACAATTACTTTTTTTTTTTTTACAATTTTAAATTTGCACAAAAAAATACAAATTTAAATTCATTTCAACTTGTTTTATTATCTTTTGGGAAAGTAATTTTTCTCCATTGCCCTATTTTTTGGGACTAGTACTGGTATGTATAATATCATAATTGAAAACGACATGGTGTGGTGACCGGATAAAATGTGAGATGGAAATTCATGTTAATTTGCCCAATCTGGGGGGGGGGAATTCATGGCAAGGAATTTTGGAGTATGTTAACATTACCAGACCAGGTGCCAGGCATCGCCAAGTAGCGGTGCAGATGATGATATATGATGATGGTGATGATGATGATGATAGGCTGATACTGCTGCTCTCTGGGGCTGCTATGGGCTGTTCACCCAGTTGTAGATTTTCCTTTGTTGATGCATAAAGCCCCTTGTACTTACGTACTCAATATTTACGTACGATGTTTTCTAAACGGTAGGCCTATTAAAGGTTACCCTAAATGCCTTATATTATGTTACCCAGAAAATCACACTCATAAATGGGTTACACACAGGTGATGAACTTTTAGCGGGCTTCTAAGGGTCCCGTTCCCTGACATACCCAAAGGCCCCACAAATAAAAATACATGTGGTTGTTGATCTAACGTAGTTTTACTTGTTGAAGAATACTCCATTTCTCCCTTGGGAAACACTTTACATGCGGTTGCCGAGCTTAGACCACCGCAGGGCAGCACTGTAAAAATGGGGCGAAGCCAATAGAACTTACATGTAAAAGTTATGCTTCCCCAGACGATGCAAGCACTGGATGGAGAAGTAAGGTGCGGTGTCTCCTGGTGGCTAAACGAACAAGATTTCGATAAACTAAATAACTATTGCAAAATTAAAATGGTTGGTGAAACAAAATATGATTGCCACCTGGTGTGCATGCGGACACCAAACACAACTGCCCCCTTTGAGTAATTGCAGACTACTGAATGCCTCTGCGTGGCGCACGTACCATCTTGGTAGGTTAGTGCATCATGCAGTGACTATGTTTCATTAAACTTGTATGGGAAATCCATTAAACATAAAACACTTTCACAATATTGATATAATAAATTACTCTGCATCACATAAAAACAAAACACTTGCATCATATGAGAATGAAATGGAAAACGAAAACGTGAGATGTAAACAACTACCCTTTGCAAATAAACATTCTATCGACAAAATTACACTAATATATTTAGTCTCTCTAATTCCCTCAATTGGGTTTTAATCAGTGTAGCCATTAAGTTCTTTGTGGATGCACGAAATTGCACTGCACACACCACTATTGCACTCTCACATTGCTGAACAAAATGTTGCCGAGTGCGGCTGCCTGCTGTGGCGGTGGAGTGGTGCTCGTGGGCAAACGGTCTGGCGGAGAGTAATGCGGCGTGCTTCAAAAAGGTTGTAGTATGCTAAAAATTTAGAAAATAATTTTAGCCTCTTGAATGCTCTTAACCTCACTTCCTCAACTCCTGCCAGCTCTAGTTGTCTATCATGCTCTGAGGTGGTTTTGCCCGAAAGAAAACTGCCTACTTTAAGTGCATATCCCAAAGCATGGTTGAACTTCTCCAGTTTGGCATGCTCACAGCCCCTTTTCTGTATCCTCACTACTAGACCCTACCTGTGTCCACAGGGGTGTGAAATTTGGTCCTGTGGGTGTACTTGACCTCTCTTGGCCTCATAAGTTATGTTAGACACTGGCCAGGTTTCTACTGAATTACCAAGTTGCAGTACACATTGGTTACCAGTCGGTGTTGTGTACAGATTAAAAGTGCAAATTATTGTATCTAGCCAAACAGCTTCGTGTTTTGTGAATTGTCTGGACTTCTAATTTTGATGCATAATAGTTTTGTTGTTTATGAAGTTAATGGAGGTTTAAAGTCGTGATGTTATTCTGTGAAATATAAGTTTTGTGGACACCTTTTTGAATGTCTGTGTGTTTAGGTGTACACCATAATTGTCGACTTTTTTAATTCGTCGAGTAGACGATTAGAGATAATTTTGGCGACCATGACAAGACTGTTTAGTGCACAACATGGAAATGCAGACAGTGTAAAGATAAGAGCCACTGTTGTTTTGTTTGTTTACATGGTGGCCATGTTTCAAAAAGTTGTCAAACGATGTGTGTTGATGTGGTGCCAAACACATACCACTAATTCCCCTAATCTTGGAGTGGTTAAGCCTGATCTCATGAGAAAACTCTTCAAGATAATGAGGAGAAAACATTAGCCACCATTCGTTCTCTGATACTTTGTTGCAGGCACTTATTGTTAGAATCAAAGAGAAGACAGGTGACCGATACATAAGAATCCTCATTGACACTGGTTCACGATGGTCTTACATCACTAAGGAATTGGTGACGAAAGTGGGATACCAGTCAGTTCGGAAAGAAGAGCTCAGGCATGGTTTGTTTGGGGTCATCAGTCCAATAAGGCGAATCACAAGCAGTGTCACATTACTCTTTGAAAATCCAGGCAGTAACTATGTATGAGATATTGATGCTCTTGATCAGGATACTATATGTTGCTCTGTACCACAGCTAAAAGGGGAGTATTTCAGAGAGTATTAAAATACACTGACATTTAAATCAAAGATGATAGTAGTCCTGTAGAAGTATTGGCGGGAGCTGATGTAGCTGATAAGCTTCTTACTGGGGAGAGAATTATTTTGGAAGATGGGTTGGTAGCAGCCAATACATATCTAGGATGGAGGCTAATGGAAAAAGTTACCCGATTATAAACCGTGTTCACAGACAATAATTGTGTCAACTCTGTTTTCTTCACAGATGTCCTTGTTGCTCTATGGGAGCTTGATCTGTCAGGTATTTTGAATCCAAGGAACAAAGGACAAAAGAAAAAAACGAGTGTCTGCAATCAAGGAACAGTTTGCAAAAAGGAACAGGTAGAAGGATATCCCCCTCTTCCTACTATTACAACACAGCAAGGCATCGTTTGGAGAATCTTACTGAGAAATTGGCCTTGTCAGATAAAGGTGTTACATGTGCAGAAGTTTTTGAAGAATGGAAAAGGGAGGGCATAATAGAATATATCAAGAATTTTACAGCAAATAATGGACATTATTTGCCACATAGACCTGTGGTAAAGAAACAAGGCACAACAAAGGTGGGACCAGAGTTCGATGCTACTTTACTATTACCTCATGGGCCATCTCTTAATGACTGTTCGGAGGAAGGACCAAATTTGATCGAGGCTATATTATCCCTCCTATTATGGTTCAGACTGAAACCTGTTAGAGTTACTTGCAGACATTAAGAAAATTTCTTGCAGATCAGCCTTTGCGAGAAAGATAGGGATTTTTTACAATTTATCTTAAAGGATAAAGGAAGTCACATGATTGCTTTGAGGCATACAAGAGTAGTGTTTGGTGTCACTTCCATTAATTCCTTTTAGGAGCTGTAATTGAACATCATTTAACCAATGTTTTGCAGGACTCTGAAGTTGGCCAGAATTCTTACCAAAAGAAACCATCACTAGACTACAAAAAAGTTTTTATGTGGAACAATTGTGTCACAAGTGTTAGGAGGATGAGCTGCATAAATTCATTAAGAATCTACCAGTATTTTCCGATAGGCAAACTTTGAACTTCGAGGGTGGGAGCACACAAACCCTGCTGTTAATTATGTGAAATGACTCCTGTTTTTGTCAGGACTATTATCCGTCAATTCAGCAATTGCTGAAATAGGGTCAGAGCATGTGGCAAAAAGAAAAATCCTTTCAGCTGCACACAAAATCTTCGATCAAATCTGTTTTACTGCTCCTGTGATGTTGACTTCAAAGTTATTGATTCAACAGCAGTGGAAGGACAATGTAAGTGGGATGCACAAGTACGAATCGGCTGGAGAGAGCTTCAGAGGTGGGTGAAGTCTCTCCCTGCATTGAGGAAGATAGCTATTCCTAGGTATATCACCAAAGAATGTGCCAAGGGAGTTTGCATACCTTCTGTGATGCAAGCCAACATGCATATGCTGCAGTTGTGTATTTAAGGTCTAAATCACCCTCCAGCATTGAAGTAATCTCATCGAAGCAAGAGCTAGGGTTGCCCCCACCAAGAAAACAACAATCCCACTGCTGGAACTTCAGGTAGTAACTATTGCTACCAGGTTAGCATCAAAGGCAGTGGGTTACATGGGGATTGATGAGCTGGATTTTCAATTTTGGAGCGATTCCACAACTGTTATAACATGGACACAGCGAGAAGACACTTGGGGGTGTTTTCGTGCATAACAGGGTGCAAGAAATCAGGAGATTATCTGATAAGAAATCATGGCGACATTTAGCAGGAGCCAAGAATCATGCAGATACGGCAAGTCGAGGGTGTTCAACTGAAGTGTAGCTTCAGTCAAAATGGTGGGAGGGGCCCGAGTGGCGCAAAAAAGCTCCTTTTGAGTAGAATATTTTTTCATCCGCGATAAGTGAAGATGAAGTCAACCTAGAGAAAAGAACAGGAGTTATTCTGTGAGTCTTACTAGCTCTTGTGTATGGCATGATTGGTATTACCGATATTTCTCCCAATATCTGAAGATAGTGTGTTTTTTGGGATGGGTGCTGAGGATTCTACACAATTACCAACATCCTGAAAACAAGCAGTCTGGTGAACTTGATTCCGCTGAGCTTGGCAATGCGGAAGAGCACCTCATCAAACTCATTCAAAAGGAATCCTTTCATGGTGTTACAGATTAATGTATCTCTTCCCTGATACCTTTTGAAGATGAGCATGGGATATTACTCATTAAGGCAAGGATATCTGAGCATAAAGATACCTACTTTGAATTCAGACACTCAGCTGTTTTGCCAGCAGGTCATCCTGTTATATTGAGGCTGATATATAAATATCATATGCAGTTCAATCATGTAGGCACACAATGTCTTTTGTCTCTGCTTCAGGAAAAATTTTGGTTTTTAAGTGAAAGACGAATAGTCCACTCAGTAATACAAAGGTGTACCACATGTAGAAGATTTGTTGGTGGTCACATCAGGTGATTCTATCATTTCCAGAAGATAGGGCTCGTGAAAATGCAGTTTTTGACGTCATTAGAGTAGACATGGCTGGTCACCTGTACCTTAAGGATGGGGGCAAAGCATGTATATGAATATTTACCTGTGCTGCGTACAGAGCTGTGCACCTTGAGCTAGTCACTTCATTGTCAACCGAAGCATTCATTTGAGCTGTAAGGAGGTTTATTGTCCACCATGATAGCCCTACAGTTATTTACAGTGATAATGAAACCAACTTTGCAAGTGACAAAGATGATTTTCTACACTTGACTGGAAGAAAAGACATTGTTTTAGTTCATCTCGAGCGTTTCTGTGGAACGTAACACCTCAACAGCAGCAAGAGGTTAAGAGTAGGTCGGAAAATTATGTTACCTGCAAGATACAAATATGACTGAGGTCAAAAATGTCTGGGTTTCTTATTTTATATCAGTGTAATGTTTTGTATTTTAATCTGTTTGTTCAGTCGGGACTCAAGGTGGGAGGATGTTGTGGACAGATTAAAAGTGCCAATTCTTGTATCTAACCAAACAGCAATGTGTTTTGCCAATTGTCAGCACTGTATAGAGTTTTTCTATTGTTGTTATCATACACTTAATGGAGGTTGAAAGTCGTGGTGTAATTCTGTAAAATATATAGTTTTCTGGACACCTATTCTTAATGTCTGTGTATTTAGGTTGTACACAATAATCGTCTACCTTTTTAATTCGTCGAGGGTAGATGATTAAAGTCAGTCGGTGAATAGTGCAGAAGGCCATGATGTGGGAAGAATCCCACGATGTGAGTGAAGTTTCAAGGGTTGTGGTTCCTTGTTCTTGTACGCTAGTTACCACCACATGTCTTGTGTCCAGTGTAGGATGGTGATACACTGGCAGATGATCATGCAGAATAGTCCTCGACACCATTTGATGGCCACACCAACTTCATTCTGCTCCAGGCTGGGGATTCTATGGGACGATGAATACCAAGTTATTATATTGCTTGTGGTAAACCAGGTCCTGCTGAATTACCTTTGGTGGCCTTGACCGTCTAACCAACCAAGGTGCTAACTAAACTTATCTGCATGAGTGTGATCCTAAATGGAGAAAAACTCTCGTAGTGAGCAACCGATCTTGGACATAAGAGACTGCACATACAAATATCACCATATGGAATAAGTCCTTCTTGTAAAGCAGTAGGGCAGTGCATGGTGTGATAAAAAAGAAAACATGTTTTATTTGGTCACCTTTCATATCCAGACACAAAAATTAATGCTGCTGTTATAGGATAGTTTTTAGTAACCCAGTTCAACTTGTCAGGATACATTATATAGAACAGACACATTTTTCACTTGTGCTGCCCCCAGCTGTTATTGACGCCAGATCACCATTATATACGAATACTAGGAATGCTACCACTAGTACCAAAGCTGTCTGTGCTGCTACAGCCAAAAGTCAACCATATATAATAACACTATCAGCAGTAGTACTACTAAAACTGCTAGCATTAATAATACCACAGCCACTCTGGCTGCTACCACCATGACTACTGCCTGTAGTGTTACTACTGCATTTATTACTACCAATGCTAATAATACTAGTAGTACAGTCACGTATACAAGTTCTTGACCAAGACATGTACTTATAAAACTATATTACATTGTCTCACCATTCGTATATGCCATTATAGTTGTTTCAATGAGTATATTATAAACAGGAAATTCAGAAATGATTCACACAGAAGGAAGTTTCGTGTAATACCCGAGACAGAATGCAGTTTGTTATAATTGGGGGCAAGCTCACCAGTGAAGTGTGAGGCGGGAAAAATAATGGCTGCAGGTCCTTGTGAGCCAGACACAGCCGAAACCGACACATAGCACTATGCATGTGAAATGAGCCTTGAAAATGTTGCATGGGTAGTGTCCACCTTCATCTGGCCTGCCAAATAGCTACAGTCTTCACTCGGACATGCTACTAGCTGCTTGCACTGAAACACGCACACACGCACATGAACACACGCACACATGTGAAGGCTCTACAACTGTACGAAAGGATTTTATAGAATTTTACAATCTTTTATGTTTTGATGACATGTTGGTCGACAAAAAAGCAAAATGATTAAAGATTTTTAAAACAAAAAATTAATAGAGTGAAAGGATGTTGGCTGCCCTTAACGGCGAGGTCTGGAGTTCCAATGTGGGTGATTGAGATGAGTATGGAGCGGCGCCGTAATGAAAGGATGGGGAGATGGGAGATCCCCGAGTAAACCAACCTACATACGGCATAATCTGGCATGGTTCCCACATACGAAAATCCAGGGACCCGGCCGGGAGTTGAACCCGGTTTGCCTTGGTAAGAGGCGAGCAGGCTAACTGCTCATCCACTGTGGCCCTTAGAGTTACATTCACTGTCAAATTAAAAATTAGTACATAGGTAATATCTTTCCCTACACCTCAAAGTAATTTTTGAAGCTGTCAGAAATGTAAAAATAAATTTATTGGAAATAAGTTTGTAATTTATCCGTAGTTTAGTTATAACTTTTAGTATGTAATTTAACTTTCAAATAGAAATTGGACTTTAACTGTTGGAGAGCTAATTCCAGATTTAAATGGAAATATTTAGTGGCGAAAATATGATGCAAAGAAACATTTAAGATGAAACTAAACACTGTATTAAACTTTTACAATTAATTTTGGGAAAAACCCCTTGTAATTCGATTTATTTTTCCATTGATTTTGTATTTTGTATTTTTATTTTATTTTGTTGGCTTCAATTTCAAATATTGTGAAAACATAAGTAGAGGTGATATGACAATTTCGGTACACTGAAAAAAATATTATTAATTTTAATTTTAATGTAAATTTAAGCAAAAATCCAAATTTTGTTCACATATTTAAAAAAATTTGTAAATGAAGTGTTTTAAATGAAATTACTCATTTATTACCCAAATGGAACAAAACAAATTTGTTATAGTTTTCAAGAAAAATAAGTAAAAAATGAAACACAATTTCAATATAAAAATAAATAATTGTTTTATATGAATAAAGAAATATATTCAATTCAATGAAAAATAATTTAAATAAACTGATTAAATATAGAAAATATTGAATATAATATAACAGACCTATTTTTTACATCAATTTAAAATAGGTATATTATAAAATAATTCTATACTTATTACTGAAATGTATATAGTACAATTTATTTTATATAAATAACAATGATAAGAAGAATAATAAAGTAAATGTAATGATAAACATTTTTTAATTTTATTAAATTACTAACTGATCACGGCGAACATTGTTCCGAATCTTTCATGTTATATTTTGCCTTCTCAATGCGTCCTCTCTATTACGTCTGCCACATCGACCGATGTTTGACAGTGGTATCGCTGGCATTTTTCTCTTTCAGATGAACAAACATTTCCTGCAAGTATGATCAAAATTGGCTCGTAAATATAGAAGTAAGACTCCAGCGCCACCTATCAGAATGAAACTAACTGAAAACCTTACTCACCACCTGAATAACATATGGTGTGAATTGAATATGGTCTCAATTTGTCCAGTGGTTTGTCAGTGATGATGCAGCTTAGTCACGCACAAAGGATTTTTATATATAAAGATATATCATACACAAAAATATTACTGAAGATATTTCTGAAGGTGAGGAAATATTCCTGTGCTTTCAATATGCAGGATCATCAAATGATAATCTGTCAGTTGCGCTACCAGCTTTATCTTAAGTTGGACAATAGTAAAACAAAGCATTGTCATCTACTTTAGTCTTGCATCACTTCTGCCATCTTCAGATGCTGCAAGTACCACTCTTAGCGTGTTTTCATACAAATTCAAGAATGGAGAAATGTAAAGTAGGAGTCAGCAGAGTGGGGTTGGAACACAACTGACAGTTCTCTCTGATTGCAGTGTTTCCGGAGCTGACATACACTCATCTTCGACGTTTCATATAATGCAGCGCGAGAAAGGATGAGTGTGTCGTAGCTGTAAATACCTCAGAAACAGACTAAAATGCTATAACATATGTGTGTACTGTTGTGGGTATGGCTGCAGCAATAGACTAGAACCATTACAATAGAAAGATCATGATGTATTACACAGAGCGCCTTCTGATGAAACTTAAAAAAACTACATTGGAGAAATATCTCATTACATAAATAATATTCATATATTAATTTCTCTCTTTGAAGTTCATTAGTTAAGTAACTCTGTATACTTTTTTTTACAACCACCAATATTCATTACAAAAAAAATTTAAAAATTATACTATTTAAATTCAAGTTAGCGAGAAAAAATCTATCTTCAGTTAAGATGCATATAAACATTTAAACTGTCAAATATTCATAGAATACAAATTGTCAGTGTTGCTAAATTGTTATGAGTATTCATATATACCTAATGTTATAAATAGTAAAAGAATTGTTACAGTATTTTGATTCAGGTGTTTTAGTGTTACTGTTGGGCTTTCGTTTCTCGCATAAAGTATTTTACAAATTTTTTCAAACAGCAAATTAAATTCCAAATAATTGAAGTAATTTATTAGTTGACTTAACAACTGAAATTACCCAAAACATCACCCCAATTTGCTGTATCTGGTTCTCTAACTGTTGATACTCATGGTATGATTGTGAGTTTCTAGCGTATTTTAGGCTCGTTTGCAATTTTTTTAAAATGATTTTTGTGTATTTCTTAACGCTCTACAACTTCCATCAAAGGTAAAACGTAGGTAAAAGTTATAATACGGCTGTAAGCAATAAAATTATTTAAATATATCCAAACATGTAATTTGAGAATTAAATAGTTGATTTATTTCTGTGTTCAAGTCAATACGTGTAAAGTATGACACGTGATGCATTAATGCGCTTGTAGGAAGCAATCTCTACTTACGACTCCATCCCATCTTGAAAAGCATTACTTCTTATGGGCCAAACAAGTAAATGAGGCAGGACACGTGTCTACAGAGTGCCTTTGGACAGCCCCCAAAATTAAGACTAAATACGTGATCCTAGAGATTACTACATGTCAAGAAACCGCCAAGTCGACACCTCTCCACTAGTTGGAACTACCTGCTTCTCCAGGAAAGCAGCGGTTTATCACAATCCCGCCGCTGGAGAGCAGTACACCGCCTGATGAAGCCTCACAGCCTCCATGAGCGTGATGGAAGGCAAAGATATGTCAACGCTTTGTGACGGGCGGGACACGTCGCCTCACATCCTCAAATAATTATTATTATAACAAGACAATAATATTAATTGTTGAAGCAGCGGGCCGGACCACGTCTCCAGTCACTCATTCGAATATGACTGTATGTGGTTACCTATATTTTGTTTCGGTGAGAAGTCTTACGCACAACTTTTAAACACGCTTGTTTGGCGTTAAAAACTTCAAAAATGACTTAAAACTATTAAAGAACTAACCTTTAATGTTCTCGCCAGGCTTACGTTACCATAAAGACATTTGAAAGCCTGGGGTGCCAGGAAAACGTATTTTTGTACGTGCAGCAGCGACCAGCCAGGATGGACAACTGAGTCCCGGAGGTTGTTTCGGTGGTTCGTCACCCGGTGGCAGCACCATCGGCAGTGGGCGTTGGGATCTGATAGCCACCTGATGCCCTGCGCTTGAAGTCTGGCTACGCCAGTTCCGGCAACTTGGTCAACAGGCCAGAAGCGGGATTGTGTATCACTATATATGGTTGACTTTTCAATTATGTAGATCCCCTAAGGGAAATAGGTGTCCACTGCATCGGTTAACCTTATGAGGTAACATCAACCACCATTGGACGTGCAATATCACGACCCCTCCCAGGAACAATAGCCATACCACCAATTTCTTGGAATTAGGTTTTTGTCTGAGGAAAATAATGTGATGGGTAGCGCTAGTTGGCGGATCTGTGTATATAATGTCTGTAAATTGCTTCGGTCGGGGTGAGTCAGCAACCTCGAGGGGGCAAACTTCTGCCAGATAAGTAGCTCTTGGTTTCATACGGTTTCATACATAAATGTAGACTCTTCAAGCTCATAGGACCTTTACGTCATTTTGACGTTAGGCTAGGACCAGGATAGCTGGATATTTTAAATCATTTTAAACTTGCGGAATGTTGGTCTTCTAACCGAAAATTTTGATAATGGGTGATAAAGTAAATGTTACCTTTCGTAACCAGGTTTTGCAAACCCCTAAGCAAGTGCGTGACCAAGTCTTAACAAAGAATTTTGGTGGTTGTAACCAAAACAATAATAATGGTCTTAACATTTTGAAACCAAGTCCAGGCAATGATAGGCGATATTTGGGACTCTGTTGTATTTATAGTTAGCAAACAATTTAAAAACTTTACGAAGTTTTGGACATTTTGAATAACAACATTTGCTCCCGGGAGTTAAGGCTGGAATTGCTTAGCAGTTGCTCCTATCCAGTTGGGATCGCGAGTAGAGTAAGGGAGTAGAGTACTGTGTAAAATCTTGAGTTTACCATGTTCTTTGATTCGTTACCAGTAAAGTGTTACCGTATTGGGTTTGCCTTGTGTAGGAACAAACAAAATAATTCTGTAAAGCTCAGAGTAAATGTCGGAATGACAAGAATTAATTCACCATTTTGTGATGATAGCATTGTGGGGTAACTTGCTCAGTATGTATTGTGATGGTCTCCTGTGTTTACTAAATGGCCAGTTAGAGGCGTATACATTTCCTGTATTTTAGTGTGAATATTTCAATTAGCTGTGTTACAGTATATTTATTTTTCCTGAAATCATTTTGTTTTTTACTCTATTTTTATGGTAAATTGGTATTTTAATCAATTGGGAATTTTCCATATTTAACATTTATAACAAATGATAGCATTCCATATGTAAGATTGATAACAAATGATAGCTTTTCCACATGTAAGATAAATGACAACTGAAAAGAATGAAAAGAAACATAATGAAAATAAAAGAATAATTATCACACTTCTTTGTTACTGTTATAGGTTGTTTATCATTATCAACTTACCCTGACACTGTACAGAAAAATGGTTAATGTATGGTTTTTTTTTTTTTTTTTTTTTTTTGCAATTTTTGCATTCTGTTGGTTTTTGTAGGTTTTTATGCAAATCCGGCCTTGCCACGTCCTTGGTTTAGGACTTAGCATTATCACAGCCTTCTCGCCATGCTGCGAGCGCTGCACAGATAAGAATCCAGTCACCCATGCATGAAGTCAGAAGACCAACCCCCAAAAGGGCAGAGTCAGCTTCCCCCTTCACCCTTCTGAGTGCAAGCAAACTGAAATGATTAGTATATAAGTACTTCCAGAACATAGCCTCAGGGCAGTCTGCTGCACCTTCTCCGCTGAGAGGCTACGGAAGGTGACAGTACATCAATGGTAAGCACTAGCCCCCTGTCTCCTGCCATAATGGCCAAGAGATTCTAACACAGGGCAAGCAAGCTAAGAGCTAGAACCCTTCGTGCCACGTTGGAAACCAGAAACCTTTAGTGTGTCATCGACGGCCCTCCAGCCACCAGCAGCTACTGGAGATCCGCCAGCCGACGTCACAAGAGGGTGCTGCCAACGTCGCCGTCAACTAACCTATCCTTCCTTGGTAAACCATCCTCCAGGTCTTCCTTCCTTGGACTACAATGACGATGTTCCCTCTGGGTGCTAGCCACACCTACTCTCCAGTGCCCTTCTGGTGCTGAACTCCCCAAACGGTTAGATTTCTCAAGATCACCATACGGTTACGGAAACATAATTTTTAATGGTGGCTTTATTAAATTTAAATTGCTCTTCAATGTTAACAAACACAATTAATTAATTTGCCACCAAGATGCCTTCACCAAATATAAAATTAAAACTATCATTTAATTTTTCAATTGTTAATTAATAATATTACTGGGGGAGTGCGGACCCATTTCTCTATAATGCTTTTAATAAAAGCTAACATAAATAGAAATTACCTTTGTTCTCATTTGAAAATTTGAACCTTATTTACTGCACGCCATTTTTGCTCTTTGGTAATACTGCATATTGTTTATTAAGGATGTAGTTAATACTTAATAGTAAGGAGATAGCCGGCGCCTCACGTACTTAAGGTAAGACTTACACCTTTCATTTGTGGTATCGAGTGACAAGAGTACCTCCCTACTCCGTCTACTACTGTAAAAGGTCGGGATAGGAGAGAGGAATGCACTAACCACTGGACAAATTGTGTGAAACCTCATCTGATCACTGCTACCATGCAGTGCCCCTACCTACTGCATATTCCACTTACCGCTGTAAGAGGCTGGGCCAGGAGTATCAGAGTGTGTGAACCCAGTGGAAAGTCAAGTGTTTAATAGCACACGGCAGGATACGTGATATACTGGCTACTTTCAACAACAGTTGCATTCAACAGGCTCATGTCTTATTCAAGGAAAGATGGAGTTAAATACCGGCGAAAGCTTAATGTGCAGAATCTACTAAAGGAATTATTAGGAGCAGTAGCTAGTAAAGTAGACACACCAGTTCCTCTAATTGAACCACCAACGAGATTACCAAAAGGACCTCACCGATACATTTAAATATAATTAAAATATTAGGAAGCCTTACTAGGATTAGATCCCACACTGGCAAAATATTCTCCAGATCAATTACCCTCCTTTAGCCCTGAGGACAACTCGGACACTACTCCACCGCAGCCAGCGTCGGCCGCTGTTCGACCACCTTTCTCCGCAAACAGCCAGACTACGCAGAGATGAAACACACGGCTTGGAATTAACAAGGTAAGGTGTCGACCTTGTATAGTGTAAACCACTTCAGATTTTGTGCCGGCCCGCATATCTACAAGGCGCCAGCTATGTACGGGCAAAGCTTCTCAGCGTGAATAATCTCCCCATTGTAATTATGACGTTTTATCAATGTCTTTCGTGACACTGACATCGCAATGATCTGCATTCTCCTCATTGCCTAGAAGACAAGCCACTAACAGAGAAGCCACATGGCTATGTTTTTGTTTACGAGTCGTAGGAGGATACAATATCGGCACTTGCAAGTATAAATGTAAAAGAGCTTCAGAAAAACTAGAATGAGACAAATAATGACCACTAATGAGGCAACTCGACTATTAGTGAGAGTTGTGGAGGCACTTGCGTCGGGCGAGTGACACAACTGGTCGGTCGCAATCGGCCAGCCAGTCTACCTTAACGAGACAGGGACAGGGAAGTCTGGCAACATTGCTGCAGCAAGCTGGAAGTCTGGGATTGGGGGAAGGTTCTCACACTCATGCAAGTGTGGAAGGCCTCTCACGGAGATGGGTGACGCATCCCCCGGCTCACAGCTCTCTCACAACTGAAGGCTTTCTGGAAGTCGCTCGGTTTATATACAGGCCTGCAGAGTTGTGGGGAGCATCATTTCGAGACCCTCTACCATTTAATATCAGCAGAATTACGATTCGTAACAGTGACGATTTTTATGGCGTAAATCGCCCCCCTTAACCAAACTAGTTATTGTTTACTATATATGTAATATATTTTTAAAACAAAAGTTATATATCACAACTTACCTTGTAAACAACGCTGTAATGTTTTATCCGACCGGCTGTAGATCAAGGTATTTTCCATTTTAATTCAATTTCCTGGCCTTCTGCTGACGACTGGTGCAAATTCAGCACCATTTCTGGAACTGAAAAAAAAAAGTACCAATGCAACCTTTACTTTCTATATTTTTTTAAATAAGAAATCTTTTTTTAGATTACATTACATTACAGTAAGTTTAAAAAGAAATCATTAATATTTCAATACACATACTTACTACATTAATTTGTCATGTAGTCGCATTCAGTGGTGTGGTGTCTTTCGTGTTTCAATTAGCAAATTATACCACCAGTTTTTCTGTAGTGGGGGAGGTAAAAGTACGTTTTTGGATTTATTAACATAAAGAAATCTAAAAAAAATTTACGGTGTCTTCAGGTTGTATGTTGTTTCAAAACATACTTTCTCTCCAGTTTCACTGAGAATGAATAATTTTTGGGAGATTAATAAACTGACGGGACGATAATCTATATGTGCTTATTACGCTCCAGAATTAAACATTGTAATGTTTATGTGAATAACTACCTGCTGGGTACAGCAGAGTACATATAAGTTGATAGTGTGCAGTAACATAAAGGGGCGAACTGAAATTGTGTCTACACTACAAGGAATGTGTGCTTGCACAGTAAAATTTTGTCAAACACGAAAATTATGTAGTATGAATTAGTACAGGTTTCTGGAATTCATATACACGTTCTTAAATGATGCATGATACTACGACAGTGATGCGTGTGTGGCACCTGTGGATACTTTCTGCAAACATTGATTGCAGTTTTTGCTTGAGTGTCAATATGTGTAAAACGTCAACAAAATTTAAGTAAACGTTTACCTAGTCCTTACGTGTAACTCATTTTGGCAGTGCATGTTCAGTTTAAACGTGATTCTTTTACTGTACACTCTCAGCTCAAGTGTTATGAGACATTGCCCTACTGGTAAACAATTTAATGGTAAACAATTTGAGACATATTGAAAAAATAAAATTGGTATTTTTAATTATAATGCAAGGCGATCTTTGTTGGTTTTTGAATTCTGATAAATAATCAGCCATGCGTACATCAATAAAGTCCCTTTGTCGTTTGAAGTTTCACTATTCTGTATTATTCCAAAGGGTTGATTTTGTTTTCGGGCTTTAATTTATTCTCACGAATATTCAATTTTTTTATAGTAAATGTTTGATTTTCTTACAGTATGTTAGCGTTTAAAACTTTATTTGAATACAAATTAATCGCCCTTTCTAGACATTAAATTTTAAATCCAAAACTTTCTGAAACTAAATTTTTGCTACCTGGAATGAAAGTAATGGCAATTGAAGTTGCATTTAGAGATCGCATTAATAATGAATAAGGACTCAAAGTAATAACGATACCCAAAGTTTCCCCTGTAATGGTTTCCTAAGCATTTATTGGTCTTGTTCGTTTTCCTTTTAGGATAACCTATAACCCATTAAATTACCTAGTGCCTTTCTTTCCACATGACAAGTTTTCATAGCAACTATAGACAATATTTGATTTGTGTCCAAATAATGTACTTGCAATCCGAGTCAAAATTTATTACACAATTGTTAGTGTAACTAAAATAAGATAAATAATTGAAAATAGCATATTTGAGAAGTACAGAAATTGCTGTCATGCCGCAACATTTTATTTTTGAACTAATCTTAATTTATAATCAAAAATTATACACAGTGAGGATAGTTGCAAAGATCAAGAAAATTATGGAGTAAAACTTTTAAAAAAAATAATAGAATCCTTTATTTAAAAAATCTCCAAAACTACAATTTGTTGCCATCCACACTAAACACCCCCCCCCCCCCCACCACTCGTGTGAGAACGTAGGTTTACAATGAAGTAAATATATTCTATTTTCAAATGCTCATATCTAAAAAGCTGTACGTAAAAAAAAGCACGAGTACTGTTAAAAAAAAACATGTTAACCTTATTTCAGTGTTCATTCTCAAATTAACATGTTTTTTTTAACTAACTTAACGTGTTTTCTAGTTTACAAGCCAAGGGCCCTTGCCTGGCTGTGAATGTTCCTGCCTGAATTTGCGGTAAGGGCATGAATGCACCTTGAATATTCCATTCGACTAGGGCCAAGAGCGATGTCCTCTACACATGCCGTACACTGTAAGTTAAATTGTTCTTAACAATTATGCAGCTTATTCCTGTCGTTTACTGAATACTTGTTCGTACAAAAACCAAATCAACATAAGAAAATGTGTTGAGTTAATTGATTCTTCAATCGCTTATGCATTGGAACTTAAATTTCGAAATAAAGATGGATGTTTGAAATTATATCCACTTCGT
Source organism: Dryococelus australis (assembly GCA_029891345.1). NCBI lineage: Eukaryota > Metazoa > Arthropoda > Insecta > Phasmatodea > Phasmatidae > Dryococelus > Dryococelus australis. The sequence continues at coordinate 56,880,249 of CM057003.1, forward strand.
CAAAAAGGGATTAAGGAAAAGTGTACAACTGTGAAAGTGTGTGTGACAATGAATTAGAACACAGCTCTAGAGTAGTGGGGGAAAAAATGTTTCCAACTTATGTACTGTAGAATTTTGCCAAAATAAAAACTGATCTTAAGTAAAATTTTTGTGAAATGACATTTACATAACTGGTAAACTTGCAATAAACTCATGAAATGCAAATATAATTCCATGCTAGCACGTTGCCTAACATAAAATACCACATGATATGATATAGCAGTAAAAAACATTATGCATTTAACAAGAAAATGGAACAGCAGCACACAAGCGACTGCAATTTGAAACACAAGAAAATTTGAAAACAATAGCAGATTTTACCGAATTTTTTTTTTTTAATACAACAATCCGAAAGAGGCAAGAAAAACATACGCCAAAGTGCCATAATGACTCCTTGTTTGTGGGGGGAAAATAGTACTTTACATTGACAAGCAGCTTTGCTGGCATTTTCATTTTGAATTTTTTTCAAATACTTATACAGTAGGCAAGTATTTCACATTAAAACAGCACAACGTCTTTACAAAGAAATAAAAAATCTGGCTCTCTCTTTAAATACCACCCATATTACTACAAATATTGGGATGAAAATACAATGTGCTGACTCCAAGAAATTTAATAGAAAATTTTTAGTGTATGTATTACTGTTCACAGCTGTATGCATCACCTATTAGTGTTGGACAATGCAGAATGTAAAGAATGATTTCGGTTTTTAACATGTTACATGCCACAAAAGTGTTTTCAATTGTTAACAGTTACAGTGGTCTACATTGTGATAGTAGGGCAGCTATAGGTTTTACACGATAAAATGAGTACTTTTGAGAGCCCTGCTCAAGATATACATGTGTGCACATTACATATTCTTACGCATTATGTAAAATTGACATTACCACGTGCCTTTATGCGTCGGTCAAGTGAAACTATGAAGTTGTTAGAAAAGTAAATATTTAACAAATCAGCTCGTTTTTACACTTCGATGCATTAAAAAAACAAAAAGCTAAATAAATAATTAACGTTATCACAAATAGTTACCTTAAGACTTTTTATTGGACGTGAAGATATGGAACTACTTTCCATCTATCGTCACCATCTTTACCGGGAGCAGGTCACTCAGTGCGTCCGTTATAATATATTCAGGCAGGGGCAGTCATTTTATTTCTGAGGTTGATTTCAAAACTGCTCACTTTATCGTGAACAGCCTTTACACTAAGACTATTTTTATATACAGGGCTGGTTGTATAAACGGTACATATTTGACCCCATGTTTACTCATGTTGTTTGTGATGTATGGTGACCTAATTGCACACATCTCCGAGGAAATCGTATACACCATAGGATGCAAGATGATTGTTACGCAAGTCAAATACGTTGAATGTTAATGTGAATGGCTCTCCTGCATGTCCTCACTTGGCAGTCGACGTCCTGCTACGTCCGTATTTCATGAGCACAATTGACTGTTGTACCTACTGTACCTGGGTTAGTTCAGATGGTCAGTAGGTTCAACCGCTAATGAAAGTCTAAGATCTCACACTTGCAACTGTGAGACAATCCAGTCACAGTTGCTGACGTGCTTTTCAACATGCGGCCGTTGTGTTTACAGCAGTGCCTCAGGCGCTGCATTCTCAGCACTGACCTTGAGTTATGTTGTTCACAACAGTCGCAAGTTCTTCATTGTAACAAAATGGTTCTCAGAAATGAACTACCAAATAACACAGGAAACTAGGCAAAGAGAAATTTATATATATATTTTTTTGTTCTATTTGCAACCTTGATATAATGGAAATGTAAAATGTTCAGAAACCATAAAAAATTACTGATGCTACACAAAAAAAAAGTTTATTATTCTGAACCAGAAAATGAACGGAAAATTTAGAACATTGGTATTCCTCAGACAAGATTTATGCTAGAGTAGAGAGATTTGGGCACCTTTAACTGTGGTTTGAGAGCCGATGAGAATGAGCAGTGCCGATACAAGAGCAGGGGAAATTGGGAAATCCGAACAAACCGCAGCCAGCTCAGTTCCACGTGCGAAATTCTGGAGTGACCCCCCCCCCTCCCGGGATCGACACGTCTCTTTGGGGACTGATCCACCATCACTGTCACTTCCCAATGTTGAATTCTTCTTATACCCAAGGCCAAGGCTCGTGTCTTGCTAGTAGTGTTGGACAGGATTTTTTTTTTTTACGTACATCAAAGTAAATATCTGCATATTGTGTACATTTACAATACATCTCTACAGGTATTCTTTGCGCAACAGTAAAACTAGTTTTGTGTAAAAGTTACATTTTTATTTGAGGAAGTAATACGACTCTTTAGGAACACCATTTATTTATTCACAGTAAAATCCACCACAATTTGTCACTGTTCTATGATGAAAATCCTGAGATTATAAACATACCTGCATTAAGACAAAATGCAACTTTCACATGTCGTGATTGGCAAGGAAAATGTTTGTTCCACAGCGTAAATAGTTTTGATTATGTAAACATGGACAAAATTATGTACAATGAAACATTGCTAAGTTTAAAAGCTCTATATTTTACTAGTACTCAGTCCAAATCAGGTAAGAAGTTACAAATTTATGTACTTGTTGTATGGCAGCGTTTAGTGAGCATGCTTTGTGCCCCACACAATCGCAGTCACGTGATATTGGCGTCAGGAGGTAGGGACCTCTCGTCAGCCATTCACAAAGTCCAAAATGCCATGCTTAAATATTTCAACCTTAAATCTAATTGTTAAAACTTGAAATGTGGATTTTCACCAAAATATTTTCTTTAGTTCCCATAATTGGAAAGCAGAAAAAAAACCAGCAAATACTATACAAACATTTCACCAATAGGTTTCTTATCTGATGCATAATTTGCATGTTATTTTCCATTCATGTCTCGAAATTGCTAGTAGGATTTGCTAACCATCTGATTAATCACAAGTGAAATTTATTAAAAAATTGTACTATAAAAGTGAATGTGAAATTTGGATCATCACTTAAGTTCAAGATTTTAGAGAGAGAGAGAGCATGACAAGTGGTAGTCCTACGATGGGTATTGAAAATGGTTTCCAGTAGGCACTTGTATTTCCTACCACTTTTGTTGGAAATTCACTTTTATCTACCGAACACAGAAAAAATAGATAAAAATTTAGCAAATGTGTGGAACAGGAAGGTAATTCCCAACAAGTGTGTAGAAGTTGAGTCTACGGCATCGAAGTAGCTTCAAAAATAACATACAGAACAAAAATAAAAGAACTTTTAATATTGGCCTACAAATTTTTAGTCAAGAGTTGATATTCCACTTACATTTAGATCATACATAGAAGTGCTGGTCTCACACCAAAAATTTTAAACAAAATTTATGTTCTGGGCTGACTAGTCAGTTCATAAAATCGTATTTTATCAACATCTTGATCCACAACACATAAAAGTGGAGATTTCATTAGCTATAACTTTTCAAAGTTAATAGGACAATAATTTAGGAAGGTTCCAGTAGTCAACACTATTGTATTTTGAAGACAGCTAAAACTCATCATCATTAGGACCTGAATTATGTTAAATAGAGGTACACTAAAATAGTCTTCCTTACACACCAAACCTGTCTTTAATTACTAAATACTCTAATAAAGTATACGATCTCAGTGTGCATCAGCTGTTCTATGCTGTGTGCACCAAGTAATGAAATTACTTGACAGTATAAAAGTATTATGTAACAGTATGTTTGTAGAACTGTCCAGGAGAGCAGGACATTTTATTGTGTAATAATATTTTCAGCACAGTATGAAAACACTGGTCAGTTTGTTGTTACATTTTTTAAGTAAATGTTTGTTTTGTCAAGTTGATAATGACTGAACAATATATTCTGAAAGTTTGAAAAGTATGGAACAGAACTTACAGTTTGAGAACAGTCTGAAATCACTATGGATGCTTTTCAGACAGACACAAACTCATATCTAACGTGTGGACAACCATATGCGAACATTATTCTATCAGTATGAACACCTAAAAAACAATAAAAAACCGAACACATCACAGTTTTTTTTTTTACCATTTTCATAATGTTTTCTTCAGTAAGGTTGGCAAGGGTTACTAAGGTCTTTTACGGGTGAAACAGTATTCACCAGCCAGACACCATTCTTGTACTTGGGTATTTGTTGTTATAGTCAGAAAATTTCTTTCATCGCAGTTCTGTAACTGTTTACAGTAAATTTAATTTGAGATATTAGTGTATTTTGATATTATGTCATTCAACTTGTGGAGACACAAGCCACAGTAATCTAATATCTAGTGCTAGTAATCCTGTGCCCTATATTCATGCGCCCTCACATAAACGTTTTTTCATGAACAGGTCCTGTGACCCATCGCTAACGGAATGCACTAGTCAGTGCAATGTCTTTTTCTCACATAAAGAAAACTCAGTAATTATGTCAAAAATGTGCTTTTTTTTAAAATCATATGTAGTTTAAAGCCTACGGGCAAACTGTTAGAATCAGCACGTATTTGAGCAGACTACCTATTGTACATTGTGTTATAGCAATTAACAAGTGTTAACGGATGTAGCAAGCCAGTATATTATGTGCGATTATTTTCAGTGTTTGTTTTAACTGTATTGTTCCAGTCAAAGTGTAGCACAGTTGGCGGATCCAGCTGGCCGTATGTGTTGTACACGAATCGCGTCACGGAGGATGATCTACTTTTGTTCTGATAATATTTGTGTGCCATAATCGTTTAGCGTTAATAACCTGAACTTTGTCTTTGTGTCATCCTCTGTGTTCACAGCATCCCTCCATCGACTCACAGATCTTCATTTTTGATTTTTTTTCAAAGTGATCTTGTTTGCCCATTTAGCTTTTTTTTTTTTTTCTCGCAGCTATGGCCACTTGCAAGTCTTGTGAGCCAGATCAGTTTTCGTTCACATGTACACTTGTTTTATGTATACGTGTTTACTCAATACAACTATTCACCGCACTTCACACGCATTATACTCAAACATTACTGAAACAGTGTAAAATGCAATATCACAATTAAGATGCAGACAAGAAGCCAATTATAACACTACATTTATGTTCCTCACCACAGATCAAGAAATTATGCACATTGACGGGATGTCGTGGTCTCTGGAGCGGGGAGAAGGGAGGTTTCACTAAAGATACCAGGTTTTAGAATACAGTAGAATGTCGATTATCCAAACGCCGGTTATACGGACGACCAGTTATCTGGACTCGTTTTAAACATGAAAAGAATTATAAAAACATTAAAGTCTCTTTCGTCGCCGTGTTTACCGTACCTGCGGAGGAGACACACACTTGTGTGTGCTCTTGTGATGTGTCCTTTCATGAGTTGTCCACAGTAAACACATCTGGGAGGAGGGTGGTTACTTGTTAACTAATTATTTTTATTTTATGTACAGTTTGTTTCGTATAAGTTAGTGTTCTATGTATATGCAATACATTTTTATGTTGTGTGATTTTTTTTTTCCAAAATAATTTATCTTTATTTTCACCACATTTCCGTTATCCAAATTTTCGATTATCCTAATTACCTTTGGTCTTTATTGGTCAGGATAATCGACTTTCTACTGTAGGCCTACTTGTAGAGTTGCGAAGGGCACCAGAGGACCAGAGACTCATCCAGGGCATGGGCCGTTCGCCGACGTGGCTCTCCTCAATTCACACCGCGATGAAGTGACGTCGTTGTAATGATGCAATAAACCTGTCATGCGTATCTAACAAGAGTGTTGGTCCTCTGTATACCACTAAACCCTGAGTGAGACTGTTGAATGCATCTCTCATGCCAGACACACAATAAGTTAGGACGATATCAGGCGGTTGCAGTGATAGAGTGGGTAGAAGACCCAAAACTGTTCTACGGCTGTGAAGCGGCGGGCAGTGAAATACAAACAACCACTTTCCACTGAACTGATTTTTACTTTCCGAGGTGGCACGTACTTTATTATGGTTTACATCTTACTTATCTCGTAGATATCAGCAGGTTGTAAGAAATTCAGATAGTATAAAAAAGTGTCTCTCAAAAATAAGGGTAAATCAAACACTGTTCCCAATGTTCCATCCTTGGTCCTCAATTTATATTATTATATATATATATAATATAATATAATATATATATATATATATATATATATATATATATATATATAACATAAATAAATATATATATTAATTAATTAACTGTGTTCCAACAGTCTACTCTTTGCAGATGATACCCACTACATTTTTATGTAAAGATGAGATTCCAACAGCACTAGTGGTAACATTAAATGAGACTATTTATAACTAGATAAATGGTTTACAGCAAATGATGTTTATTTAAACTGGTATGAAATAGTATTACGTGCTGCAACCCCGCGCTGCGGCGGTGGACCCACCTCATTCCTCCCCGATGCCGGGGTTGCCTCCTGCACCCCTTTCAGGGAAACCCGTGAATAATGGACAGGCGGTTGGGCTGTCGCGCTGCTCGGCGCCTTGCAAGTGTCACGGCCCCTCCCCCTTGCAGGAGGTTCAACGGGTCTGGCGAGACGAAAGAATGTTCTGGTGAGACTGGATGGTGCCTCGTCCCTCCGCGATGCATCACGCGAGTTGGGGAAGATTCTAGGTGGCGGCCTAAGACAATATATTATATATATATATATATATATATACATATATATAATATATATATTATATATATGACACACACACCACACACACACACACACACACACACACAACAACAGCCGCAACACAGCGGCTGGTAGTCTTGATTGAGGCCATCTGGCCGAGTGTGCGCGAGTGATGTGAAATGTGGACAACGACTAAGATTGCGGGACGACGCGAGTGAGGTGTTCGTGGCTTGAATAGACGAGAGGGTGTGAAACCGACGATTGAATTTACTGGGCATGAGGGTGCTTGGAGGACTCTAGAACATTACGACTGGCGGGATATGGACTGAACTGAGGTGGGACTGAATGGAAGTGTAATACTTATTTTATTGTAAATATTCAAACTGTCAATTTGGACACACATTTTACAGAATATTTGCATAGGTTGATACGCTGTCTATTGGGACTAATCTTATAATTATTTGATTTAATTGTGGTGATTATAAATTTATTAATTGGTGTCAATTGTAAACTGTTAGTGATATCCACTTATGGTAAGATTTTGAGTTCATAGAATTTTGCTGTAGTTATTGTAAATAAAATAAGGAAATTATAATTATTTTATTAAGACATCCTCTCTTAAACAAATTTATTTGTCATATTTCCATGATGTTATGTTATACTGTATCATTCAGTGGGCATGTTCTTTTCAAACTATCAGTTTTCAGACTCCAAAAAAGAGCCATAAGAGATATTTACAAATATTTTGTGTAGGTATATGTTTGTTTTGTAACATGTTTTACTAATGCTACTTCCCAGGGCTTCTGCTCATCATAGGAACGCTGGAGAGATTTAATAGTAAATAAATTCATTAACTTCAGCAACATTTAAATTCTGTGTATGCAGTTACAAAATTTCTAGGTTTACACAGTTCCGTGCTGTGGAAGTTAGTTTTTTTTTTTACTGCAAGAAATTACCATAGTTACTGTTACATATTTGTTTGTTTTTGACATGTTTGATTTTCCCTGTGTTGTGGACTAACGAGCAACAATGTGCCGAATAACGGTTTTCAGTACAAAGAATTAACAGTTAACGGTGTAAAGGCCAGCCATTATTTAGCAATGCTGAATGTTAGCATTCATTCATGGTGCCTTTTTATTTTAACTGTGTTGATATTTGTAAATATAGAATGGAGGCTGCAAGTTCAAGAGTTTCATAGGTTGTATATTAGCTATGCATTTATGAATTTGGTGGTGCAATCCTGGCCAGTTATTTTGTAATACATTTGTGATATTACAGCTTTCTTCTCATGTAAGGTGAAGTGTGACTCGTATTAGAGCTGTTGAATTGGCCAACGACACAGAATATATTTGTCAGCAGTCTGTTAGAAACCTGTAATAGTGTGCAAGTAAATGTGCACATTTATTCTATTGAACCATAAATTACTCATTAATTGTATGGTGAATCACTTGGTTTGTTTTATCATTGTGCATTGGTAGGGTTTGTTCGTGTCTCATTCTTTGCATACCCGTGACAAATTATGTTACATTCAATACTATTGTTCATACATTTATTTATATATGTAACATCAGGAAACGGTTTACATAAAATCTACACCACTCTGCTTCCCCAAGCTCAAGTGAAGAGAGCACTCACTTTGCTGTACCTACTCGGCAAGCTAATTGATGCAGATTTGAATGTCACCAGTTTGTTTTCTGGGGCTTGACTTTGGTTTTCAGTTTTTTGTGATGTTTCCTTTACATTTGTACCCCACAATTTTCCTGATCTCCATTTGTACATTAAAATTTCTACAAATACTTTCCACTGGTATGAGGCTGACGAATATGTAATGTTATCAATTACAAGCTTACTTCGGCTCCTAACTGCTCCGCTGCTATCTCTAAATACCCTTTTACATTTAATATTGTCTGGTGCGAAGGCCTACTGCTTGTCCCGATTTCAACTTGAAATTATTTCGCGGTCTCGCAAATTGCCACTTCGCTCTTTTAAGTGGATCATTTGGAACAATAAAAAAACGAATAATTTGAATGTTCAATATAGCGGAAATATAAAAATACAGTTATCTTGGAACAATAAAATTATTCAGGACTACTAGATGTTGCTAATGAATTTAATAACTATTTTGCAAATACTGCTACTACTCTAAATATGGCAAATAATAATATAATAAAATACATCCAATAAAAAGTTATTCAAATCCTGATTCTTTACTTTTTAAGCCAGTTACAACTGGGCAAAAGTGACCAATGCATTAACTAGTAGTTATTCATGTGGATATGATGATTTTAGTATTGATAAAACCATGTTTTACAAATTATTGTCAATGTCTTGTGAATATTTGTAATAAGGGACTATAGTCGGTTCACGACTGGAATAGACTTTTGAACAACACCTTAGTCGTCAGCTGCATGCATCGTTACTACAAAAGTGATCGCGCGGGTACAGTTAGTTTGGCAGCACGGAGAGAGAATATAGTTTGATTGAAAACCTGTGGAAGTAGGTAATCCCTATTTGCAAGGAAGGTAATATGAACCTGACTAACTACAGACCTAGACCTATATCTATTCTTCCAGCATTTTCAAAATACTTGCAACAATTGCGAAAAATAGATTATAATTTTTGTGATAAATAATATTGTATACACAGCTCACATTTGGGTTTAGAAATAAATATTCTACAATGAAAACTATACATAAATTGTTATATATTACAATATGTGTAGAAGGTAATATAGTGGCAAGTGTATTTTGCGATTTAACCAAGGCTTTCGGTTGTGTTAAGTCATACTATTTTACTTGGCGAGCTGGAGAAAATAGGGATTAGAGGAGTTGTAAAAAAAATGGTTTCAAACCTTATACGCAATCGCAAGCAGTATGAAGAAATTACCGATAAAAGTATAACACATGATACAATAACCTAATCAAGCTTAAAAATTACTAAAGTAGGTGTGCTGCAAGGCTATATTTTAAGAGCCATATTATTTCTTATTTACATAAACGATTTACCAGCTTTAATGACCTTAACTAGTGCAAACAAAGATAACACGTCTGCAACATTATTTGCCTACAATACAACTTGCGGGCCTTTATTAAAACAATTACAATTATCGTTCACCTCAATCGTACTTTTGAACTTAATTTATTTACTCAAACAAAACGAGTTTCTTAAAATTCTATTTCCATCACTATTCCACAAGGAATAGGAATAGTGTAATTATCCCGGACAAATTTGTATGATAGAGGTATTGAGTGAAAAGATAAAGATATACAATAGCTACCAGACTCATTACACCAATACTTACATAATTTTAAGAAATGTATTAATATCTATCCTGAGTAAGGTCTATACTGGCCAGCAAAACATTGACGTAAACAAACCAACCTTTAACGCACTTAAATTATCACAATTCTTGATACCGAGCGGACATGGAAAATAAAAAGGCGTTAGTTAATATTATTCATAATATCTGAAACTTCCATTTACTGCAATGTAAAATTGGGTCGCTGCACTAGCGCTGTTAGTTCGCAAGCTGCCGCGAGCTTCACTAAGCGTACGCGTTACAGCAAGGAATAACATAGGAGTTGCCAGACCTAACTTATGACCGTGGTGATTCCCTGGGCTTGGCTAAAGCGATATTACACAATACCAGCAGCCGTACTTGGTTCTTATACAATCTTCTACAAGGCCTGGTGCACGAGCCCGTATACCAGCCCGCTATATGAGCTGCCACGGGAGATTCATATTACACGACAGCATTGCTGCTGTGTGAGGTCATTTCACAGAAGCGACACTTATAATGTCGGAATGGTTCAGCAGATGCTGCTGGAACAGAGGCAGATGGTCCATTTGGCGATGTCAATGGAGCTGCCCCGTAGGAGTTGTTGGTACTGTCGACGCCATGGCTGAACTGCTGTAGGTGATCCACCCGAAGAAGTCGATGGTGCTGTCAGCTGGCATCCTCGGTGGGTGCACAGTGTGTGGTTTGTAGTAAATATGACCACCATTCACACAGAAGCTACCAGTTAGTAACTTGTGATAGCTAGTTTTTACATAGCCGTACGCCTACGCATCAAAATACTGCTCTATTACTCTTCGCCTTTTACATAAATTGTTTAGTAGTATAGTTTCATTCATTTTCTTGAAAATGTCGTGAAGTAACTAAGAGTACGAGTGTGTTATTTTAAATTTTGATGAAAATTACTGACCGATTGCAAAGAATGGGATTTTCTTTATGTACCTGAATATTATCCGCATGTAAAATTTAATATAAAAGTGGGGTCCGGCGGAGTTTTGAACTCATGCCCAAAAGTAACATAATAATCATGGGTGCCGTGACTATACCACTATACTACCATTTCACACACCTAAAGGTAAGTTTATATCTGAAGATATAATTAATATGTGAATTTATTTTGTCATTCAGAAGGTAATTTTTTACGTATTTAGAACGGTTTTAAATGGTGATTAAAAGTTGTCATAGGCAATATTATTCGTCAGTATCGTATTTTAAATATATGTGTAAGAGCTTCAACCTCACGGATGTATAATCAAGATGGAGGCGTCCATTTCTGTTTCTTCATCAACTCGTTTCAAGTAGTAGCCACGGGGAGCACCCTACGTTCTGAAATTGCAATGTGATTGGCCAGGTACGAAAGCGGGTGTGGAACTTGCCACGAAAAATAGAACGTGCCCAATTACCAAACCTGGTACGAAATGTGGTCGTGCAGAGTGAGAAATGCCATGACGGTGCCATACTAGCCGCTATGACTGACCTTGCACAAGTTTTTACGGTAGCTCATATCGTGTAATATCACCTTAAGGCTCGGCCTCGCCTCCTTTGCAGAAATTCTTGGTTTTCGCGTCACACTTTCAGATTCATAGTGATTACTGGCGGTGTAAGATGACAGAAAAATTACATTTTAAGAGTTGTTTTATATCTTTGTCCTTAATTTTCATTATGTGTTATCTGCTATAGAGCGTCTCACTCTTAGATTGCAGTGAGCGGTGTAATGGACATTCACTATGTCTTTCCAATACGTGGTTTCTGTTGTTAACTCTGTCCTTGTTCCTGCGTGCACTGTTGCCTGATGTGTTATATTTATCCAGCCTAAAAAATGCCATTTTCGTTGCTTGCGCGCCATGCAATCACAACGATAGGGTTTCTCATAGGCTTCAGTTTCAAAGGAGCCGCTTAGCTTTGTGTTGCACGATTGGATTCCTTTACGAGTAAGTAGGGTGGTAAACGGATACAAATTCTCTTAATCAGGCAGTTTCCTTCACCGCCCATTTGTTTCTCAGCTTGCCAGTTGTCACGAAGCTGAAGTAATCTGGCAACAGTGAGAGCCATTAGCCCTGTACTGCAATCTAAGCGTGAGACGGATAATAGTAGTTAACTCTCAGGAAATAACACACATCGAAAATTAGATACAAATATTAAACAATTAGTAAATTGTTAATTTTCTACAATCAAACATTCCCGAACCGTGAATGGACCATATACGACTGGATATCTGCGTTGTTTGCGGGCCTGGGCAGACGAGAAACTACAGTGATGTATGTATGTTGCCCAAAATTAGGACAGAGAGAATCTACTTTTCCGGCAAAGTGCAATTATCAGTAATACACGTATGATTAGGTGCACTCTTGGAAATGTCTTCGTCGTAAGCACATTTTATCAGTGAGAGTTCAAAGGTGACTTAATTCCCGTCAATATTTTTTGATCGTGTCTGTATCGCTAGCTTTGGCTATCATTATCTGAAAGTTGGAGAGGAGGGAGGGTAGTGGGTATTATTGATGCATATTTAGTTCTCAAGTCCTGAGTTATTGTCTGTTCGCCTTTGTTTGTAATTATAGGTGTTTTTCATAGGCCTTTGCACATGTTTCCTACCTATTCACAGCAGGTCTATATAGTTGAATAATTTGGCATTAAATACATTTAGTACTTCTGTGTGTATGCAGTGGTTAGCACCAGAGACAACTTGGGCGTTGTCTTTGGATCTTGATGTACACACAGTATTTATTCCACGAAATAGTTGGCAACAGCGTGTGTGATTTCATGGTTTTGCCACAATTTCGCCACCTCTCCGGCATTTAATATGTCTTCCTGTAAACAGCTTTTGCGATACAGCGGCTGTTATGCTGCTTAAGTGTTTAAGCGAATTAAAAAATGTCTCCGTAACATACGCACAGCCAAGACAAGTTTTGCAGTACTCGCTGAAGCATCATAGTTTGGCCAGATAAAAATTAAACTCGGAAGGAACCCCCTTTATCCTTTCTTTTACCCTGGCGAATGTAGTGTTGCCAGATGTTTGGTAGCATTTTGTAATCACGTTTGCTTGCACACATGAATATTTTTTCATGACTTGAGTTCCGTACTCTGTACCTAAGTGATCAACGCGAAAGAAATGTACTTCATATTAAGGTAGTTTGATACCTTCCAAATTCTAGGAATATTGTGGACTAATAGAGAAGAAACTAGTCTTACACGTGATTGGAAAAAAAAAAACCTCCCCACATTTGGTATTGATATGCACAGTTACTTCCATGCAATTAGGCCTAGGTTATTTGAGATTTTCGGTGGCTCGGAGAAATACAGTGGTGTACTAGATATCAAAACTCCGAGAATGAGAGGAGGGAAAGAGGAATGAAATAATTATTCTAATTGCGCGAAATTGTTAGTATAGTTGATTCACGATAACTTCGGCCTTTTCTGAAGCCCTACCAAATTTCTACTTTTGGTTACAAATTACGTATACTTCCGCTACACGTAAACATAAACACTGCCATGTGACTTCTACTATTATAACTTTCAAATACGTTGGTTGCTGTTTACAGCTATTCAAAAAATTATGTCATATTGCTGAAACCATTTCCTACGAATGTTCACAATGTAGGCCTATAACAATATTTAGGTCAGCTTTATAACTATTTCTTGCACACGATATAGCACATTACACCTAATATACATTAATATTTTGCCACGACGGTGTTTGTTAAAACTATGGCGTAAACAACAGTAGTATTTAACCTGTTGTTATGAATATGTGTTTGGAATAAAAATTAAAACGAAGGGACAGCCAGTTGAATGAAACAACCCAGTAAATTCAAGCACGCAACTCGTGTCGCTTATTTATTGTACATCGGCAAACGTAAAAGATAGTGGTGAACATGCAAACATATAGGCCTACCGTTACATTTATTCCGCTAATTTTTAAATGTATTGGTATTTACTGGTCTGTAGGTTTATTTTATTGGGTTGGGCTTAGTATTTCGTTGGGATTGTTGCAGACTTTCAAATCACAGAAACGTAAGTTCGTTACACAACTGTTTTCCAAACACCTAGCGCAAAGGTACAACGTTGTGATAAACCGACGTAAGGCAAATAATTAATTTCGCAATAACATCAATTCATGGTTAGAACGTATAAATTTTGCACATATTTGAAATCAACACACACACACACCTGGCCTGCGTAACGATTACAACGCAGTCACCACGCCCGTTCATACGCAACTATCACAACACATTTCACTCTGCAGTGGAAAAACATATTTCTCACAACATTGTAACTTCCGTAGGATGTTTCAAAAACACGAGTACGAACTTAACTCTTCATTGTGAAACACGCTGTGTCATTATACGTCACTTGCCGCCGCCATATTGGGAACGTTTTCAACACCACGTCTGCCAACCTGCTGGATTTGTAAGTGTCGCGCAACAGAGGTGTTTCACGCCATCGCATGTAAAATATGTCGTTGCATCTAAATAACATATAATAGGGATTTAAACTATAAAATCGCGTTTCAATTGTAAATTACAATCTAAAACATCATTACTGTTACTGTAATTAGTATGAGATGATCTGAAATTATAAATAAAATGTATACATTTCCTACACAGCAAAGAGAGAGAAGAAAGACAGAGTGAACGAGCGACACAAAAACACCAGTCTACTCCCTAACAATACAAATACATCAATTGGCAAGGTGTACCTTACAAATAGTATTCATATAAACGAGGTTGAAAAAGATTGTAATTGTAAACTTTTTCATATCGGCCACTGCCAACATGTCTCTGCTCTCGCTATTGTTAATTCGTGTTTAATACGAAATAAATAGTACAAGTTACATAAGATACTAAAGTAAAGTTTCATTTATTCAATAATACAGTACTATAAAGTTAATCACAGTGTTAAATATTTGTGGAATACAAGTTATTGGAAAAACAGGTTGACATAATATGCGTAGGGTGATTTTTCAAAGATTTGATTCCATAAAAGAAAACGCGAATGGACTAAACCAGTGGATAACAATTTTTAATACCTAATATATAATTGGCAAAATAATTTTGATTTGTTTTTGTTGTCCAAATATCGCAGAGTGCTTGCATATCACTTTCCATAATCTGTTCAACCTAAGTAATTGTATATTTATATTAGCCAAGAAATATATTGAACGATTTTTTTTTAAGGAACAGGTGTGAAAATCAAGTGAAATTATTTTGTAGTATATCACTTTTCATTTAATAAGTATTACTGTATTGTAAAAACAAATTAGAATGCTTTCATTACTATCTGAATTTCAAATGTCTTGCAAACTGGGTGGAAATTTTCTCAGATTGTGAAATACTTAACGATATCTTTAAATGTAATATACGTTGCATGTAGACTAAGTAAGATTAACTTTGTGTTCTGATTTTTGGCAATTAATATTATATTAATTATCCTAAATGGTAGTAAGCAGCCCAGGTGAATTTTGCCGTGTTTATTGACTGGTTTTTAAGTTAATTTAAATAAAAATGTAATGTACTAATTATTTTCTTGATTTGGTTTCGGATAAATTATTAATCCTAAGTTTGTCCATAATTGGTGTCTTTCTCAAATCTGTAACAATTTTTTGAGAATATTTCACTGCAGTATAATTTCGAAAAAAATTTTCTTTGAGAAACTATAAAATTTTTGGTTCAGTAGACCAATTCCAAGCAAATTTTATTCGGCTTAACATTGTTCAATTCTTAGATACCAAATTGTATACAAGGGTAGGGAAGTGGTAAAATAAAGAAATTTTTGTTATGCACATCATCAAATCGTAGATATTTAAAAATAGTTTATAGTTTTTGTATGATCATAAATATGGCATTTCGTGGAAATATGTTAAGACTAGAGTGTTGGTGGAAAGTTATTCTCGTAAGTGTTTGGTCCAAAGGCAATTATAATATTATTGGTTGTAATACATACCAGATTTTCGATGTGTTTGAGGGTGAAAATATGTTGCATTAGGGTGGTTGTTGTATGAAGTATATTAACTTGCTTGTTCATACATGTGGACACCCTCTATTCAAGTTTAAAACAGAAAATAATAGTCTTGTTACAAAATTAAATTGGACACGTGATAAAAATTTTCAAACCGCGTATTCTATAAAAAGGCTGTCTTTTGTACTGTGTTTACGCCCTTGATCCAGTTTGCCAACGGGATACGTAGGTACCTTGGGAACTCAGGGTTCTTGGTTTGTATTCCTGGGCTCATGTGCAATGTATATGAAAGTTAAGTTTGCTTAGTATTGAAGCTGCCACTTAGTATCCTATCTGTGTAACAGCGTGGAAATTTATAAATACACCCATGAAGAAATGTTATAGGTGAATTTTGAGGCGAATTCTGTATATTTATATTTATCAACTTGTTACATTTCAGTTGATTCAGAGATACAGAAATAATTTCAGCTTTTCCTAATTTACCTTGTACACATTTTCAATGTGACGAAATGTTTAAATACAAGAATTATTTTACGTTGTTGGCGCGTCCGGGTGGTGAAGCTGAGTGGTGCATATGCGCGGCCCTGGTGGTGATGCCGAGCAACGCAGTGGTGCGGCCCTGGCAGTGAAGCGGAGCAGCTCTGTGGTGCTGCCCTGGCAGTAAAGAGGAGCAGCGCAAAGTTGTGGCCCCTTGCGGAGCAGCACAATGTTGCAGCCCCTTGTGGAGAAGTGCACTGGTGTTGTCGGGCGTTGAAACCGTGCAGTTTTCAGTTTAGTCAAGTTCCCTTCGAAAAGGAAAAAGCATTTTGTGTATTAACTTACGACACAAATTTTGAATTGTGTTGAAATGTTCAAATGCTAGCGTTAAATATTATTTTTACATTGATGGTGGTGCGACCCTCTTGCAGTGAAGCAGAGCAGTTCACTGGTGCGGCCCCTTTGCGGTGGAGTGGAGAAGCGCAGTGGTGTGGCCCCTTGCGGAGCAGCACAATTTTGCGTGCCTTTGCGGAGCAGCACACTATTGTGGGCTCTTGCGGAGAAGCGCACTGATGTTGTCGGGCGTTGAAGCCGTGCAGTTTTCAGTTTAGACCGGTTCCCTGTGGAAAGGAAAAAGCATTTTGTGTATTAACTTAAAGCACAGATTTAAATTGTGGTGAAATGTTAAAATGGTAGCATTAAAAATTACTTTACATTAATGGTGGTGTGGATCGGTGGTGAAGCCGATCAGTGCAGTATTACTGCAATGTGTCGAATCCAAGCAGTGCATTCGGCGATGCGGTGTGGTGAAGCAGAGCAGAGCAGTAGTGCGGCCCTGGCAGTGAAGAGGAGCAGCACACTGGTGCGGCCCTTTTCAGAGCAGCACACAGGTGCAGCCCCTTGTGGTGCAGCACAATGTTGCGGCCCCTTGCGGAGAAGCGCACTGGTGTTGTCGGGCGTTGAAGCCTGGCAGTTTTCAGTTTAGACAAGTTCCATGTGGAAAGGAAAATTAATTTTGTGTATTAACTTAAGGCACAAATTTTAAATTGTGTTGAAATGTTCAAATGCTAGCGTTAAAAATTATTTTTACATTGATGGTGGTGCGACCCTCTTGCAATGAAGCGGAGCAGTGCACTGGTGCGGCCCCTTGCGGTGGAGTGGAGAAGCACAGTGGTGCGGCCTCTTGTGGTAGAGCGTTGTGGAGCAGAGTAGCATGGTAGAGCAGAGCATTGGTGCGAACATCTTGCGGTGGAGCGGAGCAGCACAGTGGTTGCGGCCATGGTGGATCAGCAATGAGGTGGGGCTCTGTCGGAGAAGCCGAGCAGTTTCCAGTTTAGACAAGTTCCCTGCGGAAAGCAAAAGCATTTTGTGTATTAACTTAAGGCACAATTTTAAATTGTGGTGAAATGTTAAAATGGTAGAGTTAAATATTATTTTACTTTAATGGTGGTGCGACCCTCATGTGGTGAAGCAGAGCAGTGCAGCGGTGCTGCCCCTTGTGGTGGAGCGGAGGAGCACCTTGGTGCGGCCCCTTGTGGTAGAGCAGAGCTGTGCTGCGGCCCTCTTGCATTGGAGTGGAGCAGCGCCTTGGTGCGGACCCTTGTGGTGGAACAGAGCAGCGCCTTAGTGCTGCCCCTTGCGGTGGAGTGAGCAGTGCACTGGTGCTGCTCCTTGCAGAGCAACGCACTGGTGTGGGATCTTGTGGAGCAGCGCCCTGGTGCGGCCCCTTGCAGAGCAGCGCAACTTTGCGGCCCCTTGCAGAGCAGCTCAATGTTACGGCCCCTTGCGGAGCAGCATAATGTTGAGGCCCCTTGCGGAGAAGCACAATGTTGCGGAGCAGCATACTGGTGTTGTCGGGCATTGAAGCCGTGCAGTTTTCAGTTTAGACAAGTTCCCTGTGGAAAGGAAAATGCATTTTATTTATTAACTTAAGGCACAGATTTTTAATTGTGGTGAAATGTTAAAATGCTTGCGTTACAAATTATTTTACATTGATGGTGGTGCGGGTCGGCTGTGAAGCCGAGCAGCGCTGTCTTTCTGGCAGGCGGTGAAGCCGAGCTGGGCTGTCGTTCTGCCGGGCGGTGAAGCCGAGCAGTGGTGTCGTTCTGCCGGACGGTGAAGCCGAGTAGCGGTTTCATTCTGCCGGCGGTGAAGCCGAGCAGCGCAGTGGTTTCTGCTGGGCTGCGAAGCAGAGAATCAATGCAGTGGTGCTGCCTGGCTGTTTACCCGATAAGCGCAGTGATGCTGCCAGGCGGTGAATTGGAGCAGCTGTCATTTTAAATATGTTCCCTGAGGAAAGGAAAAAGTATTTTGTATATTACCTTAAGACACAGATTTTCAATTGTAGGAAATTGTTGAAATATTATTATTAAAAATTTACATTTATGTTATTGTACGATGATAAATTA
The DNA here is from genome assembly GCA_029891345.1 of Dryococelus australis. NCBI lineage: Eukaryota > Metazoa > Arthropoda > Insecta > Phasmatodea > Phasmatidae > Dryococelus > Dryococelus australis. Next base: position 56,899,028 of record CM057003.1, read on the forward strand.
CTTTTAAACTATATAATTGTTATATGGTGGCATTAAAATAATTCCCTTATAATGAGAAGAATGTAAGGGAAAATAGGAAAGCCTTTGAGTTTTTTTATTAACAAAAATTTATTTATTGCTGTTTTTGTGTAATGTTAAGTTTCTTTAATGTTGGTTATAGGTCTAAATATATTTGCATCTTCTTAGCTTTATTTATTTACTACCTTAAATTGATAGCAATAATTACACTGATATTGTCACAAGGGGTGAAAATTGATCACATACCTGTGTGTTTTTAAAGTGCTGAACTTATTGTAAACAGTCACTACACACTTAAGTTGGCATTTAACTGTGGTACATACTTCGTTGTTTTTACTCGGTATAGTCGTAAAGTGAACGTGTTTGTTGATTTATGTTATATTTCAATGCAATTTCTTTATACGGAAGTTCTTAAAATGTAATTTACTATGCTAACCTGTAAAATGTGTTGCTTCATGTAATTAAAGCCACGATACAATTTAAACCTGGATGAAACAAACTTCTGGTGTTTATTTCCCATGCATGTTATAATTGTAACAAGCTTAAGAAATGTGCATTCATATGTTGCTTAGTGCAGCAGTCGTGGTTGTTCACGAGTAATTGAGCACTTTTGAAACCCTGCTTAGGATCCATTATTCTTGTCATTTTTATTCTTCCGCTAAATGTAAAAATAGCATTTTCATGAATCGCCTCACTTTAGTCATGCGTGGTCCAAATAAAATCATGGCTTCCTTAATGAAAAGAAAAGTCTGTTGATAGACAAATCCATGTTCTGAAAACTGTAATCCATGAAATATGAATAACGGTAGATCTGTCTGGCACTCAATAAAAGGCCAAGTTCTATAACTGTATGCTAGTGTGTACCATAGCCTACATGAACTTATGGACAGTGGATTAATTCAAATGTTGATTTGATATATGCTAGCTTTACCTTGGACAGGCTTTATTTTGAGTGATTTCAATTAACTGTGTACTATTTCAGTAGGTATTTAGACATGTCTGCAAATATCTCAACAATAGTTCTTAAGTGTATGGAAATGAAAAATATGAAGGACTTCACTTCAAAACATTTAGAATTTCAAACCATTTCCCCTTAATTGTGCAATTAAATTTTTAATGTAGAAGTAAATATATGTTATCTGAAAGAGTGCTGTAACAATGTGTTAGTTGTAATTATTTAGAGAAATAAAAAGTGTAGTAGAGACAGCTTTGAATAAAAACTAATACTTGCAAACCAAATGTATTATAGTTTTTTGGGTGTCTGGCATTTTCTTATTCCTTTGTTCTTCTCGGGGTATGATTTCAATCCCAAAGGGCCGACACTATATGCCCCAAGAAATTTATTTTCTTTTGAAACTGTGGTCATTTCTTAGGAACCAGTTTCAAGTTGGCTTCGACCACTTTCTAAAATACAGTCTCTTATCGTGATAGGTGTTCTTTACATGTCTTTACTGTCACAACTATATAATCTAAGTAAACCTGACAAATATCTAAAGGCAAAACTTTTCCATCAGGCATTTGAAAGTGGCAGGTACATTACATAGCCTAAAAGGCATGACTTAGAACAGCCAGGTTCCTTTCCCTTAAACACTAAATGCAGTCTTCTCTTGGTCCTCTGGGACACCTTGCACTGCTACTACCCACTCTTCATGTCCAAACTAGAAAAACCATTGTGAACCTAATAGGCTGTTTAATGTCTCTCCTCTCCTTGGAGGTGGTAAAGCATTTTTTGTCACATTATTAAGCTGGCGATAATGTACACAAAACCTCAAAGAACCAGCATTCTTCTTAACAAGTACAATGGGTGACGACCATGGGCTAACTGATGGTTCTATCACATCGAACTCTTCCATTTCCTTCAGAATAGCCTCAACTTCTTCATGTCAAGCTAGGGCATTTGTCTTGGTGGCTGCTTTATGGGCCTGGTATCTCCTTTATCTATGTGGTGGCAGGTCACATTAGTCCTTCCAAGGTCATTTGGTTCACATGAGAAAGCATCCGTATTTCCCTGCAGTATTTCAGAGACAGCCTTCTTCTGTCGCCAGTTAAGATTTTTTTTGTTGTGCTAGCAGTTAACCAATACTTCTGGTAGAGACAATCTATTTGTTCTACTTTAGAATATATTCTGGAATGTCCAAGTACCTGTGTGACCTGCTTGCAACACCTATCATGGCCCCCTCCTCAAGAGAATGGCACTATCGGACAAATCTATCATTCTAACTGGAAAACTGTCAGAATTAGAAGAGACCAAAGTACTTGCTTTATAAACTTTACCTGACAAGACACCAATCTCTTGTGCTGGCTCAATTAAACCCAAACGTGTTTGACAAACTTTCTTTGACATCTGTGTGAAATGACAATCTCACTAGTAGCAGGCAGCACTGCGGGTGGACCACAGATTACTGGGCAGCTTACTGGAGATAACAAATCATGTCGTGTTGACACCACCAACTCTGTTCTGAGTACGCGTAACACACCAAGTCAAGTATCGATACAGCAAGCTAGTCTATGTAGTATGTCAAGCCCCAAAACATTCGTCCTCTATTTCAGCTACATAAGCTCTATGGTTATGTCACCAAACTTCAAGTTCACTTTGCTTTTATCTTTAACTGGTGTGGTCTTACCTGTTACTGATCAATAGATCATTCCATGATGTCGGGTGATCGTTGGGGGGGAAGGCCCGAAGGTGTCTGGTTTTGCTACTGTTACAGTCGCCCAAGTGTCGACCATCTGGCAAGGAAATTATTCAGGCTTCCCTCCACAAGTATTGCGTCACAATCCTGTTTTACCGACCGTATATGTAAGAACATCGAGGCCTTCCCTCCAACAGTCGCCGAACTTCGTCTGCTAAGATCGGTATTTACAAGTTTTCCGAAGAACTGTATTCTCACCTGCGTCTCGCTGCCGCTTATCCCGCTGCTGCTTCGGTTGCTGTTGTGGGCAGCAAGCTCTCAGGTGCCCTGACTGTTGACATGGCCAGCACTTCGGCTTTTTGGGCCTGTGGCGGCGAGACTAGCACGGACCTGGATGCGATGGCTCTCATACTGTCTTCATCTCCTTCAAGTCGTCGTTAAATCTCTCTTCGTCGTCCTTGCTCAGTGTCACTGCCCGCACAGGACGTCGGGGTGCGGCTCCCTGTCTTGCTTTACTGTGTAAATTAGATGTAACATATGGAGTTTTATTACACGCGATAAAAGACCACAGATTAAACTACACCCGTATCTTTGTATTTTCTCTAACCTTTTAAGAAAATTGCTTAATAAGCTTTAAAAATGCTATATTTGACCATTTTAAGATTTTTTCTCTCCAAGAATGCACTTAATATGGCAAAAGAAAAAAAAAAATTTATAAGGGCAAAGTTATTTTTTATTTTATTTATTTTTTATCTTTTCTGACAAAAAGTCGTATTTGCAGAACAATTTTGTACCGAGATACGCGTATTCGTGCAAACACTATTTCACAAAAAATGTTTGGACAATCCCACTCTTAAACTATACCGCAAAACCTTCATTGAATATTCCGTATAGCGAAGTAGACTCCACAACAAAATGTAATATAACTTGTCTCTGCGAAGCACGTAATAAAGTATTTTTACCGTCATTTAACGAAATTAATTACATTGGTAACGATGAAATTCTCATTATAACCCCCGGCATTGTGTTAATATTTAAATTGCGTCCGCTTGTAGCTGATATCACATTTAATTGTATTAATTTCTTGTTAAAATTGTGGCTGGCCATTTCTCCATAATACTAGTGCGCCGGCAGACTTGTTTTTGGTGACCACAACACTGCCAGCTACATCGTTGGCGTGCGTATGCAGCCGTCCACATCTATGATTTGTTTATACATTTTCCTTCTTCGGTTTTTTTTTCGTGATGTGTCATTACATATTTAACATAGTTTTAGGTTTTATCATACAGTTGGCTTTCTACATGCATGTGAAACATGCACCATCTGAAAAACACAGGCAAATCAAACGTTAATAAAATTCTAGTAATTTTACAAAATAAAAAACAAGCTTTCCATACGTTGTCAGGGTTAATATAGAGCATCAGGAGTATGTTTTTTGGCTAATCACTCATAACCACACATGTTTATTTACATATATTCGATGAATCATAATTTTTCAACCCCTCCTATATTTATTGGCTTTATAGAAAAATCACATAATATTTAGGCTACATTATAAACCACACATCCATTTTTTTTATTTTTTGTTCTATGATAATTTGTGCATATTATGAGGTGGGGTATATTATAACCTAAGATTGTAAATTTTGACTTATGCTAATTTTAATTCTTAGTAATTATTTTTCGATTTTTAAATATAATTCTTTCTTTTATAATTTTAATTATGTTTAACATTTTTATTCAGTTAATTTTAGTTTTTTTTTTCCACCGGAAGTAATCTCATATTTCAGGTTAGCTAATTAGATAGTTGCTGGAAGTAGATGTTTCTGGGAGGGACCTTTAAATGGTCTAGCGGCGAGAGTTTTTCGCTGGAAGTTTCATCGCGGAAATCCTCAGCACCAGCGTAATGCCGGGATAGCATTTAGACCCCAGAAGTTATAGTAAGGTTTTCTGAGTCAGTCGTGTAAAGAAGAGGGCTGAGACTCAGATCTAAGTTAGAATCTATTAGTGGTTCCAGCTGGAGAAGAGACGCCATGATGAAGAGTGTGCCTACATCCAGAAGAAGCCAACGTCTTTTTGGAGTCTGGGGCGCACTTGATTACTATTATGTACGATGCCTGCACACTTCAAAGTGCCCAGTTTATTAAATGAATGTTTGAAGAAAACATCAATGTACTGTTATGATGGATATTAGTGAAATGGCCAGTGGTCCCACTCTTCCACTGAGTCAGTCGCCGGAGCACATTTAAAGAACGGGATATTATATTTTAAACACTTTTGAATTTTTATAAAGACAATATGAATTTTCCGTGTTTAGTGAGAAGGGAGGACATATTTCGTTTGATTATGAGAAGTGAGTAATTCATTTACACTAAGTTTATAAGAGAGCTCGTTTTAACTCTGCACTTTTTTTACTGACACGCGAAGAGAACTACTTTTTGGTTTAAATACTTTTTTTATTTTTTATAATTTTTATCAGCAGCACTATATAATTTTAAATTTTTTTTTTTGAGATACCTACTGTGAGGATGGTAGTATTATCTAGATTCCAACAAACCTACTTGCAGTAAAGTTTAAATTTATTTTTTACACTAACCTAATTGTAAAGTTTAATCTGGTTCTACACTGTCAAGTATTTTTATTTGCAACCAAGTCATTTTAATCAATTATTAATATTGTTTTTCCAGTTTAGTTGAATAAAACATTAATTTACCTATATTTTCATTTAGTTTTTGCAAATGTCTGGGTATGAGGGTAACTTGTGGATATATTTCAGAGTTCCTGAGTCAAAGAGTGCCTGGATAAGGTAATGGAAACCTAAGGTACTACAATCTCATATATCTCACTCACCCATATCATATCACACGTAGAACACCTTTCTTACTCAAACCTGAACATACATACATACATACCCCCCCCCCCCCATATCGCAACGTCCCAACCAAGGCAATAAGCATTTGAATAAAATCTGATGTTCTAAATTGATGCATGACATTTTTCCTGGCTATACTACGCACTACTTAGCCTCACCTGAGCGTGCATTCACTTCACTAAAGGCGGGTTTAGAACAGAATTGGAGACTGTTCACGTGTCGACAGGATACGCCCTTGTCGCGGGCTGATGCTGTTGCACTCGGACCACAGCTTGTAGTGAACACCCACATCAACCTCCCTATGGACCAAGAGACTGCGACCGGCCTCCAGTAGACAGCTTCAAGACTCCACCGCACCCCTGGGATCACAGGTCTCAAGGGCAGGAAAATATTAATATTAAAAGTCCGTGCCCGCCCTCAGACGCTTGTGAGATAGGGAATACTTTATTCATCCGTTTAAAACAACAAATGTTTCTGAATGCGGTAATTGTGTCTGCAAGGAATTTTCTAATCCGCATTTTTTTGTCTTTTTTGGTATTTCGTTTCTATTTTCAGTGCACAGATCATAGACACTTGACTGGTTGTCATCTAAGGAAAGAATTTCGTTTGTATTATCTTCATGAGACCTTCCTTCCTTTATGGTGACTTCTCGTTGATCTTGAATAATTATCGGCGGGTAATATTCGTATTTAGGTAGTATGTTTATTTCATACCAATTTTCTTGCAAAAAGGCGAAAGGTGCGGGAAGATTGCACCAATCAAGACCTAGGAAAAAATGATGTCTCTTCACCTGCATGACGTCAGCTCTCTTTCCCCCTAGTCGCTCTTCTGGATGTTTCGCGAGGAGCGTTCTAATTAAGTCAGCAGCGTCGCATGACACATAATCTGGGATAGCTGGCTGGACTGACCTGATGGCTTCCTTGATCGCTGTCACTACTTTGCCCTCGTTGTCGTTCTCGCCGTACTTGTCAAAAGGGCCTCCACCTGTTAGTATTTCATATACGACAATTCCCGCCGACCAGAAGTCCATCGCATAAGTGTATCCGGGTGGGAGTACGTGAATGATTTCTGGTCCCATGTAGCCAATGGTGCCGTATTCTGATTTGTGCTCCTGGTTTGGTTGGTCAAACACTTTCGTGGAAAATCCGAAGCCGGCGAGCTTGATGTTACCGCACTTGTCGACCAGAATATTGGCGCATTTCACGTCTCTGTGTATGACACCAAGCGAGTGCAGAGTTTCGAGCGCCGTGAACAATTGCGCCGCGACGACACGGGCCCTAAGTTCCGGCAGCCGTGGCTGCGAATTGCTGCATTGTATAACTCTGCTCAGGTTGGTATATGCGTACTCCATTACGAGATAACATGAGTGTATGTCCAGGAAGGCATAGCGAAGTTGTACCAAGTATTTTTTTCCTCGAACTGCCCCCAGCACTTGCCTTTCTGTCCAAATGTTTTTCATTTCCAAATATTTACCACTATTCTCTCTACAGTCGAGAACTCTGGCCTGTGTTATTTGTTTCATAGCGTATATTGAACTATCGTACTTGCCTCCTTTCTTCGTAACCAGGTATACCTGGCCGTAACTGCCTTCTCCCAGCTTAGTAATGAGATGGAAATTCTCTATTCCAGGTGCGGTGTTCGCACGGTTTACATAATCCATTATAATTATCAGTTTCTGTGCTCTTCTATAATCAGTATCGCAGACTGCTAACTTCCGAATGAAAAGTTTGTGAACATGTAGTTGCTAAGTAACAGCTCTTGAATCTCAACAATGGCCAATAATGGAAAAACAATTGCAATTGCTCCGCTGTTTATTTCTTTATACAAATATGCCTGCGTCATAGTTTTGCATTATTATATAATTCTCAAGATTGTTAAACGTCAACCAGAGGCTACACCTGCCATGCATCACTCCAGCTGATGACAGCCGACGGTTATTGCACGATGCAATATGTACTGATGTCGTTCTGATTGCCTACCGTCAAGTTGGAGGCAATGCATGCACCGATTATAGGCTATTCACGGTAAAGTGAGCACTTTTTGAAGCTCTCTCATTTGGAATAACAGTCAGTAAATATATTTTATTGTGGTCTTAGACGTGAACTTTCAAGTCAGGTAAAATATATACACTGTGTTTATTACTTCCATGGCAATATTTATTTTAAAAGTGGCGTAAGGATAAAAAATGGTTAGTAGGAAAAAAGTAACTAGGCCCTCAAAAGTGCTCACTTTACCGTGAACAGCGTATACAAGTGTGTCACGGTATAGCGGCGGCCGGCAGGCGTCTGTACGTGTTTTTCAGTTCATTCATTTCTCTCTAAAGCACATTAATTAAAAATTTAAAAAAAAATAATTAAAAAAACACTAAAATTAAAAATTACGCACCCGTACTCTAGTGACTTCACGTCATTTTTAAGGAAATGATTGAAACTGTACTAGTATGCAATCAATTTATGTAAAAGGCGAATGGTAATGTAACAATATCAAGATGTGCTAACTAGTTTTATTTATAAGCCTACGTAAGTTGCTAATTGGTAGCAGTTGTGAATGGTGGTCATATTTACTACAAACCACACGCGAACTGCTGTCGTGTAATATGAATCTCCCGTGGCGGCCCATATAGCGGCTGGTATACGGGCTCGTGCACCTTGTAGAAGCTTGTATAAGATCCAAGTATGGCTGCAGGTATCGTGTAATATCGGCATAAGTTGGTAGCTCCAGCTCCGACAGGCTTGGGAGTACGGAGGTGATCGCCGTCGCCGTCGCGTCGCTCTGGCGTCGTGTCGAGTGAGTGAGTGTGTCTGTCTGCGTCGTAGCTGGCGATGCCTGCCAGCCTACGGCAGCGCCGCGCCGGCCTCATTCGACCTACGTGGCGCCGCGACGCGACCCACTGTCTGTGTGCGCCGTCCGCCTGGTTGGGGGGGGGGGGGGCATGTGGCGTTCACGCCACACAGTTCGGGACGGAGAAAGAGACGGCGCTCTCACATTAAGTTGCCCTCGTTATTTGCGAACTATTATGTTGGAGGGGGAAAGGGAGAAAAGTAAATATCGTACGGGTGTTAAAGGCCGTTCACGATAAAGTGAGCACTTTTGAAATCAACCTCAGAAAAAAATCGCTGCCCTTACCAGCATATATTTTAACGGGCTAATCCACTGAGTGACATGCGCCCTGTAGAGTTGGTGACGATTGAAGTAAAGTAGTTCCATATCTTAACGTCGAATAAAATAGGCTAGGTAACCATTTGTGATAATTTAGAGTATTTATTACTCTTTACGTTCTTTTTAACGCCTGATTGCGTAAAAATTAGTAGATTTATAAAATGTTTACTTTTCTAATAACTTCGCAGTTTCACTTGACCGACGCATGAATAAAATGATGGGGCCCATGGCATTGTTAATTTTAGATAAGGTGTAACAGTACACAACGTACATGTAAGTAGATCTTAAGCAGGGTTTTCAAAAGCGCTAATTTTACGAGAACAGCCTATACAAACATTACCTGGTATCGGCTGTTCACCGTTAAGTGAACACTTTTGAGGACTTTACGGTGTTTTTACCATTTAACCACCTTTTTAAATAAAAATTGCCATGTAAGTAATAAACACTTCTGTAGATTCTACCGAACGTCTAAGGCCAAAATAAAATATATTTATTTGCTATTTATTCCAGAAGAGGGGGCTTTCAAAAGTACTCACTTTACCGTGAATAGCCTATAAAATCACCTTTAATATACTAGATTTCTGGTTATTAAAAAATGCAAATCTGACGTTAATTATTTATCAGTTCATAGTAGGCACCTTTTACGGACAATATCTAAAACTTGCAAGATAAGATTTCAACTGGATTCTTATGCAAACCTGCACCAATAACCTTAAAAATGCCAGAAGCAGCCGTCAACAATCACACACAGGTTTGCGGGCATTTGAAAAGTGCGTGTTTCATTTATGCCTTGCGATGTTATAAAACAATTAAAATTCACAAAGTTTGGAATGGAAACTATTTCTACTTTGCATAATTACAGCAGGCACGAGCAACGAGCGTAAAGCAAAGATGTCCAGACAGAGAACAGGTACACCAACAAAATGTACAAAGAAAAATTTGGAATAGTAGAAAAGAAGAAACGTAACGCAATCTTGCCACATTTGGATAAAATAATCACTGTTATATGTGTTACTTAAATAATCACTGTTATATGTGTTACTGAAATTATTATTTTTTAAAATATATATTGCATAAGATAAATTAAAAATGTAGTGATTAGAGATATTGAAGTAGATATACTGAGGGTACGATATTTTCAACGACACTAGTGTAGGACGTATCCAGTCCAGTGTCGCCCTGGTTCAGGCGATCTGGTCGGCCCCGCAGAATTACGACGACTTCTGTATTACGATGCTTCACTTAAACACGTAACATTTGTGCACTGCATGAAAATGTCGGGGATAAGTTTTGTTGCTTTTCAGATTGAAAACTCTCAAAATTATTGTTATGCAGGCGTTTGTGTGTCTTAATATTGATTTGGCAAGAGCAGATTGCGAAAGTATGGCATTCGTGTTTTATACAAACTTTGAAAACTTTACGACATAGTCATAACCTCAAAAGGAAATGTCCAGGGAAACGTAAGACACTTTTTGTCGTGTACATGGAATAAATAGTTTGTAATGACTGCGGAAAGCAAAGAGATCACAACCTCGAACCTGTCGTGACTTCCCCACGTGGTGCAGTGTGACGCTTCACTCAAAAGCTAGACTAGACATTGACAAACTTTTCCATCACGTGAACGACACGTGAAATGATCGCGATCGATCTGCTTGAAACACATTGGTCGAAGTGCAACTGACTTACGTGAGCGTGTCACGTCAAACGTGAAGTCATCCTAATCCAAATACCAGTCTTACATCCTGTCTTTGCCCTGCCAAGGTAAACCTGACCAATATCAAAAGGCAAAATTTTTTCCATCAGGCGTTCGAAAGTGGCAGGGGCATTACATAACCCAAAAGGCATAACTTTGAACTTCTAGGTTTAATTCCCTTGGGCACAAAATTCAGTCTTCTCTTGGTCCTCTGGGTCCACCTCGCACTGTCAGTACCCACTCTGGATGTCCCAACTAGATAACCATAGTGAACCGGCTAGGCTGTTTGTGTGATCTATCCTTTGAAGCGGATAAGACCCTATCTTTGTCACGTTATTAAGTTGGCGATAATCTACACAAAACCTCGGAGAGCCATCCTCATCGATGCCATCGCCGACACAGAGGTACGACAAGCGGCACGTCTGGCTGCACCCCGCAACATGCAGGACGCCCTGGCCCGAGCACTGGTGGTGGAGTCGGCTAGACAGGGGCCGCACCCCGACAAGCACTGGTGGTGGAGTCGGCTAGACAGGGGGCCGCACCCCGACAAGCACTGGTGGTGGAGTCGGCTAGACAGGGGGCCGCACCCCGACAACGTCCGGTACGGGCAGTGACTCTGAACGACGACGGCGAAGGTAGAATAACGAAGATTCTGAAGGAGTTGCAGACTACTATGAGGGGCATTGTCTCCAGGGCCCGTGCTGCAGAGCTTCGCTCCCCCCCCCCCCTCCCAAAAAAAAACCAAACAGTTAGAGTGTTTGTCAAGTGGACAGTCGGAGCATCTGAGAGACTACTGCCCACAACAGCAGCAGCAGTATAAGCGGTAGCGAGTGGCAGGTGAGAATACAGCCCTTTCGGAAAATTTGTAAACATCGATCTTAGAGGGCGAAGGTCGGTGACTTTTGGAGGTTCTTACATGTACGGTTGGTAAAACAGGACCGGACGTAAATCTTTTGGAGGAAGCCAGAATTATGTTCCTTTCCAGATGGTCGTCGACACTGGGGAGACCAATACAGTAGTAAAACCGGACAACCTCCCCCCCCCCCCCCCCCCCCCGCGACAGATCACCCGATACCATGGAACGAAGCTGTTTGACTACAGTAAAATGTGAGGCCACACCAGTTATCAGTAAGATGAAAGTGACCTTAAAGCTGGGTGATATTAGCGTAGAGCACGATGTTTACATTGCAGAAATATAGGATGAATATCTTGTGTGGCTTGTTGTACTACGTAGACTGGGCTGTTGTAAAGATACTCGACTTGGAGTGTTTCTTCCTCTTTCATTATTCCTTCTATTTCTCACCACCTTCGAGGGAGGACAGAAGCCCATGTTTATACCTAAGCTAAACATTTCTAACTTATTCCGCACTATGTACGCGCCGAATTCAGCATAGAAACGCTTCTAAAAAATTGAGAATGCCAGGTGTTTGTCGCTAAGCTGTGAACCAAGCTTGTGCCAAACAAGTTGCCTGCCTCTCTTCGCCCAGTACTACGTAATCTCGTGCTAGACTCGCCTCCTTGCAATCGTATGCGTCGTGCCTTACTCTCCGGCCTCTTCGTACAGTATATTCCACGAACGAGTGCACTTTTTTGACTATTGTCAACTTACTTTTGTTTACAATTATTTTAATGGCAAAAATATTTTCTTGATTTACTAGGTAGGTTGACAGCGTGGTTATGTAAACATTATCAGCGGCAGGGGGAGGGGGGACAGCTATAGCTATGGAAACGGTTATAACATAGAACTCCCTTTAGAACTGTCAAGAATGTGTAGGTATACGTTCGTATAGACCATTCACGGAAAAGTGAGCATTTTTGAAAGATCTGCTTGCATGTGTGTTGTGTATTCTTCCGCGTTATGTAAGATTTAACACTGCCATGGGCCTCATAACTTTGTTCATGTGTCGGTCAAGTGAAACCGTGATATTATTAGAAAAGTAAATATTTTACAAATCTGCTAGTTTTTACTGTTAGATTCATTACAAAAAAAAAACAAAGTGAAGGAAATAATTTAATTTATCATGAATGGTACCCAACACTTTTTATTAGACGTTAAGATACGGAGCTACTTACTATCCATCGTTACCAACTTTACTGGACGCATATCACTCAGCGCGCCAGTTAAAATTCATGCAGGTAGGAGCAGTGATTTTGTTCTAAGGTTGATTTCAAAAGTGCTCACTTTATCGAGAACTGCCTATAACAGCTTTGTCCTGTTTCACTTCAAAGAAATATTGTTGCATTTCCTGACTAGCCCTTAAATTTCTCGCGTGTTGGACTGGTCATAACTCTAATTAGTTACTCGTTTTATAAGTTGTAAAAATTCATATTTTATTGAAATAATTATACTGGAAGATTGCTAGTTATCTTTGTCGTCCATTGTGCAGACATGATGAACTTCAGAGAAGCAGATAGTCAGGTTACAGTAGTTATTTAATGGAAGCGGTTTTATTGAAACACATTGCTGCAAACTAAAAAATTATTTAACCTACCGAGAAGGTTTGCGAAACGTAGCTGTGTTGCAATGCACACAATAATTACGTGATGAATAATTTACACCGTTAAAAGACGGTAGACACTAGTCCAAATTATTTATCTTACCGTTGGTTTGATTTGTTAATAGCAGTAGCCCTACCACCAGCGTTCTACCAAACGCAAATATTTCGCGAGGAAAACTTAACGGTCTTCCCTAATCACGTACGGTTTTGTTTCTTACTGAAGTATAAATTTGACGTTTATGGCTTTATCCACGATAAAAATTTGTTATTTTATATTTATATCGTACCTCGGCGGGCCGCAACCTGACCGGATCTTATATAAGGTGGCGAAATTTTGACAGTTAGTGAGTGGCAACTTGACGTATACGAAACAAAGTGCCGTTTACAAAATCGTGTATCAACTGATGCAGGAACGAACAAAAGCTAATATTAAGTTGACTATTCTGAGTGCACTGGCGACTCACATCAAACAAGTACAAATACGCGATAAGAAAGAGTACCTAGATTAATTAATATCTTTTATTTTACGTGGTCACAAAACTGCGGTTTTAAGTGTTACAAACTAATATTCGTGCTAAAGTAGTCGTGTGTGTGTGTGTGTGTGAGTGTTCAAAGTGAAATGCACAATAAAACGATTCATAGCTGGGTGAAACGCGACTTCAAACCTTAGTTCTTTTCACGTCGTATTCCCACTGTCCATCCATGCTTTCCATATGGTTGATATTAATTTCAAAAGCCTACAGAAATATTGCATGGTAATATTGAATTATTTTTTCAAATAATTTAAGGAAATATTTCAAATTCGTGTCGTTTCGAGACGGTTATAGGAGAAAAATAAACTTTTAAAAAGCAGGATCTAGAGGCGGTGAACCTGGTCCTGTCTGTTGGCACTGCGCGTGGCTCACACGCTTTACCATATCGTGCGCGCCATCTGTGTGCTCTTTCTCGAACCTGTATAATAACAAATTTACGAACAGATACTAATAGTTTTATTTTTCCGCGAGCTCTGCATAATTTTTAAATTAACATATATTTCGTGTACAGCTATTGTGATTACTAGTAATTTCTATTGGGCCGGTAATTGTCCGTCTATGTCCTAAACACGCCATGTTTTTTTTTTTTTTTCCCGGAAACCCATTTCCGTGTCTTCGTGTAGCCCCCAATTGACGCACCAGCCGATGGCGAAAGGATGCATAAACTAAAAGTAAACATCCGTTGAACTGTCAAAATCTCGCCACCTTATATGAGACAAGGTATACCGAGGCTGCCTGACTTGCCGCGGTCAGCGCAGGAGAACGTCGTGCGAGGTGCTCCGCTCGCATGCAAGGTAGGACATCTGCCTCAATGGTAATTGCGTATCTTTTCGCCATAATTTGCGACACTACTGACGTGGATAATAAGCTTTGTAGAAGTTGTGCTAGGCGGGCTGGACGTAAACGGGCAGGTGGTAATTTGGCGAAAATGACACGCCCCGTATCAGTACCACATACTGTTAAAACTTCTATAAATTAACTGCTACTACCACTACTGCTTTTGTAATGTACAAATACCTAAAATAAACTAAACTATTTGCAGAAAATGTAACAAGGGTCTCGTTTTAGTTCATTTACAGGCATGCTTAAAAGCAATTTTACAAAAATTTGGGACCAGTTACAAATAAAAAAAAAAAAACTAAAATTTCCTCATTTTCAGCAATTTTAATAACTAGTAAAAACATTACTTTTGCAATATTGAAGTAGCTCTTCGCATCTTGTTCCATGTTCCAGTGTGAATTTTCATTTCTGTACATAACTGTACAATTTTCATTATTTGTACATTTATGAAACAGCAAAATTGTGAATTTGACATTTTTTTTGTGCGAAAACTATGTGCTCAATTTTTTTTTTTTGCGAGGAATAGCAACCACTGGTAATGTCTAAAAGTTGAAAATAATGCTGTGTAAAAATAAAATAACAAATTTTACATGGCCAAAGATTTTAATACTTCCTCGGCGAGTGAAACTTACGGTTTAAATATTTTTGAATCGTAACTGCTTACGAATGGATTTTAAGAAATTTTTCAAATCCGAATATGCGTGTCTTAGTTCAGTCACTAACGCAAGATTTTTAAAAGTGAAAAAGGGCCAATACGAGTGTTTCAAATAATTCTCAGGTAGGAAAGTTCGGGAAACTCTACTTGCAGAGAGGCAAGCAGCGTACATTTGTCTTATTGCACTATAAAATGGTAAGGTCGCCACTGAAAGTCCTGTGAGGCGAGTCGGTGAGGGAGAGACTGCACGCCAGTAAGTGCGTAAAGGCGAATAGTCATTCTGACGCGCGTAACTAGGTCACCCTTAGTGCTCCCACGCTTATATGTTGACCTCGAACACAAAATACCCTGTCAGACACGGTGCTCTTTAGAATAATTGACTTCGAGTACTCCCCTCCCCCACCCGCAAATTAATGGAACCGTAAATTATGCACGTATTGTTTGGATGGTGGAGGTTACAAAATATTTGTATGAATATACATGTCTTTACGGGCAGTTGCATTGTTTGATAGAAATCAAAATGAATTTAACAGTAGCCATTCGACTGGCGAAAAGCAAACTTATTTAATTGAACGAACATAAAAAAGTGTATTCTTTTGTCGATCGTTTTATCGAGTATACGTGGCGAGCATCGAAGAAAGGGTCGTGTCGTGGATGAAGTCCGTAAAGTTACGCGCGCCCCGCGACTGGGTGAGCCAGGTGTGACCTGTGACGTAATTGTGCCCGAATGGAATGCGACGACGTAATTTGATTGGTTCCTGTGCGGGGGGGGCCGCGTCGCCATCACAACTCCCCCCCCCCCTCCTTCTACTATCTCACCGATCCACGCGCCTAGATATTGTCTACGCGCAGCGTCCCGTCGCTTGGTGGGCGTCTGTTCTCGCTTAGCTGATTCATGTCTCCCTCTCCCTTCATCATCCACCCCTTATATCCTTGTAATTTCCCCTCCAGGCGTGTTCAGGTCGTCAACCCAGCTGACCACCCCCCAACACCCTGACAAACACACAACATTTCTGCCAGTTTTGTAGCCGCCCCAGTTAATCTAGTTCAGAAAGTAATTTTCTCATCGGAACACCATGTGCAAGCCAGCCGGTGTGATTTGGCTTTGCATTATCCCAATGCTCGCCCGACATACAGAATAGCGCACTGTACGTGAGACACGCACACCAGAAGGCTGTCGTTCGAGAACTGTTTATCTATCTCTCAAGGGCTCGCAGTTACCTAATGCTTTAAAAAAAATACGGTTTCGGGTCATTCTACTCCTACGTTGCTGTTCTCACACACTTTCACTGGGGTTTCCAATGAGAACCCCACAGAGTTGAACTCTTTTATAAGTCTGTCTCGTTTAGATTGCAGTAATGGCGCTCACTGTTGCCAGATTGCTTCAACTTCGTGACGTAACTGGCAAGCTGAGAAACAGATGGGCGGTGAAGGAAACGGCATGATTTACGATAATTTTTATCTGTTTACCTCCCTGCCAACTCTTAAAGGAATCTAATCCTGCGACGCAAAGCTAAACAGCTCCTTTGGAACTGAAGCGTGTGAGAAACCCTATCATTTTATTTGCATGGCGCGCACGCAACGAAAATGGCATTTTTTAAAGGCTGGATAAAGATAACACATCACATCAGGCAACAGTGCACGCAGGAATTAGGACAGAAACCATGTATTGGAAAGAGAGAGTGAATGTCCATTACACCGCACACTGCAATAAAGAGTGAAATACACTATAGCAGTAAAAAACATCCGCGTAACACTAAGCAGGATTTCCCAAGGACATGTTGTTATCCTAGGACGTACTTGAACGCAACACAAACAACATGTTTCAAAACCAATTTTTTACACGATGCTGTGATCTGCCAAGCAAGTATCCGACGCTTGGCTGGAAGACGCCCCGACCATGATGGAATCCGGAACAAAGCCTTGAGCAGCAGTTTGTTTAATAAACCCGCGGCGCTATTTAATGCGCGCGGGGCATCGAAGAAGGGCCTGTCGCCAGCCCACCGCCTGCCCCCAGCGAACCTCTAGACAGGTGCCACCTGAAAACGGACCGCAAGAGGGCGTTCCGTTGCCGTCGACTCGAGACATGTGCACAGCAGCCTTCGGCTACATTCAGCTGACCACGTTCCAGTCAGACTAAATATCCGTGGCTTTATTTAATGGTTAATTAAATATATTATTAACTCCCCCGATATTGCGATAATTTGTACAAATTGTGTTATGTGTATATTGGCTAAAGTGCATAAAGTCGTTGGCCAAAACTAAGTCTTCATTCTGAGGTCACCTTCAGTGTGACGACCTTTAACATAAGTTGTTATTAACGTAGTAAGAGTGACTGTTGGGGAGGACAGCCAGTTAGCCTGAGCTACGAATATCTCCCTTTTGAGTGCGTGACCTTTCCCCTCTGGAAGGGCCACAGCAATATGAAAAATAAAAATATATTCATGATGACTGTTACGTCCGTTACTATGGATTGCATATTAGATTTTTCCCTCTTGTATGGTATCGATAACAATGATTGTTCCGACGCGATACATATCATGGACGGCAGAGCGAGTATTTGAGATTTCTCAGAATGCTGACATTATGGCTGACTTTATGGCGGAAAGTCCTGTGTTAACACAAGCAGTCCTTTCATTGGGACATAATGGGGAATCATCCTCAGTCCGGATTTGGTCCCATCCGATTTCAATTTGTTCGGACCACTAAAACTTCATCTTGGTGGAAGGCGATTTCGGAATAATGCAAGTGTGCAGAATTTTGTCCGAGATTGGTTATAACATTAAGATTCTGACTGCTGAAAAGAGGGTACGGTATATTCATGCTTGTGCCACTTTGGGATCACTGCACAAATCGCTAAGGGAAATTGGAACTTAATGTGCTGTTCAGCACATTGTCGTTTGTGCATGTTACATCCACAATCTGTTGTATAACAGGAAAGGATACTAACTGATGCGTACTGCTGTGACGACTGCGGTCGCCTGCTACTAACACGTTGCCGGATGGAAATGGTCGAATGGTGGACCTGAAGCAGTTTCTGGATCTGCGCAGTTGCACTCTCTTAGCGTCACTGCCACATAAAGAAACACATGCATAGGCTGTAAACAGTAAAGCTTAGCACTTTGGAAAGCCGTGGTTAAGATCTATTTCATGCACGTTCTTCTGCTACATGTAGAATTAACTTTGTCATAGGACTGGTCACTTCGTTCATTCGTGAGACAAATACAACTGTGAAATTATTAGGAAAGTAAATATTTTTCAAATTTGCTTATCGTTGTACTTAAATGCATAAAAAAGCAAAGCAAAATAATTTTTATTATTCAAACACGTGTACCTAACACTTTCCATTCAACGGTCACTCACTTTGTCGTTACTAACTTTAGTGGACGCTTGCCAGTTGGTTGGTGTACTCGTCAGTTAATGCATGCTGGTAAAGGAGGCAGTGACATTTTTTTCAAAGGTTGATTCTAACAGTGAATAAAATAACCGTGAACACTCAGCCTACACAGCGATTGTCATCGCTGATCAGCTCTCTCTCTCTCCCAGCAAATGAATTGAAGGCGCCCATTACAACAGCATCCCAGGGCGGCGAAGAGAACGTTGTAGCGCGAGTTTTCGTTGCCATAGCAACCGACTGCGCTCCACTCCCTCTCATTTTACAACGGCTCACTACTGGAGCCCCCCCCCCCCCCCACCCTCAACGCCCATAGCTTAATTTCCTTCAACGGTGATTTTTGCCGGAGAGGAAATGTCAGGTGACAGCCACCTGTGTCACCACTGCGCCAAGCCCGGGCGTTACTCCCTTTGCAAACAAGAGCTATGAGCACAAAGATATCGCTTTTCTGACCCTTATTGGCACACCTCGGCTCGCTGGTTCTCCTCTGCAGTTGAGGCTTGGTTTCGACCCACACGATTCTTTGATTTCGGACTGAATTTAAGAGGGCGAGGTAGAAATCATTGTTGCATTACCGGTTTTGAATCATTAAATCTATTCAGCATTCATCATTGAAATTTGCGGTACAGTGTTCCCCCGATTGGAACAAAGATACCCGAAAAGACTATACATTTGGTGCACTCTGACCTTTCCAGAGTATAAAGCGGCGCTATATTTTTTAAGGGTTTTCGTATTAAGTACCGTAATGACATATTGAATAGTGGTTTATTTGTTCAGAGTTATGTAGTATATAAGTTGTTCACGGTAAAATGAGCACTTCTGAAAGCCCTGCTTGAGATCTACTTGTATGTACTTTATGTAGACCTATGTTTGCGCTGTATGTAAAATTAACATTGTCATGGGTCTCGTCACTTTATTCATGCGTCGGCCAGGTGAAACTGGAGAATTATTGGAAAAGTAAATATTTTACAGATTTGGTAAATATTACACTTCGATGAATTAAAAAAACAGAAGGCGAAAAAATAATTTAAGTTATCACAAATGAATACCTCGCAATTTTTATTCGACGTTGATATATGGAACTACTTTCCATCCATCGTTACCAACTTTACTGGGCCCATGTCACTTAGTGCGCCCGTTTAAATATATGGAGGCAGGGGCAGTGATTTTTTTGTAAGGTTGATTTCAAGAGGGCTCGCTTTATCGTGAACAGTCTTTAGGAAGAGATCATTGCAAAAGACAGGATATCAGTATATATAATTTTGTTGCGTTGTTTATAAACTAGGGAATTAAATTCAAGCTATTTAATTATTCTATTCCCTTACAAACTTTGCCTTGCCCACGGATACATAACAATATATTTACCAATGGTTGTGTCCTCTTAGAAAGGAGGGGAAGGGTGTATCTGAACACGGTGGTCTCAAATCTGCAAATGGTTTACAATTTCACACGTAAAAATAATTGACGAGGAGATTGAGCTTGTAACTCAGGTAATGAGAAAACAGAGAATCACATATGCTATCGGATCTGCGTGTGATGTACAGAGTGCAGCTTATTTCATTTCACGAGTCTAGTGTATGTGTGTGTTTTAAATAAAGTGCTACCGATGGAAGTCAGTTACGCATTTGGTAAGTGGAATACGAATGTGCGAACTTGGAGCAGAAAAATTTTTTCTAGGAAAAAGATTTGAATGAGAGCTGGATGTTGCATTTCAAATTCCTTACATTAGTGGACGTATTTTTATTGTATTCATATACTACACGTTTTATAAATGGGATACTTTATCTAGCCACTGTTCGTAATATTGTGTGCATGTTGTCAGATGTTTCTCCCGTAATTTCATCGTAAGACATTACGGATACTAGAAGGCGTACAACCTGAAAAATAACGTAATATTAAAAACATAGGTGTGCTGCACGTTCTTACGCTTCTTTGCAGATTTTGCATCGGAAAAATTATTCAGTAAAATTTTGTGGAAAAACGCATTTGACCACTTCCTCTAGCGGAGGAGGGGAATCCTGGAGAACAGTCTAATAAGTAGTGGCATCTGTATACACAATTGTATTATACTAATGTCATTAAATTGTCTTTGTAGTTTTTGATTGGAGTTGTTGATTTTCAAAATGAAAAGCTACATTATTTCTATCTTAAGTCACTGCAAGTGTGTGTGTGTGTGTGTGTGCTCGCGCGCGAGAGAGAGAGAGAGAGAGAGAGAGATCAAGGGCCGTAGACACTCTTAAAGGGCTTCATTCCAATTTTTTTTATCTCGACTTCGCTAGCTTACGACTGGGGAGTTCCTGATAGTGCGCTGCAGTTGTCTCATCTCTTGGTGACACAAGTGCCATAAGCCAGTGGACTACAGAAAGTATTTATCAACCTAGCTAACATGAACGACATGGATACGTACTTTCAAGCAGAAAGTGAGTGCATAATGACTTTTCATGCACCACAAAACATACTGCATGCTGACTGAGAAAATACGAAACAATTTTGGATAACTTGAAACTAAACTCATTGAACACGGCAATACCAGCTTGGTTAATTTCAATATGGTAATAATTTTCAGAATATAGATAACTTACTTGGCCCCGTTTAACTCTCTTCAACAACGCATTAAGGCGGTCGCCTGGTGAGGAATGGGTGTGTACGTGTGTGTGAGGCGACAGTCGATGAAGCGCAACTGGCTACGTCAACCAGCGTACATATTATGTATGTATGCCCCTCTAAGCGCAATCCTTCGAACTAGAGCACAGTGGTTTCGTCGTGATCGTAGACCTTCGGGAATTCAAGCTGTAACCCTATAATTTTATTCGACGAGACTGTGTAACAAAGTCCAGTGTATGCTTCTATCATAGTTTCGCTTGTATCCGGTTCGTATATTTTGAAGTACAGAAAGTCTGAAAAAGCAGTTTTTAGCTGTGCTGGATGGTATGAGAACGTTTCCAATGTGCGTGGTGTCTTGAAAGAACCAGTCCATCGTCTGAAATCTGTGTTCTTTCCATAGGTAAACATATTGGGGACACGCTTAATAGTTTCGTAAAATAAAACTCATCTTTCAAACATGCGGGAGCGCATTTCAGGCGCCACGCAGCCAGGCGACCAAGACTGCGGCGAGCCGCCTTGAGCTGGGCTGATCTTCGACCTGTGCAAACGTAGTTCGGCAGGTGATAAGATATCTGCCGCACTTTCACCTCGCTGTCGATAACTAGCTGCTGTGCAGGCCGAGACAGCAGTCGTGATAGTAACCACCACAAGAGTGGCAGCGCGTGTCTACGTCGTACGGTTGTCGGCCAAGGAAGGCGGTCAGTCGCATCTTGCGTGCGTGGCCCCCCAGTCTAACCACGGAGAAAAAATGACGGAAATTCGCATGTTCGGGTTCGAGAAACGAGGTGCCGTCTTTGCTTGCGCAGTAAGTTGCTCTCTAACTAAATTAAATATTATCATAAGACATCTCCAACAACAGAATAATTATAAATGTGTTTTAAAATAGTATCATCTTGTTTAAATATACACAGAAAATTCATATAATCTCTTACCAATGGTTTTGGTATTTTTGAAAAAGTTTGTGCTAAATACAATACATCTATATTTCATGTCTGCCTCAAGTAAAATAATCGCGAATTATAAACTGATTGCCTAAAATAACATCGTCAAATATAAACAAAAATCATTTTCGCATAGATCTAAAGGCACCATTTCATCATTATTATTTAGAAAATAGGCCCACCCCATTTTTATTTAATTTTTAATTTTTTGTATATTGAATCAATGTCTTTGTGTAACTGAATATATTTGGGTTGAATTAAACTTTTTGAGCAAACATACAATTTATTAAAATTTAACCAGCCTATTTTATAAACAAAATTCATCATCAAATTTGTTTTTCCACTATTATTCAGGCCCACATTTATGGCCCTTATATTATCGGATGATAATTCACAATTATTTTTATTTTTAGGTTTTTCTTCTGAAATTAAAACAGAACACCCTTATCAATTTCCATTATTTAATAAGATATTTCTTTTTATTAGATGGATAATAAAGAATTTGAGTTAACAAATAATAGCTCCATACTAAATAAGAAACCTTGTAATGATATAATTAATAAAGATAAATCTGTTGCTTTATTTAGTTTTCTTACAAAATTTGTAAAACCCAGTATAAACAACGATACTATAATATTTATTGATAACACAAAAGTTATAAATATACCTAGAGGACAATACAATATTGAGTCATTAAATGAAACTATAAATACAATTGAATCTTTTTCATCTAATAATATGCAACTAACATCAGACACTGTGAAAAATATAGTATCTATTAAAACTAAATTTGATATTAAATTTGATATTTTTGGTTTTGAAAAAATAAAAAGAAAAAATTGTAATAGGTACTAAATTGCCTAATTTTAATCCATTAAGAAATATAAATGTTCATTGTAATGTGACACATGGAATGTTTATAAAATGTAATGAACCTTATAATTTACAAACAGATATATCCACAACTTTTTCACCTGCTTATCCAAATTTAAAAAAAAATTAATAATGAACAGTTTAATCATATTGTTTTAGAATTTAGACATGAAAATGCTGAACTAGTAGATTTTGATAGTACAGATATTGATATATTTTTAGATACTAGATAGTGCAGATTTTATGGATCTGTAAAATGTGTATATAGAATATATACAATAATAATATTAATTATAATAATATAAAAATAATATAACATTTTGATAATATAGAATATAATTATTATATATATAATTATTCTGTGCGTGTGTATGTCACTGAACTCCTCCTAAACGGCTGGACCGATTTTGATGAAATTTTTTGTGTGTGTTCAAGTGGATTCGAGAATGGTTTAGATTCACAATTCGATCCACTACAAAATGCTTTTTTAATAAATTTTTATTTATAAGTTATTGTTGATTTTGGAATGTTTTACATTGTATCCGGCAGACAGCGCTGCGATCGCGGTGTCGAATATCCAAAAATATTTCATTTTACTTCCAGTTTGTCGCGATAGTGGCGCTGCGATCAGATTCAGGAGAATTTCGTAACTTTGTGTTGTTATTGTGTTAAAATAAATCGCGTGCTAATTTAAATATTACATTCAGATGTAATTAGTGTGTGAAGGGTTTTGAAGTGTAGATAAAAACTATACATTGTGCAAATTTAAGTTTCTATTCAACATAGCTTCTATATTCAACTTAGCTCATAGTATATACATATTCACACGCAATCGATAAGTGGAATGGTGGTTACTGTACATGTGATGACGTCAGGTATTGTAATAACTTTTTTTATAAAAATTTTCATCAAAACGGTCCAGATTGTTACAACTTATTAAAAAAAGTTTGAAATTTTTGGATTTAAGACATATGTACAGGACAACGTCTGTCGGGTCCGCTAGTATATTATAAAATGAATTAAAAATTATACATTTTGAAATCCATATGGTAATGTATTTATTTTATATTTAAATATGAAATCATTTTGTTTTCGAAAGGACTTAATGATATTTTAGTAACTCCTGCTGTATATATTGAATGTTTTTCACTCCTCTTTAAGTTCATTTTTCCATATTGTATTTTTTCACTAAAGAAACAATTATTATAATCATCAAATGCTCTTATTAGCTACACATTTTTTGCCCCTTTAGATAATTTATTTATGTATTATCAACTCCATATGCATACATTTTGGCTCTTAAACCAACAAATTCAGTAAATATTTTGCCATTATATTCATCTTCGCTAAATTTTTTTTATTCATTTGAGGCATATTATAGATATTGTCTTTTGAATAATCACTTGTATCAAATTAATCAATCATTGCCTTCATAAAAATTGTCTGTTTTTATGTTATAAATGTATGAATCAGTATCCTGAAAGCATAATTCAAAATTATATCCATATTTTAGTTTCATAACTTTATAATGAAAATCATACATTAATTATTTTGATAAATCTAAAATTTACATACCCATATAAATATGCTCATTAAATTTTATACTTGTTCCACTCTTATGTGGCTGCAAGATTCTCAATAAATATAGTACTTTTTTGGAAATTTGTTTCTGCTATATTTTTTCACACGTTTTTTCATCTGTTATAAGTCTTATGTCTACTCTATTTATTATATTTTCCATAGTTTTACCAAGTAAAGAATTATTCATCAGTTTATAAAAATCTTTTTCAGCATCATTTTTAGCATATTTTCTCATCTCTGAATTTTTATCTATATACTTTTTCAACCAATCAGACTGAATAATCATTAAGATTCTATGTATTTTAGTAGACTTTAATCCATTATTTAAACATTGTTTTAAATTACGATAGTGAATAACAAAATTTTCTTTTTTATGTAAAATTGTTAATAATTTATATTGATTTGTTCCTTGAACTGGCTTATTTTCTGAACAAAATAGAAGATCTTTATGTAATTTATGTAGTCATTGAGGATATTATAAATCAACTTATAATTTATAACAATGATGAGAATCGTCAAAATTAAATATTCCATTCTGCCAAAAATCTAAATTAAAATCAGGATCATCTATTCAGTCGAAAAATCTATAAGGCAAATATTAAGACATTGCCTGTCCATATAATTTATTAGCATCATGATATGCTTAATAAATTAAACTCTTGATTATGATTAAAATCTTCTAAATATTTATTATTTGCTTTAACATATCGTTTACAACCTTGTGATATTCCTCCTCTAATCCCCTCTTCTATAATTAATATATTATCCTAATTATGTAATAAATCTTATGGATGTTTAGTTATTTATAACATTGCATCCCATGATAATCCTTGTGTTGTAAAATGCCATGCTGGATCTAAACCATATGCATTTATGCATGTTTCAATAACATTTTTAAATACATCTGCTAATAATAACATATCACTTTTTAAATATAAATCATTAAGCTCGTCAAAATTTTTTATATTAAATTTATTTCATACACGTTTTGCATGTTCATAACCTTCAGTTATATCAGATTTATTTAATTTATTGCATTATTTACTTTTTAGAGGAAGTTCAGCTACATTAAAATTTCTAAAACTATCCATATAATCATATGGATAAATGCCCTTTAAAAAACTAAATCCACTTTATCTTTAGGTAACTGTTTATTTTTATGTATCATTTGATCTTTAGTTAAATTAGATGGCGATGTATCTATATTACTAGCCATACATTTAAACGTGTCTATATTTATAATTTTCTGCCCCCACCCCCCGACCAATCAACTCAAAACAACGTAAGAAACTATTCTTCATTATTTGCAATTAAATCTATAAATTTATTATACCCTAGCTCTTTAATAAACAAGTGAGCATCATAACAAGCTAAATTATGAAAATAAATTGGAACAAAATCAGGTACCTAGTTTTAATTTTAGACTACATTAAACCATACTGGTTTAATAAATTTTCCAGTTAAATGATCATAGTAATATTTTGTTTATAAAATAGGCTGGTTAAATTTTAATAAATTGTATGTTTGCTCAAAAAGTTTAATTCAACCCAAATATATTCAGTTACACAAAGACATTGATTCAATATACAAAAAAATTAAAAATTAAATAAAAATGGGGTGGGCCTATTTTCTAAATAATAATGATGAAATGGTGCCTTTAGATCTATGCGAAAATGATTTTTGTTTATATTTGACGATGTTATTTTAGGCAATCAGTTTATAATTCGCGATTATTTTACTTGAGGCAGACATGAAATATAGATGTATTGTATTTAGCACAAACTTTTTCAAAAATACCAAAACCATTGGTAAGAGATTATATGAATTTTCTGTGTATATTTAAACAAGATGATACTATTTTAAAACACATGTATAATTATTCTGTTGTTGGAGATGTCTTATGATAATATTTAAAGATATTTTTCTAAATGTTCGGTTGAAGAATATGCTATTATAATATTAGATTTGAGTAGAGAAAGGAAAATAGGAAGTATAGAAATAAAATGATAGTTTTGTTATTTTTTAAAACATTTTCCATATTTGTAAGCTAAATTATCAATCTATTTTATACATTTTCTGAACATAAAAAATGTTTTATGAATGTAAAAATGTAACATTAAATGTGTTTTATGAACGTAAAAAGTAATGTTGAATGTGTTTTATGAACCTTAAATATATGTTGAATGTAACAATGAATATGTTTTATGAATGTTAAATGTATATTGAATGTATTGTTGAATGTGTTATATGAACGTTAAATGTATTTTATGATAATTAAATGATGTGTTTGAAATATATAATTACAAACAAATATTCAAAATTCACAAACAAGATGTTTCATTAATCCAAGAATTATGAGAATTATCAAAACCTAACCAGTTTACATACATTTTATTGCCTTTAGTTTTTAAGTATTTTTCAATTTAATATTCATTGGGATAATTAGTTTTCATTATTCCATAGTCATAAAAACTGCCTATTATTTCTTCTCTTTCAATGTCTTTTAAATTTTTGGTTGAACACCACAATTTAAAACTTTAAAAATATTATATGATTCTGTTGTCCAATTAGGAGTATAACATTTTAAAAAGAATTGTTTAATTTTGCTAATGCAAATATCACCAACTTTGTATTTTGGTCTAGTAAGCATATATGTCTGATATAATTTTTTTAAAAATATTTATTATAAATTTCAATTGGTTTCATTCCAATAGTTCTATGTTTTGTATTGTTGTATTCTTTTACTAAACCTTCTAATATATTTATCTATTTATAATAACCATTTATAGCAAACTTTTTCCACAAATTTATATTCATTTTGTGTGATTAAATATTTCTACAACACTAGCATCTATTTCACTAAATGTAGAATAACAAAAAAATTTATATTTTGGCATAAGTTCTTTAAATGTTTTTCTATGAAATTCACAACATTATCACTTCGTAAATTATGTAGTTTTCTATTTATCATATTATAAACCATTTACTAAATTTTTTAGCTGTTTTATTTTTAACTTGCATAGCAAAAGCATTAAAAAAAAAAAAAAAAACATCAATAATTGTCATTATATATTTATATCCATTATTTATATGTGATATACCTTTTAAATTACCAGTGTCTACCTCTACAAGACAAATTTGCCATAAATCCTCAATTTCATATGATATTACTTTACTTGTGGGGAAATTTCTTCATGCTGGTTTATATAATTATTTTAATATGCATTTTCTTACATTGGGCAACATTTTTTAAAATGTTAATTTATTAGAATTACATATTGAAAATATAGTTTTCTAATTTTTTTTGTAAAATCCATATGTATCATTATTTTAGTAACCTTTTTTTTTATATATAGTTCAAGCAACAAGTATTCTCCATTTAGTAGTAAAAAATGTATTTATTCTTTATATTTATTCTTTACATTTATTCTTTCTATTTCTCAAATATTCCTATTTCAGTCATCAATCCATCATCATATTCAGATATTAAATTTTTTTATTTTAAAACTTAAAATATACCTCTCTTAATGTCAAAAGGTTTACTATAATCATTTTTGTAGATCCCTTAATAACAGTTATAGTATCATGAGGTAAATTAAGATAATAAGCAGTAATTATTTAAAAAAACAATAAAATCCATAAAAATCAAAATTTGATTATTATCTAAGTAAAAAATATAATTTTTATTCCACTTTGCAAGTAAATAAAATTTATGAGTGTTTTCTCCTTACATTTTTAAATTTTCAAGTTAACAAGTGTATCACAATAATTTAAAACCAATTTGTTAAAATTTAGTAAATTATTAGATATTTCTTTATCAAAAATCTTTTATTGATTGCATTTTTCCCACCAGTAGGATAAGCCATATTATTCATTCTTTACTTATTTGATCTTCTAAAGCAGAAACAATAATATTCTATTTTGAATCTACATATTTTTTTAATGCATAATCAGAATCAATAGTATTGTATTTTGAATTTACATATTTTTTTTATGTTTAATCAACTATATTTTTATAGGGTCAGCTAAACTAGCAATTCTACAATTTTGAAGGGAAACATAATTTTTGTTTAACTAAAAACTTTACTTATTTGTTCGTGTAGAGCAGAAGAAATAATATTGTATTTTGAATCTATATCCTTTTTTCATATCAGAAACAATAATATTGCATCTTGAATCGACATATTTTTTAAATGCATAATCAGAAGCAATAGTATCTTATCTTGATTCTACATATGGTTTTTTTTTTTAGCATTAGTAGACATTATAGGTTAAGTAATAGATAAAACAGTTTTGTATCTCGAATCTACATCTAATTTTAAGGCATAAGCAGAAATAAAACTATTGTTATTTGAATCAAAATATTTTTTAAAATCAGAAGCAATAGTTTATCTGGAATCTACATTTTATTTTAAATCCATAAACATTAGTTTCAAACATTTATTTAAATAATTGATTAATGGTTTCCTAAATATATCTGTCATTTAAAAATAATGAAATTATTTTATTAATTTTAAAACCAGTCTATAAAAATATATAATACAATCAAGCATAGATGTCCACATATAACAGAAATATAATTAGGAATTCTATTATCATTATAATAAAAAAAAGTTAAAAAATAAAATTAATTATTAGGAATATCACCTCCAAATGAATCAAAATAATGAACATCTTAATTTTATTAAAAATAAAAAAAAACAAATAAGTACGTGCATTTGATGAAATATCAAAATTAACCACAGCATATTCATTTTTGTGCATCATTTTTGGGTAATTTATCATTCATGTAAACATTTCTGAAAATTTTAATATTAAGTATTTTTGTATACTTTTTAGTATCAAATTTGATAATGGTAATATACTAAATATTTTTTAGCTTTCCCCTTTTTTTTTTACAACTAAACCACTTCCTGATTTATTTTCCATTGCTAAATTATATCTCTGTTGTTCTTCTAAGCCTTTGTTATATATTTTGTTTGTTCAAAAGAATTATAAATCTTACTAGCTTCCCCAGCTGAAGCTCCAATTGCAGCTAAACGTGGAACTAAAAATGGTAAAAAAAAAAAAAAAAAACCACAGTGTAAACCATTTCTAGATTTTCAATTGAAATTTGGTAAAATTATTAGAAGTGACAAAGTTAATTTGAAACCTTTTCATTTTCATTTATTATTTTTTCTCTCGAGTTTATCTTTTCTTAAAAAATTATCTATACCCAAATCTCTTAATTGATCAATGAGTTTATCAAAAGTTGTATTTGTTATCTTCATGCATACAGAAAAAAAAATACATTTTAATACCTCCGCCTAATTTTCTTTTTGTAAACATAGTTGAAGCAACAGCTGCAGAAGCCATTTGTCTTGCCAACTGGTGTATTTTTATCTAACATAATTTATTTTGCTTCTTTTGTAAAAATTTGTCATCTTCATGTCTAGATTCTAAATATTTATGATCTCTATAAGCAATATCATGATATTTACATGCTTAATCTAATTTATTTACACCAAAATATCCTTTTTATAATCTTTTGTTTAATTCTGTAAAGGACCCAAAATAATTATAGCCAGTCAACTACATTTCAGGTAAATTAAAATTATTTAATGCCCAGTTTATTATACCTTTACGACGATGTTCAGAATTGCAAAAAGAATGTGGAATTACATTTAAAACTCTTATTAGATATGGTATTCCTTTTCGATTATTTATAAATTCAGAATTTATTGTTTAACATATTTATTATACTTACCTTTTCTTTGTAATAATTGCATTACCGACATTTTCTTCACCATTAATAACTAATAATCTATCAATTAGTTCTCCAACATCTCTCATCAAAGTGTATTCTTATGGTAAACTATTGTACTTTTTTCTATACCTTCTCCTAATTTAGGAGTTCTTGGAAAAATCATTATTTTAGGTATGCTTGGCACTGATCTTGATTGTGGGTTTGTATAATTATAATAAATATTTTTTATTATATTTATCTACTTCCAACTTTTATTAGAGGTAATTTTCTTATTAGGATTAAATTCTTGAAATGCAGCGTTTGTTAATAAAACAATATATGTGTAGTTGTCATAGTGATTATCAGTGAATTTCCCTTTAAGATCTGCTTGTTTTTCTTTTGTTAAAAAATTAGAGAGACCTTCTGTTAATTTATATTCTTTATCATTAACAAAAATGTTATCCTCAATTATCATTACTTTTGCATCACCAATGTAAATTTTTTTTTTCATCTCCTCGTAAACCATATTGTGCATCAATAACATTAATTTTTTTCTGAAATTTCTTTTCCTAGATTTATAGTAGAATCACCCTTTGTATGCTGTAAATTTTTTAACGGTATAATACCCATTCATTCTACTAAATTAGGATTTTATGACAGTAATTCTCTTTCAAATGATGTTTCTTCTGGTGTTGTTGGTAATCTAAATTTGATTCTGCTACAGAAACTAGCATTGCATTAAAGTTTTTATTTTCTTCACTTATATGTTCTAACTTTTTACCAATATTTCGAAATTCATCAATTAACGAAGTTATTTTTTCTTATATTTTCCATATTCTGCTTCATGATTATTCCAATAGTTTTAATTTTCTCAATGAGTAATTTAACTCGAGAAACCTCATTTGATGAATCTTTCGTTTATATATAATTCTTTTACTTAAATATTAATTTCTCGCACACACGCGCGCACACACGCACACACACTATATATATATATATATAAATTTTTTACTTATATATTAATTTGTTTATTTATATATTTATTGTTTTACATGCAAATGAGTTATAAAGTCTTGGGACTTTTGAGAGGCAATCTTTTCCCCCAACTGATCCAACTATAAGTAATTTAAATAAATAGAATAAAACAATTGAATTTGATATACCAATTGGCGATGGTTCTTCTTTTCCAAATGATGCTCATGTTAATGAACAATTTTGTTTACTAAAGAGAGGTAAAGTTGGAGATGAGGCAAAATATGATAAATTAGATAATGTTGATGTATGTTCTAACTTTTTTCCTTTTCAGTTTTCTAGAGCAGAAAAATCACAACATGGTAATATTATTATATCGGTTGATAATACAACAGTGATGAATGCTTTGTTGAGATCATCAAGTGAAAAAAATATTATAAAACAAAAAATCTTGCATACAATAGACTTTCATTGTTTGTTGTTTGTATGCTTTTTAGCTTACATTTGATTGTTTTTTATGTAAATTATCTTGATTTTAGCTTAAATTGCTTTTATTTTATCTTGAATTTGAGTACTTTGTATAAATTTGAGATTAATTAATCTTTCAAAATAGGAAGACCTTGCATAAAATAGATGTTCATTGTTCGTGTGTACTTTTTTTTTAAGCTTTCTTTGAATAAACATGTTTTTTTTTTTTTTTTTTTTTTTACTTACTTTTGCTTGTTTTTAGCTTAAATTTGCTCTCGTGGTCTCACGTCAGCCTCTCAGGTTCAGTACGGTGCGAGGGGTAAGGGAGCACGCCATCCTCCCTCCACTACACATAATTCCCTCAGGGCCTTGATCCGAGCCCCATGTCACTCAACCCGCCGAATGCCACAATGCCATGCACAGGGATCGTCACACCACTCAAGACATCCTACAAGTGCATCCTATTTGAAGTGGTAGAGTATTTAACCGAATAAATGCAATTGAGGACAGATCAGCGTGTATATTATTCTGGTAACCGCCTGAGTTAGGACACAGACTTTCAAAATACCCACCAAAAGTGTTGCAAGTATTTTTCCAGTGTTTTCAACATATCAACATCTTAAGCGTTTAACTGCATCGTGAGTATATGCATGGGCATATGGTCAGCCCTGATAGTGCATAACACAAGATGTAACAGCATCAGTAATTTTACCGCCAAAACTCACTGCATCAGCATGGCCAGTGGGGTACAATTTAGCAAACAAGGGTAATTCTTAAGAATATGGGTTTTTCTGAAAAAAAATCTCGGAAAGTGGTATAATTCCACTCTACTAATTACACAGAACACGAATTTACTAGGGGCATCAACATTTGATCAATAGAAACTCCAAAAACGATAGTGAGAAGGGCTATGAAGATCGCGGAAATTGTGGGGTAAAAAAAAAATACAAAATAGGTACATTTTCATTATAAACTTTTCCCCCTCAATTTCTCTGATCTTCATAGCACTCCCCACAATATTATTTGTAGCTTGTATTGGTAATATTGTCAATTTAGGTAATGTTCAGTTCAATTATTTGCAACTACCCATGTTTTCATGAGTCAATGTTACAAATATAAAAAAATTATGTTAAATTGCAAAACACACACATTATTTCTCAGTGCAAATAGGCTATATTAATTTAGTCAATACTCACCAAATCATTCGCCATTCATACGGCGTATTCGAATAACCACTCTCACAACTTCGGCCCACTTGAACACACTACACAACACACTCTAATCACCGCACATATATTATAATTTACCTTTTCCCTTGCTATAATAGCATAGAAACACTCGTCATTTCACACAATTATTAAATTTAAAATTTCAAGCAACATGAATTACAATAAAATACGTGTTTAATCGGAAGCCTCAGACAGGACCGGTGCAAAGTAACGTTCGAAATTCCCCCACAATCCATCTGGCGTCGACCAACATGGCGATATACGTGCAGGCGCAGTGTATTGAAAATAACATAGCGGTATATGGGCACGCGCAGTTAGTTAAAATAACATGGCATACGTCTCCTCCAAAGAAAAACACCGTCTACGATATCTATATTTATTCTACAAGTAATACGCTTTGTCCTCTTGTTAATATAAACCAGGTAAGCCTTGAGTAATTCACCAGAATTACATAATGTCCCGACATTGCTCCATACCTGTGTTGTTTACCTGTATAAATCTCGGCGCCGCGTTATAAATATACCACGTAAATGACGTTTTACGCATTAAATTTTCGTTGCAAACAATATTCTTCAATGTAAAACAACTAAGCGACCCGATATAAATGTACTCTACATAAATTAAATGTGTTTTATAGCATAAACACAGCTTTGTTGACAACCCTCTTCACTATCATATTTCATTTTTTTTTTACAGAAAACTCTTTGAAGACCCACAAAAATTCCTAGTCACTACGATTACTAATAATCATATATAATATATCCAGGTATTATTTTTTCGATTTTCGAAAAACCCCTATTCTTAAGAATTACCAAAACAATCAATAATACTACAGTAATTACAGCATCCGAGGGGCAGAGGTCATCATCGACGGAATGTTTTGTGTGGCTGGGTGTACGGCCCGCAGCACCCCGAGATCACCAAGTGTTAGTGTGCTACATTAACATCATCCTCATTGGCGTCGCCATCCAAGACGCCTGTCTTGTAATACCAACATTTTCCAAAGACCTCGTTCCTCACCGCTCCGCAAAGCCTAACCTAACCCCATTCCGAGACTCCACATAGCGCCATTCTCTAATTAATTCCATGTAGTAACTACACGCTACTTAAATAATTTTATTAAGGATCTATTAGGAATATTTTTTAACTTATCTACGTTATTTCACAAATCTGAAAATAAATACTTTAATTTATTAAGTTATATATTCCTATGGGATCATATGGCCATAACACCAAAAATAAATATTAAAATAAATGGTACAGTTGCACTGAAAGAACATTTTCAGGCCAAAAAATTTATATTTCATTCTTAGTTGCAACCTTGCCTTCAAAAATATTTTCTGAAAAAATTTGCAGTTTGGAATTGAGTGAATATGGTATGTTAGTGATCCATTTTTACGGCAATGTTGATCTCTGGATGTGATATCTTCTTAGGAACTTCATCTTCTATATTCGTTCTTTGGCAGCAGAGACCATATGCTGCAAGAATTGAAAATATAATCCCCAGAGCAGCAATGCAACCTCCAAAAACCATGTACTGGAAAAAAAAAATTTACCATTTAGTATTTGTGTAGATTTAAATACAGTACCAGTGTTAAACATTATTAAATTTAGGAAAGCGAGCAAGTAGGGAAATGCAAAATGGAAATTTGGTTTCATATATGAATATTTTTAGCATTTAATGAGGGGAAATACAGTGATAATGGCATTTTATAAATCATGTCGTATCCCTCACTGCACATTATTTTCACATATCTTGATCTTGGTATCCCCACTATATCCGATTCTTTCATTTCCATCTGATTCAAGTTTTTATGAAGTGTAATTTTAAAAATGCTGCTTTAGAAGTTTAGCTATTTGCCTCACTCTGCAGTACAGACATGGAATCCAAATTATCAATGTAAAATTTTGTCACACACAAACATTGAAATATCCCTGCCTTTTACAACTATGTATAGGCCGTTCACGGTAAAGTGAGTACTTTTTAAGGCCCTTCCAACAGGCTTTAACTACTTATAATATATCTTATTGCAGCATCAGGCATTAAATTTTAAAGGTGGTGTAATATATACACTGTGTTTATTCGTTACAAAGCAATGTTTATATTAAAAAGCAGCACGAAGATGGAAATAGGGTGAAAGGGAAAATTTAGAAGGGCCTTAAAAAGTGCTCACTTTATCGTGAACATCTTATACCAAATAACACATAAAATTAAGTACAAAAAATTTTAAACAACTCATGAAATGTAAAATTTTCTGTAGTAATAAATTATTAATAATTACCCTGAAACCAAAATTATGATATGAAAATTAATTTCTGCATAAGAGGTTAATCGGAACCTGTTGGGCAAGGATTTTGGAAGGAACTGCAGCATCTGTTGCTCAAAATGAGGGTGTAAAATACTTGACAGAAGCTATCCCTAGTGCAGCCAGCTCGTATCAAAGTCATAACCTAAATGCATATAACAAATGTTACAGCATGACCAAACGTTCATATTTAATAAAAAAATATTACATCGGCTGGAAATTATCTCCAACTTGTCAGTCTGAACCTTTGAGAAGTTACAATAAACTTTGAAGACTATAACTTTATTTCATACGATTCTTGCAGTTGAGATTTCCAAACAAAATATACTGCTTATTGTAGGAGAAAATATGCATAGGTAAATCAGCTGAACAGATGTATACCATTGTACAAGTTCAAAGCTACACTTACACTTGATGTAATAAATCTGATTGGTTCTGAAACATGCCGCTGTTTTGAAACATGCTTGTTGAATATTTGGTTACTTTCTTAAGTTTGTGGAAGCAGAACTCCATTTAACTTTAAAATCAGTGTTCTTGCATGTACTTTTCACAAACATTTCAAAGAACACTGTACTGGATCATATGTCTGTCACATTTTTCAAAAAAAAATTACATAACTATATGATGGTGCTTGTGTAAGTTTCTGGGGCAACCAGCTTTTTAATTTACAGCAGTAAAATACCTTAAATAATAGTTATTTGAAAATGTAGAAATATATGAATGAAAGTAAATTCTCCCGCCACCATATTTATGACAGATACTTCAGTCTAGCATGTACATATAGTGTGCTCGAAAAGAAAGTTTATAGTAACTGCAACAGCCAGTGTTAAGTGTTTTTGTAAATAAACTGTTTTGTACACATGCTTCAGTGGACCACATGATTGGTTTTATGAATACTTGGCTCCTGGAAGTATTCCGTGCCACCCTCCGAAGATCAGTGGAACTCAAGATGACTTCAAATGTTAACTTTGCTAGTGACGAACTCTCAATCATTAGTTGTCTGGCAAAGTTTGTTTACTAATTATGAAACAACCTTCTCAATTTCTACAAAATTATACTTGTAGAATGTTTACTCATTACAGTAAACTCTCATTACATGTAAAGTACGTTTCACTTTAAATTACATAATTAAAATCCCTACCGGATATAGCATTTTTAATTACATAGTGAACATTTTATTTTATAGACACTCACGGCTCCCCAAATTTGGCTGTATGACTGAGTTGTCCATATATACTGATACTACCAAATTTATACCCATGTACCCACCGCCCTCCTCCCCACCTACGTAAAAAAAAAAATTGCCTTCGAATATCATGTTTTGTAACTGGGTCCATAAAGTCATGCTCGCATGTCTTTGGTGGAAAAAAAGTGGGTTTATTGATGAATGTAACATTGCATATTACTGTAACGTATTCTGAGTAAAGTAATGCCTTAATTATGCAAAGACTACTGAGTGAGCTAAAATTAATGGAAAAGCAGACCATAACATAATGCATATGGCCAGTGTTTACATTTTCTACAGGGAATGAGATATTGGTTTCATTGGTGAAATATAAATTAATTTATCGGGGTTCCGTATTCTAAGGAAAAAGGTGCCCCGTTTATGAA
Source organism: Dryococelus australis (assembly GCA_029891345.1). NCBI lineage: Eukaryota > Metazoa > Arthropoda > Insecta > Phasmatodea > Phasmatidae > Dryococelus > Dryococelus australis. Next base: position 56,935,633 of record CM057003.1, read on the forward strand.
AACAAAAAGTAATACTGAGAGAGCTAAAGTTAACAAAAAAGCAGACCGTAACACCGCACATACACCTACGAGCAGCTGCTATACAGCCTTTGTTTACATTTCCCATGAGGGAATTAGATGTTTTAAGTTATTTTAACTTGTAGAAAATTTCACTTCTAAACTATACAACACTGTAAATCCATAACAGATGCAAAATAAATATTTAAACAAGAAAACTCACACACTCGCAATCTTGAATAAAATGTTACATTGGTAGAAAATGATGTTTCTAAACATACTGTAATATGTTGCTGCCTCACATTGTTTTCCTTGTGCTGTCCCATTCAAGCATACAAAGTAGTGTGTCGAGGGCGTTTATGGTAACTAGAGATGTACACAGATATTTATAAAGGCGAGTTGCTGCATGTGCTGCGATAAGCCTATCAGAACTCTTGCACTCACACACTTGAGTGGATTGAATTTCTGAAATTATCGTTGCAAGAACATTTAGGTCATCGCCCTAGCCTCTCAGTGAGACTCAGGGTTTAGGAAACCTTCTAGATTGGGCCAGCAAGATTGATTATGCCAGGACGTGCCTCTCAAGCCGGCAATCTTGAGTTTGGAGGATTGCACGACCTTTGCCTCCGGGTGTGCAACGAGGACAAATCAACAAGCCAGCAAAGTGGCAAGTGGCTATGAGAGTAACCAGCGAGAGTTTAAAGAAATGGATTGATGAACTCTAGCATGCAAAGACAATTAGAACAGTAACTTTCTTCCCAAACTGTGGCAACAGTTTGGAATAGGCCCTTCCCTATTTCAGAATGATATTTTTCCTGTCCACAAATCAAGGTCTATTGCTTTGTTGTTTAAAGATGGGACTGTACCTGCTGCCGGATAGTAAGAATCAGCACTTCTCCGCTGACCACAGTGACGATAACAGTGGTCTTCACCAACAAGCTCATCAGCCCGTTCAGTCCGAACACAAGCCCATAGCTGTCTTCACTGATGTTCTTCGCTACCTCTGCGCTACATACACACATATTACATTACTACAGTCTGTGACTTTTGTACAGACATAGTAACAAAAGTTAGATACATTTAAAAGTAAAACTGTGTTAGAAATTATTTAAAAATCAGCATATTTCGTTCATTAACACATTTATTAACATCACATATCATATCTACATCTCCATTACTCCTGATATACAACAACACACAGGCACAAACAGGGACAAAAACATTCTCTCACAAAAAACTCATACCAACCTTTAGGTAACATGCTTTACTCTTCACATGATAACATAACAAAAAATAAAAATGAAATAAATAAATATTTCAACACTCCTCCGCCCACCTCTATTTTAAACAAATGATCTTACTAAGTTGCTGAATCTTGATGCCTGCCACATTCTTAGTGAACAAATCAGCAGCATTTCTTTCTGAAGCTATGTGCTAAAACTCAATTACTTTTTTTTCTTCCAGTCAGCTCTCTGCAAATATGATACATAATATGTATGTGTTTTGACCTTTCACCTACATTTACACTTTTGCTCAGCTTAATCGCAGCTGCATTATCAGCACATATAACACACGGTGTACTCATAAATCCTGCGACTCCTAGTTCCACTAGCAAATCCCTCATCCATATTACCTCTTGAGAGACCTCTGCTATTGCCATGTATTGGGCTTCATTGGTTGATCTGGCTGTGCAGTTTTGCGTCTTGCTACACCACGAGACTGATACTACTACCACGTACCCACTCACTGATTTCCTTGATTCAGTATCTCCTCCCCAGTCTGCATAACAGTATATCCTTGTAGATTGCCTACTACCTTTTAAAACACGATTTCATATTTCTGGCACCCTTCAGATACCCCATAATATGCTTTGTCTCTTTCCAATCCCTAATTTTCGGCAATTGACATTTCTGGTTAACTTTGCTAACTGCAAATGTAATATCCGGGCGAGTATTATTAGACAAACAAATATAATAGGCTACCTACTGCACTGCGATAAATAGCGTCATCAAACTCCTGCTCGTCATCCTTTGTTGATGTATACGCAGTGGGTAGCACTGTCTTGCTTGGTTTACAATCACTCATAGAAAAATCCCTGAATAGCTTATCTACATACAATCTCTGACTTAACATTATTACTGCCGGAGTCTGCTCGACCCTGATAGATAAAATATTGGTGGCTTCCCCCAAATCCTTTATCTCTAGCTCTCTTCCCAGTTCAGTTTTTACCATCTTAACTGCATCAGTGTTACCAGTGACAAGAATATCATCCACATACAATCCAATAATACAGTCTTCCTTCACATATACATATGGTTCCTTGGCAGACTTCTTAAAACCTAATTTCTGTATTACACTTCCAACACATACGTTCCAATGCTCACTGGAATTAGGGAGTCCATAAATGCTTTTCTTTAACCTACATACATAGTTCTGAGCATTCAATTCTACAAACAATTCTGGTTGCTCCATAAACACAACAGCGCTTATTTTACTATATAAGTATGCATTGGTCACCTCTAGATATTTAAATACCCACTGTTTCTCTACAGCAATACCTATTAGTAATCTCATGGTTTACATTTTTATGACAGGACTAAATGTTTCCTCAGCACACAAGTTCAGGTGTTTCCTAAAGTCTTGAGCTACTAATATAGCCTTATGCTACGCAAACTTGCCCTCAGTATCATATTTCATTGAAAATATCCATTTGGAGCCAATGACTTTTGAATTATTTGGTCTCTCCGCTATTTACCCACACATCATTCTTTCTCATACCTTTGATTTCCACTTCCATGGAATTCAACCATTTGTCTGATTCTAAACTTTGTATAGCTTCCTCAACTGCCTTAGGCTCTATAACCTCCTTCCCCACTGTTATATTGCAACATGCACATGTCCTATACTTCCTGATCCTGGTTGATTTTCGCACACTAGGTACTGATTCCTCTCCAGCAACTGATTCAACCTCCACAAGTTTCATTCCGAGTGGAGATTTCCTCATCACTGTTCCCTGGATGATCTCCCCTTCTTCCCCTACCTTGCACTGCTCAGTCACCACTTCAATCTCTCGACTTTCAATTGATAATATATCAAAATTAGTTTCCCCTTGGTGTGCCTTCAGCAATTCTGCTCTGGGCATCTGGTTCCCTTGATACTTTTCTTTCCAAGGAAATATCTACTCCTCAAACACTACATTCCTCCTTACAGTTATCTTGTTTCTTTCACAACTCCATAACCTATAACAATCCTTTTTTCCTTGCTCATGCCCCACCATGATACATGACTCTGCTCGAGAATATAGTTTCATTTTGTCTACTCTCTCTGTCCAGGCCTGGCACCCAAATACCTTCAACCTTTCTACTTCTTCCTTATCAAGTTCCCTTTTGAACTACAACTCGTATGGCATTTTAAAATTGATAGCAGATGATGGACACCTATTTCTTAAGTAAACAGCTATCATGACTGCTTCTCCCCAAAACTCTCTCAGTACCCTGATTGAACTAGCAAACATCTGACGATATTAAAAATAGTCCTATTCTGCCTTTCGGCAATACTGTTATGTTGACGAGTGCACGGCACAGTGATTCTATGAGAAATGCCTGATTTGTGCAACTGATTTTGAAACCCACTACTGGTGTACTCTATATTATTATCAGACTGTACTACTTTCATTCCAATACTATGTAATTATTCAACATTTGCTTGGTATCTACAGAACGCATTAAGTACCTGATCTTAAGTTTTTATACATACTGTAACCATATATCTAGAGTATTAATCTATCATAGTTACTACATACTGTGCTTGGCCCAAAGATGATGGATTAATTTTCCCTACCACATCAGTATGTATGATGCCCAATGGGTTTTTCCCTTTATGCTGGCAATATTTGGGAACACCTTTATTGCACATCTGACCCTGAATACATATGGAGCATGCATCAACTTCATTGCTTCTTTTCGGCTCTAACACAGGAATCTTACAAAGAGCTTAAGGATGCGCCTGCGCATACCTTTCATGCCATAACACAACCTTCCAAACACATTTTAGAGCAACACCATCCTCAGCCTTACATGCTTGCTCCGCTACACGGTTACATGTAACACCTTTTGCATCATCATCCGTTCACCTCTGTTTCCACTATATACACATCATTACTTCTTTTAGCAGTGAACAATGTTTCCTTCCCTCTCTTGTCCATCACCACAGCCTTCTCACCTACAAATATATTTTAAACCCTTTGTCTGCAAGTTTCATCACAAATACTAGGTTTGTCCGTAGATCTGGTACATATAATACATCAGCAAAGATAATTGTCCAACCAGGAGTCATCTTCACTGTCACTTTACCTACACCATGAATGTCCCTCTTGCTGTTATCACTGATTTCCACAGTGCTCACAATCTTTCTCGACATCTCTACAAACATTTCTTCCAATGGGCACATATGGTGTGAAGCATACGAATCTAACATCCATTCACTAGTTTTCCCATTTTCCATGGACACTTTCATACTCATTGCCTTGTCTATTACCGGAAGAACGCATCAGTTCACTAATTTACTGCTAGCATTAATTGTTTTCTCCTCTTATGACGATCCCTCTCTCCTCCAACTCTTGCAGGCCCTTAGAGTAATGCCCGATCCTTCCACAGTTGAAGCACTTTATACTGTGACAATGCTTCGAGATATGCCCTAATTTTCTGCAATTACAGCAGTTGTACTGTCGTGCATATTTGCCCGTACTGTGTGTTCTCTGCTGTACAATCATGGCCTGGGATTCATATTCCCATTGCTTTACTAGGTTATGATTCACTTCCTCTTCACTTTTCTGAAGTTTCCTCCTGTTCTCCACAGTTAGTAATCTTGCCTTCATCTTGGACAATGATAGGTTTTTCATGTCTGTTTCCACTAACGGTACACAACTAGCATACTCCTCAGTTAGGTTGCCAATAACCATACCTGCTACTTGGCATTCCGTAAACTCGTATACAGCCTTTCATGTTCTCTTCCATTGAAAAATTACATTGGAAAAATATTCTTGTATACTCATGTCCTTAGGTTTTACAAAGAGAGTTAGTTGTTTCAAATTTATTGCTCCATTCACTAACCCTCCATCATTACAAAGTTTTTCCAATCTTGCCCATGCCTCCTTCGCTGATTAAATGTCTGCTATGTCACCTTCATATTCTCTCCTACATATCTTAAAATTATTTCTAGTGCTATCACATTGTTTCTGGTATGTCCTCTCCTTTCTCCTTGTGATAGTACATAGTTTGGTGCATCTTCATAACCTATCACAGCTTCCCACACATCTTTAAGGAGAAAGTCTTGTTTTACTTTCAAAGTCCATGGAAAATAATTCTCCACTGTGAGCTTGGCCACGTTCCTGTTCAATGTCTCGTCCCCAGTTGCCAATGCCGCCATTTTTTTCTACTTCACAACTTAAAATGCCACTTTGATTACTTTCCCTTACATGATTCGTTACTCATGTATTTTTGCACTTGCTATGCACCTGGGCCCATAACCTGTTAAAAATTTGGAATATTTCTTTCATTAACACATTTATTAACACCACAAATCACCTCTACCTCTCCATTACTCCCTCGTACATCCTTATATACAACAACAAACAGGAACGAACAGGTACAAAAACATTCTCTCACAAAAAAATCTCATACCTTTGAATAATATACTCGACTCTTCATATGATAACATAACAAAAAGTAAAAATTAAACAAATAAATATTTCAACAGAAATTCTTGAACGTACAAAAATATTTTTACTTTTAAACAAGTGTGATATTCGTCTAAAATGAAAGCAGCATCCTAAACAAAAAATATTATGAACCATATTTCCTTGAATGTAAAACATTAAAAAAAATAGCATTTCCTTTCAATGAAGAGCATATAAAACACTATTCAAACATGACATCAAATATAAATTAAAATATTTTTACAGGCAGAGGCATGCACAAGTATGTAATAACTATCGGACCAAAAGTTATTTTGAAATATGCTCATTATCCCCTTTAACTGTTGCTGTTTAAAGTTTGTAAGTATACACACACACACAGATATATATATATATATAATTTTTTTTGGAAAAACAGTCCTTGCTCCTGAAACAGGAAATAAAGGGCGACAGATTAGAAAGACGATGAAATTGTAATAAATTAAAATAAATAAAGAAAAGCATAAATATTTCAAGTTTATTATCAAATGTGATATAGACACTGGTGGCAACAGCATTATAACAGTGAAGCCCTAATAAGTTTCTGTCATGATAAGTATTTTAATTTGATGCATGCCAAAATGCTGTGCAGCGCAGATGCGCTCTCTACGGGTGATGTCGCACCATCTCGAGCCAAGGAGAGCTCGGGGCAAGTCAGCAACAGCAGCAAAGTTATTTCAAGTATCGTGCAAGGAGACTCCACGCATTGGACACCCGATATGTAAAAGTAATTGACGCAGTCCTGCATGCAAGCGCCACCCCCGTAAATAAATAAAATGTTTTTGACAAACCACTACCCAATGTTTAGCTGTGGAAGAAGTTCAAGGAAACCCATGAGATGGCAGCACCCCTGTGACCTTGTGATGTCACATCCTGCCAACCTCAGAAAGAGGTGTTTTAATTTTTCGTCGCCGCCAAGCGGGGATATAAGAAATGAGCGCCACCATCGTAACCCTGATAAACCTAACCCTGTGTTGGGAAGTTTACTTTACCCCGCACCCCTGAAAGATCGCTGATCAAGGGATTTTTTTCGTATATAAGGAAGTCCAAGAGCATGCTACAGCAGAGACGCCGCGCTCACTGGCCACGTAGTTCAATGAGCACTCCCTGGTTTGCAGAAGAACTTTCTCTCCTCTCCTCAACCTGCGACATGGCTCAAACTCCAGAAGCCAGTATATGTATAAAGCGGGACCTGGACCACCCCAATTTTTCTGGCAATTTCCGCCAAAATACAAGAAAAAAGTAACATTAACTATTTCCCATTATTTTTAAAGAACGTACAAACAAAATAAAAAACTCAGAATCTGAAATTCGATGAAAAACGATCAAAATAAACTAATTTAATCTAAAATCAAGCAAATTTCTCATTTCAAGCTACTTTTTAATGTTTTTAGCAAAGACCAATTAAAAAACAAATCATTTTCATTGAAAATCAAGCAATTTAAGCTCAAAATCAGGGAAATTTTCTTATATTTTACAAAATGGCAGTGCAAGATTTTTCATTCTATAAAAACAAGCAATTTTAATCGAAAACCAATCACCAAATTTACCATTTTTCCAAAATAGGCATTCGGGATTTGAGACAATTAAAAGCAGAAAATTTAAACTAAAATAAAATGAAATATTAAATAGATTCAAATTAATAGCATATATATATATATATATATATATATATATATATATATATATATATATATATATATATATATATATATATACAATTCTAAATTGTGCATAGATTTTCTATTTTTAATTTTTTTTAAACATTTATATGTTACAAATTTTTAATTCTCATTTATTGATTTTAAAGCATCTTTATTAAACATTCTTACATAGCGATCTGGTGAAGTAATTTTATATTAGATTACAACTTTTTTTTCCAAACTTAGAATCATAAAATTGAAATTCGGTTCCAACATACTTCATATTGTCTTCTAGGTCTAGAAGTTTAGTCAATTCATATGAATTATTAAACCTAGCATGCAGTGATTCCATTCTGTGTTTACTTAAAAGGAAAAAAAATAATAAAAAATTTATTTTGATTTTACTATTATTTTTTTATGTTTTATTTAAAACAAATTATATATCTAGTCTAGAAATTTTATTTTTATTTATATTTATTATTGTTATTATTATTATTATTTCTTTTGAATGAACACAAAACCGAATCGCTGCATGAAACTTTGAAATGCATAAACAATGTAAAAATTGTGGTGAAGTATTAAACATAGAAAGTTTTCCATCACATAAACATACGAAAGATAAGCATATAAACACCTGCAAAAATTGTATTCATTTGTATACTAGAAAACAACATGAGATAAAGAATCGACAAGTAATATGTGAATGTGGTAAATATGTTACAAATGAATATCTAAAATAGCATAAAAATACTAAATTACATACACATATCTTAAATCTACAAGATAATTATTCAACAAAAACATGTGCAGCATGAAATGAAAATATGTCTCTCAATTCATTTTTTCCTCATAAAGCAACTATAGACAAACATACAACAAAATGTAAAAATATTTTGCTGAATATGTTTGAAGGCAATATGAGTTTAAAAAAAAAGAAGTACTATGTGAATGTGGAAAATATGTTTATAATCTACAGCTCGAAAACTATAAAAATAGTAAATCACACATCATAGCAGTAGATAATTTAAATGAAATTCAACATGATAATTATTCAACAAAAACATCTATAAATTAATTTTCTCATCATAAAACTACTAAGGACAAACGTACAACAATATGTAAAATTGTTATAATGAGAAATATCACCACAACAAGAAGTTAGACAATAAATAAAACGATGTTTTATTCCATCCAATTACTTATTTTTATATTTGTTAAGATCAATGTACCAAATTACAGTAAAACTTTAAAACTCAATTACATCAAAAATGTAAGCGAACAATCTTGCAGTTGAGTTGGATGAGAAGAGCATGAGAAAATTAAGAATTATAGCTAGATATTCAAAAAATAAGTATTGGTATTATACAAGGAACACTGATTTAACAATTAAATGTTGGTATAATCTAAGGAAATCTGATTTTATTACAGCTATTATACCATTTGTTATAGAGAAGCAAAGAGAAAGAAACTTTGCAAATTTACAGTTTTTATATGTCAATATCGAACAACTGTATTCAAAATATAGAAATGAATTAAAAAAAAAAAACATTTTCATTCTCTAATAATTTATTTGTTAAGCCTAGAAATAAAAGTAAGATGATATCTGGATGGATAACAAAGAACAATTTTACACAGTTACCTTTATCAGATGCCAATATCAATTAATTATATAAGCAAGATAAAAATAATATAAAATAAATATTTCCTTTCTCTACTAATGTCTTCACAAGCAGAAGAAATAGAAGAAGCAATTAAAAAACCCAGTTAATAAAGCTTTTAAAGGTAGAATATCAACTTATAACAATGAATTCCTTTAATTTAGTACAGTCTAAAAACTATAGTTTTTGAGATAATACACA